>CM070725.1:42298050-42898050 GCA_036346275.1 Otatea glauca
AATAAATCATTTTATACATTGAAAACTCACTGGTTTTAATATATCGTCAATCATTGAAGTTCATTCACAGTCCATTCCACCGAGTGCTCTGCCATTTCACTTTCTCTTGCAAGCCTCTTCTCCACCTCGCTCTCTCTCGTCTGCCATTCTCCGGCCAATCTGCCATCCCAAGCCCCAAGATGCAAATCTTGGCCTCTAATGGCGAGATTTGGTGGTGAGGCGAAATCTCGGTCAAGAGGCGAATTTCTACCGCCAAAAAATTCAAGATGCACAAATTGTTTTGTTGGATTTTAAGTTCAGCTGTATTTTTTTGCTTATTTAGACATGTAGTGATGTGGGATATAGTCTAGTAAGTAGTAAGAACTACCAATGTATGTACTCATGTGGGATATAATTCATATGTCAGTATGTCTTCCAAAGACCATGTCACTTACTCACTTGTATGGTACAGCTAGCAAGCCTGACAACGAAAGGCATATATCATGCATTTTAGCAAACATCAGTGACTTAAGAATGTTGACTCCCTGGCTTATATATCATGCATATTTTTTGTAATGATGCAGGTTCTAGTGAGTTGTGATGGCAGAGCCTCGTGGCAATCGTATGGGACCACGGGAGCGATCGGTTCAGGGTCGAGGTGCAACTACTGCACGCATGTTATGAAGGGTGGAGGGGCGACCCGTCTTAAGGAACATCTGGCTGGCCGCGCCGGTGATGTGAAGGCCTGCCCCAACGTGCCTAAAGTGGTTAGACAGGCTATGATCGCGGACCTCCGTGGTGGCCGTGACAAGAAGAAGGAGAAGCAGGCGATTCGCCTGCGTCAGGAGGAGGCTTTCACCGAATGGGCCACCATGGGCATGGAGGATGAGCAGCTTAAGATGGCCATAAAGGCCTCTAAAGAAGAGACCTACCTCAGGAGCCAAGGTTTGACCCAAGGTTCGGGGTCCGGGAGTGGTGCAAAGAAGTCCTCGATTCAATCGACTATTAGCAAAATGTTCGGTCGGTCCAAATCGACACGGGAAAGCCATGCCTCCATGGATGTCGACCTTGCACGGCTAGTGCCCGCAAAGACCTCAGATTGACACCGCATTCCAACAGGGAAGCGGGAGAAGCTAGAGAGGGATGGTCAAAGTGGTTACATGCTAATGCAATTCCGGAAGGAAGGTGGATCGCCCGTATTTCATGTGTATGAAACAATTGTATGTTTGTAAGTTACACATCGTGTGATGATTGTACTAATCTCTTGTGCATGCGGTCATAGCTGCAATCAAGTCGACGCAGAGCTAGGCCTGTGGGTTCGTGCACCACGAGGATACGAGATAGACAAGTAAGTACTTGGACGCGAATGAGCGGAGATTGTGCAAGACTGCGGAGGTTCGTGGAGGATGGGCCACCTTTGGTGTTACTGATGATGTGCGACGCTGGACGGACCTACTCAAGAGAGTATCATCAACTTCATGGTATATCGCAATGGGATGATGTTCTTTCATAAGACCGTAAATGCCACAGTACAAAATTCATTTATTTTTCTCTTCAGAAGACCATCAATTGCCACACGCACTAACTTCTTGCTTGGTCATTGACAGGTAAGGTCCAGAACCACAAATACTTGCTAGCCGAGATAACATAGGTCGTGGCCGAGGAGATTAGGGCAGAGCATGTCGTGCAGGTGGTTACTGACAATGGTGCCAACTTCAAGAAAGCATGCCAGATGTTACGAGTGCAGTACCCTCGTATTGTATGGTAGCCGTGCTTGGCACACACCGTAAATCTTATGCTGAAAGACATGTGTGGGGTGGACCATATCAAAGAGATTGTGGCACAGGCCAAGAGAATTTGCAGATTCTTATACAACCACAAGAATCTACATGCACAGATGAGGCAACATATTGGTGAAGAGTTGGTGAGTCCAAATGCAACTAGGTTTGGGACTACCTTTGTTTTCCTCGATAGCTTCCATAAAAAGAAGAAAAAGTTCCAGCAGTGGATAACACATCCTAACTGGACAGGTAGTAGGTGGGCTGAAATGGCGGAGGGCAAGTATGCATATGACCACCTCGTAGGCAGGGACTTCTGGGACTGGGTTGAGTGGACCGTCGGTGCCGTAGAACCCTTGTACAAGTTGTTGAGGTTCGCGGATCAAGATAAGTTACCGACAATAAGCGGTGTAATGATGCAGTACTCCGTTGCAAGGAATGAGTACAACAATAACTTACGGGAGCACGGAGAACAGTACAGGGTATTCCTGGAAGTCATGGAAAAGATATTCGCCGACATAAGGGAAACCACATTTGTGCAAGCTGGTAAGTCAAATATTATATGTTCAGTTCTATTATGCTAACTATGGAAAGTTCGCATGTGTTGTACTAATTATGCAATGTTTTCATCAATAATGACCTGCTCGACCCAAAGTCTCGCCTGTACTACATATGCACCCTCAAGTACATGGAGCGCCTCGATCGCACTAGGCATTATGGCTGATGACGACGCTAACGCGGTGAAGGCTTTACGGGAAGCTGACACATACCGTCTTAGACGGAGACGATTTGCCACCCAGCTTGCACAGACCAGCGCCGTCGATAAGCAAATGACGGCAGGTACGTACATAAATTGAGGTTGGTTGGTATGTTGTTGTGTAGCACTCATGACTTCTCTTTCTTCGTATTGTTCGCAACTCAATGGTGGATGGCCTTCGGGAATGATACGTCATCGCTACAAAAGTTCGCCTTGAGGTTGGTGTCCCAGTGCGCATCGTCGAGTGGGTGTGAACGCAATTGAAGCACATTTGCCTTGGTGCACACGCAGCTACGAAACCGTTTAAGTTATGTGAAGCTCCAACAGCTCGTGTTCGTGCACTACAACCTGCGATTTCGCCTGTGCGACTATGAATCCTCTCGCCAGATCCAAGACGAAGACCCTGTGGATCGCCTGATCGAGGATGTGATGCATCCTGGCCATGACCCAATTGCAGACTGGTTTGACTCGTCCAGGTCTAGTGGGGAGCCTCTACTCAACGAGGACACTCAGTACGACCCACCCCTCCCAGCGAGATTCGTGGTTGACTCCATCCCACCGGAAGAGATGAATAAGGCAACATGTAAATAATGTAATTGTTTTCCATTCCACTTTTCAACCATGTATGTCGAAACCTCACAACAGTGTTAACCTTACTTCTAATTGGCCACAGGTGGGAAGAGCCTTGCAGATTGGGCCGAATGGAACATCGGTGACACACACACACGGAAGAGAAAGCGTGCTACCGACGCCGACGATGATGACACCCTAGCAGGAGCTTTGGACGGGTTGCGGAAGTTATCGGGACGCCAGAGTGCAAAGGAAAAAGGAAAAGCCCGAAGTGATGAGGAACCTATTATCGGCAGTGACGACGACACGGCAACACCTTCTGATAATGTGAAGTACCTCAGTAGTAGCTCAGCGACAGCGACAGACTCTCCCGGCGATGACGGGACGGAAGCTGACCGGTACTCCCTCTGGCCCCGTCCACAGTCACAATCACCGCGGAGGATCGCATCAAGGGTATCGCCCGAGAGGTCACTCCCACGGCAGACCCGCGAAGACGGGAAGGGCACGTCGCGTGGTGGGGTGGGCGCCAAAGACAACCACGGGATGGCTCACAATCATGGTGTAGCAATGAGTCTTCCAAACCATTTGGGCCTTCAAATCGAGCATACGGGTATGGTTCGATGTCGACGGATGGGATCAGGTGGGTACGGTCCACGATCGAGTTATCACGGATCGAGCATCTCTTCACCGTTTGACTACAATGCTCCATGCGCCGATCCGTACGCACGACACTCATCTGTCAGTGTTAGGTACCTTTACCAGTCCGTGAATTATAGCGCTTGGATGAGTCATTACGAACATTGGAAGTCTGCCTGGCTACCGCGGGACATGACCTGGGGAGAATACAAGCAACAACACGAGAGGAGGTATCACGAGGTCATTGTCGATAACACGGAGGTGGAGTTTGCACCACAGACGTTCTACTACTCGTAGGTACGTGATGCAAATATACATTCATTTAATTGTCATATGCAAATATGTGAAGAATTGTAATATGTATCAATTTTATTTCGTGCTTATTAATTGTCATGCCAATATACATTAATTGTTTCGAATTGTGACTCTCAATTTTCGAATTTTAGTCAAAATGCTGCCGAAATTTCTAACTTCACGCATTGATAATCATCTAAATAATTTACAACAAGGTTAATGATGCATCACGACCATCCAATAAAATTTTTGAAATTTTCTAACGTACTTTCAACCATTTTCCGTCCGGACATCACCAATACCCGAACTTTTAAAAATTCCTCGAGCTTCAGAAACAACTGAAAATTTTATGGAAATATTATTTACATGTCATAATCATGCTAACAAAATTTCAAATTTTTCTAACATGCTTTGTACTATTTTTCATTCAGTTCAAAACTGTCTGTCAGTGTTTTATTAGGATAGTCCCAATGTTTGAATTTTTAAAAATTCCACAAGCTTCATAAAAATATGAAAACATTAACAATATGTCAGAACTCTCCACAAAAAATGTGAAAAGTTTTCGCCATCGTTTCGACCACTTTCCAGCATGTGCAAAATGGCCGAAATCTCGCCTTTTTCGGCCAAGATTTCGCCCAATTTCGCCGAATTTCGCTATTTCTCGGTATCAAACAAGCCGGATTCAAATTTTGAATTTGAAATTCCGGACGAGATTTCTCCGAAATTACCGAATCTCGCCGAAATCTCGGTATCCGGCCCACGACGGTATTTTATCTGAAAACGAAATCCGAATTATTATATATATTATAGATGGATGGATTCCCGGATTTGTGACGTCAGTTTAAAAATGTGAGCCGTGTGATGCTAGTTGCAGGAGACACAAGCCGTCCGATCCCGTCAAGAAAAATACTGTTACTACTTACTAGTCAAGGTGTGTGATTAGTGAAGCCATCTGCTGTCGTCCACAGCATGCCTTCCTCACCTAGTATTTACTAGGTAGTTTTTGTACGCTACGCTACGCACGGATAGAAATATAAGACAGTGGCGTTTGCATTAGTTGAGTAAAGAATTCAGCGTTAATTCGAGATTGATGTTTATATAAGGAAATACATGGTACTTAAAGAGATTAAATTTGGGGTGAGTAATCAGTGTCTCAAGAGAGAACAAATACGAATGTTGGAATCAATATAGCTTTGTCTATACTATCGTATAGAAATCGTATTTTAAAGAGCCAATGTTTGTGTCAAATCTGTGGAAGCACGTTTTTTTTACGAAATAACCGGACATAAACGTAATGTCAAATCTTTTGGGTCGAAAGAACTGACGCATGTGTCGAATTTGCGTAACTACGGGGTCCTTTTTGAAAATAATCGGTGGAAGGATCTGTTTGCGTTTTTTTACGAAATAACCGAATCTAAACGTAATTTCGAATCTTTCGGGTCGAAAAAACCGATGCCCGTGTCGAATTTGCGGAACTACGGTTTTTTTTTTTGCAAAATAACCGATGGAAGGACCTGTTCGCGATTTCAGAATCTTCTAGGTCGAAAGAACCGACATCCAGATCGAATCTATGGAATATGTGGAAGCACGTTTTTTAAAAAATAACAGGACATAAACGTAATTTCAAATCTTTTAGGTCGAAAGAACCGACGTACGTGTCGAATTTGTGGAACTATGTGTCCTTTTTGAGAAAATAACCGGTGGAAATTTTAAATCTTTTGGGTCGAAAGAACTGACGCATGTGTCGATTTTGCAGAACTACGGGGTTCTTTTTGAAAAATAATTGGTGGAAGGATCTGTTCGCGTTTCTTTTACGAAATAACCGAATCTAAACGTAATTTCGAATATTTCGGGTCGAAAGAACCGGTGCCTGTGTCGAATTTGAAAACTACAGGTTTTTTTGCAAAATAACTGGTGGAAGGACCTGTTTGCAATTTCAGAATCTTCTGGGTCGAAAGAACCGGCATCCAGATCGAATTTGCAGAATCACAGGGTTCTTTTTGCAAAATAACCGGTGGAAGGATCTGTTCACGATTTCGAAATTTTTCGTGATTTTTTTACAAAGGGTGTGTTTGGTAGGGCGCTAGCTCCACCAGATCCGTGGATCTAGATCTGTGAGTATATTAAGGGTGTTTAAATGGATCATCTAGAGCTCTACCAAACAGGTCCAAAATAACCGATAGAAGGATTTATGCGCAGTTTCCAATTTTTAGGAGGGCTTTTTCAAAAAATATGTGATGAAATCTTCCCGTTATAATAGAGGTGTTATTCATCTCTGCTTGACGGAGGGATCGGAACCGGTCAGTGGAATTGTGAGCGTTGCTACACTACTTCCTTTTGCATCTCTTTATCCAAATAATTATATACTTCTATTTTAAAAAATCAGTGTGATCACATCATTATGGACTATAAAAATATTGGTCAATCTTAATCTTAATATTTCACCGTATTTACATGTATCTATGCATGTATGCATGGTCATAAAGATGACGCACGTGCGAACCTATATCTACTACCCATGCTGTATTGGACTATTTGAAACAGCAGTACCTCTTTTGTAATGTGAATGCTTCATCTTCTACACCTGTTAGTTCTTTACATCTTACAGTCTGTTTTTGCCTTATTATTATTATTAAGCGGCAATTAGTTTGCCTAATTATAAATGTTACTACAACCATATAAATTCAATATTAGATTCATATGTCTGCCACTTTCCTCAACACCTGTCTTAAATATATATTTGCTCGTTCTTTGCTTGAGCTGTTAAAATTGGTCGGCTACTAATGATACGAACTCACTCGACACAATCTAAGAGGTTGGAATTTGCTTTATCAGGTCAAATAATACGTTCTCTTCATGCCCACATACATCAACTACAACAAAAAAAACGGCATCAGCCCAATGTTTAAACGTGCATATAAACAAATATAAATTTTCGGATAGGCTAACTATATTTTTCTTAGTTTCCTTTTTATCACTTTCTTTTTTATTATATGAAGGATCGAAATGACGATCAGAAATGGGTGAATGATCACAAATAAATTTTTTCTCCTTTGAAAAGAATCTAATTAAAATCCCACTTGAAACACTTATGTGTAGAAGAGCAAAATCAGAAAATTTTGTTCTTGGCGGTACTACCGCAGCACAGGGGGCGGTAGTGCCGGAGGTTGGTACTATAGCTCGTTCTGGGCAGTAGTGCCGGCTTCAAGAACAGAACATGAACAGAGCACGATCTCAAAACAAAAATTGATATAACTTTAGATCGGCTGGATCAATACCCATGAAATCTTGTATGCACCTTCTTATAGAGATCAGAAACCTATTCTAACCTTCAACTACTAGGATTGAGTCAATGTTCCGATCTTTTTCCAATTGAAGGAAGAGTGCATCAAAACCTGGCAAAAACAAAAATCTTTATCTTAGACTTGCTCGTAGAGTTTTGATGATTAAGGTGATCTTATATAACTTTCCACTTGTCACAGTAAGTAAGAACACAAGAAAAGAACCACACAAATACGATTTACAAGAATAGTTCTTCTCAAGTGAAAAGATCGGTTTCTTAAAAAGAAAAGCACAAAGTTTGCCTAGATGATTGGGATATGATCTCAAGAAGATTCATTTATCAATCATTCATCTTTGGAATAAGATCCACAAGTATTTAGAAGGAGGGGAGGCAAATCCAAATGTGCGGAAAGTAAATTATAAGAATTTAAGATATAAAGTGTCGACGATCGGGACCGTCGATCGCAGAAAGGGAGGATGCGAGTAGGTCGTTCGGGAGTGAGGCCCGAAGTCGTGCTCGATCGGAGGTGACTAGCGTCGCGAGATGTATGTCGGGGAAGAAGCACTGAACACGAGATTTATACTGGTTCGAGCCCCCGAGGTCGGGTAACAGCTCTACTCTAGTCTTACCCTGAGGCGAAAGGTGTATATGCAGTTCTGTGGGGGAGTACAAGCGGGACCTGAGCTAGGAACCGCTCAGAAGCCCGGCCGCGAGGGAGAGCTCGAGCTTCTCTCTTCTCGCTGTCATCCTCTGGTGCTGTTTTTTCTTGGCGCGCGCTGAGTGTCCCTTGGCCTCGTTTTTTTCTTGGCCTGGACGATCCATCGCTTTTGTAGCTTTCTGGGAACCTTGTTGCTTGATCCCGAGGTTGACGTCAGGTGCTCGTGGCGAGTCGACGGGAGTTGATGAGAGTTGTCGATAGTCGTTGAGAGCTGACGGGAGCCGTTGAGAGTTGACGGGAGCTGCACGGCCCTAGTTCCCGCGCAGGGGCAGATATAACGCTGATTCCCACGCAAGGGAGAGTTTTTACACGAGATAAATAAATTGTTATAGATGTCTTCTTACTCTGGGGGAAGGGCGTAGAGGCGCGGAGGTCGCGGAGTCGAGGTCGTGGGGGAGGGCGATTGCCCTTGCGCCTGAGCCCGAGCCTCGGCATAGCACCTCCCAGGTCGAGGACAAGCCCCCGAGACTATGGGAAGCTGCCACGAGACCCCGGGGGGATGCTTACACGTGGCGAGGGTACCGATCCCCGACATAAAGTAAATGCTGAAATTAAATTCAGAATAGTATGGAAATAAAATTTTATTTGTTGAAAGGACGGTTTATAAAGCTTCACAATAAAGTGGGCAAAACTCAAATGAGCACACAAAACCTTCAAGAGAGAGATACGCCTCTTCCCCTCTATTTATAGTAACCTTGGAGCAACCTCCATCCTTATATAACTTTTTTCCCTAAAAAAACCTCATTAAAGGTTGAGATTCACTCCCATACTCATATATAGGCTAACCCGCAACCCAATTGCATAACGGGTTTTGCATGTTTCTCAAAGTAAGCTAAATTGTTCGCTATTCTGTCCTCTAAACCGCGATTCAATGGCTCCTCTTGATCCGAGCAACTCCAAGTTAGCATCTCAACCGTTCTCTTATCTTCTAGGCTCGCAGCGACTTCGTCTCTGATTATCCTCCGACGATCCTCGACCGTCTAGACTTCCGGCGCACCTCGCCTAGTCCCGGTCATCCTTCACCTCATCATGATATAGCACCGTTGTCCTGCAACCATCAAAAACAAGAAAATCCATCAAGTAGCAAAGTCCAAAATGATATATAATAATCATCCAATTAATAAAAATAAATTAGATCTCGTTCATGGAGTCAGCACTACCGCCAATCATAGCCTGGTAGTACCGCAAGTCCAGTACTACCGCGTCTTGACCGTCGGTAGTATCGGTTGCCCTAGAACCCTCAAGATACCTTCACTAAAAAGTAACTACCGGCTCAGAAAGACCGATAGTGCCGCTCCTAATTGGAAACAGCTCAAATTGTTTCAATTTCAAATCTAATTCAAATTAAACTTAAACCTAAGCACTTCTAACTAAAATACAGTTAAATACTCATCACCAACATTGGTAGATCTTCACGTAGTCTTTCATTTTATACTAGTGTGTTTACCCCCATAATTCAATAAAAAAAATCACACTTGCTACTTATTACCAAATAAAAATAGTGTAATGGGATCTCATGCAACACCCTTAAAATGGCGTCGCGCTATCACGAAAGTGTGTTTCTAGTTAACGAGTGACATCAAGCTGCAACAACGCGACAAAGCATGTCAGTTATGCAGGCAGGGCGACCAGCCTTGTGACTTGTGAGGCAAGACTGCGGATTTTTTTAAAAAACAAATATATTAATAATTTTACAAAAAGTAATACACTAAAAAAATTACAAAAATATACCTTGGTCCCCATTTCAAATGGTGATAGAGATCTGCTTTATCTAGATTTAATTAGCCGATGAATTATTTTGTCGATAAGATTGAGACAGATCTGTCGGTAATTCATTTGGCGACAGATTTTCTATTGTCAATTTTCTGTCGTCAATTGAATTGGTGAGCGATAGAGATATATTTTTGTATTTTTTTCACCGTATTATTTTTCCAAAATTATTTAAAAATATATTATTTTAAAAAAATCCAAGACTGCGCGAAGTAAGCAGTAGCTGCTCACACCAGGCACTTCTCAGTTCTCACCGTGGAGTGCCCACATTCACCGGTAATTTTTGCTCATCTTAGCCTTTTTCCCCCCTCTTCTTTCTTCCAAAAATAGCACTCTGGAAACAGTTTCCAAGAAGAACCTCTTTGTTCAGTGTCAGCCCTCGTGGCTCAGCTTTGTGTCATGGTACCTGTGAAGCGTGTGGTTTGCTTTGTGCACTAGGGTGCATTGTTCTGTTGTTAGCTCTCGTCGGTGGTCCATGCGCGTGTGAAATTACGGCAACACCGGTGTTAGTTGCAAAATTAGTTACTCAAGACGCTGAAGTCACTCAGGTCAGCGCTAGCCATTACGTCGCTGAGTATCTACTGAATTACTGATATGGCAACCACCCCCTGTCCAGTCGGACAGTGTGGCCGACATGGCGCCGGGAGCGGTGGCGTTGAGATGTTAACTCGCAGCGTTTTCGAGCTAGTGCTGAGAAAAAGATCATTTTTTTTAATTAGTTACGCCGAGGGTCTATTTTCTGAGAAAGAATTGGAGAAATGCAAAACAAACGAGCAAAATTAGCAGTTACAGCTCTGGTACACATTACTAGCTTCTTCTTTTTTAATGACTCACTCACACGAGAATTTACAAATCTAACCCTCTCTTTACTATGGAAGGCGGCTCCCCTCCTCGGCACCCCTTCCTCCTACGCTTGTTGGCTCTCATCCCAGCTCACCTGCCGCGGGAGCACCGGCTTCGCTCGCACTCTGGAGGTGTGGTAGCCACCTGTTACAGCGCGCTAACGCCTCCCATGCTCCCCCTCCGCAGCGCCTCTTCCTCCCGCACTTGCCTGTCACGCCTTCCGTAATAGGGGAAGGAGCTAGGTTTTCAAATTCTAGTTAAAGGGAGCCATTTTTGTAAAAAAAAAAAAAAGGCTACGAAAGTGATCAATCCGTTCTCCATCTACTCAATTTTACAAGGCATATTTGCTTTTAGCACGTAGATTAAGAAGATACTCCCTCCCGTCACAAATGGTCATCGTTTAGATATCGACACGGTCTTTAAAACATAGCTTTGACCACTAATTTCTATTATAATATATTTATAAAAACCAATAAAACTATAATATTAAGAAAGTACTTTCCGAAATAAATCATTTTCATGTATCTAATTTGAATAGTTAAAAAGATATTGATAGTCAATGTTTTGAAAGTTTCAATGCATATGTGTTCAAAATGACAAGTATTTATGACCGGAGAGAATATTGAACATATCTAAACTATCTATAATTATTATCTATAAACACTACAGTTTCATAAACATATTTAATATATATGTTAGTACTCCTATGGTCATAAATAGTTATCGTTTTGAACATCGACATATTCTCCTAAAACTCAACTTTAACCACTAATTTCTATTATAATATATTAAAAAAATCTGTAAAATTATAATATTATGAAAATATGTTTCGAGACAAATTACACATATGTGCATCCAATCTAAATATTTTAAAAAATATTGATAGCTAAAGTTTTAAAAACTTAACCATTTGTATTTCGAACCGACGAGTTTTTGTGAACAGGAGCGAGAATATATTTTCGGACTGAGAGAGTAACAGTGTAAAACAGGGCAGCTGGCCCGCGCTGGTGGGGGCACTCAGACCGGGTCTCATCCAATGGGCCAAGTCCGTGCAGCGACGCGACGCCTTCCGTACGCCTCAAGTTTTCCCTCCTTTTTCCTGGGGATCATGCACACAGCACGCTGCAGCAGTTGCAGCACATCCGAATTTTCGGATGAGATTTCGAAATTTCGAACAAAATACAAACGTAATTTAAATCTAGTTTTTTTTAAATGAGATTTCCGATGTTTCTGTGGGAAATACCAAAATCTTGGCGAAAAATAGTGAAATCTCAGAAAGTTTCAAACCTCTGTGAAGTGGATAGAGGACGTGGACGCGGTGCTTGGCGCGGAGTCGGCTCGAGCGCTCGGCACAGAGGAGCTGGGCAGCGCGAATCTGGTGAAGGAGGACGGCACGAGGAAAAAATTGGCGAAGTTAGGGTTCGATCCCCCGATCGATCGCGTTCGCGTTGTTGCATCCGGCTGGATTCTGTATCTTGTCGCCTAAAAACGGAAATCTTGGCGAGATTTTGAACAGAAGGTGGGGATGGGTCTCCTTGCTAGATGCAAGCTTATCCTGGCTTCCTTGTTTTTTTTAAAAAAAAAGAATATAGTGTATGGCCATCCGTCGTACTATTTTCGTCTTGCTGTTGCTCCTTGCTCGCGCATGCGCTCCGTTCTCGCAAGCTACGCCGACCGCCAAAAAAATGGATAGCCTGAGTTGCTTTGATGGATGGCACATCTAATCCTTCCTTGTATCACATTCTCATCTGTACTCCGTCTTAGTATCCGTTTGGCTAAACGGTTTTTAAGTTCTTTCTCAATTCCCACTACGTGCATTAATCCTGATTTGTTTGCTTGGATGTTCTTTCCTTGAAACTGCATTTGGCTTGCCCTATCATGATTTACGTTTATCCAAAAGAAAACAACCATTCCACGAGGGGGCGAAGATCATGAGGAACAATGCCATATTGCCATGTACAAAACAAGATTTAAGTCTAATTTTATTACAGACCACCACTACATTATGCCGCAGCTTTTCTTCCCCGTAGTTTTTTTTTTGTTCTGACCACGAAATATTCACAAAACTAGAACAAACGCAGCAAGAGACGAACACGGATTCCATCCATCCTTGCACTAAGCACCAGCCATTTTGGCGCACCGCTTCCACTTCAATCCTGATCCTAGCTAGTGAACTACACGAGTAGAGCACCGTGAGGTCGTGGGGTCCCACATGGCCGGGAGTAGGAACCGCCGGCCAGTGACCCCGACGGCGTTGTAGCTGGCCCCAGTGGCGGCGTCCACCGGCAGCTGCCCGGGGTACCCCGGGTAGGCCCCGGCGCCGAACACCCCGGCGCACGCTGTCACGGCCTCCAGCGGCGCCTCGGCGGGGCCCTGGAAGTAACCCCCGCCGTACGGGTTCGTCACCGCGCCGGCGAGAAGCGTCGCGAGGTTGATCACCACGCCGTCCATCCCCACGTCCGCGTTCGGCGCGACCAGCGGCGGCGCCTGTGGCCCATACGTCGGCTGGTGGAACGGCCACGAGCACTCCCCCGGGCACTGCTCCGCCGCGTTCCCGACCCACACGTACGCGAACCGGCCGCGCCCGTGGGCGGCGGCGGCCGGATGGTGCCCCCCGCGCGCCGGCGCCGCGGCGGCCGAGGTGGCCGACGCGTGGAGACCGCAGTGGGAGAGGCAGAAGCCGTCGACGAGGACGTTGGGGTCCGTGATAACGACGGCGATGGAGCCGCGGTGCGGGGATAGCCGCGCGGCGAGGGAGTCGAGGCCGGTCTCGGACAGCCGCCTGCCGAGGGAGAGCGACGGGTCGAGCACCTGCCGGCCGAGGGTGAGCCGCGCCGCCCCCGGGTGGTACCGCGCGGTGGTGGCCCACCACGACGCGACGGACGGCGCCGGAGCAGGGGAGGAGAGGGAGAGGAGGAAGTCGGCCACGGTTGCGCGCTGCGCCGGGGTGAACCGCCCGTACCAGAGCAGGTTCACGGAGTAGTTGCCAGTGAGGAGCTGGCCGTGGTGGTTCGTGAGCGTCACGGGCGCCTGGCTCACGAGGAAGAGCTGCCGCGGCCTGACCGCGCCGGCGCCGGCCACGGCCGCGGCGAGGAGGACGGCGAGCACAAGGAGGGGCTGGTACCGGTGGGCCATGGCTGCCAGTGAGAGCCGAGTAGGCAGGTCTTGCTGTCACGCCAGGGGCAGGGTGGTACCGAGGGGTTTATATAGGGGTTAGGGCAGGGTTGGCCACGGGGGCGTAGGGGCCCACATGGCCACATGGAGGAAGGGAAGGGAGGGGGAGTCTCCCAGCCGTGGGCGTGGTCTAGTGGGCCCGGCGCGACTTTTGAGGAGGTGTCGTGTGGAACCGTAGCAATTTTTTCAGGAAAGTAAGTGAGCTTGGAGTCCGGGAGGTGGGGCCCTGGCGCAGGGGATGGTGATGGGAACCACGCCAGCGGTAGGGTTGGGTCGGGACTCGGGACTCGGGAGTCTCGACTCTCGAGACTTTTAGGTCGGGCTCCTTCCGTGGGAAGGGAGGGGGGTTTTGAATGTGACGACTGACGATGGACTGATGGTTGGCATGGAGAAATTTGCACGCTGGAAATGCAGGAGTTTTTTGTTTTTTTCTTTGATTTTTTTTTAAATTTGCTTACTATTCGAACGAAATTGTAAATTTAGCTATTTTCTCGACCGCGGATGGATCGGAAGGCGATACATATTATCTGTTGCTGTATGAGACCACAGTAAAAATTTACCTGGTGTTGTATGGGATCGTAGTACGTGAGTACGTGACTGCCGTAGTCGAGAAGGAAAAAACATTTGCAATTTTGTTTGGATGAAACAAAATTAGCTAAAATATTTATCCAATGGCCAGAGAAAACTTAGATTCCAATGCAGTGGCAATATGGCGTGGCCCCGTAAATTTGAGGTTTCTCGATCTCTTTGCATAGCAAACGATTCATCGACAAAATGCGATAATTTTGTATGCTCTTTGTGCGTGAGATTTTCATGAAAAATTCGTGGAACTTTTGCATTTTAAACAAAGATCTTTTGTTGTGATGTTTGACGGTTTGTAACGGTCTCGCAAGAAGCTAGGGTTATATGGTCTGATTGGGCATTTTTCAGTAAGCAGAATTTTGTTTATACCTAATCATCATTGTAGGGTATCTATATAACTCACTATTATTGGATGTACCAGAGATCGGCCCGCACGGCATAACACTGTAGTTCTACAGTGAAGCTATAGTGTTAATTTTAAAATAGTTGGGAACATATTTTATTTTTTTGGGAAAAATCTACAGTGTTTTACTTTTAAAAATTGTATTTAAAAGTTTGAAAAAAATAATTTTGCTATTTTAATTGAGCTACAATATTTTTTTTAGCTTTTTTCACTTCAAAAAGATTTTTCTCTATATAACTTGCTATTATCAGGAATGTACGGAGGCCGGCCTGCACGGCAGAAACACTGTAGTTTCTACCGTGAAGCTACACTGTTTTATATTTTTTAGTTTTGTTTCCCCAAAAATTTGAAAAAAATATATTTTTTATTTTTTTGCAAAAAACTCGAGCATGTCTCTTGATATTGAGCTACAATTTTGTTTTTGTTTTTTAGCTTTTTTTTCATTTCAAAAATATTTTTCTCCCTCTCTGTTAAAACTGAGTCACCTGCAATAACGCACCGGATTCTAATCTAGTTAGGAATAGGATATACTAGTCGTGATGCCTTGATTCGCAACCACGTCAAAAGAGGGGAGCCAACAAAGAGCACTGCCGCACTGGGCATATATCATCGCATCAAAATCCTCTGGTTATATGATTACATCCAAGTCCGGGCAAAGTGTCCAAAGGAAAGCTTTTGCTTTTTTAGTCACTTAGGCCTTGTTTAGGGGATGTGATTCAGCTTTAAACTAAAAACTTCTCAAACAGCATGACTGTAAAGTAGTTGAGAAGTTAAGTCATAGCAGAAGCACCCTCAAAAACTACAGCCGCTGAGAAGAAGCTTTTTCAGCTGTGGCTTCGCTTGATCGTCTCCCATCTCGCTTACTCCGTCACCCTGCCTCACCACCTCCACATCACTTCTCCACTCGTTCGCCGCTATGCTTCGCTAGGTTATCGTCTTCCCGCTCGGTTGCCCTACAAAAACTACAGTTACAGCAGCCAGTTTGCCAAACGGCATAACAAGAAAAGCCACAGCCGCCAGCTACAACTGCTTTACAGCCCAGCAAATCAAAAGCGGTTTTTCAGCCTAGCCGTAGCCCCCCAAACAGGCCCTTAATTAGTAACCTTCCGCGGTAGTGTAACTTGACAAAACTTGCCCAGCGCTCTAGCCTCAAAAGATACTGTCGAGTTAGGGGTGCACGACAGTGCGGTTTTTTCGTTAGTAGACACCTTCTGCAGTGTACGAGCGCAACATATAATATTTGTCGCTTGTTACTCCTTTCACGATTGGAAAGGATGTTATTTTTATAAAAACGTTCAGATAAAAATTAGATTTAAAAAAAATAACGTACTCAATAGGACTAAAAAAACCAAGCTTTGTCCAAAGACACAAGGATCATGTGGACTCAATGTATGGTCCATTGCAAAGATCAGGATGGGGCTAGTTTTTTTAGACTACCACGAGCATGGAAAATTTCGAGTCCTGATTCGTGCAATTATCCATTCTTGATACGTGATTGTTTCAAACCAACCATGAGTTGGTTAAAAGATTAAGGAACACTTTAATTCGCAAGTTTCTAAAAACACAGAAATAGAAGAAAACATAGGATTGAAATGCGATAGCATGTTGAATTCTACAGGAAACAAAACAACAGGGATTGCACAAAAGGTGTATTCGGATGTCTAACAGAAAAAATACAAAAATTTTGGGATTAAATGTTAATTAATGAGAGAGAGAATAGTGAGAGGGGGAAGACCGGAAGAGCGAACGTGTATTGGGACACTCAAAAGAACCGCTAACATGATGTTAGATCTCATGCTAGAATTATTTTAAAATTTATATGTATTTTTTATCCCATGAATTTCCTTGAAGCAGTCCTACAAATCAAATACCGTTCATAACAATTTTTTTCTTAGAATTAAATTTCTCTATTATCCCTTTAAAATTTCTTTGCATCAACAAAACCTAAGGAAACATCGTTGGCTCGTTGCTCGTGTATAAATGGGAAAGGGTCAGAGCTATAATTGATATTTTTTTAAAAAAAAATTGAACAAGAGCTCTACCATTCATTATAATTGAAAGAACGCCTCTAAAAAAACGCTGGGTTCGACCCAAGTTGGCCAGACGAGTAATGTCAATCTCCACCACTTAGCTATCACTCGGTCCTCTATAATTGATTGATATTGTATAGTACTACTCCTGTAGTCATTGGCTCACTGCTCACCGGTGACGCCTCGGCCAAGATTTTCATCTCCTTTACAGACTAGTCACGCGTAGAGGTGGGCACTCGGGCCGGGTTCTTTTGGGCCGGCCCGAGACACGACGTCAAGGTTCGACACGAAGCCCGACCCGACACGAAGTGGGCCGTGTCGGGCCGGCACGACACTGTAGCATGGGCCGTGCCGGGCCTGAGAATCGGGCACGATGGGCGGCACGGCTCCGCACGATATTGTAGAATGGGCCGTACCGGACCCGATGACCCAGGACGTGAGGAAGAAGCCTAGCACGAAGGTCACCGACTCACAGAGCATGATCGCTATGGATGCACCCAGTAACATGAATGCTACCCCTATCGTTGACATCTAAGAGAGACGGACAAAACGGAAGAGAGCTGAGAAAGATTGAGAGGGACGGCTCTCAATCTCTCTCAGCTCTCTCTCTCACCTGTCTCTCTCAATCTCCCTCTTAATATCTCTCGCCTGTCTCGCTCACTCTCTTTCTCGCCCATTGCCCCTTCTTTCGCCCGTGTTGAGCACATCCCCTTCGCTCTATGTAACTGTTTAAAAATAAATAAATTTTTAGTTCTTTTCTCATAATATTTGAATCTACTGTCTCAACTTCATGCGTTTCCGGCTACTTTTCTCTCATTGCAATAGTGCAAATGGGTTGGACCTGAGCTGGCATGGCACGAAGCAGGCACGAAGCGCAAATGGGTCGTTTCTGGGCTCACCGAAGGCGAGCCGGACCGGCACGGCGGGCACGACGGGCCGTCGTGGCCCGGCACGGTTTAGACACGAAGCACGATGGGCCCGTGCCGGGCCGGCCCGGCCCGGCACGACGCCCACCTCTAGTCACGCGTAAATTGGTAGGATTGGCCATTGCACTGGGTGCGAGCGATCTCTTTGATTTGAAGGATTTTTGGAGGACGCTAATTCTTAGAAACTAGGTTGTTTGATTTGTAGGATTGAAGTGGCATAATTTTTATATAATATTTTTCTATGCGCCCAATTCCATAATAAACTAAACATTAGCTCTAAAATCTTCAAAAAAAAACCATGAGTTTTTCTGATGGTGTAATCAAACACCCTTTATTGAAAATTCATGCGGTTACCAATCCTATCGGATTCAAAAGTTCATGGCATTACAATCTTATGGGTCTGTTTGGAGAGCTGTAGTTTTTTTAAAAAGCTGCTTTTTAGCTTTTTCGGCTGAAATAACTGTAGCTTGTGGCTGTAACTTTTCTGAAAAGCTGTTTGGCAACCTGGCTTTTTGAGAAGGATGGCTTTTAGCTTACCATGTCATTCTACACTTAAATGTCTGAAATACCCTTAAAGGTTTTGAAGGTTTGTTTGTGTGCTAAATTAGCATATTCATGGTTGATTTGTAAATTTTGTGGTAAATATTGATTACACGAGTTAATTTTACAAGCAAATGAAGAACTTGTCGTATATTTGCTGCTTTAACATCCCTGTGAATGATCTTAGGATTGCATTGTTCGTGAAGAAACAATAGTCCCCTAGCAGCCCCAAGAGCAATGCCTCGGCACTGACCACAACAGAGAATTTCAATCATAAATATGTTGTGAACACTGATAATTTCGGTAAATGAACTCACAACAATATTACCATGCAGATAAATTCTATAAATATAGACACCATCATCTTTTTTGGTCTCATCACTACCATGCTCATCCCACCAGCTGCCGCTGGATGGTGTGAAAGGCTGGACATCAACAAGTGGAGAAAATACATCCATATCATCCTTTAGATTGAAATTATGCTGGCTTTAAGCCCCAAACACACCCTATGTTTTTCTATTCCTGCATTTTTAGAATTCTGCAAATCAAAGAGACCCTGAATTGTCTGTTCTTGCCAACAGGGCATTCTTATCTAGTTATGTGCCTCTGCATTGATTCATGTAAAATTGTTGCTATCTCCTAACAGAGCCTGATCATGGAATGAATATACACTCTAGAATGGTTCGTCAAGAACGTTTTCATCTTCTTTTGAAAGTTGTTTTTTACCCTTGATATAAACTGAAGTAAACAAACTAAGGAATTGTCCTAGCAACAAATGGATATAAGTATTGGCCCTATGCTTGTCCTCCAAAAGATGGACATGTGCCAGTGAGACACTACAATAATTTATGACCGACGTCACAAATCTTCAATCCTCTTAAATCGGCGTGGTCGGGAGACTTGACAGGGAGAGGTGATAGGTGGTGTTTGTCTAGCCAACCGGCTTCGTTATTTCCATCGGATACTGTTTAAATTACAATCTTTAGAACAACTGCACAAGAATTATTTCCTGTTTCGTGACCCTTCCACTGTATTTGTATTGTTGTAAGGTAACGAAAGAGATGGAAGGAGTCCCTCAATCATTGCGCAGTACCAGGCTGTTGAAGTGCGCTATTATGCTAATCTAACCCCTTGCGACGCTTGCTAATCATTCTCTGCCCCTACGGGTGGTCCTGCAGATGAAACAACTGAAAGAACAATGTCCTGGAAAGGAAGAATCAATCTGTGGTCGAGCATATATCGCTCCGAAGAATTGGTGGTATACTCCATGGATTCATGGATGGTGACCAGCATATATTTCAGTTAAAATACTCCCCCTCCTTTCGCATTTACCAATCGCTTTTGATCATCACACTAATACCAGGACAATCGTCCTTCTATGCAAAATGACCAAAAATATCCTTGATTACTACTTGTATTGACATGGACCCATATTTGGTGGGAGAGATGGGATATTTAGTAAGAGCAAAATGGAGAAGTATACATTGTTAAATGTAAAGCGATAAGTATATGAAAACAAATAACATGATCAAAACTGGCAAGCATTACTTCAGTGTTATCAAGCAGAGTCTTAGAAAATGTTCTCAAGCATGGTCGGTATACATGGAATTACACACAATACTAACTCCAGTAGTGGTTCTGAAGACAATATGAAGTTACATGATTTATCATGTGGTTAGCACACTCGGTTTGGGAAAGGTTACTGAGCTGCCCAAGGAGAACCTCTGCCTCCCCGATCTGCTGGTGGCAGAGCAGCAGAATTTGAGGAAGCAACGCGTTGCGTTCTCAACTCCCTGCTGAAAAAGTAGCAACCATTGCTCTGTGCCTATGTTTAAGTAGTGCATGAATTCGACGAAAGATTGGCTAAGTTTCTTAAAGGTGAAAAGGATGCTAAGAAAGATGGAATCAAAGGCAGCGTTGGTAGTTTTGTGAATTTTTATACGCGGATCGGCGAGCCATTCCAAGGAGGATTGTAATGTAGACATGTGGTAAACTGACAGCCATTATTCAATCTCTGAAGCTTTTGTCCGGTGGACAAATATATGTGCCAACTTAACCCAACAAGTTTTGCAAAAAAGACTTGCTTTTAGTACAGTTTAATTTGACATGATACGGCTACTGAGTAGTAGACGTCAAAGGAGCCAAGTTGCCAACCAAATGCAGATCAGGAAGCTTTACCATTTACCATTTGCAAAGTTATTGCGACTGTAAAAACTGGCCGGCCAGGTAATGAATGCTTCAAGGTGCAATTCACTGTATGAAGAGAGATTACAAACATAGGGCTATTAAGCGTATCTAAACCGTGCAATTATATGATACATATATAGATTAGGGATAAAAGTCTCGAAGGGAGAATGAAACCGAATCCGAGTCGGATACGCCAGCCGTTGGACACGGCTTGGCACATATAATGTCAGTGTCATGTCTGGTACATTGTCCAACACGAACACAACGATGAATTTGGATCATACTTTAACAATCTCCACCTTAAAACGAATTCACTCCTCTAGTCAAGATATCAATATCTCCTCAAAATAAGTCTTCATTAACATATCTTATGTCTCGAAAGTCTATTGTACTAATATCAACGATTAAGACTAGAACATTCTTATCTAAACGCTCATCGCAAAGCAAAGTTGTGCAAATCACCATTAAATTAAAACACACATAAAATCAGTTGAAAAAACGTGGGTCTTCAACAATTAATAATCCTAGCAAAGTCTAAGTTTGTGCAGCTGACTTCCTGATCCAAATGCTCAATCATCAAACGGCATAAGTCAAAACATTACCTGTGATGCTTGATAGATAGCGAGGAACTCATAACATGGAATCTGATATGCTACACCTGGATTATAAGACGGCAAACAATGCTCGTATGAGAGTAACTTGCATACATGGTCATCGTGTACATCAAACTATTGAACGTAAAAGTAAGTAAAATACATAATATGGTTGTAAAACTGCTCTTAAAACTGTCACGATGAAAGAAACTCTCATGCCGTCAACCGAGTATAAACTATAGTAAACCAATCATATTGAGCAGCGACAACTAGAAAACATTGTACTATCTGCGCAAAAACACAAACTCCTTGCACTTGACCCTTCATCTCAAATAGAAATTTGAGCAAAATCTTCACTTTTAAATAGCAAAACTTCAGAAAGTATGATGCTAACTATCATCGAGGTGTCATCAAAATTTTGAAGATTAATGCTGCAGAAACCTGCGTAACTTTCACGGAAGCAATTCAAATTGCAACAAATCCAAATGGTGTTTAAACACTAAATTCGGTTGTCCTTAAAAGTGACATTTTTTTAAAGTATTCTCGATTAAACGTATAAATTAACTTAGTAACAGTGTTGTGCTGAAACCTGGCAACCCTGTTCGACAAGAGTTTGTATTGTACGCGTTCTAATACATCTATACACGTGGTCACGTGTGCAAGGAAAAAATTGGATACATGTGTAAACTATTAGATAATCATACGCGGCGTGCCACGCCGCGGGCGTCGCTTCTCACGTAAGCAAATCGAGAAAACGTGCGATTGCTGCTCCCTACACGAGCAAATCGAGGAAACACGCGAAAAAGATCTAAACATAATTTTGTATTTTCCGCAAAAGGGCTTGAACGTAATACTAAAAAAATGCAAAAAGGATCTAAATGCAATGTATATTTTTTTTTTAAAAAAAAGGACCTGAACGTATTTTTTTCCCCAAAAGGATATAATCGTAATTTTGATTTTCAGTAAAAAGACCCGAGCGCAATACTTAAAAACACATAAAGAACCTAAACGTAATATATATTTCGAGCCGAAGCCAAGCCGACTCAAATCAACCAGGAGGCGATTTCCACCAAGTTTAATAGAGGTGAGATACATGCAGCCCAACTACTAATACATGGGGGCCATGTGTACGTATCTTGCGGCCAGAATCAAATTCTGTCGTATGGAGGCACTCATGTGTCGTCAAATTAAGTGCTATTCCATCCCTTCATTTTTATAAAGTATATTTTGACTTTGCACAGGAATTAAGGTTGCGTTGAAATTAAAAAAGGTACGAAAGAAAATGACTTATATACCCACACTTAATTGTTTTAGAAGATGAAAGATATATTTTATGTAGGTAGTAATGAATAGATGCATATGATTAAGAGAGAATAAATAGTGGTATAGGAAAAAAAACCTTATTAAATCTATATATAAGCCTTATATTTATAAACTAGACTATTCAAAAAATAAGTCTTATAAAAAAATAAAATGAGGGAGTATTGCTTATATGCATGCATACGTACTGGGCATCTCTCTCTCGCCAAGTACAGCTATGTATAGCTTTTGCTGAGTTCATGGACCAGTTAGAGATGCTGGCGGGCCGGAGAAACAGACGTCCTCTCGCCCTCGACGACGCCGACGCGGCTGTTAAGCGGACGCAGTATGGTTCAGGACAAAAGGTGTATGAGATGATTCCATTTTAACTCTAGTCTCTTCAATCAAATAAAAATTTGACTAATCTTATCCCTCTAACTAAATATGAACTTAGATAGCTTTACCCTTACCAGGATGGATGATTCTATCTCATTCACCTTTTACCGTTGAACCAAACGGACTATTATATCCAGAAGAGGCTCAAACAACTAACTCTATCAACAAGATACATGCAATATATGCTAATAGCAGTACATGGATGCATGTGCACCGGCCAAGTACTGTTCCATGGAGGCATGTTCATCCACGGAGGACCCAGTAGCCAGCATTCTTGAGTTAATCGCATGCATGCACGTCTAGCATGCTGCTGGTCCATGGGCCGGCCTTGGGCCAGGCCAGTCCATGATATTTAGTCAAGCCGGTAGAAATACCTACTTGCAGCGCTCGTTGTGACTTGGACGCCATACACAGCCGGATTAGTAGAGATAATCACGGGGATTTAAATCCTCTAATCCCTTCCTACAGAAGAGTTTAAACAGCCAGTCTCTATCTACACAAAGCTTCTCGGCAGAAACCTCAAAACAGGCCGCGCGACCCGCGACGGCGCAGTGGCCTGCGCGTAGTTCTCTCGTGCCATACCTCCTGCGGTCCTGCCTATAAAAGGCACAGCCCCGTCCACCCAAGGGCATGGACAATATGCTGGAAGCCATGTGCTAATGAAATTGGGTTTTATCCATTTTTTTAAAAAAGAAAAAGGTTTATTGTGTTAACCGGATGGCAAGGCTCATGGGGAGCTAAAGGCATCGAAAGGTGCCCTAGCTTCCAGAAGTGCAAGATATGTAGAGAGAGAGAGTCCTCCCTCACCTATTGTTCTCTTTCCACCTCCTCCCATGCTCTTTATAACTTAGGTCCGTGTTTCTTCTACAATACATAGAGAAGAACAATAAGATCCCGCCCCACCCCACTTTTCGTGTTCTCTAAGTCCACCTCTGGCCTTCTCTTTTCTGACGGTGCTCCAGTGAGATCCTTGACTTACCGACGTCCTCGTGAGGTCCTCGGCACCGATCCATCGTGAGGTTTTGACTTGCTCATTGGTTAGTTCTGTGTTATATTTATACATTGTTCATTAACTTATTTAAATGCTTTGCAACATCTGATTATTTTCTTGATCAGTGTTCTTAATGACGCAAGTAGTACATTTGAACTGTTAAGTGAGCTGAATTAAACTGATGTTAAAGTAGATTAATTTTGGTAATCTTGAAGTCTAATATTGGTAAGACCATGTCCCTACTGGCATGGAGATCTATTAATTCAGGCAGCCCAACATCTAAGAGCAAAATTTTTAACAATTTGAGCTATGTTGCTAATTGTTAGTCACTGTTTGTTGTCTATTGCCAAGGTTGAAAGTTTAGTTACATGAATAGTATTTATGCCATGGTTTTGTCCATGACATTTTCCTGATACTATTTTGAAGGACCATGTGGAGGTCCATCCATGTTTGTGATGAGTATTTGACTTTATTTGAGCAAGGTGTGCTCAAGTTTGAGTTTGATTTGGATTGTTTTTCGAGCTAGAGCAATTTGAGTTACTGGTTGGAGACCGGTCGTCCAGACCCCAGAGAGGTCGGGTCGTCCGACCGAGTGGTCGGGCTTTGGTTGGTTGGAGACGGTCGTCCGACCCCCAGTGGTGGTCGTCCGACCTAAGTGGTCGGGCTTTGGTGTGTTGCAGACCAGTCGTCCGACCCCGAGTGGTCGGGTCGTCCGACCTGAGAGGTCTGGGCTTTGGCTGGTCGGAGACCAGTCGTCTGACCCCAAGTGGTCAGGTCTTGGGTTGGTCGGAGACCAGTTGTCCGACCCAGAGAGGTCTGGTGTAACATCCCAGATTTTCTGTTGTTCCAAAAATTATTTTAAAATTTATTAAATTCAAAATTTGGATCTTCCTCGGTGTTATAATTAACCTGGCATCCATATCCTCCCAAAACTGGAGTTCAATTCTTTATTGTCCGCAAAGTTAAAATTTCATATTCCGGTCCTATCCAAAATTTCACCCGAGTTCCAAAATGCTCCAAAAATCTCAAAATCCATTGAATTAGGTTTCAAATATTCTATAATGATTTTGGAAACTTTTCTAAGATTTATAGAGTCTCTTTGCTATTTTATCTCTCGCGCTTTCATCAAATCCATTATATTCGTCCCGAAATTATCTAAATTTCAAAATTCTCTAAAACAATTCCGAAACCAATTTTGTTAGGTTCCAAATATTCCATAGTATTTTTGAGAATTGTTCCAAGATTTCTAGAGGTTTCTATCTATTTTATCCTTCGCGCTTTATTCTCAAAGACTATTCATTTGGACCCACATGTCGAGCTACCGTGCGTCTTCAACCTCCAGCCCTGTGGTTTTCCCGTATCACTCCTCTTCAATGTCCAAAAGAAAAAAATACTCGTAACTTCCTCATTGCTGCATCAAATCGAGTGGGAGTGAAGCATCGTGTGGCGTCGTAATGGAGATCAAATGCCTGCTAGTTACCCATCCTTAATCCAAGCGAAACGGCGCAATTAAGCGTTAATGATAATTTATTGCTCGGTCATTATCTCGGCGTTTCTTCACCTCACCGGCGTGCGGGTACTCAAAAGCTTCGTCTTCTTTGTGCTCTACCCCATGCTCACTTTTCCCTTTGATGCGATCGTTTTCCTTTCCAAAACTCGCGAAAACCGCAGCCCAACGTCGACCAAAGACACCGACGACCCAACTTTTGATCCGGTGAGCCAAATCAAATTCCGTTCGCGTCATTTTGTGCATCTTGTCGCAAAGATCAAAAGCCCTCAAGAAATTTGGGTTTCATTACAGGACGGCGACGAATTTGACGTTTGAACACCGTTGGCCTAACCATCTTTGCGGCGTCGGTTCATCGTCTCCGGTAAGTCTCTTCGAAATCCGATCTCACCTTTGGATTCGTGGCGTCGAGCTCCACGTGATGCTCACTCTTTTCTTCCCATCCCGTCGTCGGCCGAGTGCGCCTCCGCCACGCCTTGCTTCCGACCGTGGCTGCACGCGCTCCGGCCGCCTCCGACCGCACCGCTCCGGCTTCGGTGCCGCGACTCCGTCGCCGTTCCATTTTTCCAGTCGCCGGCGCCGCCCCCTTGGCCGAGTCTTCCATGGCTGTGCTCTCTGTTCTTGTGAAGAAGAAGGCCTGAGTCTATGACAGCCGGGCCCCCTTTAATAGAGAGAAGGCAAATTTAGTAATTCCAGGAAAAAGAAAGATTCCGGAATATTCCTCGTTTTTCTATTTTTCAGTCCGAGAGCATTCAAATGACCCGTTCTCTTCCGTCGTAACTCCGAATCGAGTGATTCAAATTGTTAAATTCATCTAAATTCATCCTCTATCTGGCAGTATTTTTATTATAATTTTTAGTTTCTACCTATTTTATTTTATTCATTTCGTGCACCGTTTTGCGCGTAGTCGAAGAAGCGGTCGTCGTCCCCGAAGAAGGAGAAGACCTCCAGAACAGCGCAGCGCACTTCGTTGAGGAAGGCAAGTCTCCTTGAAGCACGTTGATCCCATTGTTTATAACTGTTTTATAAAAAGTTTGCAACTTGCATGGCTATTTACATAAACCGATGATGTTAAAATATAGAATGTTAGTTATGCCCATTTCGAAATAACATCCTTGCTGTTTGATTACCATGCCTTTGTAACCTTAAGATTTAATCATGAAATCATGTATTATGTGATTAATCTTGTTTAGTACGATAGACTGTGCTTAGGATTGACGTTGATCAAAATGCCTATGGTGGGATAAATTCTAAAATGTTGTTGAAATGTGTTTTATCGAAACTGTAGCAAGGTGATTGCTGCTGTGATTGTAAAATAAAAATAAAATAAAAATAGTTTAGATTGGGGCGGAATGGTTTGTCGGCGGAGTGCGGATGGAGCATCGGTTCGGATTGTGAAAGCCGCCTAATCAATTTAAGGACCGACGCTTATGATCGTCCATTCTAAGAATTACCGTGCAACCACAAGTCTATAATGGGTACGACTGGTGAATAATTTGTAGAAACCTAACTTAGACTCGCCAGTTGGTGGAATGTGAGTGCCGGATGGAGGCATGTCGTATTTCTCACACGGCGCAAGAGGGGGCTTCTGTACTGGGTGGATGGAACCCTAACAGCGGTGAAACCTCAGCGGGTGGGTCAGGTTAGGCGCATACATTGTAAAGGCCTTGTCATGATCTCTCTGCCGGCACACCAAAGGAAGTGTGTTCGTAGCGTTTGGCATTAAAGAGATGATCATGTCTTGTGGGTAAAGCTGTACACCTCTGCAGAGTAAATCTATTCGAATAGCCGTGCCTACGGTCAAAGGCAAAGCGAAGAATGCTTTCATACTGATAGACTTGGTTTTGGTTTTCAAAATAATTGATGTTTTGGGATTCGGGAGTGGTTAGAACTCTCGAATGTTTATTTGGCGGATTGAGCCAACCAGGTAGATGGAACCTGTTTTGAATCATGACAGATGGAGTCATGTGATGGTTTAACAAGATCTTTCAAAATGGGCGGTTAGAGCCTGTATACTAGTGTTGGTAGTTGGAACCTTCACTAGAGTTAGTAATAATTTCAATTGTACAAATAATTGTTAAAACTGCTTTGTGAAAATTATTATTAATAATGTTTGTTAAATTTGGCTTTGTGCAAAAGAACCCTATTAAGCCTTCCTTGGAAAACCCTTCATGATGCATTTTCCCAGGCTTGCGGAGTACGTTTGTACTCACATGCTATACAAAATTTTGTCATCAGAGAATTACCAAGATGCAGTCGAAGACAATGAGTTCTATGGCGAAGAGTTCGTTGGAGATCGCCAAGATAACTAAGCGCGCGCTCCTAGTCGTCGCCTGTGGTGTCTTTTGGGTTTTATCTTGTTGTTTTTGTTTCCGCTGCTGAGAACTCTGGTCATGTGACCAGGAGATGTAATAATAGCCATGTGGCTAGTAATTTATGCTTATGCTATTTTCTTCTCTTCGTTATGTTCTGGTTATGATAATCACTGCTTCACTGTGTGTACTAGCAACTGATCTGGGACTAGTACAGAAATACACAGGAGATTCCGGATGGTAAATCCGGAGGCTCACATCTGGGCTGTGGTTGGTCGGAGACCAGTCGTCTGACCCCGAGTGGTCAGGTCTCTCGCTGGTCGGAGACCAGTCGTCAGACCTCGAGTGGTCGGAATGGAGACTAGTGGTCAGACCTCGAGTGGTCGGGATGGAGACCAGTGGTCAGACCATGGTTGGTCGGGATGGAGACCAGTGGTCAGACCATGGTTGGTCGGGATGGAGACCAGTGGTCAGACCATGGTTGGTCGGGATGGAGACCAGTGGTCAGACCACGTATGGTCGGGGTTATGTTGGTCGTCGAGAGTATATCCATGCTGTTGAGATGGATATGTGTTGTTGGACATTGCTATGTGATGTGGTTTCCTTGTCTATGATGGTTGCAGGACTTTGGAGCTAGGTCATGGTGAGGCGAAGGGATCGAGGACTAGGTGGGAGAGCCGAGGTCCGGATGATCAAGGTGTCGCCAAAGATGGTGAGGCCAGGAGTAGCAAGCCGAGAAGACAAAGGAATGGATGAGATGCTAACTTGGAGCTGCTCTGATCAAGGAGGACCGTTGGATTGCGGTCAGGAAGATAGAGTAGTGGGTCAAGTTAGTGTGAGTTGAAAAGCGTGCAAAACCCGTTGGGTTGTTGGGTTTCGGGTGAGCCCATGCATAGCTTTGTGAGTGGGTAAAATCTCAGCCCTTGATGGAGTGCTCTAGGGTTTAGAGGCTCATCCAAGGGTGGTAGGTGTTCCAAGCCTGCTATGAATAGACAGGGAGAGGGGTGTCTCCTTGAGGGTGAGCAGGTGAGGAAAGTGTACGTGAGTAGTTGAGAGTTGTTGAGAGTTGTTGAGAGTGACAATGTAAGGATCAAATCCTGGCTCTTGGATGTTGGCTTAGGATTGAAGCAGGACATCCAAAGGTGGGAATTGATCCCAAGTCACTATAAATAGAGGGGCAGGGGCAGCCTCCCCTCTTTGAAGGTTCTGAGGTTTTTGCTGCTCATTTGAGCTTTACCCACTTTGTTGTGAGGCTTTGTAAACCTCCCTTCCAGAAATGAAATGTTCTTCATTTATATTCTTGTTTCATTTCTCTTACGTATTTACATTACGTACTTGAATTCTGTTATCTAAATTCCGCATTTACCTACTTGCGATTTACTTTACGTAATTTGGATTTGCCTCATCTCCTTCTACATGCTATTGAGTCTTTGTTGAAATTCATGATTGATGAACTCTTCTCTGGATTCGGTGCTTTCAATCTTTTAGGCAATCCTTACGTTCTTGTTGCAAGTTGTAAATCTGTGTGTTCTTAAAGTGCGTAAACGTGTGACTTGCAGTTATTTAGTCTTGATTGGCTTCTGGTTCTTGTTGCCAAGGATGAAAGATTGCTAGATGAATCTCCTATAGATCATATCCCAATCATCTAGGCAATCTACAACCTCTTCTATTCAGTTTTGCAAGAAACCAATTTTTGTGCCTAGTTTTCAGATGGTGTTTCTATTTGTTTGAAGGGTTGTTTCTTCGTGTACTTATTTGCTGTGATTTGTGGAGAGTCATCCAAGGATATTCTGACCATCAACTCCCACCAGCAAGTTACGGGTGAAGTCTGTGTTCATGACTCTATTTTTGGTGTGGCATTTGTTAAACTGAAAAGGACGGAACCTTGGTTTTAATTTCTTCGATTGATGATTGAAATAGGTTCCTGACATCCTTTGGGAGGTGCACACCATTTCTTACTGTTTTTGGATCAGCCGATCAAAAGTTACATTGATTTCTGTTTGTGAGATCGGGCTGTTTTTTACTATTCACCCGAGTACTGTTCATCCGACCTCCGCAGGTCGGGCGTACTGTCCATCTGGTCGTGGGTACTGTTCACCCGAGCACTATTCATCCGAGTACTGTTCATCTGACCACTTCAGGTCGGGAGTACTGTTCATCCGACAAGTGCTGGTCGGGGGTACTGTTCACCCGAATACTATTCATTTCGAGTACTGTTCATCCGACCTCTGTAGGTCAGGGGTGCTGTTCATCCGACCAGTGCAATTTCTTTCTGGTTTTTTTTTTGGTTTGAATTCTAGAGGGAGAGTTTATTCAAAAATTTTATTTGGCCCCTATTCACTCCCTCTAGTTGCCTTTTTTGATCTTTCATATTTACTTTATATATATGATAAAAATGTTCTCTTTTTAATTTTTATGTTTGGATTTAAAGTAACCAACACCAAGCTCCAGCATTTATCAGCACGTGAAGGAAGCCGAGCTTCACAACCATCATGAGGAGGCTACACACGCAAAGGAACCTAAACTTCGGAGGTCCATCCAGGCGCCGAAGAACAGGAGGCTCTCGGACGTGAGGCTAGCGACTAGGCATCAAGATCATCCATCCAGCCATCGGGAAGAAAGAAGGCAGACAAGGAAGCAACTTATCGAGGAGCAAGACGTCGCAAGAAGCTAGCGAAGATGACGTAATCTGCACACAGGACCAAGGCCATGGCGTGCTATGGTAGTTGTTAATTAACTCTCTCTCTACCTCTCTCTCTCTCTCTCTCCATCCAGCATGCATGCATGTAATCATCAAACATGACGATGCCGACTGAGGAAAGCTTTGCATAATCTGATTGTCAGAATTCAAGGTTCCTTGAACATCCAGGTTCCTAGCTACTGAGGAAAGCTTTGCGCAACCTCTGTATAAGAAAAGGCTAATCGAGAGGACTATACAAATGTGTTCCGGCGTGCTAGATGGCCTGGTGCTCCTCAACGTGTCCTGGAAAAACACCCTTCTATGTTGAGTGGAAGAATCTCCCAGATCAGGAAACATAGGAAAACCAGCCAAATCATAGGCGGCACTGTCATCCATGGTGTGGCATGTATTGTTTTCTCATTCTTCATATTCAGGAGTCCCAGCCATTTTTGTTGTGACTTTTCTACTTGGCTTATTTTAATCATCACTGCAAATTAGTTCAATTCTTCCAGTCTTACATGATGCTAGTTTTACACAGAATGAAAAGTGAAAACACTTTATCACGGAGGCCTGGTTTGTTGGAGATAATCTTGACACGCATTAGTTAAAGAGATAAGATTGAGTTTCAGTTTTAGAAGGTTAAAACTCTACAAGTTTGTTTGAGTTTGTTAAGATTAGGGGTTCGGATTGTTATCCAAGTTTGCATGTAATCTCTAGTATAAATATAGAGGTGTACTTGAGTTTTGTAAGAAAAATAGAGCGAGAAGTAATAAAGAGAAAATTGTTCCAATATATTTTAGCGTCCTGTTTCAACAATTGGTATCAGAGCTCCGGTTCGAAACCCTAGCCGCTGCCCCGGGAGGAGGAGACTCCCAGGGTGGCCAACCGCGTGGCGGCACCCGAGGAAGTAGGCTATCGTCGCTAAGCGATATAGGCACCCGAGGGAGTGCGACATGATCGAGGTGTGCGTCAGGGACGACAGCGCGGCGAGCGGGAGCGGGAGCGGGAGCGGAGCGGAGCGCCGACGAGGAGGATGAGGACGGCGTCCTGCTGAAGCCCTGGTGGAGCAGCGCCTGGAAGTCCTCGATGCCCTTGCCCAGAGGCGTAGCCAGCGGGTGAGCTTGGTGGGGCTCCAGCCCCCTTTGCCCACCACGAGAAACTCTGTCGCCTACAGATTTTATTTGTCAAATCTCTTCTTTCAGACGGTGGCAATGAAAAGTAATTTTTTTCTCTTGCATATTTACATACTAATACTATATTACATGCATTTAAATTTCAACTATAATATGTCGGTTTGGTAGTTTTTATATTTAGTATATGTACTTGTGTTCAGCCCCCCTCTTGAATGAATCCTGGCTCCCCTTGCCTGCAAAGCACGCATGTGCAAATTGGCAAAATTGAGTACTGCTCCTCTCATGCAGGCTTGCTAGTTTTTGCTAGTGCAAGCACCACATGCAACGAGAAGCCTCCTGAGCACGTAGGGCGTTTCGTGGAACCACGAGCGGCTGAGCCCGGAGTCATTGGATCGGCGGGGTGTTCCAGAGGTCAAAGGCGCGAGGACCATACTCCGCGTGTGGCCTTCGACGGCTGCTCTGCACACGCGTTGGTCGCGTTAGGGTGGCGCGGAGTCCCGGGCGGTGGCAGCGCGGAGGCGCGGCGGCCAGCGGCGCGATGGTGAGCTTAGGCGCGGCGCTCGTGGCCGGCGGTGCGCGGGCGAGGTGCTCGCGGTCGGCGACGCTGCAGTCGTCAGGTGGCACGGCTGAGGTCGTGGAGCTGAGCTTACAAGGCAGGAGACGTGCGGTTGTGCGCTCAAGGGAGTTCCTAGCTGGGTCGGCAAGGCCGCTGGCCAGGCGGAGCTAGCAAGGCGCGGCCCGATGGCAAAGCAACGCGCTGCCGGTCAAGGTGCTTCGGCATGGCGACGGGCACAGCAGTCATCACATGGAGAGGCTTGACAACGCCAAGGTCATCTGTGTGTCAGAAAGTATGTGAAGAGAAGGAAGGAGTTTGTCTTCGTCTAACGAGTGACCCTACCATCATCGTGTGGATCAAACGGATTAAGGAGATGACGACGTACGAGAAATCTATCAACAAGGAGCAGGCATCTGCTGACCGTCGGCACCGAGAAGCTCTACGACCTGACGAGTCCACCCAACAAGCTGAGTCGAGTTCGAGACTTTAGGAGATGTGTTCTCCGTCATATGTTGAGCTCGTGGGAGATGTGTCCGAGACGTTGAGGAAATGCGTTCGTCGTCCATAGTCATCCGCTAGAATCGAAACTGTCGAAGATGAGTTTAGAATGTTAAGGAGATGTGTTCTCCATCCTGTATCGAATATGAGTTGGGCAAATCGTAGTTGGGGCCGATTGCCTCAATGAGTAAGAGTCAATGTGTCAAGATTAGGGGGAAAAATATTGGAGATAATCTTGACACGTATTAGTTAAAGAGATAAGATTGAATTTCAGTTTTAGAAGATTAAAACTCTACAAGTTTGTTTGAGTTTGTTAAGATTAGGAGTTCGGATTGTTATCCAAGTTTGTATGTAATCTCTAGTATAAATATAGAGGTAGACTTGAGTTTTGTAAGAAAAACAGAGCGAGAAGTAATAAAGAGAAAATTGTTCTAAAATATTTTAGCTTTCTGTTTCAACATAATTGACTAAAATGCAGCTCAGGCTTCTTAACATGGGGAAGTTAGAGCCTTGCTAGTCTAGTTCCCAACGAGAAACCTTAGGCATGGCCGCATGGAGTTCTTTTTTCCAAAACAGAATTGGAGTTGAACCCGTGAAGTGGTTTGACCCGCAATTCTAGCTTATCGTCTTGGTGGGATTAGAATTCCAGAGTTGCAACTCAAGCAGTACTCTCTTCCGTGACAAATAATTATCGTTTTGGATATAAACACGATTTTTAATTTGACCACTAAATTCTATTATAATATATTTATAAAACATAATAAAAATACAATATTATGAAAGTACTTTTCGAGACAAATCTACACGGATGATTTTTATGTATCCAATTTAAATATTTTAAAAGATATTGAAAGTCAAATTTTGAAAGTTTGACTGTACTTATGTCCAAAACGACAACTATTTGTGATCGGAGAAAGTATAATTTTATCAAATTTAAGCCAAATTGGGCAACTTTAGGAGCACTTGGGAACCAAAAATGTTGCTTTCGGCTAGAGGGATGTAACATTTTTGTTTTTCTTTTCTTTTCCTTTTCTTTCCTGGACAGAAACTTTGTTTTACCTATTTATTAATATATATACAATAGGTTTCCTGTCAAAAAAAAAATTACGCCGATCCAATTCAGCACTAAATTAAGAAGCTCACAATAAAAGTACTCTAGTTTGTAAGACATCCAAACTGCAGAACTGGAATTCTGGAAACCAGACACTAGACAGCCAGATTTGGAATGGCCATCCGAAAGGTTTCACTACTACATAAATATAGATCACAATCGGTTCTTTTTTATCATCACACTCGGTTCTAGTGGCGACACAAAGTCATGAGACAGAGATAAGGAGACGCTATTACAGTCGGTTCTTGCCCGATAGAGATGAGTGCGTCATCTCTATCGGTTCTTTACAAGAAGCGATAGAGATGTCCGATAGAGATGACGCACTCATCTCTATCGCTTCTTTTAAAGAACCGATAGAGATAAGTTGGTCATCTCTATCGCTTCTTACAAAGAACCGATAGAGATGACACACTCATCTCTATCGCTTTTTATAAAGAAGCGATAGAGATGAGATGGTCTTACAAAGAACCGATAGAGATGACCCCCTTTCTCTATCATTTTCTTCTCGGAACCGATAGAGATGAGGGGTGTGTTGTTTTCCAATTCACCTTCCAATCAGTACATATTTCACACAGTATGCACATATCACATTCACACAGCAATAGCACACATTATGCACATATCATATTCACAGAACACAAACATTTTATTACAACACATCACATTCGTTCACAAAACAGAACTCAAACATGCTTCACAGTCAGTACACATGCAATCGCATTCACATATGGACTAGTAGGAGCTTTAAGGATCTGTAAACCTATCCATCTGCGAGATAACTTCCATCCAGTACCATTGGCATAAGTGGTCTCATAACTTGTTGAGTGCAGAGCTGTCTTAGCGATTGTATTATGTATTGACTGCGAGAAAGCAAAAGGTACTAGCTAAACTTAGTGGGGACAAATATGCACATCACTCTATGGAATGACATTACTTTATATGCACATGAAAATAAAATATAAAAGATATTTTACAGAAGAACAAACTTATCAGTTAAATGGCAAATATCCATACAGAAGGTATTTGAGAAATTTAGGAGAATCACAAACCTGAGGTTTGACTTCAACAATGAACTGGCTGCTTTTGAGAGACTGCTTCATTTGCTAGTACACTCTCCAGGTGATCAAGCATCTCTTTTGCTTGTGAGGATCCAAAGCCTGGGTCAGCATCCACCAAAGCACTTTCCTTGGTCTCAATGTATGATCCATCAGTTGCTTCGGTATACAAATTCATCACTGACTGTGCCATTTGCATCCATCCAAAGTCCAAAGCCTGGGTGCACATTTGCCACTCTTCATCTCTAGTCCACCTACATAATTTAGAAAGAGCACATTTCATTGTCCATTCCTTCTTGAGAAAAATTGACAGCAACCATGCCATTTTTCCATAAGCATGACAATAGCAAACCCTTGCTCACCAGAATAAATCTATCATTCTTGGAATATATTTTAAACCTCTTTTTCCTATAGCAAACCCTTGCTCACCAGAATAAATGTCATTTCCATTGTTAAAACCCAAACCATTTTGAAAAGAAGCGGCATACCCATTAAGATGATCCATTCCGTTCAAAGATGGTTCATGGTCCTTGTGCAGAGAATTGTTACCCTCCTGATCGACAACCTTGACATAATTTGCAGCAATATCACTTTGCTTAGCACGCTTTCTAATCAACATATCAGCTTCCTCAAGAGACATGAAATGAATGACTCGTCCATGCTCATTGAATATCTGACCGTCTACAATGCAAATAAGTTTATCTGCCTCAATGGCTAAAGCACACGCGGTTGCAACTTTGTAAGTGCTGAATGTTTCCAAACAAGGCAAAGCAATTTTGTTTAGTCATTCTCTTGGTCTGCAATTCTGCATCACAAAGGGATTAGGGTTTACCTTAGCTCATGGGAGGCGACGCAGGAACCGGCGGAGGCGGAGCCGGAGGAGGAGCACGAGCCCAAGGAGGACGCAGAGCCAGAGGGAGACGGGCGGAGAACGAGCGGATGGAGGCTGGCGGAATCCCGAGGTGGCGAGGAAGGACGCGGCGCGGCGCCGGGGCGGGGACGGCAGCGCCAGGGGATGGGGGAGGATGATGGCAGCGCATGGGGTGAGTAGTGCGAGTCGGGAGGGAGAGGACGCCGCGCAATGAATTACTCTGTCGAGAGGGAGCTAGAGGCAGATTTATGGGGGATGAATGCTAGTGTGTCGGTTCTATTACAGAACCGATAGAAAAAAGGACTACAACAGAATCGGTTTCATTAAAGAACCGATAGGAAAAAAACATATAACACAATCGGATTTTCATCAAAACCGATAGAAAGAAGACCCACAACACAATCAGTTTTATTATAAAACCGATACAGATAAAACAAAATTCCAATCGGTTTTAAAAGCAGAACCGACACAGATGATGAATTTTTCCAATCGATTTTACCATTGCAACCGACACAGATGATTAGTTTTTCCAATCGGTTTTACCATATGAACCGATACAAATAAATGGTTTTTCCAATCGGTTTTACAAGTGGAACCGACACAAATGATGTTTTTTTTCAATCGGTTTTACGAGCGGAACTGACGTAGATGACTAGTTTTTATATGTCGAACCGACACATATGATAATTTTTTCAATCGGTTTTACCTGTGGAACCGACACAGATAATGAGTTTTTCCAATCTGTTTTACAGACAGCTGAATTTTCAAGAGTATCAGTATCAGGTTTTAAAAGAAAAGCGACACAAACGTATTAACACTAACTATCGGTTCTTTTTTATCATCACAGTCGGTTCTTAGAAGGAAGCGATAGAGATGAGATGGGTTATCTCTATCGGTTCTTTCTAAGAAGCGATAGAGATGACACACTCATCTATATCGGTTCTTACAAAGAAATGATAGAGATGATGGTGCCATCTCTATCGCTTCTTAGAAAGAACTGATAGAGATGACCCATCTCATCTCTATCGCTTCTTTCTGAGAACCGATAGTGATAATCTACCCATCTCTATCACTTCTTCTAAAGAACCGATAGAGATAACCCCCTCACCTCATCTCTATCGTTTAGTTCTGAGAACTGATAGAGATGAGGGGGTTTGCTGTTTTTTCTAATTCACCCTCCTAAATCAGCACATATTTCACACAGTATGCACATATCATATTCACACAGCATAAATTACATACATTATGCACATATCACATTTATAGAACACAAACATTGCCATGCAACTCGTGTTGAATGTTAAAAAATATAATACAAAATCCTATAGAAGTCATAAGCTCGTGTTGTATGGTGCGATCGATACTCACAGCGTCCAGGATCGTACAGTAGAAATGCCGATAGCTATCGTACAGTCCAGATTAACACGAGAGCACTACAAATTAAGATAATTAGATACATGTGTACTTGTCAAATAAAGGGTAAAGGGTGCGAAATCTGATAGGATATACAAAATACGAGTGCAATCTAAACTTTCTTCGCGACATATCGAAATTACAGAGTGCAAAATTGAAGGGATTTGAAGGAATGCTCATATTTTGAAGAAAACCACAAATTTTGCAAAATGAGGGGAAATCTCCTTAGTCTAGGCTTCAAATTTACCCTCTTAACACCCACCCTTAAGGATTTCATTTTTTCTCACCCAAGTATTGCTTTCAACCACAGAATATGAGCTGTTTTTTTCAGGTGGTAGCGAAGAAATATCCTCTGGAACAACAACAGAGGATAGTTCAACTCGAGGGGTATAAATAACCTAGCGAGACACATCACAATCGGTTCTCACTTAAAAAATGATAGTGATATGCACACACATCACTATCCGTTCTCACTTGAAAAGCGATAGTGATGTCATCATGCACATCACTATCGGTTCTTTTGTTAGAAGCGATAGTGATATGCATCCTTATCACTATCGGTTCTCACATAAGAAGCGATGGTGATGTGCATGCTCATCACTATCGGTTCTCGCATAAGAAGTTTTGTGAGAACCGATAGTGATATGCATGATCATCACTATCGGTTCTCACAACTATCGCTTCTCACATAAGAACCGATTGTGATGTGTCCAGTACTATATCACAATCACTTCTAACTTGAGAACCAATAGTGATTATTATTAACACCTCTCCTAAGTCATCTATCACAATCGTTTTTTCCTAAAAACTTAAGAACCAACCCGGATGAAGCGATAGTGATGTACCATTCTGTAGTAGTGTTTTTGCAATTAGGTTTCTTTTCTTTTTTTCTAGGATTGAACGTCATTTTGCTCTTCTACTTCAGGGCATGGTAGGATGGCCATTAATCGCTTTGCTTTCAACCAAAACGGTACCACATATAAAAGCTGTTTTCTAGGACTAACAATCTAAAATACATCTACAGTTGGTGAATACTTCCAGTTCTAGCTTTGGGGTTAAACCTACATTGGTTCATGGTTTCTTAATTATATTTGCTTTGCTTTCAACTAAACAATAGCTCGCAGTATTTTATTTATTTGCTTCGTCTGCAACCCATCTTGGGCCTATTTGCTGGACTTGCTTAGATTCAGAGTCGACATAACAGAATGCATACTGCGCATATTTCCTCCTAAATACTGTTAAATGATATTTTATCGTGTTGCTTAAATAAGTTGACAAAATGCTACTTGGACCGAACAATACATGTGATGAATCATGGTGGTCTATTATTCCGTTTGTGCATGGATCTCAATAGAGGAGCTGGGGGAACCACTCGTTACAAGTTACAAATTTAAATGCACATTTTGTACTGCTGCATCTGGAACTAAAGAATGGACAGCTGAGCAATGATTAACTAGGATCCTAATTTTTGCCGAGGTTTAATAAACCGTCGGCTATCACATAATACCGTCGGCTATTTTTATAGCTGATGGTTAGCCGTCGGCAATGTCCCGTTGGCCATCCGTAGTGAGGGATTCAAGTGACACCCAACAGTATCGTCGATGATTTGTATGGTCTACGGTGTATGACCGACAATAGACTGTCGGTCATTAGATGGTCATCACCTTCCTCCGTGTAGCTTGCCGATAGATATTGCGTACGGTTACCCGTCGGTCATATTTCTACGACGGTTATTTGGACCCGTCAGGATTTGTATATCAGACAATATAGGTGTGTCGTCGGCCATGTGGTTTGACGATGGTGTATTTAGCCCGTCGGGATGAGTATAGCCGTGGGACTCAGTTAACCGTTGGCCATTTACATGTGTGACAGTTTTGCATCCCGTCCACCATTATTTACCTACATGCCGGTAAAATTTAATACAAAATATTGGGGATTGGTTTTCTATGTTGTTTTTCTGGTAAGGTTGATAGTGGCATTTCGGTATTGCACAATTGATTATAAATTTAACAATTATAACCACATGCCAAAACAAAATATCATATAAGGATGTAATATTATCGATGGAATGATGAAAGTAGTATCCCTTACAAAAATATATAAAGGCAAATGTCGTTCAACTAGATAATACCAAAATGTGAATGTAAATTATAGATTAAAACCATGTTGTTCGAAGCATTTAGCATAAGATAAATTGTCCACAACATTGGTTGAGCTCCAAAATGCACCATCACGACTTCCTTTGTTGCATATTTTGGCAAAAGGATGAGATCTCTGTTCTACTCATCTTCATTGATAGCACCTTCCTCGTCATGATTCTTGTTGCCATGGCCCATATTGTCTCGCGAGTAGAAGATGCCCTATAGAAAAGACAAATTAGGCGTAAGCCATATTCAAGTATGTTTGTAATACAATATGGTGGAGATTTAAGAAATTTATTTTTTCTTTAACATGAAAAACTTAAAAACATAAAGACTTACTAACATGTTCAAGTCCATCTTGACCAACTCTACGTTGATCCCTTGAGAACCCGACATCGGATTCTGAAGTGGCCAACATGGAACACAAAGGAAACACAATAAAGACACATCTAGATCATTAGAGAAAATATACTTGGTAGTTCTAGTAATTGCTATTACTTTGCATTTGAACTCATCACTATTTAACAAATTGCATAAATACTAATATTATTATGCTTATATTTTGCATGTTGTCATCAATTAGTTGCCCTAAACTTACCAACTCATCAGATGCAGCTTGCTGGATTAATGCATCAAAGTCCAATCCTCCTTGCGGAGCCAATGCCTATAAACATTTACGGACATTTTTTGTACACTTAAATTGACAATAAGAACAAACATTGCCCGCACAACATACTGCATGGAACACAAAGCATTGTTCTCTCTTTGCAAACGCTCATTATCCCTTTGTAGACGATCCTCCTTAGCAGTATTTTGCGGCTGTGATACCTTCCTGGACTTAAACACACCCTTCTCTCTAGCAGTAAATGACTCATTAGCCATTCCTAGCCTACCATGGGGCATTCTACCTGCATTATGATAAATGACAACTCCATCCAAATCAGGATGCTCAGCTTGCCAATTCGGCCCATGCTCCTCTTCCATTGCAGTATCAACTTGTTCCTTTTGAAAAAAAAGAAGAAAAAGCTAGAATGAGTAAAATGAAATTGAGATCTTTACAGGTAAAATTAGCTAATACTAATCCAAACATTAGATGATTTTTGGCTACATAGCTGCTCATTTTCTGTCCCTCTTTGCACTACAAGAATCAGGGGAAAATTCGTGGGCCAAAAACCCACGAATTTAATTTAAATTCGTGAGCAAACCGTCGAATTTAGTTCACGAATTTAACTCGACGAAATTAATTAATTAAATTGTAGGTACCCACAATTTAAGTTAAATTCGTGAGTTTTCTGCTAAGCCCACGAATTTAATTGGGTTTCTGAGTTAAATTCGTGGGTTTAATAAATCCACGAATTTAAACAGATTAAATTCGTGGGTTTAACTGTCATTTTTACAAAAAAAAATGTATATATATCCAAATGTATGTATTTATATATATATATATATATATATGTATCGCACTCAATACATATATACATATATCCAAATGTATATATATATATATATATATATATATATATATATATATATATATATATATATATATGTATATATATATATATGTATCACTCAATACATATAACAACTAAAGAAGAAAAGAAAAGGCAAAAAGAAAATTGAAACTAAAAATTGCTAAGCGAAGAATAAATAAGAAGGATCATCTATTTTGTTCAAATCTGATCAGAAACACTAACACAAAAGACAAACTCCACAATGAAGTTCAAGCGAACGAAGAATTAACAAACGAGACACCAAACCTATTACCAGTACTAAAATACTGAAACCAACCTTTTAACTCTTCAAAACCGGCTTAAAACTAAGTCTCCGAAATGTACAAAATTTCGGCATGACCTCTCTTGTAAATAGGACATCCACTCAGCAGACAAAAAAACATTTGCAGTTATAATATATATATCAATCACTCAAACCAGAAGGAGACATTCTAGCAGATCCTTAGATAATCCAATCACACATCCAACGGCAATTTGTAAACTACGCAATGACGTACAACACATTACAACCGCAATAAATACAATCCGCAGTCCATTAAAATAAGTCCATCACAATAAGTCGATCACAACGTATCCATCACAACAAGTTATAAAGTACAACAGTTATACATCAATCGAGCTCACAATGGAATTCATGCCTCGGGGTTGTGGCCACTGCCATTCTTAATACAGAAATGACTTACTAGATCAGTCCTCGAGTCTAGAAGATAGACATATCAGGTGGTGGCCCGTAAACTGATTTCCAAGACAAGGGAATAGTCCATCCATTTGGACCATTTCCTGAAAGTTCACAGAAAGATTCGTTAAGAGTTAAGACAGCAACCCAACCATTTAGTATGATCAAGAACTATGGAATAAAGATATTCCTAAAAGAATATTGTAAATAAGAGCAATAATTAGAAGGAATGAAAGGCACTTTGACAACAAATGAATAAACAGGAATACATTTTCATATTTTCAGTTGGTTCATGCAAGAGTAATAAGGGGATAAGTGCTCGAGGTGATATAGAAATGTACCATGGAATTGCTCAGGGTCTTGACCTAGAAGTTTACATACCGCCCCAGCCAATTGGAAAAATTCTGGCATATTGTCCCCTTCTGAGCAGTAGCATAGTACACAGGTAACTTTCAAATCTTTGGCCTATCATAAAATAATGAAATATTATAACAGTAACTTTAAATGTTAAAATCATTTGAATTTAAAGTTGAAATAAAATCAGATACCTTGCACGCAGAGAATAGAGCTGCAAACGGCAAGCTTGCGTAGTAATCACTTGTCGTCATGTCATCAGGATCACCAGGCATATCTTCTGAAAGATCACCACCCTCAACTAGTCTAGTAAGACACTTCCAACGTTGTTGAGATGGATCATATTCCTCAAGCTTCTTCCACCCTAACTTCTCATATTCTGGATCAGAACCATCCTCATTGCAACTTGAAAGGTAATACAACTGCATATCACTACATGATGAAACAAGGTTAACTAATGACTCCAATCTTGAAATAACACCCAACCCAAAAAGATAGAATATGTGTAGTAAAACATTTCAATTACCTGGACGCATCAATTACTCTCCTCTTGCCAGAGTCTAAACTTGAAAGAATAACAACATGATCCTTCCCAATGCTACTGATGAAAGTAGCAACATTTTTTGCAAATGAAACCATCATCCCCTGTACCGGTAATGACAAATCAAAGTAATGATAAAATAGTCACCAATTGCAAACGCTGAGATCACAAGACTTCACCACAATTCCAAACAAAGTTTTTTAAAAAAGAGCCTCAAGCATCCCTTCAATTCTGAGTTCCCCCAATATATTTCTTGAAAGAAAAGGTAGAATGAATCAACATAAGAATGCTCTAAATCATTTGATTCATTTCAGCATACCAATGTTCCATGTCGCGGGCGGGAGGGCGGCGGGCGGGCGGCGGCGGCGGCGGCAGGCGTGGTGGTGGCGGCACAGCGTCTGGCAGGCGGGCGGCGGCGTTGTAGTGGCTGGCCTGGCAGCGTCATGCAGCGGCGCAGCGTGGCGGCGCGGCGCGGCGGCGGCGTCGCGGGGGGGGCAGGCGTGATCGGGCGATCGGCCGGGCTGCTGGCAGGGGAGGCGCGGCGGCGGCGGCGAAGGCGGGCGGCGGGCAAGCTTCGTGGCCGACCGGGCGAGGGGCGGTGGGGGCGGCGGGCGGGCGCGGCGGCGGGCGGGCGGCCGGGGTGGGTCTCGCCGCCGAGCGGCAGCAGCTTGCGGCGGAGGGCGGCCGGGTGGGTGGCTCCGCGGCCGAGTGGAGCGCAGCGGGGCGGCGCGGGCGCGGCGGCGGGCGGCCGGGACGGGCAGCGGCGGCGCGAAGCGGCGAGGCGGGGCGGGCGGGCGGCGCGGCGTGATCGAGGCGTGCTGGCGGGCGGAGGGGAGGCAAGCGTCTCTCTGGGCCGTAGGGTTTTTTGCCGGGATAAATTCGTGGGTAAGGTGGGCCCTAAATTTAAAAACTTAAATTGTGGGTAATTGGTGGCCCACAATTTAAATTTTTAAATTCGTGGGTAATTTTTGGCACACAATTTAAATATTTAAATTAGTGGGTTACTTGCCCACAATTTAAATGATTAAATTCGTGGGTTTCATTTTGGCCTACGAATTTAATTAAAAACGTGGATTTTATACAAACCGACGAATTTAAATAAATAAATTCGTGGGTTTTTTTGGCCCACGAATTTAAAAAACCCACGAATTTTTCTCTGTTTCTTGTAGTGTTGCAATCTGTGTGTACTGCCAAGCACCAGCATATCCTAGGTTGACACCAGTTTTGAGTGTCTACATTGAAAAAAATATCAATATGAGCCCTTTTCTATAGAATATTATACTTGAGTAACAATTAAATACCACCAGACTTTTTTTAGGGAAAGTACTACCAGAAATTGGCGTCTAGTGACCAAGCTTCTTGAGCCACTGCAATGGTAGACTGTGCTACCTCCTGCTAATCTATTTCTTTTCCCACTTAAGGGCTTCTTTCTGAAAGCTGGTGTACTCCAATGCTCACAAAGTAAACACCAACCCGCATCATTAGTAAAGCCTTTTGGCTTAGCACAAATCAATGCTTGTACTGTTGGCCAATGGTTACCCTCTATATCCACTTCCTCTGGAACATTTCCTCTCTTGTATAGTTCTTTGATGGCTGCTTTCTTCTCTTCAAATAGCATTTGTTTCACTCTTTCAGTAAAGTTTTCCTCTAAAACTACATCTAGTCTTTCTTGGTGACTTGGGTCACGCTTGTAAAGCCTCTGCGAAAGCATGTAAAAAAATATTAATTATGGTTAGTTGCACACACACACACTTGGAAGTTGCCATAATAGTAATAAAGGAATTCCAAAACTTACCCAAAACTCTTCCTTGATTTTGTCGGCCTGGGAGCTACATCTGGATTATTGGTATATTTATAGTCCTCCCAAGTTAGCACCACTCCCTTGTGATCTTCATCAGGACCAATCCAATCTGGATACATTTCGCGAACTAGTGCACCTATCTCCGTTGTTGGTTTATGAGAGTTGTACGTGTGCACTTCAAACTTACTATAGCAAATGAAAAAACAGAACAGTACACAACAAAGATTAGCAAACTAAGGCAAACTACCAAGTAATTATCTTTATTGTAAACAACACAGCACACCATGATAGTTTATGAAGATGATTTGTTTATCTTAATTGAATGGTAAATTAGAATATGGTAAGAAGTAAAGTAAGTAAATTGCTTAATACTAACACGCTCTTAGGAACGATGATCGGTCGATCAATCTCCTTCATTTTTTCACCACTTCCAGTCTTGGATCGAGTCTTTTTCTCATTCTCGGTCTGCTCATTTGATGGAGATGATCTATTATTTCCTACCGAGGCACTGGAAGATGATCTGCTTGGCTGGGATGGTGACAAAGGTCTACGACTCAAGTGTTCAGTCATATTGCTTGCAAGACTGACAAGTGCATGGGTGATAATTAGTGTCAGCATATCAAATAAAATTTAAACAAATAAATCTTACAAAAATATAGTGAAGGCATGGTCCAAAAAACCGTATAACCCTTGATGCCAACTACGGTTCTCAACCGCAGGTACTCCACCTAAAGGTAGAGTAATTTGGATTTTCTATAATCAGTTAGTTGGAAGCAGCAAAGCATAATGAGGAAATATCACAGACATGCTCTACTTGGTGAGCCTCCAAACTTCTTTTTTTTTTGACATAAAAAGGTAGAGGGCTCTCTACCTTATGACCAATATATTGTTACAACACCAATGGTGTTAATAAAGTTTAAATTGATATAAAAAGAGGCAGAAAAAGGAAAAGGAAATGAAAATGAAAAAATAAAGATGAGGAAAAGGCAGGAGAGATAAGGAAGCAAGAAGAGAAGGAACTGTACAGCATTAGAAAGTATAAAAGATTGTAGAAGAGATACAAGAAGGAGATTAGTTAATAGCTCCAAACTTCTCCCAGTGAAACTTTATATAAATAATCATAACAAAAACTAGAAAAAAATCACACAGATTATGAAAGGCACTACATGCTATCCCTCTTCTCCCGCACATCCATGTGAAAAAATTATTTGTCAGGAGGAGGCACACAGTAGCGTAATAAAGAGATCACAAAATTAAGATCCAAAAGAACTAATGATCACATGGCCTAGTTACATGTATAGATTGATTCCAGAAACTACACATGCGTATGCAATCAAGATACAGTTGAAGCAAAACCAGCACGGGGGAGAGAGAGCTTCCATTGCAATCGCCTATGTACGTGCGTGCGGTATAGTCGCCGAGGAAGAGAAACTCTACTTCAGGGAATAGATCAAACAGGGGGCCAAGATTTGTTTTTGGAAACACAATTGAATCCCTTTTGGGAGAGGAGACTCGGTAATTTTAGGGCTAAAAGGGCGGCATTGGAAGCAAAATTGTTGTTGACTACGAGCCATTGTTTTGGACTGCCCACTAAAAAATCAGCCGACGTTTCCAATTCTTTTTTCGGAGAAGTCTTTCCAAAGGAAGTTAGAAAAATGTTGTCTAGTAAAGTATTGAATAACAAAGTAGTCCGTGTACGTTTCAACCAAGTATATCAAGATGGTCATGAGTTCGAAACACCATGCCTTGTTTTTTTTTTGGCCGGAATTGATACACAAAATTCAAAAGAAACTCTTATTAGTTCTCATATAGCTATAGTATCACTTTAGAAATTGTATTGTAAATTTTGTTTTAAATTTAAATGTTTTCAATATTGATAAGCACATTCCTATTTAAAATAATACAAACTTTCAAATTTCTCCAGAGTCCGTTGCACTACTGCGGATCGGGCATGCACAAGTGGTTCGAAACCGCTTTCAGAAGCGGTTTTAGAACCGCTTGTAAGCAACCGGGAGTGATACCCGTCGGGTATCTGGCGGTTCCCGAACCGCTTGTGGTTCGACATTTCCACAAGCGGTTGGTGTTACCAACCGCTTGTGGAGAGGTTCTCTCCAAAAGCGGTTGGTGTTACGAACCGCTTGTGGAGAGGGCTCTCTCCACAAGCGGTTGTAGTTACCAAGCGCTTGTGAAGAGTTTGACAGCGTAGCGTTTTGATTATATTCAATATAGAATATGTTTTCAGAGGGGTTTTTGATATAGATTTTGACAATTAAAATAAATAGAACTTCATGAGTTTTTTTGACACACTTAAATATATATATATATATATATATATTAGTCATGAGTATTCATTCAGATAATCACAGACTAAAAAATGAATAAGTTGATGAACACATGAAATAATAAGTCACTTTTACAAGTTTCAAAGAATAAAAGGGCGAATCTTGAGCTCATTTCTTGCGTGCGTCGCTCTTTGTGCCCTTGGTCGACGTTGATGTCAGTTCACCTGTCCTTATTTTAGGACAATCTCTCCAACCATTTGCGTGGAACTCGCCTTTGGTGGATACAATCTCGTCGACAATAAAGTCGATGAGTTGTTCTTGGATTGCTGCAACCCGGTGCGGCGGGATTACGTCTTGCACATCGATGTTGGGCTGACAAAGCGGGAGGTAAATAAGTCTCTGGACATGTAATTATTAAAGTGTAAGTACTAAGAAATTGACATGTGCACACTACCTCGGCGTTGGTTGTCGGCACATCACCGTGGGTAATACTTTGCATATAGTGGCACACATAATAGCCACATAGGTTGTTTCCACCCGTCTGTTGTAGAACTGCGATGAAATTTGAAAAGAACACGATTATTGGGATGAAAAACATTACGGCATATTAATATTCTTTAATCGTACTCGAGTGCTTAATTGTACATCAAATTCGTTCTCGAAATCTCCTTGTTGCTTCTTTCAAACCGTGTGAATGTCTGTGTGATGCGTTAGTATGAATGGTAATTATCGAGTTGGAATTAGCAAAGTATTTCAATATATATAATAAGGAAAACTATCGTATATATATGTGCTATATACTGTTTAGGGTGTCAATGATAAATTGATATTTTTCACCGAGTCCTTTTGAGTCTTGAACAATGATCGATTGCTATCAAGCTTGATGACAAGAAGGATCAAATGAAACCTATTCATGTATTGCAACATATATGTAACTAGCTAGTAGTATTATAAATGCCTTGGAAAATATAAGAGCGAGAGGTTGTATATATACGTACTCGAAGTTGAAGGCGTATATGTACGGTTTGTAGTCTTTGTCCCAAGAATGCATCGAGAATGTAATCTTCAAGATCCTTTCGGTTGTATCTAAAGGCGAACTCGTTAACAATCTACGGGTCGATGAAGCCCACGTTGAAGATATTCTCTTTTCTACATCGTTGTATCTCCATTCTACATAGAAAGTTATAAGTTTAATAGTTACAATTTTATTATGCGAGGAAGCACACAGTAAAGGTATGAGCTTGACACTTACAGCACCAAGAGCTCATGAGAGACACGTTGATGGAGTCGGCATGGTAAATATTGTATAAGTCGTCAAATTCGAGCCATATGGTGCTGTCCCGCGATAAAAATCTTCTTCTTTGATACGGAGGAACATCGTTCTTCCTTGAGCGGACTCTGTCATGTACCATTCGTGAAATTGTCTGCATCTTGGTTGGCGGATCCTTTATCTCATTTGGGTCAATCGGCTCCGGCCCAACCGAAATTGCCATCGACCTTTGTTGCCATTGGGATATCATCTATTAATCCAAGAGCTGCATTGTGGAACTAGTCTGCCTCCTTCATAAACCTCTCGAGGTTCTCCGATCTTGGTCTCTCTTCTTCTTCTTTGTCGCGCCGCTGACCACGTTTATTCTTACGTGTAGCCTTAATTATTGTCCGTTCATAGTTGGGCTAAGACAGCAATGACTTACGGCATGTCGCGAAGTGTTCCGTCGCTTTTGGATCAATTGGTACCTTTGGCTCTACCTTCTTTTTGCGAAGTGTGCAGCCATACGCTTTAGTGACGCGTCACTCTCCTCCTTATTCATATCATATGCCCTCTTTGGAGGTTCCTTACCTTGGTCGATCGGTGGACTCCGCCTTCTTGGGAGCAGTGGGGGCCTTAATTACGTATCGAGCTTCTTCCTCGGAGGAGATGGTGGGCGTGGTTTTCTGGGGTTCTTTTTGTTTGAGATCTTTGGTGGTGGAGTAGGGCTTGCGTGGAGCGGGTGGAGACACAGGAGCCTTTGGTGGTGGAGTAGGGCTTCGCTCTGCTTTTTCTTGGCGAGGCATTGTGTGGCGGTGGCGTTGGAGGCGTGGGTTGCCGTGGTGGAGATGACGCGTCCATAGCGGTGGAAATATGATGTACCGTTTGCGCCAAAGGATGATATTGTGGAGGACCTGTCCAAGCTTGGTCACGTCGTCGCCTCCAGCAATATCGAGGTGAAGTTCTTCAAATCCGCCAAGCACCTCCTCCACCGCGACCTTTGAGTAACCCGGGGGTATCTCGTTGCAGTGGAACATCTCGCCCAGCTCCACCGGATATGCCATGCCGTAAGCCACCTTGATGGAGAGGTTACGCGCATCAACATGTAGCTCACACTGGCGGCGAACCCTTATGTCATCCACGGGATAACGGGATAGCAAGGTGTCCGCCTGGGGCCCGGTGGGACGTGGCTACTTCGCCGCGGAGGGGCGATCACGACGTCCGGTGATTGCTCGGACCTAGTCCTTGAAGCTTCTTGAGGGCAATTTGTACTTGTTGCGCAACTATGTCGCCGATGCTAGCACGGGTTGCTCGAGCTCTTGTTCCAATTGGTACACTTTACGTGTTTCTCTTGATTTGCTTCTATCTTGGCTCTCATGCGTATGTGCATCCTTAGCGAAACCATACTTCCACGGCGTAAGCTTGCCCATACCTCGTGTCCGTCACAGGTGCTCGGGGTTTTCAAGGGCATGTGTTAGCTCGTCATTCTCCTGTCGGCACCAATGTACACGCACGAGGCGCTCAGCAGCTTGTACAATCCTTTGGCGACCTCTTGTACTCTGGTGCCATCACCAAACCGCCAGTCATCGAAAGGCTCCCCATGACCCATGAACCAATTGCGCGGCGCTGTTCCCCTGAGTGGTAGCGGTGTGGCGTCCTTCGCCATTAATTCTTCTTCCCTTCTCCCATTTTGGTACAGCCTTGATGTAACCACGGTGCCAAGATGGTGGTGGTATTTCTTCATCGTGAATTGGCCTTGTTCTTCGACTCGCGGCACGGCCTTGGTGATAGCTTGAACTCCTCGAATGCTTCCGGTGATCCGCCAACTTAGGAAATTGGTTGAAGTCGGGTCTTTCTCATCGCACGCGTTTGCGGTGAGAGGCGTCTTCCGTGCTTGAAACATTGTTGCCATCTTCTTCAAAGTGAATTTCTTGGCCTTGTCTTCGGACCCTTGAGAAAATGTGAAATTTTCCTTAATATCTTGCCAGAGCAGGTCCTTGGTAGCTTGAGGAACTTCGGCCCATTTTCTGATGCTAATTGGGACGTGATCCCTCACGTGGTAACCGCAAGTGTTGTTGTACGGCCCAACTGCTAAAAGAGGGGCAACCGACATCCCTTCGTTGTTAACATCGGTAAACACGTGCTTTGTGGATGGCTTCTTGTTAGGTCCCCGATGCTTGGATTGGTTGCTCGATGCACGGGGCTTCAAATACATACACATATGTACAAACGTGTCAGAGTGTATTATATTAATGAATTGCGATTAATTAACATGTCTACGGAGATTATATTCTTCTGGCTGTACCTCATCCTGGTCGGAACCAGTGTTATCGGACTCAGCGGCTCCCGCGTCAATGGCTTCATCATTGCACCTCAAGCGTCCTCACCGGAACCACCATTAGCCCGGCAAGCGGCGTTAGCATCATCTTCGATGGTACCCAGCGCGATGGAGTCCAACAGGAACTGTTCTCCCTCATCGAAAGTAGGGTCACCACGTCCTGGTTGCACCATCTATCCTAATTCTGAAAAAATGTTGACATAAATATCATATTACTTTGAAACAGCCATATTACAAATTACAACACAAGCATATTATTACATAAATTTCTACACCAAGCATTAAGTACTACGGCGTGTTGGAATTAGCCCAAGGATCAAACACGAACTCGTGTGTTGGCACTTATTTTTATGTTTGTAATTAAGAGGTAAATTATCTTCATCACTGAGGACCGAGCTAAGCCGGTGTTTATTAGCTCGATGGACCTATGATGGGGACAATAGTGAAGGGGTCGATATCAGACTGTAGGATGAGAGCCACCTTAGTGATTGACCATATGTTTTAATTTGCATCACTCAGTTGTTTACCTTTGTCACTTAGATGATTTTTAGGTTGTTGAATTCTAGGTGATCGAAGTTAGTCTTTTTTTACGATAACTTTGGAATACTCCAAGTAAAAAGATACAATTAACCTATATTGTGGATATTTATTTGTGCTCACATGTAAATGCGTGTCGTGAGCCAATATGCGATCGTCACATGTCGTAAGTTGTTATCCACCGCAACAATTTTGACAAAATTACCTTGTGGGCATTTCACCGAACATGTGGTGGGCAGCGAATTAGAGAGGGAGGACAACGCGTGCACACATATACCTCGGTCCTCTGGGTGGATGGCGGTCGGCGGCGCTTTGGAGGCGGAGTAGGCGTCGTGGGGTGGCGGAGAAGGCGCCGTGGCGGGGTGGAGTGACGGCGGCGACGAGGGCACACGTACGGCCGGGGTCGACTGGCGCGATGAGGTGGCGAGTAGGCGTCGGCAAGGTGGCGGAGGAGGCCTACGGTGTCGACGAGGACGGCGGTGCGTGGTCTGGACGGAGGCGAAGACAACGGCGGCCGGAGACACACAGGAGCTGCAGCGGCTTGGGGCTCTCAGCGGGACTTAGAAAATTTGGTGTGAGAAAAGGGCGGGCGTTTCAAATTTATCTGAGGAGCACCTCTACAAGCGGTTCTAATAACCAACCACTTGTAGAATATCTCTACAAGCGGTTTTAGAACAACTGCTTGTAGAGGGAGGACATCTACAAGCGGTTCGTAGAACAAACGGCTTGTAGAATGTCTCTACAAGCGGATTTAGATCAACCCGCTTGTAGAGGGATGACTTCTACAAGCGGTTGGTATTAGTAACCGTTTCTGAATCTTATGCTCTAAAAGCGGTTCTTTTCTAAAACCGCTTCTAAATGTTGCGTTCTAGAAGCGGTTGTTTTCTCAAACCGTTTCTGAATTTTGCACTCTACAAGCGGTTCTTTTCTCAAACCGCTTCAGTTTAATTTTTAAAATATCCTTTTAGCATACATTTCATTTGAATTTTTAAAAAATGCTTTTAGCAATTCAGTTTCATTTCTTAATTTTTAAAAAGCTTTTTGCACTTCAGTTTCATTTCATAATTTTTTGAAAAAGCTTTTTGCACTTCAGTTTCATTTCATAATTTTTAAATAATGCTTTTAGCACTTCGGTTTCATTTCAAAATTTTTAAAAATGCTTTTAGCAATTTAGTTTCAATCTACAATTTTTAAAAAAAACTTTTAGCAATTTAGTTTCATTCTATATTTTTTGAAAAAGCTTTTAGCACTTCAGTTTCATTTTATAATTTTTAAAAAATGCTTTTAGCAATTCAGTTTCATTTCTTAATTTTTAAAAAGCTTTTAGAACTTTACTTTCATTCCATAATTTTTACAAAAAGCTTTGAGCACTTTAGTTTCATTCCAGAATTTTGGCACTTTACATTCATTCCAAACAAACACTTCATACTGTAAAAGACTTACATATACATAGTTAATACAGTAGGGATACATCTTAAGTAGTAACGTACTTTGTCTTTACAAGTGTTCCTTCATTATGATCGCGACGTATGAAAGGAGTATCCATGTCTGTGTCATTGAGGAGGCTTATGTCGACATCCACAGCGAAAGGAGGGATCTCGTCGAACTGACTATACTCTTCCTCGTCTGTGACATCCTCAACTCCAACAATCCTTTGTTTGCCTTGTAGAACCACATGTCGCTTTGGCTTAGTACTACAATCTTTCTGCTTGTCCTTATGCTTCTTAGGTTTGCTTGACATGTCCATTACGTAGAAGACCTGTCTCACATCGTTCGCGAGGACGAACGGTTCGCGCCTATAGCCGACTTGCGTGAGGTCCACGATTGTCATACCGTATTTGTCTACCTTCATGCCGCTTGAAGTCAGTTTGACCCATTGGCACTTAAATAGAGGGACCTTCAAAGGTCCATAGTCAAGCTCCCATATATCTTCTATGAAACCATAATATGTATCCACCTTGCCTTTATTGTCTTCGGCGTCTATACGGACACCGCTATTTTGGTTGGTGCTCTTGTTATCCTGCGATCTGGTGTAAAATGTGTAACCATTTATCTCGTACCCCTTGAATGTCACGATTTCACTAGATGGTCCCCGAGCCAAGCGTTGCAACTGTTCATTGTCTGACCCTTTCAAAAGGATGTACTTTTGTAACCAAGCGCCGAAAGAATCCATGTGCTTCAGTGTTATCCAATCCTCAGACCTCCCCAGGAAATCGCGGCATAGAATACTCTTGTGCTCAAGGACATACGGGACCATGGGATTTCATGTGTACGATTTTATTCTCTTTCGTGTTTATGAGTCTCTTTACATTCGAGGAGTATCTGTAAGGGACCTTCACATTGTTCAGGAACTCTATCACGCTTTTTTTCTCTTCTTTGCTTAGAGTGTAGCTCGCAGGATGTAGGTAATGTTGTCATTTCCCTCTCTTTTCGGGATGTAGGTCGTTCCTCAGTTCCAAGAGTTTAAGGTCCTTCCGAGCTTGCAGTGTATCTTTCAATTTTCCGTACATATCTATGTAGCCTAGCAGGTTCAAGCAGACATTCTTCGTGATGTGCATGAAGTCAAGTGAGTGACGAACCTCCAAGACTTCCCAATAAGGCAAGTCCCAAAATATTGACTTCTTCTTCCACATGGGTACATGACCATCCTCATTCTGCACATGTTTGCTTCCAGGACCCTTTCCAAATACTACTTTCAAATCCTTTACCATAGCAAACACACGTGGCCCACTACGATCCGAGGCCTTGCACGAAGGTGCAGTTGCCCGTTAAATTTCTGCCTTCCTTCGCGGGTGACTCGTAAGAAGAAACCTACAGTGACCCATGTACACAACCTTCCGAGAGTTTTTCAGGTACATGCCGTCTGTTTCATCTAAGCACTGGATGCAAGCTCTATATCTTTTGATAGTTAGGCCGGACAGGTTACCGAGAGCAGGCCAGTCGTTGATTGTTACAAATAACAATGCATGTAGGGTGAAATACTCCCTTTTGTACTCATCCCATACCCTTGCACCATCGTCCCACAACATCACAAGATCTTCAACCAATAGTTTCAGGTAGACATCGATGTCATTTCCAGGTTGCTTGGGGTCTTGGATCAACAACGGCATCATGATGTACTTTCGCTTCATGCACAGCCATGGAGGAATGTTATAGATACATAGTGTAACGGGCCAAAAGTGCTATGGTCGCTGCTCAATTCTCTGAAAGGATTTATCCCATCGGTACTCAACCCAAACCTTATGTTTCTCACCTCATCTGCGAAGTCCGATGCGTCCGGTCGACTTTCCTCCACCGTGAGCCATCTACAGGTGTCTAAGCATCCGTCGTCCTTACGCTCTTCTTTGTGCCAACGCATCATCCGGCATGCACTTTGTTAGCAAACATACGTTTCAATCGGGGATCACGGGAAATACCACAACACTTTAGTGGAGGTCTCTTCTTCTTACGCTCCCCATCTATTTCACTGGATCGTCACGCTTCACCTTATACCGTGATTCTCTGCACTGGACAAACATCCAAATCGGCATACTCATTACTATACAGGATACAATCATTAGGACATGCGTGTAGCTTCGTACTTCCAATCCCAAAGGATGATGACTTGCTTGGTTTCATATGTAGATTCGAGGCGAGTGTTATCTTCGAAGCAACTTCTTTACGAGTGATAACAACTCATCTAATCCCTTATCGACACACCATTTGTAGCCTTCCATTGCATGAGTTCGATTGTGAGTACGCAGTTTTTTTTGGCCACCTTACAGTTTGGGTACAAAGGAGTTACGTGGTCCTCTAACATGCTGTTGGAACTTCTCGAACTATCTTTCATCCGTAGTCTCCCTCTTCGCCACGACATCCGGTCTAGCTCATCATCACCAAAGTCACCAAGCGTTTCTTCCACGGAGCGATGTGCGTGCCGTCCAGGGATATTGTTGAATCCATCTTCCTCTTCCTCGCCTTCTTCATCGTCTTCCTGGCTAATCACCTCAACTTCGTCATGGTTGGTCCAACATGTATAGTTTGGCATGAAACCTCTCATGATCAAATGGTTCATAACTTGCCATCACTGGGAGTGCTCCTTCTCGTTCTTGCAATCTACACACGGACAACATATGAAGCTGCCTGGAGGCAAGAATGCAACGCACGCATCGAGAAAAGCACGCGACGCCATCAATGAACTCTCTCGGCGACGGTCCGCATTGTATATCCATTGCCGATTCATCTACACCAAGTTATAATTTCATTAAAAATTATAACAAATTTCGTTACAAAAATTATAACCTAACTTAAATTTCGTTACATTTAAACCCAACAAAAAAAAGCTCAACCTACACCGTCATCCAATTAAAGACCTACCTTCCTAATTATGTTGTATCCCTTCCTACCTTTGTAATTATTTTTTTATCCTTCTACATGTTTTTCTATTTTATTTCATACACCAATAATTACTTCCTTGCAATATTGTACCTAGATCTCCCCCAACTTATTGTGATATTTAAGATTCTAAAGCTAACAACCACCTAGATCTAAAGCTTCCAATCACCTTTACCTTTTAATGTCATATTTTGAACTAGATCTCCACCCTACATCTTCATACAACAACAAAAACAAGCATAGAAAACAAATTTTTTATCATGCTTAAAAAGTTCAAGATTTCTCCACATCCATTGAGAAAAATAGCAATATCTAGGTGAGAAGGATGTTCACATGATGTTACTAACCTTGAAACACTTAATTTGGAGCTAATCACCTCCAATTAAAAATTTGGACAGCACCTCCCCAAGAACAGCGCTGGCCCGGCCTTTCTCTGTTCGATCGTACCTCTGCTGGCTCATGGAGGAAGAAGGGTTTAAATGCGCTGTGCGGGAGGTCTTTCAGAAGCGGTTTGAGACACGAACCGCTTCTGAATGTTGCGTTCTAGAAGCGGTTCTTTTCTCAAACCGCTTCTGAAAATCAGAAGCGGTTTGAGACAAGAACCGCTTCTGAAATCCCTCTCCGGACCGTTGCCAACGAACCGCTTCTGGTGCGAACATCACAACGGGTTCGCACCAAACCGCTTCTAATAGGCCGGTTGAGATGCCCAGTTCTGTAGTAGTGTATGTCAGTGATGACAACGGTGTATCACAGACCATCTGTGAAACTCACATCACAGATGGTTCTTTAATAGAACCGTCTGTAATATTATTTTTTACTGCTGAATATTTTTCTATTTATTAGCTAGCCTCAGAAAATGCTATCCATGCTATCTGAAACAAGCAGGTTACACAAATTATATCGCAAGCAGACTGCACACATCACAAGTTGATTATATCGCAGATTACAAAACCACTTCAGAAATCAACTCAAATGTTATATTAACCAATAGATCTGAAGCTGATTATATCACAGATTACACAACCATTTCAGAAATCAACTCAAATGTTATATTAACCAATAGATCAGAAGCTGATTATATCACAGATTATGCAACCATTTCAGAAATCAAACTCAAATATTATATCAACCAATGGAATGCGCAATTAGAATTCACAAATCTACATGAGTTTCACAAAATAACCAATAGAATGTTCAAGTTTCACAAATTAGGCAATGTGGAATGTGCCTTTTAGATGTATGACCTCACGCATCAAGAAGTTAGAGAGGTATTCTCGAATTGCCTCCAGATGGACCTTTTTCAACGTAGTTGCAACGCTGATCTTCTTTGTACTAATGATGGTTCGCATGTTATGGCTAACGTAGAAGGCACATAGGTTATTTACCTGTCCCTGTTGAGCGCACTGCGAAAATAGAATTGGTTAGTCCCAAGGGCATTATTACGGAGTGATATAGGTTATTGTTTACTAGTGGCTACCGGAAAGGAAAAATCGTGTTTCAGCTTCGACGCATCCTTGTGTGGCCCTCCACGATGTCTATACACTTTGAACGCCCTATGTGATTCCAAAAAAGTTAGCCTTAGCTATTCCACGAGCTACAGGAGAGTTATCTATGGAGGAAACATGATTACCTATCGAGTAGTCTTCTGATAGGCCTCAAGACGTGACTGCCCTTATGTAAGGAATCAACGTAGCTAACCCGGTTTTTTCTTGGTTCAAATACAATTAGAACCCAGTGAAACCTACAAAGGAATGTCGCCACGGTTACTCAACCTAACTTTGAGTTACGTATAAAGTACAAATCAAAGTATAGCAGGTAGTGCAACACTTACGACGGGTTGTAGGGTAGACGTATGTACTCTGCATCGCGTTGAGCCAGCGATGCCTCTATCACATAATCCTCAACGTAACATGAATTTTCATTCATTGTTTGCCTCAAGACTATTTGTGGGTCGAGGAAACCCACCGGTTGTTTGTTCCTTCTCGCTTGAAGCATCATGTATCTATATACACAAAAGCAAGAGTTATATGATATTTATCGGTATTACATGAATCTATAGACTGTGATTGCACATACTTACAATGTCCAGCATCTCATGAGCACGACGTCCATGACGTCGAGGTTGAAGAGATTGAACAAGTTGTTGAAGTCGACCGTGAAAAAGCCCCCCAACGACTGGTTGAAAAGATGCTCGTGCTTTAAGCTAATCGAGATATTCGTTATGCGTGTTTCCGTCGACTTTTTTGCTTGTTCTATGTACCAATCATGCAATCTAATGGATTTCGTTGAAAGTTCTTGTAGGCCCTCTTCCGTTAGTAAAGGCTTTCCTTGTTTGAATTTTGGGCCAACGGGGCATATTCATATTCCAGGTTCTTCTTGGCCTACTTGGATTTTCCCTTGTCTCCCTTTCCACTATTGGTTGTCTTCACAAGAGATGTGTGGGCACGAAGTGGTGTATTGGCCTGCACTGATGCTCTGGGCACAATAACCGATGTAGTGGGCCACTTCGATGCAACTGGTGGCTCCGGTAGCACTAGTAGCTCCACCGCAGCAGGTGGATCATATTCTGCATGTTGCTCCGGTGCTGGAGAACGGTCGTCGATGAAGATATCCCTCTTGCTCCACTAGATGAATGTGTTAACAGCATCCTCTAGTGTCACGATCTTGTCGTTTGGGGGCATCTCCAGCAAGACGGGCTTGAAAGATTCATTCACGTAGTCCACAGTGACCTTCGAATACACCCGGCGCTATCGGACGACCATGAACAGTTGTCCCTTCACTGATTGGATACACGTGCCCCCAACCAGCTTGCAGGGTAAGAGAGCTATCGGCAAGCCTCAATTGGAGCTTGCACAGTGTGGCCTCCTACATAATGTACATAATTAGCTAAGACGTCCAACAGATTCTATCTACGGAGCATTGCAGATATATGTATTACCCGGATGTCATCGACGGCAATGTGCTGTCTTGTACGTCTGTCTTAGGGGCAGACGCGCAGCTGCTATGCCGGGCAAGTGCTTCTGGGCTTGTGCAGTCTGTGTGAGTTTGTCCGCAGCCACCGTTAGCTCTCACCTTTCTTCAATGCTTCTTAGCTTTTCATCAAATTGCGCTTGCAACCCAGCCTCAATATGTTCCTTAAGCTCTTCCTTAATGGAAGCTACTAGTCATTCCTCGCGCTCGACTTTGGCTCTTTTCCTACTCCGGTACGTGCCAGAGTCCTGTGGGAATCCCGTTTTCTAGGGGATGAAAACACCCAAGTCTCGCGTGTGACCAGGGTGCTCCTTGCTTCCCAAGACTGTTGATAGTACATCTTTCTTCTTGTCTGTAACATCCCAAAATTTGGTTTAATTAAGTTTTTATTGCTTAAAAGTGCATTTGTGATTTTCTGGAATTTATTTGGATTTTTCTAGATTTAATTGAATTAATTCCTATTTCAAGTTTATTGTCTTTTATTTAAATCTATTCAAATCTGTGCAAAGTTAAAATAAAGTTTTGCCAAAAATATTTTAGTTGAGTCCAGAATGTCTCAAAGTATTTCTGAGATTTTTCTTGGATTTTTCCTGATTATTTTATTGCCTAAAACAAATTAAATGAATTTCTAGAATTATTTTAAATGAAAAACCTTTTGAAAAACCTCGAGCAGATAATGGGCTCGGCAGGTGTCTTTGTCTTGCGCGTGGCGGTCGGAGAAGCGGCCCATTTGGCCCATCTCGGGTAAACCCTAGGCGATTGAATCTGCGCGTTGGATCAAGATCGGCGGGTGAGATCAAGTCGTCTGGATTCGGGACTCGGGGCATCTTCGCCGTTGGAAAGAATCGTGGCGGCTAAGATCGATCTTGGCTGCGAGATCGTAACCGTTGGGCGTGATCGAGCGGTGAGGGTTGTCGTCTCCGATGCGAACTCGGAGTCCGCCGTCGACACGACTTCGCCGCCGGGGAAAACCTAGGGTTCCGTTTTTAGCGCGTTTGCCGAGGCTATAAAAGGAGGGGGTAGCGCCCCGAGGTTCATCCGTGTGCGCCGCGTCTTTTGGTCGGTAAGGTTTCGCGAGAGCCGTCGTCACGCACCCAGAGGAGCTCGCCGGAGTTGGAAGCGCAGGACGCCTCGGTTTTCGCTCGGTTTCTTCGCCGCCGTTGGGTCTCCGCCGCCGTTGGAGCCATCTTCGGGTTCGCCGGACCACGCCGCGCAGAACCAGCAGCGTCTTGTCGCCGGAGTCACGCCGAAACGCCGCCGCTTTGGTCTTCGTCTTCAAGTCCGGTAAGACCTCGCCGTCGCTTAGCCATCGTCGGGTTCGGAAGCTTTGAGCCGTTGGATTAGATCTGTTGGCTGGTGCGTTGCCACGTTGTGCGTGAACGCTGACCGTCCGATCATGTTTCTGCGGGTCAGATCGAGCCGCACGTGGGACCAATCGGATCGCAAGCGCGTGTCGGGCGTGGTGCCGAGGCGCCGTGGACCGAAGTTCACCGTGGACTCGTGACTGCGTTGTAGACCCGATCTATGCACCGAGACACGCGTCGCCGTTTGATTGGTGGCGCTGGGCTGACGTCACGCGGACGTCATAAATCGGTTTTGAATAAAAATAAATCTGTTAATTTCGAATTTCGATTTTACGATTTGATGATTTATTTCAAACTTCAAAAGGCTATATCTTTTGCAATTTAACTCGAATTGAGTGATTCCAGTTTCTAAAAATTTGTAAAATTGAGATCTATTTAATGGTGAATTTTATTTGATTTTGGAGTTCATTTGCTCTCTGTTTTGGCATTTATTTGCTTTTCTTCTTGATGCGCGTAGGCGTTGAATTGTGTGACACTTGGAGGAAGATCCAAAGAAATCAAGAGCAATCTTCAGATCAAGATCAGGACCTATTCCAAGGCAAGTTGTGCTTTGATCATGTTGAACCCATGTTTATAAAATTGCTATATTTGTTTTACCATATTATATATGTTTCAAATATACAATTGTTTCAAACAAGATTGGGCTTAGCTAATATACCAGATTGATCTATACCCTACCTTGTCATTGTATGCCATGATCCATTGTCACCCTAGATTGGTTTAATATAGTTGATTAGTAATTATGATCAACATTAGAGGTTTAGACCGTATTAGTTGCTTAGCCTTGCCACGTCATCACATGTGTCAGAATCATTGATAATTAATCTTGATTAATGGAATATGGAACAATGTTATGAACTTGTGTGTCATGTGGGTTCACACGATGAGATTGAGTTGTTGTGGCGAGTCATGTCACGCAACGATGTTGAATTGTTGATGGCATGTGGTGCTTGGTAATCAAGCTGGTGACAATCATTTAGATTGGGGCAAGTGGCAAGGCGAGGAGGCCAAGGTGGGCCCGATGGGCGATGGTATGTGGATGTCTTGCCTCGATCATTCTAAGGACTTAACCTTGCAAGCCTTTGACCTGAGTCAATCATGCAACCACATGTCTGGTATGGGCCAGCCTAGCTGAGTAATTTGCAATGTCTTAATTTTGGTACTACCGTGGTCGGTGTGAGTTCGAGTTATGGAGTAATTCACATGGCGCAAGAGGGGCCACGGTTGTGGTAACCATCCCACCGATGTTGAATCCTTAGCGGGTAGTATCGGGTTAAGCGAGCATTGTAAAGGCTTTGTTATAATCACTCGCCTTGGTGGTGTTTGGTTGTATCACGTGGGTAAAGTGCATAACCTCTGCAGTGTGAAACTATTCGGATAGCCGTGCTCGCGGTATTGAGCAATGCTCGGAATTCTGATTAAGGGTTAGCTTAATTAATTGGACAACATGGTTGGGATGGCGGAATGCCATATGAAAGATGGAATTTGACTTAGGATTGGAAACTTGGTTTACTTGAGGAATCCTGAATTTATTTACTATTGTTATTTGTTTTACATTCTTTACAATCTATTTACTGTATTTGTTCATAAATGCTGCTTATTGCAAAATAGCCATGATAGCCTATCCATTGGAATAAGCTTTACATATAGATACATAGAATTGCATTATGTGCACAACTTGTTGAGTGCTTAAGTACTCACCCTTGCCAAACAACAATAATCAACAGTTGAGGAATCTACACCTGTGTTGGAAGATGAAGTCCAGGAAGACACGAGTCATTAGGGTCCGAACCTCGTCGGTTGCCTGTGGTGAACTGATGAGCTATCTACGTTTCTACTTTCCGCTGCTTAATTATTAGTTTATATTCTCAGTCTTGCCCTGCGTGGCTTAATAATGTAAGTTGGTCATAAGATCATACCTTTAGTTATATCAATGAATGAACTATTATTCTGTTATCGTTGAGTATGATGTGATATGTACCAATGTTGAGCTGTGTGCACTAGCGTTGATCCTGGGACTAGTGCGGTAAACACAGTGGGTTCGAATCAGTGGATTCGGGTCCTTACACTGTCCAACCAAAAAGAGGCTTGTGATGATTCTGAACTCAGCGTGATCTACAAGAGCATGGCATGTCATGTAACTTATAATTATGAAGCAATTACAAACTACGTAGCTCGATATCTTACCAGGCATTGGGACACTTCCTCATCTGCGGGGTTCCTGAAGGACATGGTGCCCGAAGAAGTGGTATTTGACGTCACTCTTAGCCAATTTTGGGCATGTGGGTCTTCGATCAAGGCAAATGACAGGGGCGCCTGCATCAGAAGTTCCTCCACATCCTCCCTCCTCCATTACGAGCTCCTACCCGCGTACCCAGCGGTTTCGAGTCTGCGGGGTGGGTGTTCTATGCCTGGAGGGCTTTGAGCGCTTCATTTTGACACACGAATTCTTTTGTTGTCTTCATCTCAACAAATTGTTGCCATACGACTTTGTCAATGAAACCATACTTAGAGAATGGAGTCCTTTCCTTCTTGACGTAATTTGTGACAAGCATGCTCTTGAAGTTCTTTCACGCTTTTCCTGCCACTAACAATGCGTATCGTCGCACTACGCGTACGGCATCTTTTGAGATCTTGAACGAAGCAAAAAAATTTGTCACTATGTTGTTGCACTCCTCATCGGTCAGAGACTTCCAAGATGAACGGGTGATAGGCACTTGTTCCCGTCCAACTATCCCACACAAGCTCCGATAAAGCTAGGCCCTCAAGACGAGCGACGAGATAAAGCTAAGCGATGCGTTTCATGAAGGGATGAATTGGATCTGCAGTGGGACCGATCACCCACAATTTTCCGGACTTTCAGAACTAGTCAATAAAGCTTTGATCCTAGAAGATAAGCGCAAAGAGCTGGGTGAAAGCCGTAAGCGCTTAATGACTAATCAGGGTGGACGTCCAAACCATCTATGTTTGAGGATGTCACCACAACAATTTGCTAGATTCTAACCACCAGCTGTGAACAAGACATCAACCCCTGCACCTCGCCCTGCCAATCAGAATTTTCAGACACCAGCACAGGGCAACAATGCACCAGAGGAATCAACGATCTGCGGTGAAAAGATGCTACACATGCAATGAGCAGGGCACTTTTCTAATAGGTGTCCACGAAGGGAGGCATTACGCCGATTCGTTTCAACTTGGGAACCACACCTGCCAAAGCACCAGCCTCAGGAGGAAATTGTGCGCCAGGTCAAGCTGGAGCAATCCGCAATCAACGGTGCGTGGAAGGATCAACCACATCACCGCCGATGGAGCTCGAGGAAGCTACGAGACGTCGTCTTGGGCAAGTTTCGGTCAACTCAAGACTGCTCTGATTTTGTTTGATTTCGGAGCTTCGCGATTCGTTTGTTTCTCAAAGTTTTGCAACCAAGAATGGATTTAAAGTGGTGAATCTTAAGTGTGTGCTCTTAGTCCAAGCCCGTGATCCGAGCTTAGATCTAGCCTTGGGTGTTTGGGAGCTAAGTTGCTTATGGATGGGATAGAATACCTAGCGAATCTTATCTTGATAGATGCGCAATCCTAAACGTCATCCTTGGAATGGATTGGTGTCTAAGCATAAGGCCGTTTTGGATTGTGGCCGACGGATCGTGACTTTGGAAGGCCCTAGTGGCAAGAAAGTAGAGTTTCAAGCGACCGCAGATTCGCGATGGGCGATTAATGGTCAACGGCGTGAAAGCCATCAAGCATGGAAGATGTGCGAGAGCGAGGAATACCGGATGTGTTTCGGAAGATTTGCCGGATTGCCACGGACCGTGATATCGAGTTCGTGATCGAGTTAGCGCCGTGTGCAGACCGATATCAAAAGACCATATCGGATGCCTACCGAGCGAGTTAGTGGAAATGAAGAAGCGATTGAGGAACCGCAAGAGAAAGGCTTCATTAGACCAAATTCATCGCCGTGGGGAGCCCCGGTTTTGTTTGTTCGTAAAAAGGACGGAAGTCTTAGAATGTGCATCGATTATCGTGCACCGAATGAAGTAACGATCAAGAATAAGTATCCGTTGCCCAGGATCGATGACTTATTTGATCAATTAAGAGGAGCTGGAGTTTTCTCCAAGATAGATCTTCGTTCGGGATACCATCAGTTGAAGATCCGAGCGGAGGATGTGTCTAAGAGCTGCGTTTTCTCTGCGATATGGACATTATGAGTTCACAATCATGTCATTTGATTGACTAATGCCCCAAAGATATTTCATGAACATGATGAATAAGGTTTTCATGGAATATTTGGATAAGTTTGTTATAGTCTTCATAGACGATATCTTGGTTTACTCGAAGACAGAGGAAGAGCATGCAGAACATCTAAGAATGGTTTTAGAGAGGCTACGAGAACATCAGCTATATGCTAAGTTTAGCAAGTGTGAATTTTGGAAGGAAAAAGTAGAATTTCTTGGTCATGTAATGACTACTAAAGGAGTAGCAGTTGACCCAAGCAAAGTGGACGCAATGTTGCATTGGGAGCAACCGAAGTCTGTTACCCAGATCCGTAGTTTTCTGGGAATGGCGGGATATTACCGTCGGTTCATAGAGGGATTCTCCACGATTGCTAAACCCCTTACGCAGTTGTTGAAGAAAGAAAAGAAGTTTGCATGGATGCCAGAGTGCGAGAAAAGCTTTATGGAGTTAAAGAAGCGTTTAACAATGACCCCGTATTAAGTACCGGATGTGCGAATGGATTTGATATTTACTGTGATGCTTCAAAGCAAGGCTTAGGGTGCGTGTTAATGCAGGAAGGCAAAGTTGTTGCTTATGCGTCAAGACAATTAAGACTGCATGAAGTGAATTACCCAACGCATGATTTGGAACTAGCTGCCGTAGTGCATGCTTTAAAGATATGGCGTCATTATCTCATAGGAAATAGATGTGAGATATATACAGACCATAAGAGCCTGAAATACATATTCACTCAAGCAGATCTGAATATGAGACAACGAAGGTGGCTAGAGCTAATTAAGGATTATAATGTGGGAATCCATTATCATCCCGAAAAAGCCAATGTGGTGGCAGATGCTCTAAGTCGAAAGAGCCATAGCGCAAATACGCTAACAAGGGAAGATCAACCAGAATTATGCAAGGAGATTCAGAAACTAAGGTTGGAGGTCGTTCCGCAAGGAATGGTAGCTGCACTGGAAGTGAGGCCAACGCTGGAGGATCAGATTAGTGAAGGCCAGAAAGATGATGATAAAATTTCTAAGATTAAGGCTAAAAAGGAAGAAGGCCTAGCTGTAGATTTCACTCTGGATGAGCAGGGAACCATGTTCTTCAAAGGCGAATTTGTGTGCGGATAAAAGGAACTAAAGCAATTGATTCTTGAGGAAGCTCACGATTCAAAATACTCAATTCATCCAGGAGTGCCAAGATGTACCAGATTTGAAAGAGAGATTTTGGTGGCCTAACATGAAGCGTGAAGTAGCTGAGCATGTTGCTTTATGCGACGTATGTCAGAGAGTAAAAGCCATGCATCAAAGACCCGCTGGTTTGTTGCAGCCGTTGAAAATTCCGGAATGGAAGTGGGAGGAAATCGGAATGGATTTTATCACCGGTTTACCTAAAACTCAGAGAGGTTACGATTCCATTTGGGTTATTGTGGATCGTCTAACCAAGGTCGCCCATTTTATCCCAGTAAAGACCACTTACTCAGGAGATCGTTTAGCAGAGTTGTACATGTCCAGGATTGTATGTTTTGTTAGTGTTATGCCCTTGAGGCAATCATTTAGATGATTGTAACATGACTATGTTTATGAATAATAATATGATTATTGGTCCAATGAATGTATATCATTGTATTGATCAACAAGTATGTGACTTGCTTATGAAGCTCTTTACTTAATGATGTAATTCAATAAATATCTCTGATCGGATATCATCGTATAGGACAACGATGAATAGATCAGCACATGTAGTGATCGATGATCATGCTTCATAGATCATGGGATATGGAGATATCATCTATACATTGTGGACGCATGTTGAAGAACATGGGTTAGATAGACCCGCAATGGGACAACTGCGAGAATGTTTCATTCTTATGTGTCATCGGTGTATCTCATACCTAGTAGATGTATGATCCTTAGACTGAGATTGTCATATTCCCTACATGTGTAATAGTTTTCCTTGGGGCTATCAAACACTACTTCCTAACCGGATAGTTATAAAGGTAGCTTTCATGTTTACTATGAAAGCGTGCGAGAGGAAGTGAGCGATCAAGATGGAATTTGCCACTCCAATGAAACGGAGATATATGACAAGGCCACTCGTGTGATATGATTAAGGAAGTGCATGGCCATGCCGTGATTGAGGAGTCAATCACAACTTATTAATATATCACGGATACGAGAGATAGATTGAATCATCAAAGGATGACATGCTTCTCGCCTTGAGATCAATCTTCATATACTTGGCAAAGGGATTATTGCATGAGTACTTTTGATAGGTTCTGTCCGATTTGATCATAGTATGTTTGGGAGTTGGCATACTTTGCAAGAAGCCGCTACCAACTATTGGATTGAAAAGGAGTTTTCCGAATCCATGTCCAAACGTACGTGAACTGCGCAGGTCACACACTTAATGGGCTGGGAAGCATTAATTTGGATTGGATCCGTAATTAATGAACCTCGTGGGCTTAGCACGTTGATGGGCCCTAGTTTAGGGTTTCATCTTGTGGCTATATAAGGAGGGGAGGAGGGAGGGCGCAGGGTGTGCTTTCCACGGTTTAGGAGTGATTCACTCGAAACCCTAGCCTACTCCTCTCGCTGCCTCGCCGAGCGACAGTGCTTGCACACGACGCGCCGCGGCGTTCCATCTCTCGGGCGTGTGGACTACTGCGGTGACGCTGCTGCGACTGCGGCGTGGGAGGACGATCCACGGTAAGGCGAGGACGATCCACTACACCGACGCAACGACTGCGGCGAGGACGATCAACTACATCGACGCGCGAAGGATTCCGCAACTGCGCGTCTAGTGGTAATCTTATCTATGATCCCCTTCTTGCGAGTAGCTTTCTGGTTTCGCGGTAGTTTTTTTTTGTGCTAGTGTAGCATACCGCGTTCCCCATCATGTTTGCATGGAGTGCCCAAGAAGATTGTGTCAGACAGAGGGACCCAATTTACCTCGAGATTTTGGAATAAGTTGCACGAAGCCATCGGAACTCGTCTGAATTTTAGCACAGCATATCACCCGCAGACAGATGGTCAGACTGAAAGAGTAAATCAGATTTTAGAGGATATGTTGAGAGCTTGTGCTTTAGCTTATACTGCGACATGGGATAAGTGTTTGCCATATGCGGAATTTAGTTACAACAATAGCTATCAAGCTAGCTTGCAGATGTCACCATTTGAAGCATTGTATGGGCGTGCTTGTCGTACTCGTTAAATTGGAATGAAACAGAGAGCGTTTGGTGTTTGGGCGAGATATTCTCGAGGAGGCGAAAGCCAAGTTGCAATGATCGAGAGAGGTTGAAGATAGCACATCAAGCGAGAAGAGTTACGCAGACAACCGTCGTCGAGATTTGAGTTTTGAACGAGAAGATCATGTGTATCTCGTGGTTACCCCTCTTAAGGGCGTTAAAAGATTTCATGTTAAAGGAAGCTTGCACCAAGATATGTTGGTCCGTTCAAGATTACGAGCCGTCGAGGAGAGGTGGCTTATCGATTAGAGTTGCCTCGGTCCTTGGCGAGTGCATGATGTATTCCATGTGTCGCAGACTTAAGAAGTGTCTCAAAGTGCCAACCGAGCAAACCCATTGGATGCAATAGAGTGCAAGAAGATTTGACTTACAAAGAGCAACCGGTCGAATTTTGGATGTTATGGAGCGCAAGACCGTAAACAAGTCTATTCGCTTTGCGAGTTGATGGAGCAATCATTAGAAAGTGAAGACACATGGGAGCGAGAAGAAGATTTGAAGTCGAATTCCGAACCTATTCTCTAGCTAGCCCCGAATCTCGGTCGAGATTCGTTAAGGGGAGGTTTGTAACATCCCAAAATTTGGTTTAATTAAGTTTTATTGCTTAAAAGTGCATTTGTGATTTTCGGAATTTATCCGGATTTTTCTAGATTTAATTGAATTAATTCCTATTTCAAGTTTATTGTCTTTTATTTAAATCTATTCAAATCTGTGCAAAGTTAAAATAAAGTTTTGCCAAAAATATTTTAGTTGAGTCCGAATGTCTCAAAGTATTTCGAGATTTTTCTTGGATTTTTCCCGGTTATTTTATTGCCTAAAACAAATTAAATGAATTTTGGAATTATTTTAAATGAAAACCTTTTGAAAAACTCGAGCGAAGAATGGGCTCGCCCTTATCTTGTCTTGGGTCGGAGAAGCGCGCCCATTTGGCCCATCTCGGGTAAACCCTAGGCGATTGAATCGCATCGTTGGATCAAGATCGGCGGGTGAGATCAAGTCGCACGGTTCGGGACTCGGGGAATCTTCGCCGTTGGAAAGAATCGTGGCGGCTAAGATCGATCTTGGCTGCGAGATCGTGAACCGCTGGGGCGTGATCGAACGGTGAGGTTGTCGTCTCCGTCTGCGAACTCGAGTCCGCCGTCGACACGACTTCGCGCCGGGAAAACCTAGGGTTCCGTTTTTAGCGCGTTGCCGAGGCTATAAAAGGAGGGGTAGCGCCCGAGGTTCATCCGTGCAGCGCCGCGTCTTTTGGTCGGTAAGGTTTCGCGAGCCGTCGTCACGCACCCGCAGGAGCTCGCCGGAGTTAGGCGGGGGACGCCTCGGTTTCGCTCGGTTTCTTCGCCGCCGTTGGGTCTCCGCCGCCGTTGGAGCCATCTTCGGGTTCGCCGGACCACGCCGCGCAGAACCAGCAGCGTCTTGTCGCCGGAGTCACGCCGAAACGCCGCCGCTTTGGTCTTCGTCTTCAAGTCCGGTAAGACCTCGCCGCCGCTAGCCATCGTCGGGATCGGAAGCTTTGAGCCGTTGGATTAGATCATTGGTGGTGCGTTGCCATGTTGTGCGTGAACGCCGACCGTCCGATCATGTTTCGTGGGTCGATCAAGCGCACGTGGGACCAATCGGATCGCAACGCGTGTCGGGCGTGTGGTGAGGCGCCGCCGGACCGAAGTTCACCGTGGACTCGTACTGCGTTGTAGACCCAGTCTATGCACCGAGACACGCGTCGCCGTTTGATTGGCTGGCGCCAGGGCTGACGTCACGCTGACGTCATAAATCGGTTTTCAGAATAAAAATAAATCTGTTAATTTCGAATTTCGATTTTCGATTTGAGATTTATTTCAAACTTCAAAAGGCTATATCTTTTGCAATTTAACTCGGAATTGAGTGATTCCAGTTTCTAAAAATTTGTAAAATTGAGATCTATTTAATGGTGAATTTTATTTGATTTTTGGAGTTCATTTGCTCTCTGTTTTGGCATTTATTTGCTTTTCTTCTTCGGTACGCGTAGACGTTGAATTGTGTGACACTTCGGAGGAAGATCCAGCAAATCAAGAGCAATCTTCAGATCAAGATCAGGACCTATTCCAAGGCAAGTTGTGCTTTGATCATGTTGAACCCATGTTTATAAAATTGCTATATTTGTTTTACCATATTATATATGTTTCAAATATACAATTGTTTCAAACAAGATTGGGCTTAGCTAATATACCAGATTGATCTATACCCTACCTTGTCATTGTATGCCATGATCCATTGTCACCCTAGATTGGTTTAATATAGTTGATTAGTAATTATGATCAACATTAGAGGTTTAGACCGTATTAGTTGCTTAGCCTTGCCACGTCATCACATGTGTCAGAATCATTGATAATTAATCTTGATTAATGGAATATGGAACAATGTTATGAACTTGTGTGTCATGTGGGTTCACACGATGAGATTGAGTTGTTGTGGCGAGTCATGTCACGCAACGATGTTGAATTGTTGATGGCACGTGGTGCTTGGTAATCAACTGGGTGACAATCATTTAGATTGGGGCAAGTGGCAAGGGGCGAGGAGGCCAAGGTGGGCCCGATGGGCGATGGTATGTGGATGTCTTGCCTCGATCATTCTAAGGACTTAACCTTGCAAGCCTTTGACTGAGTCAATCATGCAACCACATGTCGGTATGGGCCACCTAGTGAGTAATTTGCAATGTCTTAATTTTGGTACTACCGTGGTCGGTGTGAGTTCCCGAGTTATGGAGTAATTCACATGGCGCAAGAGGGGGGCCCTGGTTGTGGTAACCAGTCCCACCAGTGTTGAATCCTTAGCGGGTAGTATCGGGTTAAGCCAGAGCATTGTAAAGGCTTTGTTATAATCACTCGCCTTGGTGGTGTTTGGTTGTATCACGTGGGTAAAGTGCATAACCTCTGCAGAGTGTGAAACTATTCGGATAGCCGTGCTCGCGGTATTGAGCAATGCTCGGGAATTACAGTTAAGGGTTAGCTTAATTAATTGGACAACATGGTTGGGATGGCGGAATGCCATATGAAAGATGGAATTTGACTTAGGATTGGAAACTTGGTTTACTTGAGGAATCCTGAATTTATTTACTATTGTTATTTGTTTTACATTCTTTACAATCTATTTATCAGATTTGTTCATAAATGCTGCTTATTGCAAAATAGCCATGATAGCCTATCCATTGGAATAAGCTTTACATATAGATACATAGAATTGCATTCTGTGCACAACTTGTTGAGTGCTTAAGTACTCACCCTTGCCAAACAACAATAATCAACAGTTGAGGAATCTACACCTGTGTTGGAAGATGAAGTCCAGGAAGACACGAGTCATTAGGGTCCGAACCTCGTCGGTTGCTGTGGTGAATCGATGAGCTATCTACGCTTCTACTTTCATTTGCTTAATTATTAGTTTATATTCTCGGTCTTGCCTGCGTGGCTTAATAATGTAAGTTGGTCATAAGATCATACCTTTAGTTATATCAATGAATGAACTATTATTACATTATCGTTGAGTATGATGTGATATGTACCAATGTTGAGTCTGTGCACTAGCGTTGATCCAGGACTAGTGCGGTAAACACAAATGGGTTGAATCGATGGATTCGGGTCCTTACTAATCCAACCAAAAGAGGCTTGTGATGATTACGAACTCAGCGTGATCTACAAGAGCATGGCATGTCATGTAACTTATAATTATGAAGCAATTACAAACTACGAGCTCGATATCTTACTGTGCATTGGGACACTTCCTCATCTGCGGGGTTCTGAAGGACATGGTGCCAGAAGAAGTGGTATTTGACGCGTCACTCTTAGCCAATTTTGGGCATGTGGGTCTTGATCAAGGCAAATGACAGGGCTTTGCATCGAAGTTCCTCCACATCCTCCTCCTCCATTACGAGCTCCTACCGCGTATCCGCCGGTTTTAGTCTGCGGGTGGGTGTTCTATGCCGGAGGGCTTTGAGCGCTTCATTTTGACACACGAATTCTTTTGTTGTCTTCATCTCAACAAATTGTTGCCATACGACTTTGTCAATGAAACCATACTTAGAGAATGGAGTCCTTTCCTTCTTGACGTAATTTGTGACAAGCATGCTCTTGAAGTTCTTTCACGCTTTTCCTGCCACTAACAATGCGTATCGTCGCACTACGCGTACGGCATCTTTTGAGATCTTGAACGAAGCAAAAAAATTTGTCACTATGTTGTTGCACTCCTCATCGGTCAGAGACTTCCAAGATGAACGGGTGATAGGCACTTGTTCCCGTCCAACTATCCCACACAAGCTCCGAAATGTGTTCACTGCCTTCGAAGGTTGGGTGGGGGCCCTGTCCTGCGGATTGACCGCCGTGATGGTATATTGGCTCTAGGGCATTTTATTTACGCCTCTTGGACCGCAACTTGGTTTTTCTATCTTCTGCTCATCAGATCCATGCGGCGACGAGGATTGAGGGGATGTCATCTTCATCAGATATAACCCAATCGACAAAAAGGGAATAAAATTTTCGACATTCAACTTGTTCATCAGATATAACACAATTCACTACTCATTGACCTACTGGATAAAGAAAAAAGAACATAAAGTTCATGCAGTCCTTTTAAGAGTCCAGTGGCCCTCCTGTAGTGATGTTCTAAATTTAACTGCCTTCTTAACTTACAATGTAGATAGGCACGCATGCATGGTTAAAAGTTCTATAGAAAATAACGGAGTTATGTAATGAAAATTGAATTATAATTTATAAGCCCTGAAACTATTTCATTTTGTGCAATTAATCAAGCTTAGTGAACCATTTATGATTTTGTAGTATTTGAAGACATGGCTAAAAAAATCAAGAACAAGATTACCTCGAGGAGGATGGCGCACGGGCTAGAGGGTGGCGGCGTACGTGTTTGAGGAGGACGGCGGGGCAAAGCGTCGAGGACGACAACACACGGGCTCGGGGAGGATGGCGCACGGGCTCGGGGAAGATGCACGTGCTCGGGGACAGCGGCACACAGGCTCGGTGATGACGCACGACCTCAGAGACAGCGGTGCACGGGCTTAGGGACGGCGCACGGGCTGGGGATGATGACGCACGAGCTCGGGAAGGACGACGGTGCACGAGAACGAGAGGAGGCTAAAGGGCATGGGCTATGGGGAGGCGCAAGGGCGTTTGAGGAGTGCGGTTCCTCATCTACTATATTTTCAACTCTGATAATCCTTCTTTTTCCCTGAAGAACTATGTGGCACTTCTTGTTGGATGTGTAGTTACATAGAAGACTTGAACAATTTGGCTAGCGAGTACAAATGGTTCATCTTAGTATCCGACACGTTCGAGGTCCACAGTAGTGACACTGTACTTGTCAACCCTTACCTGCTGGAGGTGGACCCAACGACACCGAAATAAGAGGATCTTGAATAGTATGTAGTCGAGCTCTCAAATCTCCTCTATGAACCCATAGTAGGAGCTCCTCGTCGACCCAGCGGTATTGAACACATTAATGCAGACACCGCTATTCTGATTTGTGCTCTTCATATCCTGATCTCTAGTATAAAATGTGTACCCATTTAAGTCGTATCATTTCCATATGATAACTATAAATGTTGGCCATTTTGCCAACCATGTCAGCATATCATGATCACCTGACGAGCTCCCAGTGATGGGTCGCTCCTTTAACTATTTGTTGAACTGAAGGTTGTGCTATCTCATGATTGACTCCTATCGCGTCATATTCTCTTGCCTTAGCCAGTGCTTGCGCTCTTTGATATACAGGGACACTACCGCCATGTGTTGTAAAACCGTGAAATGGGCTTGAGCATAGGCAACCAGATTAGACATGATTGCTTTCTTTTTGATGGTCTCGATACCCTCGAGCCTCCCCTCATGGCGAGATCGAGGCGCACCTATAGGTTCGACCGAAGCCATATAATCGACGCAGAACTCGACGACCTCTTCGGTTGAATAACCTTCGATAATGATACCCTTCGGCCAAGATCGATTCCGTACATACGATTTGAGAATTCCCATGTACCTCTCGAATGAGTACATGCTATGTAGGAATACGGGCCCGCATACCTTTATCTCCCTCACAAGGTGAACAATGAGATGGACCATGATATCGAAAAACGACAGAGGAAAATACATCTCAAGATTACATAGAGTCATGACCACCTCACCCTGCAGAGCATCTAGTCCTTCGGGATCAATGACCTTCTGAGCAATTGTGTTAAAGAAAAACACAGCCTCATGATTGTCTCTCGGACCTTGATTGATAAAATACTTCTAATTGTGATAGGGAGCATCTGTGTCATCAGCACATGGCAATCATGAGACTTCATGCCAGTTAATTTCAATTCTTGCATCGAAACAAGTCTCTTCATGTTGGTGGAGTAAATGGACGGAACTTCCATAACATGCAAGCATTGGCACAGTTCAGTTCTCTCGGACTTGGACAGAGTGTAAGAAGCAGGTTCGCAGTACATTAGACCTTTATTGATCTCTTTTGGTGCTAACTCAGGTTTGATACCCATATCGACCAAGTCAAGCCGTGCGTTGATATTGTTCTTTGTTTTGCCCTTAATGTTCAGTACCAATCAGGCTATCACAAACATTCTTCTCTACGTGCATGATGTTGATGCAGTGGTGAACTTCTAGGTGCTCCCAATAAAGTAGATCCAAAAATATTGATCTCTTTTTTCCATGTGCTCCTCTCACGGATCCTCGATTTACGTCCCTTTCTAAGCCAACATTCAAATCCTTAACCATACCATAAACATCTATCCCGCTTAAAGGCCTTGGAGCTGAATCGTCCTCGTTCCTTCTGTCGAATTGTTTCTTCATCTTGCGGTATGGGTGATTCCTATGAAGGAACCTACGGTGGCGCATGTACACAATTTTGCTCGAGTGATTCAGCCACATACTCCCAGTATCATCTAAGCAGTGAGTACAAAATTTTACTCCTTTTGTACTCTAGCTCGATAGGTTAGCAAGGGTAGGATAATTATTTATGGTGCAGAACAACAGCAATGCAAAGTGAAATTCTCTCGTTTGCACACATCACATACTTGTACCCTAGGAACCCACAGTATTTTAAGATCTTCCACCAATGGTGCTAGGTACACATCAATATCGTTCCCAGGTTGCCTCGGCCCTTTCATAAGTATGGACAGCAAAATGTACTTTCGCTTCATAGATAACCAAAGAGAAAGGTTGTAGATACAGAGATTCATGGGCCAAGTGCTATGTCGGCTACTCATGTTACCGAAAGGATTCATTCTATCTGTACTCAATCCAAACCTTATATTCCTCGATTCCACACCGAATTCTGCGAACCTCCTATCGATGTTTCTCCACTGGGAAGAATCAGTAGGGTGTCTTAGCATTCTATCATTCTTACGCTCCTCCGAGTGCCAACGCAACAATTTTTCCTCCCTCGGGTTGGTAAATAAACTCTTCAGATGGGGAATTACAGGTAGATACCATGCCACCTTAGCAGGAGGTCCTTTTCTTCACCTCAATGCTCTCATCGTTGTCATTTAGTTGATTCTTACGCTTGTACCAGGATGTGTTGCACACCGAACCTACATGCAAGTCTGCGTACTCTTTACGGTAGAAGATACAGTTGTTCGGACATATATGTATTCTTTCTACTTCCATTCCCAAGGGACAAAGAACCTTCTTGGTTTTGTAGGTTGTGTGTTGGTAACTCATTTCCCTTCGGAAGTATGTTCGCTAATAGACCTAACAGCACCGTGAGACTCTTGTCGGACCAACCATTACTTGCCTTCAATTTCAGTAGTTAAAGCACGGATGACAACCTTGAGTATTTCGACTTGCAACCCCGGAATAAAGGTTTTTTTGAGTCATCCATCAAGCCCTGGAATTTACCATACTCTCTCTCATCACAGTTCCCTTTTGCATCGCGCAGCATCTGATACAGATTGTCATCGTGCAACATGTCATCGTCGGAAGCACAATCGATATCATTCGGTATATCGTTGACTTCGTCGGCGATGTTAGTACTACTTGCTTCCCGTATAATTTACTCTTCACCATGACTGGTCCAACATGTATACCCCCTTTTGAAACCCCGTAGAATCAAGTGTGCTTCGATCTAGGCTGAGTTGCCAAACATCTCAGATTGTTGCAGTCAATGCATGGACAAGACATAAATTGGACCCCTTGTTAAGCATATCCTCCTCTACAGCTCTTCTAAAAGCAGAGACGCCATTAATGTACTCAGTACTCACACAGTTTAGAGTGTACATCCAGTTTTGGTCCATCTACGTACGCTACGTATATAACAATAAGTGTTAAATAATAAAGTACACTAGGCACATGCATACATTCTTAAATTGGAGAACAAATTAATAACAAGCTAAACCCTACCTTAAATCATAAAACATGCTAGATCTAAAGAACAAACGGATCTACAATCTACATATAAGCTACATTTAAACTTGCCAACCTAGCTTCTTAGATCACAAAGAAGAAATGAATCTTTATGTAAGCTACATTTGAATTGAGCATCTTCAATCCTCTCTTTACCTAGCTAGCTACATCTTGAGTATAATGCAGGTAGAACCAATTACTACTTTAGATCACAAAGAACAAATGGATCTACACCAAGCTAGATCTAAACCATCTTCAATTCCCTCTTTACCAAGCTAGATTTTGAATATATTGCAATTAGAACCAATTACTAACCTTAGATCACTAAGAACAAAAGGATCTACAATCACTCTTCCAAATTTATGGTCTCCTTTCACCAGATCGACTCTCAATCGCAGCAACCTCAAAAATAGCTCGGGAAACCCTAAAAGCACTAAGTGAGTCGGGGCTCTCTGTACTTATTTCCAGAAAATTCTCATCACAGACGGTTTTAACCAAGAACCATTCGTGATGACAAACATTCACATCACTAATGGTTTTTGGCTAAAAGTGTCAGTGATGAGAATTCACATCACTGACGGTTTTTAATTAAAATCGGCAATGATGTGAGTGGTAGTCATCACTGACGGTTCTTGGCTAAAATCATCTCTGATGATTCTGACATCACTGATGGTTTTAGCCAAAAACCGTCAGTGATGTGAATGGTAGTCATCACTGACGGTTCTTGGCTAAAACCGTCTCTGATGAGGCTCACATCACTAACGGTTTTAGCCTCTAATATAAGCCTTTTTGTAGTAGCGATCGGATTTATATTACATTACCCCTCGCAGAGCAAGATTACTTAAAGCGTTCAAAGCAATCATTATTGATCGTCCATTACATCATATACACATCGCTAGTGAGAAGGCCGTGCTCAATCCACATAATTTTCACCCTTCGACACCATGGACGTGTGTCAGCGAGAGAAAATGACCACTTTATCATACATCTAAGACCAACGAGGCTAGACAAAATTATAGCCTAGAGCCGACAAGGCAAGGTCACTACTCCATCACACATCCCAAGCAGATTGGACTGGACAATCTGTTGCCAGGCACCGACGAGGCAAAAGCAACACGTGTCCGTGTTCGACAGAGGCATATGTACACATAATTAGGCACCAACGAGGCGAAAGTAATCCTCTTCATCGAAATCTCATGTCCGTGAATCGACACAATGATGGCGTACTATGACCAGGCATCGGCGAAATAAAGCCACCGCATCCTCACCATCTACATCTATATCAACACCATACATGGATATGGACGAGGAACATAAAATCAAAGATGATGACTGCAACGTAGTTTAACCAAAGGTATTCTACAGGCTTGTCCTACAGATGTAGTTAACTATACACCATGCAAAAACGTTGGGAATCGACGAACTACGCAATCTCTAGTCGAATACTCCTCTAGCATAGACGTAGAAGACAAGAAGATGAACTCCTACTGAAGCATGTAATTTTGTATATTCAATACAGATTTAATGAAATTCAGTGTTCTTCACATGCTCTATTGTCCTTATGTTTTCACAAACAGGGATATGCATCGGTTTGTTGGTACTGTTCCTAATGCGACAGCAACATGTGATATCGATGAGAAAGGGTTCCTGTGCAGTCCTAATGGGGACTGTAATTTAAGCAGTCTCTAGTCCTTAGCGCCATCCGATCGAGCCAACAAACGGTCCAAATCGTCCAATGGTGTGTTGCTTAAGTATTCCTGAAAAATCTAGACCATCGCTTTTGATCCAATGATCCACATGCAATTGCTTAAGTTGCAGTCTTATTCCATATCGATGGCATGGTCATCTATGCCAGTCAAGGTGTCGGACTAATCACGGAGATCATACCAGCTACTGAGGTTGTCAAAAGGCTAGTTGCTGAAGCACAGCACGTCATCAGAGAAAAGCTATCTACATCGTTGGACAATTACCTGTAAAATCCTCCCTAAACAACTGTATGATGTGTGGTGTTCGTAAGTAAGAACCAATGAAAATAAATGAGTTTACCAAGGTATTCCTTCTCAACCAAAATGGTGTACGATGTACGTCTGCAAAATTGTACTAGTAGTGGTGTTTGCTTCTGCGTGCTATTTGTAATTAATAACCAATGAAAATAAATGAGTTTGGCAATGTATTCTCTTTCGACCACAATGCTGTACCAAGTAGTGAGTAGACCTACAAAATTGTACCGGTGGTGTTTGCTTCATGCCAGGACAGGCTACCCAGACACCATGAGTTTTAGTTGCATGTTGGACTAATGGTGTGGTATTTGAATCGCGTTGGATTCAGCTGGCTCTTGCAGATATGTGGCATATGTTTCTGTCCAAAAGCTATTGATGCATTGGTCGGCTCTTTCACCAACCTAATAACTAGAGGGATTGCCCCACTTCTGGACCACTCCACTTCACTGCCCATTCCTTTGAGCTTCTGACTTAGATCATGCGGGGAGGTAAAGGAGAGAAAAAAACAATGGTTCTACTATTTTTGGGTCCAGTCTCTGAGGGCTGAATTGGACACTGACATACATTTGTCCTGGTAATTTAACCATGTTGGAGTATGTGTTTGATTGATATGGCTTCATGGGAAAGCGCCTTTCTCTCTATAAGAATAGTGCGTTCCAAGGTGTGAAGTGGGAGAGAGGGGATTTGATGATTGAGGTTTTGAATAAGACGACCTTTGCATTTTGGATTTGGATCTTTTTCGTATTTCAAAATATTCATAATTCATCTGTTATTTTAGATATTCCTTTTCATCTAAGTGGAAGGATCCAGGATTTTTTTATTTATGGGGATTCCGTAAATATCCCATTCTAAAAATCGAAACAATCAGGACTTTTCGGAAATCGAGTCCTTAGGTTTCCGAAATAGTGTAATGGAAAAAGAAGTGCTTCGAATCATTGCTATTTGACTCGGACCTGTTCTGAAAAAGTCGAGGTATTTCGAATTGTTTGTTGACACGGACAAAGTAGGGGAAAACCTCTGAATCCATTACGATTAATGGGTGGCTCCGAGATTTCTTGTGGGCATTTTTTTTAATACATATGTTGGTAAAGCACTTACCTAAGTTATGGAAAATTCATAATTCATCGGTTATTTTAGATAATACTAAAAAACAAGATCGAGTGAGATACAGAAGTATAAAAGAAAATCGATTCATCAATGCGACTTATACGTTCCTTTCAGTTTCGATTTCATTTTTCTATGATATGTCTTTCTATATGAAAATTGGTTATTTACGATTTACGATGATCCCTGTTAAGCATCCATGGCTGAATGGTTAAAGCACCCAACTCATAATTGGTATGCTCGAGTCCCCTTACGAAACTTTCGTTATTGGATTAGCCATACACTTCACATGTTTCTAGCGATTCACATGGCATCATCAAATGATACAAGTCTTGGATAAGAATCTACAACGCACTAGAATGCCCTTGTTGATGATTCTTTACTACGACAGCATCTATTCCAATCGAATATTGAATAATCAAATCCTTCAATTCATAGTTTTCGAGATCTTTTAAAAAGTGGATTAATCGGACGAGGATAAAGAGGCTTTTAATTGAATTTCTGTTTTCAAAATTAGGATTTACCAAATTTTTCATGACTCTGAGGTTCAACCCAATCTCAAAAGAGGAAAGGCTTGCGGTGGATACCTAGGCACCCAGAGACGAGGAAGGGCGGAGCAAGCGACAAAATGCTTCGGGGAGTTGAAAATAAGCATAGATCTGGAGATTTTTATTCGGCTCAATCTTAAAAAAATATTGAGCCGAGTTAATCCAACAATCGATCTTGGTTAGGATGATAGCAAGAGGCTTCAAGAAAACTTGTGTTTTCAGAATTATATGAAGCCAGTAAACAAACAAAAAATCCATGGGTGTTTGAACCCGAGTACCCGGGAAAAAGTAGAATATTTGATGGAAGAACAGGAGACCCCGCCGACCCGTCTTACGAATTTATGCCAACATCAAGGAATTCCTAAAGTTTTGGGAGTGAAAATAAAATTTATATAGGCTTCCCCTCCCTCTTTAATGAAAAATGCTAAATTTCGCTTCACTTTGTCTCGTTTTCTCTAGAATCTCTAGAAAAAGGAATTCCTCTATCCTTTATTTAATGATAATCAGAGACTATTAAATAAAAAATGAAAATACAGGATTATAGAATTTATTGAACTTTCTTTTAAATTTTGGATCCAATTCGGGATTTTTCTTGGGAAGTTTCGGAAAGAAATTGGAATGGAATAATATCGATTCATACAGAGGAAAAGAGCCACTTTGGGCTTCCCTATGAAATGAGGCATGGAACGGAGAGTCACTACGAAGAAATTCCGGGAGTTTACCAATTCCTATTATTGGTAAAAAGATACAGATTAAAAGAAAGAGTTCTTGCGGTCCACGAGCCATGTGTTGAATCTTGAATGAAAACTTTCAGCATTTTTATTCTACTAGGCACGTATGCGCGGCGCCACGCCGCACCGTGCAGGTGGGCGCTGCCGCATAAACAGAATTTTCTGGTCGAAGAAAAGGATCGCATAAAAAATCTAAGAATTTTGGATAATTTTCGAGGTATCCGACGTAATATCTAAGAATTTTGGAGGGTTTCCTCATAAAAAACCCACGTAGATGTATTTTTCGAGGTATTTGACGTAATTTTCTAACCGAAGAAAAGAACCGCAGAAAAAATATGAGAAGTTTGGGTATCTAAATGTAATTTCTGAGATATTTCAGCAGTTGCAGGGTCTGTAATTTCTGAGATATTTCAACACTTGCAGGGTCCTCCGTATATAAAGAAATGGGCTAATACGTAATTCCGAAAACATTCAGGGTCTTTTCACAAAAAAGAAGAAGTCCACGTGTCGCCCAAACGCTCACCGCGCGAGCTCGCCACAAGTCGGTCTGGGAAAATCCCCCCGCGAGCACGCGCGTGCGGAATCGAGCCTCGAACCCTTGACCTAGGCGACGCGAGAGACGCGCTTTACCACCGCGCTATGCAGCTCCTTACGTATACTAATGCAGAGAATCTACTTAAGCCTAACAACTGAATTAGCAACGGGGCGACGTGGCTCAACGATTTGCGCGCCGTACGAACGACGGGCCGTTTATCGCTCGGCGGCGACGCAAGACTCGAGCGCTGGCGTCACGCCGCGGCCGGCGATGTGGACACGGCGAGTGGCCGGAAACCCTGCGACGCTTAATATACGGAGTATGTTACTTGTATAATTGCTTCTTGTGTTTCATGTAGTCTGTTGGGAGAAATGTTAGAGGCAAAAATGTTACAAAACACTCAATTTTTGTAGCATTTGCTTTAAGATAATAGTTCTTGGTGTTGTCGCTGAAATACAATAAAATTTGGTGGCTCTTTGTCTTAGAACACTCTGTTCATTAAAAAATAACATCCAGCTGAGAGAGAAGAGAGAAGGTGAGTGAAAAGTCTATTTTATCCTTAACCCCTTCTTCTTTCTCCTCTTCTCTTCCTCCTCATCTTCTCCTAGTCTTTCACTGGGCCTCGAGCTCCTCTCAAGCTACTACCAGTGTTGGTGAGCTCCCCTGCTAGCCCAAAAATTTTCAAGGGGTCACAAAAAAAGACTTTTCACCTATATTATCTCTCCCGCACTTGTTAATATACCGAAGGCTATACCGGTTTGGCTCTTGGAATGGTACATTTTGGTACTGGTTCATACCGACGTATCATTTCGGGTTTAATATAATAATATATATTTATAAGCATGCACATATTTAATTATATGTACATAAAATTTCACTTATAATATTATTCTAAATACATAGTAGTACTATCAAATATAATATATAGTTCAATAGACCATATTATCAATTCCACCAGTATGATTGGTATTAACCAGTATCAAAGCTGGTATAATCAATATTGACCAGTATCGAGTCCGATACGATACATAAGACTACTTTGTACTAGCTTTGGGGCTGAAATGGTACATACCGGTCGGTACCGGTATAGTATTGACAACTATGATCTCCCCTCTCTCAATTGAATATTATATAATGAGCAGTGTGTTCTACAGTAAATAGCTATTAAAGTTTAGTTACTTTTAACGAAGACACCAAAAGTTAGTATGTTAAAGTAAATCTCATAAAAGTTAGATGTAGTGTATCCAATTTCGCTAATGGAAAATGCCGGTTTTTTCATGCTTATTTGCAGCACAAGGAGGTAATACAGTTTATTTGTGTGTTTCCGTATATTGAGAACATCCAGTTTATGACGTCCCAATCAGACGTGGCGATGAAGTCTAGCTCTACCAAGAGTGTTCTGTCAGATCTACCCATGGTTTGACTTGGATTATAATGCATGGGGTTTAAAAACCAGCGAAAATCGTTTAAAAACCGTAGTTTTCTATTTTACCGTTCCGATTAGAGATTCAAAAACGGTCGGTAAACCAATTTAATTAAAAAATAAAATTCGAAAATTCGAAAATTTGGAAAAATTTGAGCAACGTAAACCACTCGAAAACCGTTGAAAACCACTCAAAAATTATTTTAAGGAACATTCAATTGGTCAGTTAGTTTTCGGTAAAAACCGAGCGGTTTCTTATTGAAACCGAACGGTTTTTGATTTTTTTTTTCAATTTTTTTTATTTCTTAACCCTTAGGTTTCTGACGGTTTTCGACTTGGTTTTTTCGATTTTCGAATTTCGAACGATTTTTCGTAAAACGGTTTTTGAAACCCTGGCCCTATGGGCCATGTATGTGGCTTATATACTTTGCACTAGACCTATTTATAATTCCAGAATACTATTATTTGAATGTTAGAAAACTGTTTTTGTTGAAGCCCATGCTTTGCACTTTGCAGCCAGTTCAACACCTCTACTTTCCCTTAAAACAAACTTCGACTTCTGTAACAATTTGTAGAATGATCAGCTTGTTTTAAACGTACAGTACAAGTAGATTTGACATAAAACTCGAACCTACTGCAATTTATACTCTGCTAGACTGCTACAATACAAAAGTGACCAGCTGCTTCGTTGTCTGCCTATAATAAGACGCAGAAGTGACTGCATAACTTAGAGCTTGATGTTTATTCGTCCTTGTTCAACAACACCCATATGTTCATACTACGGCGCAGGCAGAGGACGCCTATCCGTCTCTTGGTCTTTGACCCGTCTTCTTCCTAGACTCCCATTATCTTCCGTGCGAACATAGTAAAAACATTCAGTGACCAAAAGGAGAACTGATCCTTTATTTCTTACTACTACTTAACCTTCCAATGCCATTGCTTTCAGTTGAGAAAGCTTTTGAATGTTGGTCGTGTGTTTTAGGGAGGATTTGTTCTACCTCTTGTCCAATTAAGGTCATGTTTGGGGGAACTTTAAGCCAGCTTTAGCTTCTGAAAAGTCAGTAAGCTTTTCTAAATAGTTAAGCTTTTAAGCGATTTTTGGCATAAGTTAGGAGTCATATATAACTAACAAAAGCTAAAAAATAAAACTAAGTTGAATCTGTTTTTACAGCTTATTACTGAGCAAAATTAGCTATTTATCAAACAATATCTTATAAAAAACTACCATCGCTTTTCAGCCCGAAAAGCTAGGGCTCCTCTAAACATACTCTAAATGGATGCGTACAGAATAAATGTATAATAGAGATGCTCCTACTGCTAATCAGTTATGGGGGTACTTTGACACTCGACGGTTCAGTTGCACACTTGCACCACCTGAATTAAGTGCCGCGTTTGGTTATTCAATACAGTGGCATTTTAGATGATCTGAATTTAATCCATGGATAATGGCTGGTGCGTAGTTGCGTACAATGTTGGTTAATTTGGATCTGACTTTTCTTGTTGGTCTCAGTCTTCCACAAGTAGCAGAGGCTGGTCAAGCTCCTGTCCCGTGGCCCCAGGTGGCAATCAATAGCTGGCGCGGCAGTAATTCGTAGCTGGTAAAACCTGTGAAACTACCAGCTCGCCTTGTTACTGTTACAGCGGCGAGGGCAACCGTAGCAGCCTCTCCCTCCCCCGTACTGTTACCTCGACTACTACACTGCATCTAGCTAGCAGTCGTCCTGGCACGAGTCAGATATCTGATCTCACCTCGCATTGGTTGCAGTTGCAGCAGGAATGATACATTCATACATACAGAGAGAAAAGAGAGGAGAGATCTGATCTCACCTCACATTGCTAGACTGACTGAGATCTAGAAATCTAGAGCGAAGAAAGGGAAGGAGAGAGATGGGCCGGGGAGACGTCCTGGAAATTGTGCCTACGTAAGTACGTAGCCATAACATCCTTCGTGTTGCCTCCTCCAGTCCAGCTTCCCAATGCCATTTTCTCCCCCTCCTTCTCTGCTTCTTCTTTGACCACTCTTACCCGTGCGTAGTACACGCACGCCTCACTCATGAAACCACAGCTTCCAAGCTCCAACTATAAGTAGGCCGCCTCCTCTTCGGTCTCCATCCCCATGCCGAAAGAGCAACATGACACGGCCCCGTGTGCGTGAGCGAGCGAGCACACGACAAGCGTGTTAGCAGCAACTAGCCATGAGATCAGCAGCTACGCTCCTCATCCTCACAGCCGCCGCCACCTTCCTGAGCCTCCTCCTTGGAGCCGCCTCCACCTCTAGGACTCCTCTGACCTCTCCCATGGTACGTGCAGTGCCTCTTTCTTGCCGTCTTTTAGGGTACATTTCTCTCTGTCAAGCTAGCGTACGCGCGGTCTTACTTACGCTGGCTAGTTTGGCTGTGTGAGGTGCAGGGTGGTGGCGGGGGGATGGCCGGGGAAGGGAAGGTGCGGCTGGGCTCGAGCCCGCCGAGCTGCTACAACAAGTGCTACGAGTGCAGCCCGTGCGTCGCGGTGCAGGTGCCCACGCTGTCCGCGCCGTCCGGGCCTACGGCAAGCGTGCGCTCGCGCCCGACAGATGCCTCCAATGCCGCGGCAGCGCGCACGGACGTGTCGCTCGGGACGGCCTCCAACTACAAGCCGCTCGGGTGGAAATGCCAGTGCCGCGACCGCCTGTACGACCCATGACGCTTCGCGTGCGCTGGCGTGTGGGTTCGGCTGGCGATCGATCGGTGGCCGCGCGAAATGGACGGTTTTTTGGATGGTTGGCTGCGGACGGTGTGATCCGCACGGATGGATGCGCGGCGCGCATCGTGTCCGACAGGCGGTGCTGTAGCTCTGAGCGCAGCTAGCTGTCGCGTCCGAATTCAAAAATAGAATCTGTACAATGGTAAACTTATACTAGTGATTTTCCATGAGAAAATTTGGACGTCGGTACTGTCGCCGGCCGCTGACGGGCTCCAGCTAGGTAGCTATGCTATGTTAGGATTATTCTCCTTATCTTTTTTCACTTGTTTCTCTTTGGTGCTTTAAAATCAACATTTTGCGTTTCATGTACATGTATGAATTGCAATGTGATTCGAATTCGTGTCTTGTCTGTGCCGGACGCAAGAGTGGACCCTTGTTAGACGCGGCGCAAGACGTTGCGCTAGCCCGCACAATCCAATACAACTCGGCTTTCTTGTCTGATCTGAACTATTCTTGCTCCCATACATACATATATATATATATATATACACACACATTTATAGTTACATGTTTTAGACGTCATGTCGTCCTGTATTTATAATTTCTCATATAGTGTATTCCGCATTCCTGTGTTTGTGATTTTTTCCCCGAAAAGCTGATCTCATGTCTATATATCCATCCCTATTTCCGCAAGAAGCGGTACTCAGAGCCATATTTCAAGTTGAATATAGGGTTTGGAGAGTTTTTGTTGAAACCATCGCTCAACACTACCTCAACATCGTTTGGCGCTACCTTGCCGATTCGTCGACTTATTCGTCTCATCTTCAACTCGGTGCTATTCCGCACTGATTTTGAGTTGATCCGAGCCTCGGATCAGATTTGTTGACTTACAGACTTGACTCGACGTTGACCCGTGTAGCCTCTACCCATCTGGTGCTTCCTCTGCACTAGCCTGCGTCACTACCTCGGCAACTGCTCTAGTGCTGGTTTCTTTGACAACATTGTTGATCATTGTTCAAGTTAGGGTTTCATCTATCAAGACAACTCTAAATTATGATTTTCCGTTGTTGGGTTGAGATACGAGGTTTTCACTATAGCATGTCAAGAAGCAGGTTGTTCTAAGGGTCTGTTTGTTTTTGTTTTTGATTCTGGATTCTGACCTTAAAAGCAGAATAAAAAACAAACAGCCCGATTCTAAAATTCGATTATCACAATCCAGCCCACTCATATACACTAGAATCCACAATCCACTTTATATGTGCTTTTAGATTCGAGTTTTTGGAGAATCAGCTTCTCTACAACCACAATCCAGAATCAGCTTTTAGAGAATCCAAAGCTAAAACAAACAGGCCCTAAGCCTAGATGGATTTGGGTGACGCTCTTTTGTTGATTGACAAGATGCCTATGGCATTGTCCAATGATGAGAAGCAACAAAAAGATCATAAGGTCTTATCTTAGATTCATCTTTATCTATCAAATAATATCCTGCAAGAGTTTTTGAAGAACAAGTCTGCCACCGCATTATGGTTGAAGCTAGAGTAGATTTGCATAGCCAAAGATCTGACCAACAAAATGCACCTGAAGCAGAACCTTTATACAAGATGGCGGAGGGTAGCTTAGATTGAACCACTTGACAGCATTCAAAGAAGATTTTACTAACCTTAAGTCTATGGAGGTAAAATACAACAATGAAGATTTTGGTCTGATTCTTTTATGTTCACTACCAGGTTCGTACTCTATGTTTAGAGATACTATTTTATATAGCCGAGATTCTCTTATTCTCAATAAAATTTATGAAGCATTGTATGCTGAAGAGAAGATGAACTTATGGTTTCAAGTGAAAGTTCAAGGTCGTATGCAAAAAGGTTTGTTTCTCTGCAGCAGGCAATAGGAGAAGAGTTCAAATGGCGATTCCAAAGGCAGAAACTCGAGCAGATACAGAGGCAGATCTAAGTCCAGGAACCAGAAGTCATCCAAGTATTGTAAGAAGAACGGTCGCGACATATCCGAGTGCTAAAAGTTGCGGAACAAGGAGAGGAGAAACAATAATTCCAATAAGGATTAGTAAGATGATGGAGCCAAAGCCACCGTTGTTACCAAAGAAGATTTTGATGGTGATGTTTTCGTTGCCTTTGCCGGTAATTCAAAAACCGATGATGAGTGGATTTTTGATTCGGCCTGCATCTTCCACATGAGACCAAAACACGAGTGGTTCATTACCTATGAAGCTATGCCAAGTGAATATGTGTTGATAGGTGATAATTCACTATACGAGATTGCAGACATTGGTTCTATTCAAATCAAAATGTTTGATGACATTGTCATAACTTTGCCAATTGTTTGACACAGTCCGAGTTTGAAGGGAAATCCTATCTCGTTGAGTACTATTTATGCTAAAGGGTACAAGTATTCAGGTGGAGGTGGAGGTGGAGTTCACAAGGTCGCAAAATGCTCTCTTGTTGTTAGCAAAATTCTCTCTTGTTGTGATGAAGGGTGATATAAAGGTTGCTAACCTACATTATTTATGAAGCACTACAATTTCAAGTACAGAAAAACTACTCAACACTATAGCGTTGGAACGGTATAGATTGCCGCCATTAGATCACATCCACCTAACACATCATCCAACAAGCATTCATTTCCAAGCATATCTTATCCATATCCACCTTCCCCCCCCCTTCACGGACGCAGAATAACAGGAGTGTCTCTGTCTTTCTCGTGTGTGTGCGTACGCTTGCTTGCTTGAGCAGGGCATGGAATGAGTAGAAGTAGTAGTCACGTCACATGGCGAGCAGGCGTGGTGTTGCATGATGTTGAGCTGCAAGTTAGCTCTATGTGTGGGGAGCGACAATGGCTGGTGTGCGAAAGCAACAACAGGTAGGTGCCGATGAACCGTTGTGCTGTGGAGTGGTGACTAGGTGCTCTATGCGATGAGTAGTAGCAGAAAGTGTTGCATGCTCCACCACCACAATGGCACTGAGGTTTTTAGCCAAACTCATCCTCATCCTCCTCATCTTTGGGTTAGCTCTAGTTCGTGCTCAGATCCATGACCTCCAAAGCTAAAGTTTGAAGCTTGCGGTTTTCTTTGAAATTTGTATTGAGTTGTTAATTTTTGGGGTTAAAACTTGTGAAACTTGAAAATTACTAAAACCTTTTAGAAATCTGGAACTTAAAAGTCGTTGTAACTTTCCAAAATGTACAAATGTGAAATCTAAAACTTGTTGAAACATATGAAACATATATTATGTAGATGAAACCTTATGAAACACCATGAAAAATGCTATCTCGTCATATTTGAAAACCTATTGAAATTTATTGAAACTTGTTGAAACCTTATGAAACCCATTTGAAAACTCTTTTTTGGAATCTGCAAAACATGCTCTGAAACTTTGAAATTTGTATTTTGAAACTTAGTTGAAATTCTTCAAAAACTCATTTTTAATCAAGTTTCACATTTGAAACTAGACGAAACCCATAGTTTCATATTTAAAACATGTCGAAATCTTGTGAAACTAGTTTGAAACTTTTTTAAACTTGATGAAACATATGAGATGTGCTAGGAAACTTTGAAGTTTGTCTTTTGAACTCAAGTCAGAATTCTTCTTAAACTCGTTTTTAATGAAGTTTCATATTTGAAATTAGACGAAACTTATAGTTTTGTATTTGTAACCCATTGGAATATGTTGAAACATGTTGAAGACTTATGAAACCCTTTGAAACTCTTTTGAAATCTGATGAAACCTGTGAAACATCATAAAACCCTTGAAACAATGTGAAACGTGTCTATACCGTTGAAACAAGGTAAAACTTGCGAAACATAGAAGAAACTTGGTAAACTTATGAACTATGGACTATGGATAACTTTGATGAAACTCACCTATAAACAGTTGAAAACGTTTCCAACCGTATACCGTCCTATAGCACCACTCTTTTAAGTGATGTTGTTGTTGCCTCAAACAAATTATTCAATTCTGATGATACTAACCTTTGGCATATGCATCTAAGATAAATAAGTTGAAGTTTTGTGAGCACTATATCTTTACTAAGCAAAAAAGTGGTGAAGTTCAATATTGCAACTCACTCTATAAAAATATATGTTCACTCTGATTTATGGAGAGAGCCTACGTTCCATCCATTTGAGGTGCTAGCTAACATGTTGACCTTTATTGATGACTTATGGAGAAGAGTTTGGCCATATTTCATGAAGCACAAATTGAATGTGTTCAAGACATTAAAGGAATGGAAGATTATGATTGAAAAACAAACAATTTCCTGTGATAGACAGAGTGTTATTTGCCTTACAAAGGATCATATGTTCCATGAGAGAATGAAGCACATTGATGTTAGATATCATTACATTAGAGGTGTCATTGCTCGAGATGACATTCAAATCAACAAGACAAGTACTCACGATAATATAGCTGATATGTTAACGAAGCCAGTCCATGTAGCTAAGTGTGAACTTTGCTCATACTTAGTTGGTATCGCTTACTAGTCCATTGTACTTTCAATGTATATGGTATTCATGCTAATTTGATTATAAGAGATTATTGCGTTCTTCGATTTCAGAGGTAATTCGGCTCAAAGTGGAGATTGTTGCAATGTAATCTAAATTTGTGTTGTATTCAAAGACGTAGTGCCGAGCCGCGCTAGGGTGAGCATCGGGAGGCGTAAGACATTGCGCCGTATGCACAATAGACTACAACTTTGACTTTCTTGTCTAATCTAGACTCTTCTCGCTCCTTCTATATATGTACACATGTAATCACACATTTTAAACATTATGTCGTCCCGTGCTTGTAATTTATCTTCATATAGTGAATTTATGCCTTCGTACATTCATAGTATTTTACCGCAAGAATTTTTCACGTAACAATCATGTTTATCTATAAATTCTTCCCTATTTTCACAACATGTATGCATGTGTTCATGGTCCATGGAATCATGGGGAATCCATCACCTGTACTGGGATGGAGCAGATAGTACTAGTACTCGTTGTGCTGTCTTTAGCTCTTTGGCTACCCATGTTAATTGTTATTTTCCCCTCTAATAACTTGCTCACTTGACTTTTTATACTATATATATTACATAGCATATTGGATAATAATGAGATCGGTGTTAACACCTAGTTAGTTAACAAACTATGTGCAGGGAAAAGAAGTTGCCATTGTACGACTGATCATGAAAATGATGCCAACGGTCAAGCGAAAGGTTCCGGAAACACATCAATCCTTAGTGATGCCTTTTTATTTGAAAACTGTTCCTTTTGCTCAGAAAGAAACCCTAAATATTTACTCTTCCTTTACACAATAGTCAACGATTGATTTTGATTGATCGAGCTTTTACTCTTACTTTTTTAGCAACAAAATACTTATCATTGTTGATTTTGATTGATCGATCTACCATTACTTTTTAAGCAACACAAAAACAAATAGCTCTAAATATAGAATATTAGTAAAATACTTTTAATTACAAATCTAACAATGCTACTTTTATGCTACTTAATTAGATAATTTAAAATTAGTGTCGGTCAAAGCTTAACGAATCAAATCCAACATTGTCGAGTAAACCCAAATGGAGGGATTAGCTCAGACGTATGTGATCAGTAGTCATGGACTCTTGTTAGACCCTGGCACCGTTCATTTAAACACGTGAGATAAATTCAACATGGCTATAGGTACTTGTGATAGAATCTTCGACTTCGATACGTGTTATTATGTATGTTAGGGTCAGACGAGAGAAAAATAGGATAAAAATTTTAACGTGAAAAAATCTTATGAGAAAAAATTACAGGAGACAAATTCACTACTATGTTCAAGATTATATGTACATAGGGTGGCTTATATAGCCAAAAGAGTCCGAGCTGTGTTAGATGTAGACCCCTATTTGGATATTGAGCATATCTCTAATGAATCTATTTGGATATTTAAGTTATTTCTAACAAACCTCCCCTTAACTCAAATCCATAATAAAATTGTCTCGTGAAAAATCCCGAAGGGTAATTAAGCACTGAAAATCCAAATGACTTATTGAGTGAGAATATGAAAGAATGCAACAGACTTATCCAAACGCTTCTTATGAAACAAAATTGAGCAAACCACCAGTAGGTCAAAACACAAAGCAATCAACAAAGTAGATGAAGAAATCTGGGTCTTCAACAATTTATAACTCTAGTAAAGTCTGATTCTGTGCAACTGACCTCCTGAAACAAATGCACAATCATCAAACGGCATAAGCCAAGACATCACCTGTTACGTTTGATAGATAGTGAAGAATTCATGTCATAGATTTTTGACATGCTACATATGGAACACAAAATTCGACAAACAATACTCATTGAAAGAGCAACTTGCATGTGTAATCATCATGTATGTCAAACTGCCGACTTCAAATATAACTAAATTTCATGATATGATTGAAACTGCTCTTGCAAACTTGTCAAGATAAAAAGAACTTTCGTGTCATCAATGGAGTATAAATTGTAGTAGACCCCTCATATTGAGTTATGACAACTAGGCAACGTTGTAGTATCTACGCAAAAACAAACTCCTTCTTGCACTTTAATACTTTATCTCAAATTGACATTAGAGCAAAACCTTCAATTTTAAAACAGCAAAACTCCGGAGAGTATAATGCTAGCTACCATCAGGATGTCATCAAATTTCTTAGAATTATTGTTGCCGAAGCTTCCATAATGGTCATGCAAGCGATGCAAAATTGCAACATATTCAAACGGTGATTGAAACAACAAAATTAGTTGTCTCCTCAATTGACATTATTATTATTTTTGTTTCAAAGTCTCCTCAATCAAGGTAGCCCAAATTAACTCATTGAGTTGAAATACCTGCAACTCCACATTGGACTCTATATGTGCCGGCTGGGTAGAACCCAAAAACACCCCCCTCTGAAATATAACTACCAGTCTTAGGGCCGGTACTACCGGTCTTGCGGCAGTACCGCACCTACATGGGCGGTAATGCCGGCCATAGGGAGGAAACCAAATTTTTCACAAAAACTTTTCTCCAAACCAACAAAGATTGATTCTTTGAGCCATGTGATGATCAACACATGATCAAGTCAATTTGTAAAACACATTTGCAAACCCTATTCACATGCTCCAAAGAATCGCATTTAAAACTCTAACTTATTTGCAAAACACATTCGCAATAAACTAAGAACCTATGAGATCAATCCTCTTAGCCATGTGATGATCAACACATGATCAAGTCAATTTGCAAAACACATTTACAAACCCTATTCACATACTCTAGGATCGAAACCGATAACCTCTAGTTCATTCGCAAAACATATTTGCAATAACAACTCCATTCAAATTAAAAACAAATCTTTAGCCATGTGATGATCAACTCATGATCAAGTCAATTTGCAAACCATCAAGTCAATTTGCAAAACACATTTACAAACCCTATTCACATACTCTAGGATCGAAACCGATAACCTCTAGTTCATTCGCAAAACATATTTGCAATAACAACTCCATTCAAATTAAAAACAAATCTTTAGCCATGTGATGATCAACTCATGATCAAGTCAATTTGCAAACCCTATTTACATGCTCCAAGATAAGACTCAATTAAACCATATTAAACTCATTTTACAAACATAAAGCATTTAACTCAAATACATGAGCTTTCTATTTGCAACACATGCAAACCTTAGCACCATGCAAATAATAACTATTGAAATCAAGTTGCATGAGCTCTCTCTTTTTGCACCATATGCAAAACTTAGCTCCGTGCAACATCCAAATGAACTCAAGTGCATGAGCTCTCTATTTGCAACACATGCAAATCTTAGCTCTATGCAATCACTTTAAACCAAATTGCTTGAGCTCTCTCCTTTTGCAACGCAAGCAAAACCTAGCTCCAAGCAATACCAAAACAAATTGAGAATTCAAATAAGAAGCAAAAATGAGCTTCTCCTATTTGCAACACATGCAAATCAAAGCATAATGCAAAAACCAATGCACGAGTTTCACCCATTCGCAACACATGCCAAATAGTTAGTTCCATGCAAAAACCGATCAAGAGAGTGAGCTAGAGTGAATCGGATTGAGTTTATCAACTCATGATGAAGCTCAACCAAAATAACTCGACCCCTCTTAATACTACGGCGATCTAAACTAGACACTCTAGCCTATCTAGTTATACTTCGCCGCACGTGATCCCCTTTGGGGATTTTAGATTTTCAACCATCTTTCTCCTGGGATCACAATCCATCTTCTCTTCTTGTTCATCAATACATGATGAACTCTCCTCTAGCTCTTCTCCTCCCTTCTCTTCACTTTGGGATTCTCCTCAAGAAGCTCATCAACACATGATGACTTCTTCTTTTGCCCAATTCTTTATCACCGTTGAACTCAACCTACTTTCACAACTTATTGAAAATATTAGTCCAACTAACACGGTTGTCTCAATCATCTATCGCACTCCATTAACACATAAGGGATACCTCCAAGATTGATTGAACACAACCCAAATCAATTTGAATGATATAAATGTGTCTTGAGTACTTCGATGCAACTAATGCTTCGTTATACTCAAGAACTATCCATTTATCCTTAATTAATCAAGGAGCACCATCAACACATAATGAAGTGTTCTTTAATGATTAATAAGACAAACGAACTCAATTTAAATGTTCATTTAAATTGATATGAGTATATATATTAACTACACAAGTTTTTATATACTCATTTTGATAGTTTCAAGTAATGATCCAAAATATTTGAGTGGAATTGAAAGGGATCAATACCTATTTAGACCATCAACCATAGAATAAACTCCACATAGATATGTGCATACATATAATTGGATTGACAACAATATGCACATATTAAATTTGATTGCATTGGAGTTTATCCTATATTAACATGAGTATACTACAACTATGCAAGTCAAATATATACTCAAGGAATTATTTCAGAGTATTAATCCTTGATTTATGTGGCAAGACCAAATAGATAAATTCTATTGAAACCTCAAGTTAAAGCACGAACTCCCCCTAGATGTGTGCATCCATGTAATATATGGAATTTGAGATATAATGCACATTTTGAGATTAATACAATAGAGGAATTCATCCTTTAACTTGAATCCAAAGTATGCAATGAGATAATAAGCAAGAATACGAGTGCATACCTTAGTTTTCCATTTTCCATCCAAATTATGAGACTACTAACAATAAGCTCAATAAACATATTAGTCTCATTAAAGATTAGATTCGTCATTAAATAATGATTAAGCATTAATCTAAAACCAATCACAAAAACCATTGGAGCTTGAACTTACACCACGTCGTATGTCATCTTCTCCCGCGTCGATGAGATTCCGCCGCTGCGCCATTGCCGCCTTCGCATTGAACCGTAGCCATCGGATCGGGAGAGCACGGTAGGATTTGCTCCGCGTAACTGCCGTGCACGCGTGTCGTCTCGCGCAGCTGTGGCCATCCGATCTGGTGTGGACAGTTGGATGTTTGCACTAGGTGTCGCCGCCCGGGTTGTGCCGCGTGTCGCGCCAGCGATGCACCGCACATGCTAGGTTGCATCAGCATGACATCAACACATGACATCAGCGCTTGTGTCACCAGGTTCACAAAATAGTAGATCAGGTTTACGGTGGATCGATCTGTTCTGTGGATCGAGTCCGTAGACCGGGCCATGTGTTAGCTCATGATTGGTCGGTTCTGTGCTGACGCAATAAATCGGGTTTTTCAATACAAAAATAATTTGGAAATTTCATATTCATTATTTTTTATTTTTTTATTTTTTAAATCTTTCGAGAACCCGTTCTTTCTCATACGAGCTCTGGTTGAGGCGATTCAAATTTCTAAAAATTTGTAAAATTGAGATCTATTTAATGGTGAATTTGATTTGATTGTAGAGTTTGTTTGCTCTCTATTTTGATGTTTATTTGGTGTTTTCTCTTGATACGTGTAGACGTTGAAGTGCTTGGTGCGTCTAAGGAGGAATCGTTGAACCAAGAGCAAGGTCCAAAGCAGGAATAAGAACTTTTCCAAGGAAAGTTGTGCTTTGATCATGTTGAACCCAGTTTTACAAAATTGCTATGTTGATTTAAATTATTGCATGCTATTTCATGTGTAAAATTGTTTTGAAATTAGTTTGGGATCTAGTTATTCAACCCAATTGGATTATACCCTACATTGTCATTTGTATGCCATGATTATTTATCACCCTAGGATGGATCATTATAGTTGGTTGTGAAAGGATCAAGTTGGCCTAGAGGGGGGTGAATAGGAAACTTTAAAAACTTTTAAGTATTAAGAAAAACTTTTCTCAATAAAAACTTGCAACAGAAAATAATTAGAATAGAGAATCAGCACAACTCAGTTGCAGTAAGAACTTGAATGAAAAGCGATAATAAGATGAACACGTAAAGATAAACTAATATCAGGACGACTCAAGGATTTTTCACCGAGGTTCAGAGACCAATCTCCTACGTCCCCGTTAGAGCACTTCTTCAGAAGTATTGCTCTACCAAATAGTCAATCTCAATGGCTTTTGGTCTTTCACTAGCTTGACTCTTCCACCACTCCGGTGAGGTGAGTCTCAACCTTTCACAGCAATGGTGGCCTTCCACAATCCCTTTTGGATAGGTCGCACCAACAACTTCTCCAACCGTCTAGAAACAGCTAGTTCCGAGAGTAATAGACTATCCACAAGCCCTGTCTCTTGGTTCAGTAACTAGATGCAAATTAGACTCAGCTTGGAGCAAGAACTCTAAATGTTCAGGATGAGTGTTTATGGTTTCTAAGTTGAAGCTCAAACTCTTTGATGGAATGAAAGCTTAGAAATGCTAAAGATCAAAGAGTTGTAAATGATTTGAAAGATGTCAACGATGTTCAGAATGTCAAAGATGTGTATATGCAAAGTTCTCCTTGGTTTTGGAACTCAAGCACTGTATGTATAGAGCTTGAACAGAAATAACCGTTGTACCTGCCATTTGCCTGTTGGGGTTGGTAGGATGATGAGACAGGTCAACTACTGCCTCTTTTATAAGTATTTTAAGATGTATGAGACATACCGGACTGATATGATGAAACATATTCACGCGTCGGACTGAAATTGTTAGTTCGGGGTACACAAGATTGGAGAAGTATTATTGTACCCAGTGTAACCCATTTGCGTCGGACCGATAAAACCGGTCCGTCGTATACATGTACTGGTAAAAGTAAGTTTGTGTCGGACCGACAAAATTGGTTCGATGTACACATGCTTTGTTCCATTTGGATACCAGCAAAATAATATTTGCGCCGGACCGAAAAAATTAGTCCGGCGTAGAAGGGAAAATCAGCTGGTTTTATCAGAGAGAATCACGTTTGCGCCGGACCGAAAAAGTTGGTCCGGCGTACACTTAGAATTTGGTCCGTAACAAACGGCATGTTCTCGGTTAAGATTTGAGTAAAGGAATTCTTAACGCCAGACTAGAGATGATAGTCCGGAGTGAAAAACAACATACACCGGACTGAATATAAGTCTAAATTAAAATCGGTCTGTCGTGAACGGTGTATGCTCGGTTGAAATAAATCAGAAGAGAGTTCTTAGCGCCGGACTGAAAAAGTGGGTCAGGTGTACATGGAGTGCGCTTGGTTAGAACTTGAAACTTGATTTTTCAACGCCGGACTAAATGTAGTTTGTCCGAAAAAGAACTCTTTTCGGCTAAGAAAGGGAAGATCTGGATTTTCAATGAGAGATATGGAATGTCCTATGCTCCAAGTAATCTTAAAGATTTTTTGCATATGAACCAAGATTATTACTTGTGTATAATCCCTCTTAATAGTACGGTTATTATAACTATATGGCTTGAATCAAATCCCAAACCAAAACTAAGAATAAACACCTTAGCCTTGTTCTTCAAATATAGTTGTCATCTTATACTAAGTATACTTCTTGATCATCAACACCAAAACCTACATAATAAGCATAACTAACAAAAATAGGGGGCCTAGATGCTCTGAGGTTGCTATCAGATGCCAACATGGGTTGGTTAGACCGTGCTTAGTATGCTTAGCCATGCCACGTAATATGGAACATGTTTATGAAATTGGTGTGTCAGGTGTTGTCACACAATGATGTTTAGTTGTAGTGACGTGGTTGTTACACAATGATGTTGACTTGTTGATAGCACGTGGTGTATGGTAATCAACTAGAGTGGTTAATAATTTAGATTGAGGCAAGTGGCAAGGGGCAGATTACCAAGATGGGTCAGTGCAACGGTTGGGTTGTGGAAGTCTTACCTCAGTCAACCTAAGGACTTAACCTTTCAAGCATTTGAATTGAGTTAAACATGCAACTACATATCTAGAATGAGACAGACCTAGCTGATTAATTTGCAATGTCTTAGCTTTGGTACTACTAATGGTGGTGTGAGTCCTGGGTATACGGTTCAACGCACATGGCGCAAGAGTGGCCCTGTTGGTGGTATAACCCTTCAGTGTTGAATCCTTAGCGGGTAGTAATGGGTTAAGACAATGCATTGTATAGGCTTTGTTATGATCGCTCAATCGCATACTTTTGTATGACGAGTCACGACAGACGTGGTGAGTTGATTGTATCTTATAGGTAAAGTGCATAACCTTTACAGAGTGTAAAATATATTCGAATAGCCATGCTCGCGGTATTGAGCAATGCTCAGGAATTACAGTCAAGGGTTAGATTTTGTATAATAAAACTTGGAAAGGGAGGCAGTGGGCCATGGAAGGTTTGGAATATGATTTAGGGCTATGAGCCAGTTTTCGGTTGAGAAATACCTGAAAGTTATTATTACTGTTATTTGTTTTACTGTCTTTTCAATCTATTTATTATATTCTTTTGTAAATGTTGTTTTATGGCAAAACAACCATATCAGCCATTCATTTGGAATAAGACTTGCATATAGATATAATAGAATTGCATTATGTGCACAACTTGTCGAGTGCTTTAAGTACTCACCTTTGCCAACAACAAATCATCAGTTGAGAAGGAGTCAATACTAGCTTTGGAGGGAGAGAATCCAGAAGAGACGAACGTCTAGGGTGCGGGCATTGTCTACTGTCTGTGGTATACTAAAGGGTTATTTACGTTATCTTTCTGCTGTAATTTAATTTGTTATCTAAAGTTTAGCCCTGCGTGGCAAAGTCATGTTAGGTCGACCATAAGGTCAGACAACAGGTTAATAATTAATATATGAAGTCTTTTATTATGATTTCGCTATGTATTATTATGATATTCATCTATGTTGAGCCTGTGTGCACTAGCGTGATACTGGACTAGTGTGATACACACAGAGGGTCCGAATTTGCATATTCGGGTCCTGACATTCAATAACATGCAATACCTCACCTATGATAGGATGCATAATTAGTAAAATGAATGGGTGTTTACCGAGTTTCTCAGGCTAAGTTTCTATTTCCCATGACTCCACCCAAAGTTATACTTGTGAAACAAGGGCAAATGTGTATGAATGAGTCATTTAAGCTGGTGATTGTTTGTAGAAACATCAATATTTATATTGTGCTCAATCAAAACTATCAAATTTGACACAAACTGAATTACAAGATAGATATCAATCCTAACTAGGAGCTTTCATGTGAAGCAATCATAGTCAAATTCTTGATTACAAGCACAACTGGATGACAAACCATCTAGCCGATTACCACCCGCTATCTAGGTCTTCGAGTTCTTTCTTCACAACTTAAGTAAAGTTTGCAACTCTACAAAAGCAAACAAGAAAGAATAGAGGTAACTACAAATCCCATGTAATGAGGCAAGATGCAAGATACAACATGTGCCAAGCACGGAAGCTTTTTCCTTAGCACGGGAAAATTAGGTACATGCATGCATAGAGCAAACATACTCTTATAATTCAATTCAAAAGGCTAATTTGTATATGTATTTTTTTGCAAATTTTTCACATGTATTCCTCATAAAAGGCATTAAAATTCTTTACAAAAAATTTGAAGTGAAATCCAGTCCTAAAAACATCAAAACCGGCCCAATTTCAAGCAATTTCAGTCCAAAAAGCCAAAAAAACTCACATAAAGTTGATCAAAAATACTGTAGCAATTCTAAAATTTTCTGAAAAAATACATTGGCGAGATTTGGAAACTCGACCAAAATTTCCAAAATTTCGTTGGGATTTTGAACTATAAGTGCACCAAACAAAAATGCTAGCAATTATGGTAGTGGAGCAAAGGGTTCAATATCTCATCGAGATTTCAGATTTCTGTCAAGGCCGAGATTCCAAATCTCGGTGGGATAAAAAAAAATGAAAATTAGCGTTTGCTACAGTGATTTTAGTAACTTTTGGCCTTTTGGACCGGTTTTCTTGTTTTCAGACTAGATTTTGTACCAAATTTTTTATGGCAAATTGTAACGCCTTTTATGAGGAATACATGTGAAAAAATTGCAAAAAAGATATATGTATATAAAAATTATGTAACCCTAACTTGGATTTTGGCCTTAAATGAAGTATTTCGGCCTTAAATTGTATTTTGGCCTAAACCCTAACTTGGATTTAGTCTTAAATGATATATTTAAGCCTAAACTCTAACTTGGATTTCAGCCTTAAATGATGTATTTGAGCCTTAAATTGTATTTTGGCCTAAACCCTTAACCCTAACTTGGGAATTTTATGTGCAAATACTTAGTATTTTGCATTCGAACAAATATGAAATGTAGATTAATGCTTGCATGATTTTTTTTAATATTTTTTTACAATTTTTTCTAGCATGAGGAGACCATTTCACAAGAGGTTGAACATCACCGAAAATTCGATGTTTTTGGTCAAAATTTCGGTTTAGGGTTCCTCAAAAATACCGGATTTGAAATTTTGTTTTTGAATTTTGTCCAGATTTCGGTCGAAATTCCGATATCTCGCTAAAATTTTGGATTCGGCCATCCCCAAGATGTGATCCAAAAACGACATTTGAAATTGGTGGAGTCCACTGTTTCCGAGGAACGGAGCACATGTTTAGTGCGTACTTTGTACACAATTTCTACAGGTTGCATCAAAATATATAATACAATATTCCTAATGTATAGTTTCTAGGAGATGCCTCCCAATTAATTTCTTCGCTCCTATCTCACCTCCTCTCTCTTCCTACCCGTCAATGTCTCTGACTTCCTTGGTTTTCTCAATTCGTTTGTACTCCTTTTGTCTAAGTTTATAAGGTGTATTTATTATTAGCACATAGACTAAGAAGATATTTAAAATAACTAGATTATCTTTAATTATTATCACTAAGCATTATATTCAATATATGCGTGCAGAGAATATAAAGTAAAGATACATATTTACTATGGCTATAGAGGGAACACCGCATTAATTTTGTATAGAAATATAAAATATACCTTATATTTATAAACAACACCGTTAAAAAATACTCCTAGTAAACTTGAATAGATGGAGTAACTTGGACGAGAAACAGCTTTATTCACTCTCTTCCTTACCTGACTCTCTTCCTTGACTCACGTTTTATCCCGCTTGACATTCTAATTAAACTACTTACATCGTTGCTTTGGAAATGATCTTACTCAAAGATAAGAAGTCCCTTGAACATGTGACAGCCTTGGTTAGTCAGAAAAAGGGTTGCTCACGTCACAGTTGGCTACAGAGGCAACCAATTCGAATTATTTTTTAAAATAATATTTAAAAATGAAAATTTTAAAAAAAATATGCCAAAATAAAAAATTACAAATATACCTCCCTGTCACTATTCTAAATAGCGACAGACAGTTTATCCCTATTCCAAATAGCGACAGACTCTCTATCGCCATCTCCACCGTTGAGAAAGGAAGTGATTTAGTGATAGCGACAGACTCTCTGTCGCTATTTCGAATAGCGACAAAGAGGTATGTTTGTAATTTTTTATTTTGGCATATTTTTTCTGCAAATTTTTATTTTTCAAATATTATTTTAAAAAATAATTCCAACCAATTCCCAACATGGTCGGAGACTGGTTTTGTCCTGCATTCGCGATGGTTTGGCTGAATAGACTTGAAGGCCTAATATGGTTTGGTCGCAGCCCATGAACTGGCGGCCCCACTACAACCCTGATCCAATCATTCACAGCCCAAGACAAGCCCATACGGCACCATTTCTGTGGCCCTCCTCTCTCCTCATCGGACGGTGCCGCGGCTCCTCCGCTCAGATCCAACGGACGCCTGGTTTCCTGCCGGAAACACGACAAATTTTGCTTGGACTGATATACTCTGTGACCGATCCACCGCCCGTCACCTCGGCGAGCGACACGCTCTGATCGGAGCCCTCCGCCGCGGCCGCGGCCTCCCACCCGCCTCCCGTCCCATCCATCGCATCCTCCCGCCCCCCCAACCCACCGCCGCCGAGTCGCGCCGCGCCGGAGAGCATCCAATGGCGACGGAGCTGGTGCCCGTGGTGGACCTACGCGTGCTCTCGCAGTCCGACCTGGACGCCCTCGCCGTCGCCTCCGCCCACGCCATCGCCCCGCGGAGCTGCCCCGACGCCGACCCCCTCCCGCCTCTCAAGATCGACCGCGCCATCTTCAACGAGAGCGCCGGCTCCCGCAAGCAGACCTTCTCCCGTCTCCGCCTCGCCGCCGCCGCCTCCCCCTCCGCCCGCCCCACCGCCCCTTCCTCCGCCCCAACGTCCGCACGAAACGACCCCGAGAGCAACATCATCGCCTACCACCTCCGCCGCCTCTTCACCCGCGACGACCCCTCCCTCCCGCCCCCGCCCGAAACCCTAGCCCTACCCGCGCCCTCCCCTTCGCCCCCGCGGTCACCTTCTCCCGATCCCGACAGGGAGACTAGGAACTCCAAGGGGGTTTCCGTTGATCTGGTGAGGCTCGCGGGGATGGTGGGCCCGTACGACAGGGAGCTAAGGAGGCGGACGACCGGGCTGATGTCGGAGTCGGAGCTGATGGGTTTCATCAATGGCCTGGCGGGGCAGTGGGTGAGCCAGAGGCGGCGGAGGAAGTTTGTGGACGCGGCGTTCTTTGGGGATCACCTCCCCAGTGGGTGGAAGCTGCAACTTGGGCTCAAGCGTAAGGAGCGCGTTGCCTGGGTGCATTGCGTCAGTTATGTGAGGTTTGCCACTTTGCCTTGTCATCCTTTCCATACAAATGATGATATCTTAGTTGGGGGTGGTATCAATAAATGGAACGGACTACTTTTGAGTTAATCAGGGGTGGATGCTTTTGTTTGAATGATAGTCTCTTGTTCATTTTAGCCTGTTGGCCGTCATTTACATTTACTCATTCTAAGGAATGCATGCTTTCTCAATAGGAATACATTTTATTTTAATATTTTTATTGCACAACCACAATACATAAATAAGCCCAAAGGAACACTGAACTGAGATGCTAGTTAAATCATAATGCTGAGTTTCCTGTAGTGCAAAGATAGTCTGGCCCTTTGTCATGGTATAGGAGCAGTATATAGCGCTGCTGTTTTAAGATACAAGCAATAGCGGTTTATGCCCATGAATAATCTGCTCCTTTGCTTTGCACACTCCTTTGGAGTGTAATGTTTATGACATGCACACTATGAGCATTGCAGCAACACTATCTAACCATGTCTGGTTTGTTGCTTGTTCGGATCATTGGGTGTTATTATATGGATAGCTAAAGCATAAAGGGAGAAATGTTCTGCTGTATATGTCTCTATGATATTGTAAGGGCTTTAACATAATACTTTTTAGTTTTTAGGGATAATTTGTTTCTGCCACTGGTTCCTCTCACTGGCATGCGGGTCCAGACCCACCTGTTAGTGAAACAGCCAATGGACAAAAAATAACCAGTGACAGCTTAGTGGAAAAAAATAAAATGGTAAATTTTTATTTGCTATACTGAACCCCTATGTCTGCTTGAAGTAACAGCGGTAACAATTGAGCATTCCAATCATCTTAAATGTTCCCAAGATATTCCACTGTACGTACTAAGATGTATCATTCTGTATTTTTTATGAACCTTTTTGCTACAATAATACTAAATATTATTTCTCATAATCAAGCTGTTTTATTCAGGAAATTGTCTAGAATTAATTTTCTATTCTGAGATCTTTTTGCTGCTACAAAACAATGTCCAACAGTCCGTGCTGTTGGCTTTTCACATTGCTGATGTTTGTTGCTTGGAAAGTCTACGTGATGTAGTAAACACTTTTAGAAATATGCTTTGCTTTGTCTACCATGTATGCGCTGCTCAGTGGATGTATTTTGGAATGCTTGCTTCATTTCAGTCTAGCCAGGCCAATTGTGTTTTGCATGCCTTCTTTCTTATATGTTTCTCTACCCAAGCTAAATGTGCAAATAATTATTTCCAGCCCCAAAGGAAATCAATTTGCTACTTGCAAGGAAGTTTCAGCGTATCTTATGTCACTTCTTGGGTATCCGGAGGCCAAAACAGTTACTATTCAGTATGACAGCACAAGACAGCATGACAATGGTGATGATGATGTAAGTTTAAAGTGTATGTCACTTTATTTTCTGTACTTGAGTTTGCCTAGTTTAATTTATGTAGTATGTGACAGGCTGTAGGTTTCCAAAGTCAAATTGATTCAAGTGTGGACAACCAAAATGTATTGCCAGTTACTTCCGTTACCTTTTCCAACCATTCTGGTGATTCAAAGGATAAGGATGAAAGGAATATAGATGCAGCTAATGCTTATGAATGCCAGAAATGCAATTTAACTTTTCATGATCAGAGTGGCTATGCGCAACATCAAGTGTCATCATTTCACAAAATGAGTGCTAAGAGGCGCAGGACTGGCAAATTTGGCGAGCCATTAGTAGGCAAAGATGGGAAATTCGAATGCCCAGTATGTCATAAGACCTTTGAAGAGCAATCACGGTACTTTGGCCATGTTGGAGCCCATGCAAGGTATCAAGGGCTGACACCTGAAGCATTCTTAGATAAGACCTCATCAGGACAGGTAGTTAGCGATTCCTTCACAGATTTTTCATTTAGCCTTCAGGAGTTGACTGGATCACTTGAACAGAACGGCAAGATTTCGGTTGGTGAACCAGGTTCTCAGCAGCACAATTTTTTGAATAAACATGGAGGCAATAGCTCGAAAGTTGTAGAACATTTTAGTACACATTGTTCGGATAATTTCAATAGGCCTAATGGAGTTTGGCATAGACGTGAAGAGATTCCTCCCATTACAGATGCTCCAAGGGCATGCAAATATACAAATAATATAATGGATTGTGCTGATATAACAGTTCAAAACATAGCTTCTCAGTCCAATGATCAACTGAATGACAGGATTAATGACTTTTCTGAAGTAACTGGTTTTAATGATCAGGCGGGAAGTCATCGTGTTTTCAGGCCTACTGCCTTTGGAACTGACAACCATAATGAGTATCTTATTATTGATCGTGGCATGGCTGCTTCAAAGCATGGTGAGGTCAATAACACTGTGAAAGCAAGAGATGTCAACCTTAATTCACACCTAGACACAATATCATTCCCTATTGCTAGTGCAAACAATGAAACACCAACTGCCCTTGATGAAGCTAATCGATCATCCATTACTGGAAAATGCTTTAGTGGCAATTTTAATAATAATGATGGTGCATCTACTGCATCTTCCTGTTCTGGATCAAACAATAAAGTATCTAGTTCCTTTGATGTAGCTACCAGATCCTATAATGCTGCCAGGTGCTTCAGTGCTAGTTATGGTAATGATAATGGTGCTTGTAAAGCTGATATTGTTGGCAACAAGAACAATACCATGGTTTATCAGAGCATGCGTCCTGTCACTCCTGTTGCAACAAATGTGGATTGTTTTGCTTCCCGTTCGATGCATTCTAAAAACACTGACAAAGAGCATGCATACACTACCAAGGAAAGAATGGATAATACGCAGAACAGAACAAGTAATGAAGCTGGATTTCATGTTGGAGCTTATAATAATGATGTCTTTACTGGTGATATCACTGAAAGGAGTCTTACCCAATTGAATAATAACTTCAGTCACATAAAACCCAATATTTCGAGCCGCTGTTCACTATCTGAATCAAACACTCTGACAGCGAGTAACTTCAGCAAGGGAAATGATGTCAACTGCATGAAGGGTTCTCTTGTTAATAGAAGTGATACCAACCGCATCGAGGATTCTTTTGTTAATAGATCCATCAGCAACAATGAACCACATGGTTCTGTGCTTGAGGTGGTGGGAAAGTTTAGTAACGATATGCAAAATCGTTACAATGACTGTTCTTCTGGTTGCGACCCTCTTGCTTCCGATAGTACTAGTCAGAATGGCAATGGTCTTATGTCTATGCATGCCAATTTTGTTAGCATGTCCTCTCTTGTTCGTGCTGTTGGTGATGTTCCAGTGAGCAGCACAACCCAAGATCAGGTAAATTTTGTGGGATTTTGTAGGTTTTGATAACTCTTACACTGTTTACTAATACTCTGTTTTTTTTTTGGGTTGAGGGTTTTTGTGTGTGTGTGTGTGTTGGGGGCACATGTCGATATAATACCCACTTAAATTAGTATTTTCCTTAGGTCGTTTCATTCAACATAAATCAAGCAATAGAATTAGATTATGATAAATGTATTTTAGATTAGTAGTTGACTTGTTCCTGTTGTGGCATGTGACTGCTTATGAATGGTTGAAGGAAGAAATAAATGTTGCCGTTTGCTTAACCATTCAGAAATCCATTTATGTGAATGACCTTGTAATTGGTGAATGTAAAACGAGTTCAGTTGTCTATTTGCAAAACCAAAAAACCAAAAAAAGGTAAATATTAATCTGTTGCAAACCTTCTTGCAATTGCTATAATAACTGGTCTGACCTGTTACTGCTGTTTAAAGAAATTTGATCGGACATGCACACCACCTTTTATGAAGCTGAGTTGGCTGGAAAAACCAAAAGTAAGGCCTAATTCAGTTCGTTGCAAGAAGTTAGATAAGAGATGCACGCTGCGCAGGATTAAACCCTGTTGAACCAGATGGTTTGGAGCATAGTCACAGGATACGGGGTCGAGGTCGCGTCCCGTGACCCGGGATCGCCGTCCCAAATCGAGGGTCGGGGTCACCCTGGGTCGTTGTCCCGATCGAAAGGGGGTCGTCGTACCATTGCAGATTGGATGAAGAGGGGACGTGTACCTGCCATGCGCAGTCGCCGCCGCCTCGCCTTAAATCGTGCAATGGTACGGCGACCCATTAGATCGCGACCCTCGACCCAAGGTGTCGACCCGGGAACATCGACCCATTAGACTCGGATTCACGTACCAAATCCACGATTCACGTCCCATAGAGGTATACCCCCCTCGTACCATGTTTTTTTCAAGTGTCGACCCGCGACCCCGTTCCTCGACCCCATCGACCCGGGAACTTTGTGACTATGGTTTGGAGCTGAACCCGCTTGGTTTGGTATTAACTAAATGGCATTGTATCTGCAAAAATAATTAGATTATTAACTACTGTGCTAGAGGATTCAAATCCACAACCTTTGCATGGGAGCAAAACTGCACTGTTCCAGTAAAACGTCTATGATATCTGATTTTCGAAATAAAATGGAAAATTTTAAAGCAATTACTGTTCTATTATGCAGTAGCATAATCACTGCTACACAAATCATTGCATGTTAATGATATGAATATAGTACTCCCTCCATTTCGCTATATTTGTCTATGGTATCGGGAGTATCTGTTTTAATATATTTGTCCATTGAGAGAATCTAGAGTGTAGTTATTGCAAATTTTCCACTCAATACCCTTACTTAAATGCTTTGAAAGAGATTAGGTAGTTGTGTTGTGTCATTTAATAGGGGTATTTATGGTCATTTTTCATTAACTATTCTTAGATATAGTGTTTCCTTCGTTTGTGCGCATGGTGAGTTGTGGACAAATATAGCGAAACAGAGGGATTACCTCTTTGATCTTCTAACGAGTTTTAGAAACAATACTCCCTCCAATCATGAAAGCTTGTTGTTTGGGGCATTTTGCTGGATTACACAAAAGCAAGTCGTTGGGGGGGACTTCATTGTCATTTGGTCAGTTATGCCCCTAATTAAGTCAGCTGCATGCATGCTCATCAATTGCATTTAACTCGCTTGCTATTCTCAAAGCTTGATTGTTGGTCATGCCATGCGGTTAGGTGAAACATTTGGGCTAAATGCAGCATTTATATCTTTAGGTGGGATTAAAAGAGTTGTTTGCATTAATCTCACCTTGGTATGGTTCCAATGAAGATGGTTTATTATGGATAGTATTGTGACAAAATAGCTTATTAATCTCACCTTGGTAGTATAAATTTTGTCTAAAACGACAAGCTTTCACGACTGGAGGGAGTATATTATTACGTGTACAATTTATGTTGTATGTCTATAGAAAATGTGTTCTGTTTGCAGAGAACATACACAATCGCTATTCCATACTAACATACTCCCTCCGTTGAGAAATATAAAGTCTATAGTTTGAATGATCCTATTGAGAAATATGATGCTTGCATGTACATTCAATGAGGTGCTTCCTATTATACCCCTATTTATTCTCTCTCAACCATATGTATTTATTAATTACCACCCACATAAAATATTCTCTCATATTTCCAAGACAATTATGAGAGGTATCTAAGTCATTTTCTCTCGTACCTTTCTTAATTTTACTGTCACCTTAATCCTTGTGCAAAGTCAAAATACGTATTATATCTCTCAATAGAGGGAGTACATATAATGCATATTTTAAAGTTTTAATAATTCTAGATGTGTTGTTTGACTGGTGAGACGGCCCACTTGTCCAATAGGCAAAACTATCAAGTTTTAGCTTGCCAAGTTGATTGGTGATCTGGTTCTCGTAACAATGGCTTGTTATGGTTATGTTTTAGTGGTAGATCTTTAGTTGTTTTGTTTCATTATTGTTACCAATTTTTCCCCCATGAACAATTATGACCTTTCATGCTGAATGCCCATGTGATAATTTGATTCTTTTAAAAAACAGTGTGATTTGCAACTTGGATTTGGTGGCCAGAAGCAGCACATATTTCCTGGTTATGAAGAGCTTAAATCATCTGCAGCTGGATCCCCTCAGCTTGGGAGCATGGCCAGTAATAATTCTTTGCCCACCGGTTCCTCACAGTTCGGGAGCATGGCCAGACCTAATTCTTTGCCTACTGGATCCTCTCAGTTCGGGAGCTTGGCTAGACCTAATTTTGTTAAAATGGGATCCTCCCAGTTTGGGAGCTTGGCCAGACCTAATTCTGTGCCTCCTGCTGAATCTGAATCGTCTCAGTTCGTGAGCATGGCCAGGCAAAATTTTGTAAGCGTGCCCGAGCCAACTCTAGTGTTGGGCTACGCGCCACAGGTTGGAAGTGGCCCTCCTGTCCAGTTAGGATGGGATCTGTCATTATCAAGGATGGTCACCGGAGGCATGCTCACATGCGTATGTGTATGGTGCAACAGCCAGTTCCACCATTTTGGCACCATCGATGCACAGCAGGCTGCTTCTTTTGGCTTCATTTGCCCATCATGTAGGGGTAAGATATCTGGTCGGCGTAATACTCCCAACAATGGTTCATGGCAACCTTGAGGTGCCGTGGCTGTTTTTCATCTAGCGGTGAACATGAAGAATCTTGGTTTGTGGTTTTTGTTCCCGTATATGTCTCCGGTTGAAAATTACCTGCACTGTCCTGCCCCCAAAGTTGAGTGGGCTACCTAGGAATATTTGTGTGTATTCGGTAGACTCCATGTTCTCTTTAAGGTGTGAAGATCTATTGTAAGAGACTAATGAAGGTGTATTTTTTTAGTAAGTTGGATCTTGAAGAAAATGCTGGAACTGGAATGTAAGGTTCAAGACTTAGCGTATGCAAGTTAGCCAGTACAGGAAGCAGCTGTTCGAGGTTCTGCTGTCCTATTGTCTCACAAACATGTCAATGGAAGAAAAGAGAGTTTGCTGCCCAGATCGTGGCAAACTATAGTACCGACTCCAAAGTCTTCCAGAGTTCCAATAGGCTACAAGGGATGAGGAACTGTCGCTCCTCCATGTTCAGGTTTGTACAATCTGCTCCTCTGCCCTACTAGCACAAGAGCACAGCACACCACCTGTATGTGTCGAGGATCAGAGTGCCCTTGCCCGGTTGCCCCTTTCTCCTCCAGCTCACTGGTTCTTCAAATAAATCAACCTTTTTGGGGCTTCAACTTGGCCACCTAAAACACTAGCGTCGACAAAAATAGTGTGTGTGCTCATTGGAGAAAGCTAATATGATAAAAACGCGTACCAAACATACAGTTAACCGTCTAATGCAATCCAAATTCGTCCATAAATAGACAAAAGACAAAGCAAGAATGTAAAATATACAAGGTAGTACCTTGCTAATGAATATCTACAATAAATTGATATGCAAAGATCGTTTGTTCATCTTTTATAAATCTACGACAAATTATGTAGATTTTATGAGAAGTTGACAACTTGAGACTGAGTCTACTGGAGAACATTAATTTTTGCTTCCGTTTAACATCATTTTACAAATGTACTAGTAGTCAAGTACAAGTGTACAAGGTTCTCACCTAGTCAATAGTTAGTTGCTGGTTGCTGCCCTGCTGCATGCTGCACTTTTGCCTCGCTACTGCTGGCCTGCTACTCTGTGCAGTGCAGTTGCGTGCCCACCCGTTGCCCATCCCTTCATCGCTGCTTGCCAGCAGCCGCCCCACCGTGTGCCCGCTGCTCGCTTCTCCTTCGCCTGGTCTCCGCTGGCTTGGCCGCCCCTCCTCCAACAACCTTGCCGCGGCGCCACCGCTTGACCGCGCACAGTGCACGGTGCCGCTCGGCCCGCTCCACGCCGCTGGGAAGGAGTATGGGAGGGAGTAGAAGAAGAACGAGGGATTTTGCGACTAGGGGAACCTAAGCACAGCCCACTGGCACGTTGGGCCACTTTCGTACCATGCCGACCAAGACAAGGTCCTTTCACACTATGGTAGGTAGGTGATGGCAGCTAGGGTTAGAGAAAGAAGGCGAACAGTGATCACCTAGGCCGTGTGTCCGCCGTCGCGGTGATCAACGTCGTTGTCACACCAACCCATTGTCGTCGCGGAACACCACCAAGGGGTGCTCGCATGGAGACTCTGTGGACGTTGTTGCCGTGAAGGACTCCATGGAGGACGTCGCTGCCGTGGAGACTCTTGTCGCTGTGGAGGATGCCACTGCCATGGGGTCTAGCCTCGACCTCCAGATCTGGCACAGGGAGGTGGTAGTTGACGTAGTGGTAGAGGAGGAGAACAAGGTGTGGGACGACGGTGGAGGAGGGGAACAAGGCGGGGGTACGGCAGCAGATGAAGCGCAGGGAAGCGACAATTGATGTAGTGGTGGTCTATGGAGGAGGGGAATGAGGTGGGGGATGGCCGATCTAGCACGGGGAATGAAAGGGGAGGTGAGGACTGGAGGTTGGGCTGAGGGGATTGAAGTGGGCTATGTTGCCAACGAGGGGATTAAGAAGATTGCTAGGTTTAAGTCATGACTAATACTCCCATCTAGAACCCTAATTAACAAGTAGATGATCTAGGGTCTAGAGAACAAGAATTAATCTACAAGATTAATGTAATAGCATGTAGATTGATGGCATACTATTCATCCTTGAAGAGTTTCGTGCTGATAACGTATTGAATAATAAACTGATCGTCGTAGCCGGAGAACAATTACAATAGATGAACACATGATATAGAGGATATTAACTCTTTTCTTTCTTTATTGATTGTAGATTCATTCTCTTGTATAATGTCGTGCTATGTTTATATCCAAAACCCCTCAAAATAGTTTCAAAATTCGCCCACTAAAACCAAGAGTCCGATTATATCTCAACAATTACAATCATATATTCATAGGTAAGGCTACCCTCACAAATTCATCAAATCGGTGAGGACACAACTAGCTGTTGTCATATGGTGTCCCTTCATTTGCTCTTCCTTCTCTTCCCTTTTTCAACGCCTTCTTCTCCTTTAATAAAAAAAATCGATTTGAAAGAATTCAATCAAAAACTATCAATTCAGAAAACTTTCGATTTGAAAAGTTTTGAGTCCGAGAACTTTAAAACTTTCGACTAATTTTTTTTTGGTTTTAATAGTTTTAATTAAAAAAATATTTCGGTTCGAAAACTCTTGACTTTTAAAAATGGTTAACAAATAATTCATATTAACAAACTCAGGAAAAAATAAAAAATAATATCTTTTGAGTTTAAAGGAAAAGGGATGAAGGTGATGCCGGTAGTGTCATGACAAGAGAGCCTTTCAGAAGAAAGGAAGGTGAGAGAATGAAAGATGTGATATCACACGTCACAATAAGAAGACATTTTTATCAAAGATTTAGTAACAGCACTCTTAGATTAGCATTCCTTATATTTATTAGTACATTCTATGCCAAAAACATTATTCATAATACTACGATGGATCGGTTCCGAACATTCTTCAGGCATCCAGAGGAATGTTATTTGCTACAGTAGCCTCCTCTCCGTATGCTTCTGTTCAAGATCAACCCCCTGAGAAATAACACGTACGCGCGTTACGTTCATAGCACACGTGTATACGTCAAAAGCTAGAATACATACGGAAAATATCTAAATTCCCTCCCGAAAAATAAGCACAAATTTAAAGCGAATTCGTACGTTGGGTTGTAAGTGACCTTGACCTCGCTGGCGTCGAGGTTGGCGATCTTGGTGAAGGCTTACTTCGAGAGGAGTTGATGTTGCTTCGGCACCCGTCACTGCTGCGCAGTTGTCGACGATCTTGACTGTGACGGCGTTGCCGGTGCAGGGGTTGCCTGCCCCGCCGTACGTCGCGCCGGTGCACTTCACCAGGTACCACCGCCCGCACACGGCGCCAATGTTCCAGGAAGAGTCGCTCGTCGCCGCGATCACATTCCCCATGTCTGCGTATTTTCGCGTGAAATACGCGCGCGTGCGGTTGCTAGGACTCGAACTCACAATCTGCTGCCTCACGCGAGGCACCTTACCATCTCACCTATCACTCATTACTCAATCAATATAAGATATATTTTTCTTTTGTTCCTTTGTCTCCGAACCTTTTAATGATTATTTGAATATCTAAATGAATTCAAATAGAAAGATTGTCAACTACAAAGTTGTAGATCTGGTCGAGAGCTACAATTTTCATATAAATTTTATCTCTATCCGACTCCGTATGGAAAAGTTATGATTTTTCGAAAATGATTGGTAGCATTATTACTGCCGGTTGGGAATACGAACCACCAACCGACAGTGATACTATTATTTGGATATCTAAACTACTTCAAATGAAAAAGTTGTGAACTAAAAAGTTGTAGATCTCGTTGAGAGATACAATTTTAATATAAAATTTATCTCCATCCGACTCCGTATGAAAAAGTTATGAGTTTTTGAAAAATGGTTGGTTACGTTGATAGCATTATTACTGCCGGTTGGGAATACGAACCGCCAACCGAGAGTGATATCATTATTTAGATATTTAAACTATTTCAAATGAAAAAGTTATCAACTACAAAGTTGTAGATCTCGTTGAGAGCTACAATTTTCATATATATTTTATCTCCATCCGACACTGTATGAAAAAGTTATGATTTTTCGAAAAATGGTTGGTAGCATTATTACTGCCGGTTGAGAATATGAACCGCCAACCGGCAGTGATACCATTATTTGGATATTTAAACTACTTCAAATGAAAAGGTTGTCAACTACAAAGTTGTATATCTCGTCGAGAGCTACAATTTTCATATAAATTTTATCTCCATCCGACCCCGTATGAAAAAGTTATGATTTTTCGAAAAATGGTTGGTAGCATTATTACTACCGGTTGAGAATACGAACCGCCAACCGGCAGTGATACCATTATTTAGATATTTAAACTACTTCAAATGAAAAAGTTGTCAACTACAAAGTTGTAGATCTCGTCGAGAGCTACAATTTTAATATAAATTTTATCTCCTTCCGACCCCGTATGAAAAAGTTATGATTTTTCGAAAAATATCATCACTGTCGGTTCTTCTAAAAACCGGTAGTGATAGTATTACTGCCGGTTTGGACACGAACCGGCAGTAATAAGGGATTTATCACTGCCGGTTCATCAGAAAAAAAACCGTTACTATCGGTTTTCCATCCAAACCGGCAGTGATAATATTATTACTGCCGGTTTTTGATGAACCGGCAATGATATGACGACAAGAATAACTGATTCTGTAGTAGTGCCCGTAGCACGCAGATGCTGCACGAGAGAAAGCAAAGATCAGAATATAGTCACAATTCCATTTTTTTAGTTGAAATGCTTGTATGCAAAAAAGGAAAGGAAAAAAAGAAAAAAAAAAGACTGCAATTAGTAGGAAGATGAGTGTCTCATTTTTGACCATCCATTGTTATAGTACAAAGCACTTCTTGGTTAAGGTCATTAAGGTTTTATTAAGTCTATGTGTTGTTATGAAGCATGCATCATGCTATCGTACTCTCTTTGATCACAAATAGTTATCGTTTTAAAATCGACACGGTCTCTTAAACATAACTTTGATTACTAATTTCTATTATAATATATTTATAGAACCCAATAAAATTATAATATTATAAAAGTACTTTTCGAGACAAATTTACGCATATGATTTTTATGTATCTAATTTAAATATTTAAAAAGATATTAATAATCAATGTTTTAAAATTTTGACTATAACTATATACAAAATAACAACTATTTATAATCATAGGAGGGAGTAATACTTTGCTAGCCTGTGAATTACGAGTGTAACCAGTGTAGAACGTGGCAACTCCATATGCGGCTGTGGCGAGGGAGGCCGTCCCTAGCACTACAGCCATCAGCCCATCACCATGAGCATGGAGCTCGCTTTGGTTACTGCCATGGCTACTAGCTAACCCTGTAGCAAGCTCGAATCGAGGTGAAACACGCACGAAAATGTCCTGGTTTGGCCGGCATTTTATAGGCGAAAATCGCGGGCAAACTTTTGGCTAGCTTGCCCAGCGAGCAAGGGCAACTAGGGTAAGCTAGTCTAGCAAGAAACGATATATATATGAGAAGTCGTCCTTCAGTTCCAAGCATACGCATCGATAAGTACGATCCAGTGCTATCACTGATGAAGCTTGTTCTCCCAAGTTACCTAATTAAAACGGCAAAAGAACCAAACTGTACTGGATTTAGTTGTCTTCGAGCAATACGTTGCATACAGGTAACTATGTATATCCTCCGCGTTTTACTTCAGAATCATTATGTATTTCAACTTCGACTAAATTATACAGGTATTCAAGCCATAAACGACTACCAAGAGAATTTTAGAATATTTTGATGTTCAGTACATGTTTGTATGATACTACCAGGCAGGGCGGGGAAGCACAGATTGTAAACAGAAAAAGAACAGGAATAAGGGTATAATGAAGTAGAATTGACTGCACAGTGCATAAGCAACAAAATGGACTTTTTTTAAAAAAAATACGACAATGTCCGTTCAAACAGTTGTATTTTACTTTGTGACAACAATGGTTCTCAGCAGTTGCAACCGCCTAGTTGACCGCTTGTTGGTTGCTTGAAACATTCTATGCACTGTAACAAACAACCTGACCAAGGTTTTAAATGTCAGAATCTGTAGAGCATCAAAGTATATTTGTTTCTGTATCTAACACCAAGCATTCAACAAGATGACTGCTTGGGTTCACCAGATGTTCCACCAGCCGCTGCAGCTGAAACATATGTTGAATCCGCCTTTGTTTATAACCATACTGAGATATCCTCACCGGTAATCTTCGTTCTCAAACATTTTACTTAGTTGATCTTGAACACACCAGGAGACTGAAAGAAGATTAATGGTATTGCAACTAGATTATTGACCCGAACTTTTGCATGTCAGTAAACAGGGAAAAGGCATTCAAGACATATAACTCTGACACTAGTCTTCTTGCAAGATGTTTTTTTATCACTGGAACTTCTTACCATCCTTTTTCACACAAAATTTCATCTTAACAAATTTATATACCAGACTCCCCTTTTTCTCCTTTTCCTCCCTTAGGCCAGCTTTATTGACAAGTTTGCACAAATCTACTATAGCATAAATGAGATACTTAATTTTTGCATACATATCTAATTGTAAAACAAGTCCATAATCCCAGCTTTATTGAAAGCTAAATAAGTATAACATAAAGTGCTGATAGTCTAAACCGAAGAGAATGGATAGCAGATAGAGAAATAGAGAAACATGGTAACCATGGTGTATCATGCATAAAAAAAATAGTCAATGTATTTCTTGAGGAAAGCAAGACACTTTATCCAGTAACGAGAGATTCTTGGAGCAATAGCTTGAGGTCCTCAAGCCTGTAAAGAATTGACAGTTGTAGTTTATCTGACAACAGAGCTCCTGCCCTTGGTTTCAAAAAAAGAAAAAAGTTTATCTGATAAAAAAAACTAAACAGCCAAATCAGTACCTACCTCACATTACTAAGGTCAGGATATGTTGCAATGGCACCCTTGAAATCCTATGGAAAGGTCAGGAGATCAGTATGTGGTACTGTCATACTGAACAATAATTTGTAGCTAAGCTCAATCTTACTTGGTTAGCAGTTGAAGGTGTATATGTTATTAGACATGACATCCCTGCTCCTTTTGCTGCCTATCAAAACAGATGCATCTCTTGTATTCAAAAGGATAACTTGGGTTAGTTAAATAAAAACTTCAAAGCCCTACCTGTAGTCCAATGACACTGTCCTCCACTACAAGGCAGTTATTGTTTTCCACACCTAATTTCTGGATAGAACAATAAAGTCTTTCACATGGCTAATTTTGGAAAAATCATAAGTAAAAATAGACAAGATCTGCTACTATTCTGCTCACTACCTTTGCTGCTGTAATATATACTGATGGATAGGCTTTTTTAGTTTAACATCATCACTGTTAGATAGTATCTTTGTTACCTTATATACGAGATTGCTAGTTGCCTTGTATAGAGATTATTTGCCTTGTATAGTTATTGTCTTATATAGGCTTTCCTTCTATATCCTCTTGTACGTGTATATATACTGGCCCTTTGGCCTCATGTTGAATACAAGTGCTATTCATAACATGGTATCAGAGCCAAGTTAGGGTTAGGGTTTTCTTACGGGCGTTGCACTTGCGCTCTCCCGACCTCTCCTCTCCGGCTTTCCTTCACTGGTTTTCTCGCCACCATCTCACGAGTGGAGCGCGCTCTCGCCGGATCTACGACCGTCGCGCACCATCCTCCATCCGGTTATCCGACGTCATCCTTGCGCTTACCGGCAGCCCGAGCTTGAGGTCGGCCTTTGCTCCTCCCGCGCCTCTCGCCGCCGTCGCTGTCGGCCGACCCGCCGCCGCCCGTGACACCGCCGACCGACCAGCCGCCACCCGTGGACGTCTCCTCAACCACGAGCTCGAGGTTGGCCTTTGCTCCGCCCGGCGCCTTTCGGACGCCGCCGACGCCGTCGCCGACCGGTCGCCGCCACCGTGACGCTGCCGCTAACCAGCCGCCGTCACCGTGACGCCTCAGCCTCCTCTCGCTTCGGTTCTTCTCAAAGCGATTGGATCGGACTTTAAATCGCCTTAAGTCCGGTCCGGTCCGGTCAAAAAAATGTCGCCATCTGCGCAGTTCTTCTTCGCACCGTGATCCATTCTCGCGTTGCGGTTATCTTTGATGGTCTCAATTATCGTGATTGGGTTCTTCATGCGCCTTCACATGCGAGGGCGTCTGGGAGTTTCATTGGTGAGCTATCATGTCCGCCTCGCCCCGCTTCCCGACATGCTGTTATTCCTAAAGAGGTCGTCATCACGCTCAGCGAAGGCCTCCGATGAGTATGCTGATGCTGTGGAGTCTTTTCAGACTCAATTTACTGCATACAAGATATGGCTTGATGAAGATGCTCGTGCTTCTGCTATTCTGGTTGCTAGTATGGAGGTGCATCTCACTGGTGATATTGTTGGTTTGTCTTCAGCTCAGTCGATGTGGGCACATCTTCGCGATCGCTATGAGCCTCACTGGGATTCTTTGTACCTTCTTTGTTGTACGACAGAGCGATCGTTCAACGCAGGTGATTCTACTGTCGACGAGTTTTATGCTCAACTGTCCTCGGTATGGCGTCAGCTTGATTCTCTCGGACCGGAGGTTTGCCGCACCTGTCAGTGCTGCCAACGTCAGCACTCTCACTTGGAGCTTCGCCGTATCTACGACTTTCTGACACGCCTTCGGACTGAATTTGAGCAGATTCGTGCTCGTCATCCCGTGTGACCTTGTTGGAGGCTCTTGCGGCTATTAAATCGAGGAGACTCGTCTTCGTGGTGCGGGCCTACTAGTATCTCCTTCAGTCCTGGCAGTACCTCGTGCTATTCCATCAGTGGCGCCTTCTCCTTCAGTATCGACTACCAAGGGTGCAGGGCTTCATTGTACCTACTGCAACAAAGATGGGCATGTGGAGCAGTTTTGCTATCGGAAGAAAAAGGATCTTGCTCGTCGCAGTGGGCGTCCTCCTAAGGGCACTGGACTTCTTGGTGCCTCTCCTCAACAAAGCTCACTGGTTCGGACCCCACTCAGGAGATTCTGATGCTACTACGTCGCATGGCTACTTCTGCACCGTCAGGTTCTGCTGGCTCTGCTACTCAGTCTTCCAATGAGAGACCATCTTCCTCCTCATCAGGTATCACACCATGGATTCTTGACTCTGGAGCTTCTTTTCATATGACATCTGATCCAACGAGTCTCCACTCCATTAGTCCTCTTGTCGCTTCTATCACTATCTGATCGCAGATGGTACCCTCTTCGCATTGCGGGACGAGGCACTCTTTTGTCTTCCTCTTTCATGTTCTCGCTGTTTCTCATGTTCCTAAACTCACCATGCGGCTTATATCCGCCGCCACCATCGATCATGGTCGCCGTGTTATCCTTGACTCGACTCTTCTTGTGTTCGGGATCGCGGGACGGGTCTCGGTTGGTATTGGCCCTCGCCGCGTGACTCTCGGCGCCTTTGGGAACTTGATCGCTTCGTCTTCCTTCCGCTGCCTCTGCCAGTCTCTCAGTCTCCTCCATTGCTTCTGCCTCCGTTGCATCGTCTACTGGGTCGTTTGCTCAGTGGCATCACCGTTTAGGGCATCTTTGTGGGTCACGTCTGTCTTCTTTAATTCGTCGTGATCTTTTAGGATCTGTGTCTCGTGATACCTCTTTAAATTGTGCGGGTTGTAAGCTTGGTAAACAGCCTACAACTCCCTATCCTTCTAGCGAGTCTCAGTATCCAGCGTCCTTTTGATCTTGTTCACTCGATGTGTGGGGTCCGCTCCTTTTGTTTCAAAAGGGTCATAAATATTATATTCTTTTATAGATGATTTCTCTCGCCACACTTGGATATACTTTATGTCTTCTCGCAAGCGAGGCCTTGTCCATCTATAAGAATTTTGCCACTATGATCCGTACTCGGTTTGACTCTCCCATTCGAGTTCTTCGCACCGACTCGGCGGGGAATATCCGTCCGCGCCTTCAGACTTTTCTTGCTACGCAGGCACTCTTTCTCGATTTTCTGTCACGGTGCTCATGCTCGAATGGTGTGGTGGCGCAAGCATCGTCATCTTCTTGAGACGGCTCGTGCCCTTTTACTTGCTTCCGTTGTTCCACCTCATTTCGGCCGAAGGTCGTTTCCACCGCCACTTACTTGATTAATATTCACCTTCTTACGCTCTTAAGGGTGGGATTCGGTGGAACGTCTTTGTGGCATGCTTCACGATTACTCTAGTCTTCGCCTATTTGGGTGTGTGTGCTATGTCCTTCTTGCACCTCGTGAACGCACTAAGTCGACCGCTCACCGTTGAGTGCGTTTTTCGGGCTATAGTCTTGAGCATAAGGGATATCGTTGTTGGGATCTGTTGGTCGACGAACGCGGATTTCGGGATGTTACTTTTGATGAGTCTCGTCCCTTCTACCTCGTCCTTCTTCCACTCCAAAGATCTCTTGTCGAGCCACTTTCTTTTCTTACTTTTCCGATACTCCTGTTGCCACTTTTCCTTCTCCACGGTTGGCGTCTCCTTCTTCGCCACCTTTCCACACGAAGTCTTCACATTCCGTGTCTCCTCCGAATTTTCTTCGACATTGTTCCTTCAGTATCCTCTCTACTACACTCGTCATCCGCGAGTTGAGGATTCTTCGATGTCTCTTCTTCTCTGTTGAGTCACTTTCTTCGGGCCTCTCGCCACGCTCTTCGTGATCGTCGGTCTATTCGACCTCCTAAGCGCCTTGGCTTTGGTGGTTTGTTCTTGCCGAGCCGACTTCTTACCGTGATGCTGTTGTTCATCAGGAATGGCAGCTTGCGATGGCAGAGGAGATTGCTGCCCTTGAGCGCACTGGCACGTGGGATCTTGTGCCCCTTCCTCCACGTGTCCGTCCCATTACATGTAAGTGGGTCTATAAGGTTAAGACTCGCTCTGATGGTTCTCTTGAGCGCTACAAGGCTCGTCTCGTAGCACGTGGTTTTCAGCAGGAGCATGGTCGTGATTATGACGAAACTTTTGCTCCGGTGGCTCATATGACCACTGTTCGCACTCTTCTTGCAGTAGCGTCTGTTCGTCAGTGGTCTATCTCTCAGCTTGATGTTAAGAATGCCTTTCTTAATGGTGAGCTACGTGAGGAGGTTTTATGCGCACCACCACCGGGTATTCATTCGAGGGCATGGTTTGTCGTCTTCGTCGCTCTCTTTATGGCCTCAAGCAAGCCCCTCGTGCCTGGTTTGAGCGTTTTTCTTCTGTGGTCATTGCTGCTGGCTTTTCTGCTAGTACTCATGATCCTGCGCTCTTTGTTCACACTTCACCGTGGACGGACTCTTCTTCTTCTCTATGTTGATGACATGATCATTCTGGCAATGATACTCGAGATATTGCCTTTGTGAAGGCACGTCTCAATGAGCGATTTCTCATGTCCGATCTAGGTCCTCTTCGTTACTTTACGGGATTGAAGTCTCTTCTACACCCGAGGGTTTCTTTCTATCCCAAGAGAAGTATATTCAGATCTTCTTGATCGTGCTTCTCTCATCGATCAACAGATCGCCTTTGAGACTCCTATGGAGCTCAATGTTCACCTTCGACCTCACGATGGTGAACCTCTTGATGATCCTACTCGCTATCGTCATCTTGTTGGGAGTCTTGTTTACCTTGGTGTCACTCGTCCCGACATTTCCTATCCAGTTCATATCTTGAGTCACTCGTTTTCGCTCCCACCCACTTCACTATAGTCATCTTCTTCGTGTTCTACGATATCTTCGTGGAACTATCTCTCGCCGTCTTTTCTTTCCTCGATCCGGCTCCTCCAACCGGACATACTCGATGCTACTTGGGCTAGTGATCCTCCGATCGCCGGTCTCTTTACGCTTATTGTGTTTTTCTTGGTGGTTCTCTTATTACTTGGAAGACTAAGAAGGCATGCAATTTCGTCCAAAGGTAGAGGTGAGTTGCGGCGATGGCTCTTTTGATGACAGAGGTTACTTGGCTACGGTGGCTACTTGAGGATTTTGGTGTTTGTTTCTACACCAACTCCTCTTTTATCCGACAAGACAGAGCTATTAGCATTGCTCGAGATCGATGAAGCATGAGCTCACCAAGCATATTGGCGTTGATGCTTCCTACATGAGGACACAGTACAAGATCAGGTTGTGGCTCTTCAATATGTGCCTTGAGCTTCAATTAGCGATTTCTTCACGAAGACACAGACTAGAGCTCAAGATGACTTTTATCTCTCCAAACTCGGTGTTGTTGATCCACCATGAGTTTGAGGGGGTGTTAGATAGTATCTTTGTTACCTTATATACGAGAGATTGCTAGTTGCCATAAAAAATAGTCAATGTATTTCTTGAGGAAAGCAAGACACTTTATATAGAGATTATTTGCCTTGTATAGTTATTGCCTATATATAGGCTTTCCTTCTATATCCTACTTGGTTAGCAGTTGAAGGTGTATATGTTATTATATCCCTGCTCCCTTTGGCCTCATGTTGAATATAAGTGCTATTCATAACAATCATGGCTAATTTTGGAAAATCATAAGTAAAATAGACAAGATCTGCTACTATTCTGCAACATGAATCAATTAAGAATTTTGAATTCCATGGAATATCATATATAGCTTCCAGAACATAACCAATTGCCAGACCAAATCATTGCAAGTGCATTTGAATCAAACTGACTTAGGAAAAATGTAGGCCAAGGCATATCTCAATGCTTTACAGGACTTTCTAAACTGAAGATATCCTAAAATAAGTATCACTGTATTTTTAATCATTTAATTTCAAGATGTTGCATTGTTCTTTTTTTTTTGTAACACTATATTTCTTATTTTCTAGATCTTGCCACTAACCATTGTAATATTTTATTTGAACTAATGCAATAGTATCTTAAAATAAGAAAAAATTAAGATTACTTAAATTTTAATGATTGAAAAAATTTAGCAAGATAATCTGACACACTGCTTCTTGTTTTGCTGTTTTGGTGATTATTATCAGTTAACTTGAAATAATCAAGGTGAACAAGAGAAAAAGGATGCAAAAACAACCAGAAATAGACCAGCAAGGAAGCAATCAAGGCTATTGAATCGCTCCTATAAAAACCATAAAAAAGAGAGAAATATAACATCAACCGAGAAAATAAAACTTTGTGTTCGAAATATGTGCAACAGAACATAAGTCAAATGTAACTTACAAGTCCAACAAGGTTTTCAAGGCACAATATCACTGAACTTTTAGTTGCCGCAGAGCAAACAGCAAGCTTGATACCCTACACCATTATATCAAAATCACCTCAAAGAATGAATCTAGCTCCCATAAACATGAAATCTAATGGGAACATTCAATAAGAATTCGTTGAAGTAAATAATGTAGCTAAGCATTCACTGTGCGAGGAAAGCACAACAGAAAGTTCTTGCAATAAGTTGTATTACCGCACCCTTTACTTCATCCATCAGCCGCAAAACACCAGGTCTAGGTTCCACGTAGCAATACAGAGCAAATCAGTATGAGATGATGAGCAGATGGTTTATTACTTTAATTTATATTGAAATATGAGTATGGTAATATGTTCAAGAAATTCACCGCACTTACAGTTCCGGATTTGAGTATTTCTTTGTATCTTTCTGTCTTCCAGTCCTGCAAAATAAGCCATTTACTGCTGTAAATTAATGGAGTTTTAAGCTAAGCAAGTATTAACTGCGAGTCTACTACTGTTACGAAATTATAGATTTTTCATAAGTGGTGTGCTGAACTACTGGACAAAACAATGGAAAGATGGATTGAGAAAATAGATGCGGAAAACACATCACCTTTCAAGTAAATCCTATATTAGACATGGCTCAAAACATTTGCACTTCTATCAGGAAAAGGCTAATAAAGAACTACTGTGTTTGATACTTTGATTTACTACCAAGGACATAAAAAAGCATACCTGAATAATGTCAACCAACTTCTCCCTATCGGAGTCGCTTGCAGGTGGTGTCTCAAAGATCTTTGAAGAAGGCCACCCATTTTGCCCAAAGTACCTATCAAATCCCAACCAGTTCAGAACCAATATTCACACACAGATCAAGTACTTAAACAGCATGCGTACGCAAGAATGCCCTTCATCTGCTGACATGCAACATCAACTTATTCCCACGTCTACAAATTTGTCCACATCAACATCTGCGCAAACATTCTAATGAACAACTGCATTCTAACACACGCAAACCAAGCCCTCCATTGCAGGAAAGTTACCATAAGCATTAGTGCAATGCAGCTAAACAAGAACGAATCTTGTGAAAGCGGCATATGTGATTTTGACATCCAACCAATACACAGGCTAAATTACAAGCGCATTTGCTTCGCCAAAACATCAAACAAGCACAGGCACAAGAACTGAACATCACAAGCTCGCCCAAGCTAGATCGCCACATGCGAAGGAAGCATCAAACTTGCGCACGTACCATCGCATCTTGGGTTTCCCGCCGCCGATGCGGTTCTGGAGATCATCGTCGAAGGCCTCGTCACAGTACAGCGGCGCGGTGTGGCATCGGGCGGGCAGCTCACCCCGAAGTGCGCGAAGGCGTTGTTGTAGGCCTGCCGGTGCAGGTGCTCCGACTCCAGTACGACGCCGTCGCAGTCGAAGATCAGGGCGTCGAGCGACAATGCCGACGGCGGTGGGGAGACCGAGGCGGAGACGACGATCGGGGACGCGCGGCGGAGACGGAGGATAGGGAGGTGGGAGGGGGAGCGGTGGCCGGAGAAGCGGCGGCGGCGGTGGTGGGGAGGAGAGACGTGGAAGCCATCGGATGGATGGAGATGGAGTAGGCGCCATTGGTTCAAGAACGGCTGCTTATCTGTTGCTCTTTACGCCTTCGTTTGTTTCTTATCGCGTTTGAGAGGAGGGAAATGGAGCAGATATGAAATGTCTAACGGTCAAATATAGTAAGCAATTTCGATTTGTTGTTCGATTACTCTTACTAATATAGTGTCCGTGCTAACGCTACACAGCAGTACACCCGCTTATCAATTAAATGAGAAGATAAGTATGAATATAACACTTAATAATAAATAATCACAGTGCCCGTATGCAAGTACAAAAATAAAGATATAACACTCAATAATATTTTTCGCTAAACGTTTCTCGTATGCTCTTAAGACTTGTTCTTATATCTTGAGAGATGTTTTCTGCGCACTCATTCCACTTGTATTTTAGTATTTCAATTAAGAAACACTTCCTGAGGATAGGTAAACCCTGTAAGTACGTTGTAGAGACATCATCAGTATAGACCTACTTTACAACCTTATAAAAAGTGATTAATAAAATAGAGAGTACCGACCATGCAGATCCGTGCATTAAACTGTTGACCATTCCAGATGTGCATGAAGTTCATGACAAAATAACATGTCAAGTTCATACACAACACTTAATTGCTACATGTAAGTACACAAAAATTTAACTATTTACTAATCATGTGTAAATAACTTACCGGTCTATTGTTTTTGGAACAGACTCTGAAGCTACAATACGCCAATCATATATATCGTCGTTCCATGAGGAATTTACTATCCTTATAGTACGATCGAATATTATACCAATTTTTTGTATTCTATCAAGATAGTAACTGGATGGTTTATCCGTTGGAACCCATCCAGGTAGAGGTGTTGGATCAATAACGGAGATAACCATGTCCTTCATGTCGAACGATAACATGCTGAATCGTCCTCCGTGATAAAAAGGCAGCATAATCTACAAATATAAACATTATATCTTTTGCACACATATATAACATAATAAAGCGTCAAACAATTTATTAAGCAAAGGGAATTCAAGGCTAACTTGGATTTCTGGCTTCAGACTATTCTCTCTTTTTTTTCGGGCTTTTAAACTGGATATATATCATATATAGAATAGTAGACCATGCCAAATGGAAATCAAACTCGGGATGCAGTCATTGTGCCTTAGGGGTTTCCAGATCAGAATCTATGTACACCTTAAGATTCTAAATCAGACAGGCTGTTTTATTATTATTTTTTCTGTCTCATGGAGTTTATACTATCAAGAAATGCTAGAAGTTTGAGAAGATTAGACAAACCTGAATGTATGAAATACAAAAGCACAGTTTGAGCACTCTCCCTGAAATCCTATGCTCTTAACCTGGGATACAGTGTTAGCTAATTGCCAATAACCGAGCTTCTAGGCTTTTCAAAACACCTGGTCTTTAATCGGGAATATGTAAACAACATAGCAGCTTGTGCATAAAGAAGGGTGGCACATATCAAAATCAAGAAAATACTATGTACAAATAACAATGCACCCATTGTCATTCATCTATCCTGGATTAAAATTTTAGATGGATACAACAGATGCTGCACTTAGCTGCTCCATCTCGTGTGAATTAGCACTTGAAGTAAAGATCAAATTTGGGGCAATCGAAATCGACGCATGCATGCATACCTTGAGGAACTGAGGGCTTTCAGTGAAGTAGCATCCACGAGAAGTTGGTGCACAACATTACAGTTCTCCAAATAACACCACCGCTAAAAAGCGCATAACTGGAGTGTTTAGATAGATCATCTTGTTTACATTTTAGACTAAAAATATAAATTTAATTCACTTTATTTTAACCTACAAGTTTGGATCTCGGATGGCGGGATTTATAGCTCTACCAAAGCAGACCACGTATTCCTCGTCGATCACCCCTAAGTACGAAACGCCTCACCATCTTCTCCACGGGCTCCCACACCACCTCCTTCCACACCTCCTCACCGCCGACGCCGCCCACTATGCGCCGGCACCTCCGTGCGATCCACGTGCCGACGTCCCACCCTTGATCTCCTCCACGTCTGCGCTCGCCCAAAGATCGCCTCCGCGAGTGCGGCGTCGACAGCCTCCACCGCCTCCCGCTCCGTGCGAAGGTACGCGTCCATCTCCGGTAGGCCGATCGTGCGGCGCAAGCCCCTGGTGTAGTCGGCGCTGGGTGGGTCGAACGCCGCGCGGGCCTCGTTCACCAGCCCGCGTCGCAACATGTCGTCTACCTGAGCTGCGGTGAACCGCCGGAGGAGCTCTGGCGTGGCATCCAGCCAGACGAAGAGGCAGTTGTGAGCGACGCGGAACGCCCCACCGCTGCCCTCGACCAGCGCCTCGACGTACCTGTTGGAGCCACCGGCCACGATGGGGAGGCGACCGCGGGAGAGCACGCTCTCGACCGCGCAGGCGGCCTCACGAAAGAAGTCGTCCTCGGTGAAGTCAGCATTGGGGCACGGCACGCAGCCGTGGAGGTTGTGCGCCACTCCGGCGTGCTCGTGGTCGATCACCTTGTTGGTGATCACGAGCAGGCCGGCGTAGACCTGGATCTTGTCCGAGTTGATCATCTCGCCACTGAAGCGTGCCGCCAGGGCGATGGCCAGCTTCGACTTGCCGGTGGCCGTCGCGCCGAGCACGAACACGACCTTCGGCTTGTTGGCCGTCGGGCTGATCACAGCGGCGGCGTCCATCGTGGATCGGTGCATGACGAGCATACGTGCCGGATCGTGGGAAGTGGCAGCGGTACGTGAGCGCCTTGTATAGGATGTGGTGCACATGCATGAATAGAAGAAAATTAAGCGCGCGATTCATAGTACTGATTGGTATGGTAAATATTGAATCGAAATCAAATGGGTTTAGATTTGCAACATAATTTTCTTCCATTCATGCCGCCTGCCATGCGCATCAAGACCTCAAATGCGATCCACGCGCCGCACGTCCCACCCTCCGGCGTGCTCATCCTCGATCTTCTCCACCGCGCGACCACCGGCCGAAGGTGTTGCCCTTGATCTCCTCCACATCGCGCTTCGCTAGCATCGCCTCCGAGCGCGGCGTCGACGACCTCCGCAGACCTCCGCTCCGCTGGCGAGTGCAGCGTCCATCTCCGCAGGTCGATCGCGTGGCGCAAGCCCCCGTGTAGTCGGCGCGGTGGGTCGAACTCACATGGGCAGCGAGATGTCATCCCGAAAGCCGGACCAATAATGGCTTCTCTAATTGTCATCCAAATATGAATGCTAACATATAGCACTATTTGTGCGTCCTGATTGAGGCTAATTATTATCAGAATATCTGTTACTTCCCATAGTGTATTTAGGAATAAGTCCTAAAATGAACTTATTCCTTATATTTATCACACGATAATTGCATTTCATACACACATTCCTTATATAATATTTTCCGCTAAATAATATTATGGCGGCGGTACGTGAGCGCCTTGTATAGGATGTGGTGCGCATGCATGAATGGAAGAAAATTAAACGCGCGATTCATGGTACTGACTGGTATGGTAAATATTGAATCGAAATCAAATGGGTTTAGATTTGCAACATAAATTCCATATATAGTTCAATTGAAATATATATGTGCGGGCTCTCCTGTTGTGGGCCACATGAATGAATGAGTTAGACACATTAAACAACGGCCATCGGATGTGGGTGAGTAAAACTGAGGAAAGATCTGAGATGTTCATTTTGATGAATGCAAGTTTCTGGGGACGTTTTGCTGGGTGCACGAACATTGGGCTATCTCTAATGAGGTGCATTATTTAGGGTGGACGTAGGAAAAATTGCTTAGGTGCACTAGTATAGTGCCTGTGCTAACACTACGACGGCAATACACCTGCTTATCAATTAAATGAGAAGATAAGTATGAATACAACACTTAATAATAAAAGAGAAATTTTAAATTTTAAATGAATTTAGAAAGAAAAACGGAACTAAATGGAGGCCGAATGGGCGAAAACGGGCTCCCAAAAGATTTTAAATCAAGAAAGAGAAAGAAAAAAGAATTTTCTGATTTTAGATTATTTTTTTGCAGTTTTCACAGAGTGCTTTCAGGCTTGGCAGCAAGGAGGAAGGTCGGCGGTCGCGGTGGGTCGGCAAGATCAGTGCGGCGAGATCGTCGAGACCGGCGCTGCGTGGGAGGAGTCACGATTGCGGTGAATTTCACGGGAAAGATGACGGTGATGGCTTGGTTACCTCCAAAATCCGACGATCTTTACAAGAGGAGCACTTGGGGATTTACGCAATGCGATGGGGAGGAGGAGAGCTCACGGCTTTTATAGCCCGAAACAAGCATATTTATAGAAACCATAATTTGGGATTAAATCAGTTGGGAGAAAATTGTGGCAATAGAGCACGAAATTTGGGGAATTAACACCATAGATGGAAAGAGGAGATTTGGTGCGGGATTGATGAAGCTTTGGAGCTTCTTTCTTGCTTTAATGGAGGGAGGAAATAGAAGAAGTTTCTCTGGTCTAGGCTGCAGCTAGAAGAAACTACAGGTGGGTTGCCTTTATTTTTTTTAAATATAGAAGATTTTTTGAAAAGATAGCACATTAGGTTAAAAAATTCTCAAAAAATCTTTCGATTATTTTGTACTTAATAAAATTATTTTTTTAAAAAAAATAAATTATAAATTTGCTGAGGCACGGCGGCCTCGCCGCGTCGGCAAAGCCACCGATGGCTACCGTGGAGCCATTGCAGACCTACGTTCTCCCGGCCGCACTGCCCCGGCCGCCGCGTGCAATCTCCCGACCGCACTGCCCCATATCCCGATTTCCTTTTTCCAGCACGTAATGTATGGTCCTTTCCTTTTTCAGGACGTTTGTTTCCTTTTTCCTTGATTCCAGGACGTTTGTTTCCTTTTCCATGTTGATGCTGGAGGTGAGGGAAGGTCTATTGTGGATCACAGGGATGATTTCAGAAAAATATAGAAAAATAAACTGCGCTCGCCGACCGCTGGATCCGCAAGGAAAAAAAGATAAAAATTAAACATTGCTCGCCGACCGCTGGTTCCGCGAGAAAAAATTGAAAAAAATTAAGCAGCACTCACAGACCGTTGGTTCCTTAGATAAAAAATGAAAACAAAATTCAGCGCTCTCTGTGCACTGAAATTAGGCTCTATGGGGCTAGATCCGTAAAAAAGTCTCGAGAAGGGTCATATTCAGAAAAAAAAACGATCACAATGCCAGGACAATAAAAAATTCAAGTCTTGTTTCCTTGCATGCGGATCCTCTTTGTTTATTTCCTTGTTTGATTCGCCGGATCCTCCTTGTTTGATTCGCCCTCCTTCCAAAATATGTAGCACATACAATTTTGGCAAGTAAAAAATTCAAGTCTGGTTTCCTTGCATGCGGATTCTCCTTATTTATTTCCTTGTTTGATTCGCCCTCCTTCCAAATATGTAGGTGGGGAGGTCTGTTGTGAGCCACAGGGATGATTAGACACACTAAATAATGGCCATCGGATATGGGTGAGTAAAGCTGAGGAAAGATCTGAGAGGTTAATTTTGATGGAGGCAAGTTTCTAGGGACGTTTCGTTGAGTGCACAAATGTTGGACCATCTCTAGTGGGATGCACTATTTGGGGTGGATATAGAAAAGAATATTTACGTGCATTATAAAGGAGTATAGATTATAAAGGGTATAGATATAGATTTTACAGGTCTACCATCACAATGCATAGTGTCGTACTGTCATACTATCCAAAATGTCGAGACAAAACTAGAGAAAATGAAAATGTCTAAAACTTACTCACGGAAACTACAATCGAACATGGGTTCTACACACAAACTCGAAAAATGGGTCTCTCATATCTTGTTTAACGTTTTCTTTACAAACTCGGTAATCCGTCATTTGCCCTTTATACACTTTCCTTTTGGCGGTCCGCGCATCTTTCTGAATTAGGTTTCAAACTCCCAATGCAATTCATATCACAAATTACCACTACACAATATTTTCACTCTGCGCGTATTTCATTTTTTTTTCTACACAAACTTCCATTTGCAAGCCAATCCACGGCTTGCGCCGAACAGGCCCAACCGCGTGTGCACTGCTGCACTCGCGTTGGAATTAATCCCCTTTCTAATTTTTTTTGTGCAAAAATAATTTTTTTCTTAAAGAATTTATAAATTTAGCTCTCTTAGGAAGCGCAAGAGCCCAGTGTGCCACGGAGGGCGCCGCACACGAGCGCGGGAGCGAGTTTCTACGTCCAACGTGCGCAGGAGCAGAGGCGGCGCACACGAGAGCCCGAGTCCCATAGAGAGGGAGTGTAGAAGACACTTCCATAGTAAAGAAGAACGGAAAGTGTCTTTCGTAGTGAGGAGAAAGTTAGATTTGAAGTTCTATTTAAAAGGAAACCATTTTTATGTATAAAAAAATTAGGGGCGTGATCACTTCTTCGCTTTGCACCTACCTGAAATCCACAACCCAATCCACCGCTGCTATAGCCTATACCCTTCCAAACCGCTGCCTCCCACATCTCGCACCCACCTCCCGCACGCTCGACTCGACACCTCCCGCAGCGGCACAGCACAACTGCACAAGCAAATGCTCGGGCCGCTCCATGCCGCCGCCGCTAGACCCTTCTAGAAGATTCTAGAGGATGGACCCCGCCACGCCCCTGCTCGCCCTCTCCAAGGCCATCTCGTCCCGCTCCAAGCCCTTTCCTGACTCCTCTCACCACTTCCTCCGCCGCTGCGCCGGTGGCCACGTCCCACTGGCCCCGCTCCGCCGCTCTCCCGTTGCCGCCTCCGCGGCCCGGCGCCTCGCCGTCCCCGGCGACCTCCTCCTCCTCTCGCTCGCGCGCCTCGCGCTCCGCGGCCCGGCCCCGCGAGCGGAGCCGCGCCGCTGGTTCGCGAGCGTCTCGGCTTCGGCGTCGACCGGTCCTCCCCTCGGCGGGGGCGGTGGGGGAAGCGGCGATGGAGGGGGCGGCGGCGGCGATGGCCACGGGTGGAAGCGTCCGCGAGCTTCCCAGGGGACGGCGGTGGCGGAGGAAGCGGCAGGGCAGGAGGCCGATGTCATAATCCTTGACGTTGGGGTATGGTCATTGCTATCTGATAGAAAAGTAGACTAGTAGCATGTTAATTTGACGATGGAGTAAAATTAGATGCTATCGATTGCAATTTTCACTTTGGTTTCACAGTAGAGCATGATTAATGATAGATAGGATGCCAGCTTTGGCACCGTAATTCTAATTCTATGCGAATATCTGTGCTAAAGTAACCCAAAAACTTCTTACGCTGTCGTTGGAAGTTTGGAATAAGATTTGTTCTAAAATACTAGTGACTATCGTGTAATCAATCCGTAGCTATATTAATATTAGCCGTTTGATTGGTTGGTTGCAGGGGATGTCATGTGGTGGATGTGCAGCAAGCGTTAAACGCATTTTGGAGAGTGAGGTGAGATAGTTAAATCAGTGTGGCTCGAATAGAGCTTTTGGTGTTGTGTTTATTAGCTCGTTGGTTGGGTTTGTAAGTCTGTATGTGCTTGGGTTTTCAGCCCCAGGTGCGGTCAGCAACTGTTAACCTTGCCACTGAGATGGCAGTCGTGTGGGCAATGCCCATAGATAGGGATGTGCAGGATTGGAAGCTGCAGTTGGCCGAGAAGCTTGCCAACCAGTTGACGACATGTGGGTACAAATCCAACCTTCGAGGTAAAAACAGTTATAATTGATCACGTAGTGTTGCAAGGCTAAACTAATACAGTCCAGTTGGGGGTAACCAGGACAATTTGAAATTTTGAATAATGGTTTACAATTTAGAGCATCGATAGTTGTCCCTAATGTTCAAAATCTGCTGATGGATAGGTCCCTGCATTAAAAAACTTGACTTGGGCACATCAGCTTAATCATTTGATTTGAATTAGAGCAGTGTTTCAATGCTTTTCCTCTTAATACAAGTTACACAAATCTTGAAGCAAACAAAAGGGTAAGTAATCACCATCTACTCTTCATTCATGCTTTAATATTTGTGTAACTGTTAAAAAGAAAAGTACGAAAACACCTCTCTTTGAATTATCTTCTTGACATCAGATTTATGAACGGTGCTCTAGAAGCCCTGTTGCCTATCAGATATAGCTGGGCGACCTTTTCTTAAGATACATAAATGCCAACTTCTTGTTGTTCACATTGTACCATGCAATTTAATACAAATGAAAGATCAAATTTCTCTTCATATGCTTTCCCCTCTAGTTTGAATCTAACGTCTGCCCCAAAATTTACCACCAGTATGTTCAGTCTGATTCAAATGTCTGTTGTACCTGCAGATTCTTCAAAAGTGAGTTCACAGACAGTTTTTGAAAGAAAGATGGGTGAAAAACTTCAACATCTTAAAAAAAGTGGTAAACAAGTAACTGTCAATCTTATGAGCTTTCTCCAAGTTCGAGATATTTTTATAATAAGAAAGAGGCTGTTTTATAATCAACATGATGCACTGATTTCTCTTCTAGGTCGAGAACTTGCTGTATCTTGGGCGTTATGTGCTGTTTGCTTACTGGGACACATTTCTCACCTCTTTGGAGTTAATGCACCATTCATGAACCTGTTTCATTCCACTGGGTTTCATTTATCTCTCTCGATATTTACATTTATTGGTCCTGGTCGAAGACTAATCCTTGACGGATTAAAGAGTCTATTCAAGGGGTCTCCGAACATGAATACATTGGTTGGTCTAGGTGCTCTGTCATCCTTTGCTGTCAGCTCAATTGCAGCCTTCATTCCAAAGCTGGTAGCTCCTGCTCTTTCTAAAAGGCATTTTTTGCTGCATACTTGCATGCATGACACCCAAATAGATCAAAGCAGAAGTGTTGGGAATTTGATCTTATTGCAACAGCATCCCTGTCTCTGCTTTGTGGATATTGTTGAGCAAAGTTTTAATTTAGGTTCCATTTCGTTCTACACCTGCTTTATTTTATGTATTGCTAGTTTGCATCATGATATATGGCCTTAGGATGTCATAGTAGTTTTTTCTAATACCATTTGATTCTATTGCAGGGGTGGAAGACATTTTTTGAGGAACCAGTTATGTTAATAGCTTTTGTTCTTCTAGGGAAGAATCTTGAGCAGAGGGCGAAGCTAAAAGCTACCAGTGATATGACTGGATTGCTCAATATTCTTCCATCAAAGGCACGCCTAATGGTGGATAATGATGCTGAGCAATCATCATTCACTGAGGTCCCATGTGATACCCTTGCTGTCGGGGACTATATTGTAGTGCTGCCTGGCGTGAGTAAATAGTATTCACACACACATTAATTAAGTATTAGTTCCATCTACATGCAGTTTTTCATGGGTGATAGTTTCATTGCTGCTTATGTTTTTTGGTTATACATGAGTACTTGTTATTTGCTTGTGTGCTAAACAGTAAACACAAGTGTATACCTATAGCAATAATAAACATACATATAGAAAATCGTTATATGATGAAATCGATTATGGGTGCTCCCATGTTGTTCTATTTTTAGTACAATCTTTGCTAACACATACGCCGTCTAGGATCGCATTCCAGCAGATGGTGTTGTTAAAGCTGGAAGGAGTACAGTTGATGAGTCAAGTTTGACAGGTGAACCTATGCCTCTAACAAAGATAGCAGGGGTATGTTTCTCTAACCACCTAATACTTTCTTAATGTGGAGACTGGTGTCATTTTGATCACTGAATTCGAGTAAAAGCTCGGCATTAGTATCTATGCTGTGTGCTACATAATGAATAATGATGATTCCTTGTTTCCTTTGTTAGGCAGAAGTGTCAGCGGGGAGCATTAACTTAAATGGTAAACTCACAGTTGAAGTTAGAAGACCTGGTGGTGAGACTGTCATGTCTGACATACTTCACTTAGTGGAAGAAGCACAGACAAGGGAGGCCCCTGTTCAACGATTGGCTGACAAGGTATATACATCTTTGCATGTGGAAACTGAGACCAGCTCTACTAAAACTAGTAGTTTAGTGTTAGTATCTGATGTAGTTCTCAATTATGCTTTTTATCATGCCGTTCATCTCAATTATTCTCACATTCATATGATCGCTAATATTGTTGCATGTAGATAACATGCTCAACATTAGTCCATGAGTTCCACACATGGACCCTTTTTGTGGACTAAGTAATTATAGAAGATGCCCCCATTGACCACTTTCTATAATATTTATTTCCATTAGGTAATATCCAAAATAGCCTATTCTTTGTAATTTTAATTTATAAGTGTATCAGTTTACTCGACACCAGCCTGTTATTCTTACTTATGTTCAAAATGTAACTTGGTTCAGACGTTCAGTGCAATATCCACTGTGTCAAGTTTCTGATCAATGGAAATATTGGCTCCATTATCTATTATATTATCAGTACTACCTCTTTTGTAGCTTATGGATTTTTTTTTACTCTCCTGTACTGTATCCTGGGTAATGCTGGTGTGTCATGGATGATGTTGGTGGTGTATTCCTGTGTTCAGGTTTAGTGACAAACTGACAATCTTATAGAGCTTTCCTGTACCATACCATAACCTTAATTAGTCATAATTTTACTGTATGATTCAATATGTCATTTTTCAATCACTACAGGTTGCAGGGAACTTTACGTATGGAGTTATGGCCCTTTCTGCTGCTACTTATATGTTCTGGAGTATTTTTGGTTCACAACTTGTACCTGCTGCTATCCAGCATGGAAGTGCAATGTCTATGGCTTTGCAACTTTCTTGCAGTGTTCTGGTATGATATGAGGACCATATGTTTAATGCCCTTATCCTGCCTAGTGCCTATTTACTTTGAAAGAAGGCTAAAGATTTTGCTAAAGCTAGTATATGGAGAAGTGCACATTCTCGTTCGAAAATGAGGTTGTATTGAGAAAAAACAATGTTCTGATTCCAAATGCAGCTATTGTGCTTGAATCTAAACAGGCTTTACATAAAGAAAAGGTGGTTTTTGCGTGAAATGCAGGGATATTATTGTATTTGATTTGTATTATGATTCAAATTTCAAAATAAGTTTCTTATAGAGGACAAACAAGACTATAAGGGTATAATTGAATGAATCATGCATTCATGCTTTTAGTTTCATGTGCGTCATGAAGAGTTTAGTTGCATAGGTGTAGCTGCCAGAAGGTCCACATGTATATGTACAACTGACTAGCAACGTTGAATGTTAAATTATGATTTTTCATTTATGCTAATTTGGTTCCTCCTTGCCTGCAATGTACACGTATTTTTCACTGAAGGAAAAAAATAATTCCCACTTTGCTCATTATTTGAAGTCTAATTTATACATAACGAGCCCAATTTCTTCAATAGCTAGCTACTAATATTGGTCTTCATGTTCAGGTAATTGCTTGCCCATGTGCTCTTGGACTTGCCACACCCACTGCTGTGCTGGTAAGGAAGTAGGAACAAAGGATATGACCCTTTTTTTGCCTGAATAAACAATCTATCAATATTTATCAAGATATCATGTTTCCAGGTCGGGACTTCATTAGGTGCAACGAGAGGACTTCTTTTACGTGGTGGGGATGTTTTAGAGAAGTTCTCAGAAGTTGATGCCATTGTGTTTGACAAGACTGGAACTTTAACAATCGGGAAACCTGTAGTGACTAAAGTAATAGCTTCTCACAGCCAGGGAGATGTAAATACAAAGTTAAGTGGTTCTTATGTACTTCTCTGACTTTGTATATCGTATTTAATCACTTTGGAATGTTGTACTTGAATATAATATGTTGCATTGAACTAGGTTCATATTCTTATTTAACTACTTTTTACTTCCCATTTGATTGAAATTCTGTGCAAAATATACCGGCGAATAGGATAGGCTACTCTGCATTTGGTAGTGTACTATCGTGGATAATGTGTTCCATGTAAACCTTAAGTTGTTAGATGAAACTTATGCATATAATGCAGTAATGCAACCTCAGCTTTGGCATTGAAGTTTATTTCTGAGACCTTCCTGTTGATAAACTGCATTTGCCTCATCAGGAATTGCTGGAACACTGAATGGACAGAATGTGACATTCTGAGTTTTGCTGCCGGAGTAGAATCGAATACAAACCACCCGCTTGGAAAAGCCATCATGGAAGCTGCCCGGGCCGCCAATTGCCTCGATATGAAGGTAGTTACAGCAGAAGTGCACTGTTAATGTGAGCTAAAATAACCACAGTATGAACTAACTGGGTATTGCACAAGCAAATACAAGGCTGTTTCAGGATAACTGTTTTTCTACTTGAATTGAAATCATGTCTGCTGAACTGAAATCTTGTTAAGTCAATAATAGGTTGTTTCCCACTCTTGCACCAGAGTTGAAGTGAAAACAAACATTTCACACCCTTTGCCAGCTAACTTGACATATTGTTTTCTGTTTCTTAATGGTATTATGATGAAATGAGGTCATCTAGTTGATATTTCTATTTCACCACACTATTTATTCCCCATTACAGTTGCAAATTTGAATTGCTCTTAACATTTATGCTCTTTGCCCATGTGTGCCATCACAGGCAAAAGATGGATCATTCATGGAAGAACCAGGTTCTGGTGCTGTGGCTACCATCGCTGAGAAAAAGGTTTCTGTTGGGACATTAGACTGGATTAGGAGGTACAAATGAATAATTTATTCTGCAATCATGCTAAATAAGCCCTGTCCTTTCACATAAAAAAGTTTTTAAAATTGTCTCCTCTTTCCACTATCTGATCTGTTACAAGTCACAACTATCTTATATGCGGATCAAACCTCAAGATGAGATTTTAGTCCGTAGACAGCCCGATCTTTCGTGGTGGAATTGCAGAAAGTATGAAGATGGCTATCCCACAACCCAATCTGGGTTAGAAAGATTTGCGGAACAAGAGATCGAACCCAAGCACCTAAGTACTTGATCTCGCTCTCAAGAACAAGCCCTAATCTACTTGCACAGGATGTCAAGTTTTTAACAAGAACTTGCAAACTCGATAACAGGGGTTGGACCCCAATGGCACACAGCCAAAACTCTCACACGGTGATTTAATTCATCATAAAACTCTGGTTTACAAGGACGCACGACATGCCTTTATACAGGCTACAAGGACTCACGGCTTAAGGCCTAAAACTTACACACGTAGACCAAGACCCACGCACACGTTAAAAGAAAATGAAAATAAACGAACTAAATAATCTCTTGATCTGGGCATGGCTCATGGTTGTATTAATGGGTCAGATGCACTTGGGTCTGGCCATCCTTGGACGTGTAGGGTGCAACTTATTTTCATATCACACAGATATTATGTTCCCTGTAATCTATCTCCTCTCAGTTTGGAATTTGTAAGTTTGTTTGGCGGAAATCCTCTTTGGCACGTGAAAGGAAATATGCAATACTTGGACTCCTGCTGCAGATAACGTAAAGTAAAAATAGGAGATTTTAAATACTCCTTCGCGTGGCACACCCTGCATGCATGGACTCCTTTGTGCGGCACACCCTGCATACTTGGACTCCTGCATGCATGCAGATTGCGTGCATATAGAACCTGCAAAATAACCAGTGTGAGCCTTTTCTATTTTCTTGTGCATGCAATTCTTCCTCCTGTTGTACTTTTCCTTGCACGAAGGCACACTTCCCTCCTGATTTCTTTGCATGGCTTCATGCATCCCTTTCTTCCATTAAATATGCGTGTGCACAATCACAATCAGAAGAATAGCATGCATACATGTATTTGGTTGTAGCTAATGCCGTATCAGTTTTTCTCAGTTCTAGCAATACAAATTGGTTTGGAGCATTACAACAATTTTCTGCTCCACTCCACTCCACTAGCTCTTTGTTATGTACAATTGTATGTTGCAACATGGAACTCTGTTCACTAGTAAGAACTACAATGTTTCAGGCATGGTACTGTTCACAACCCATTTTCAGAAGCAGAAAATGTTGGCCAATCTGTTGCATATGTAGCAGTGGATGGTACTCTAGCTGGTCTTATTTGTTTCGAGGATAAGCTCAGAGAAGATTCTCATCAAGTTATTGAGACCCTATCTAAGCAAGGAATCGGTGTGTATATGTTATCTGGGGACAAGAAAAGTGCTGCTATGAATGTGGCCTCAATTGTTGGTATACAGGAAGACAAGGTTATATCAATTGATTTTTTCTTTGTTGATGTGGCAATTCTGCTCGTGTGAATTTTTACTTTATCCAGTTTGCTGTAGCAAAGCTGCAAGTGTTCTGTAATATATGCATCAGTACCAGAATGAACATGTTAAGGGTGTCTAGCTGTCTCTTCCGCTGCTATCTGGCTCCAATTATGCAATTTCTGTACATCTTAGGAGGTGCACTGAAATGATGCTTTTCCAATAATTTTAGGATCCTAATGCTGCAGAAATTTTACTTTTTATTATATTGAATTACCCGAAAATATAATTCATTTGTCATCTAGTTAACACATGTACCTTTGTAGGAAGTAGGAACTATTCCATATATCTTTGCTTTTAATATTTATGGATATCTTGCAGCAAACTGAAGGGCTTGAATATGTATATTTACCCCATATGTTATTCTCCATTTCATATCTCCATGCACTTGAAAATGATTCCTGTTTTCACCGAAACAAACATGTCTGGTTCCCCTTTTTATTTTATTAAAAGGAAAACACCATTCAGAGATAACAGAGTGTAGATCCAACCCGATATCTAAAATATGAAAATAAGTGGCAGCAGGCTCGCTGATATGTGAATATAAAGATCTTTCTGATTGACAAAAATTCAACCACAAAAGGCAACACGATTAAGATGGTTCTTTTATATTGGTTTCATTAGGATTTCTTTTATTAGCATGATTTGTTTATTCTTTTTTTCCTTGCCAGTATGATTTGCTTATTTTTGTACATAACCAAATGTGTATCAGGTGATTGCTGAAGTTAAGCCACATGAGAAAAAGAAGTTCATATCTGAACTTCAGAAAGAGCACAAGCTAGTAGCCATGGTTGGTGATGGCATTAATGATGCTGCAGCACTAGCTTCAGCTGATGTTGGAATTGCAATGGGTGGAGGTGTTGGTGCAGCTAGTGATGTATCTTCAGTTGTGCTTATGGGTAATAGGTTATCTCAGGTAATTACATTCAGTACAGTTTGGAATTTGCTGGAGCAAACCAAGCATAACATATTGCCATGGTGTATTGACTATTTTACATACGTGATATTGATGTCAAAGCCATTCAATTTCCTTTCCCTCTTCAGTATCATCTTTCTTTTTCCTACAAAAAACACTGCTGTGATGGTTCTCCTGTTGATGCAGCTTGTTGATGCTTTAGAGTTGAGTAAAGAGACCATGAGGACAGTGAAGCAAAATCTTTGGTGGGCTTTTCTGTATAACATTGTACGGTTCCATTTCTCTCTTTGACTTGTCTTTTCGTTTCCTTGAAACAGACTAGATTAAAAAAGTGATGTTTATTTTGCTAGTTTTCATTATTTTGAATTTAGAAATGGCATGGAAAAGTTAAACAATGTGTTATGTAATATGTACGAATTGTATGTGTAATGTCTGTTATATCTCAAATGTGGCATCAACTAATCATGTTGTTGGACCTGAATTTTAAGAAAGTTAATCTTCATATATTATCAACTTTGGATTAGAAGTATACTACCTGTTCTGACTTGTGCTTGCACGGCCTCATATAATTAAGCACCTTGCAGGTTGGACTGCCCATAGCTGCTGGAGCATTGCTGCCAGTTACGGGTACGATACTGACTCCATCGATAGCTGGAGCTCTAATGGGTTTTAGTTCGGTCGGCGTGATGGCCAATTCATTGCTTTTGAGGGTGAGGTTGAGTTCAAGGCAGAAGCTTATGGACCATTTCCAGTCCAGGCAAGAGCCACTCAAGACCATTTCTGATGCCCTACCAGATACTACTGATGAGGCAGGGAAAAGCTATCCATCAAAATGGAGTACCTAACTGATTTGTTCAAGTATCTTTGACATGCTCATTTCTTCATGATGGTTTGATTCTAAATTAGTAGGTCACAGGAGATACACATCGGTGTTGCGCCGCTGCTGGCTCCCCAATAATACCTAATCCTCTGAGACTGTATGTGATGTAATCTCTCTTGGACATCCATTCAATCACAAGTCCAACAAATCAAACAGATAAAACATGGACTAGGGGAGTAAAGCTGCTGAGAGTCGGTCTCTCTCTCTCTCTTGTATGGTACTGGACTACTCTACTACGTTGCATTCTACAATCAAATAGAGGCAATTGATTGGGTTCAGCCTTCTCTCTTTTCCTATACTTCTTTTACCTCCTGTTCTTCTCTGCTCTGCTCTATAGCTTGTTGTTCCTCAGTTCAAGTAGAACTACCGACAAAATTGACACGACGGGGCACGCGGGATGCAAATGCTTATCGTGGTTCTTGTCTTGCTGGGGGACGTGTTAATGATTACTTAGTTCATTCTCAGTTGCAAGAATCTTAGTAACTTGTATTTATTGCGATAAGTACAAATTGCATGTATAGTTGCATACTGCCGTCCGCGTTGTTTTGTGAGGATGTTTTCTGCGCAACCTTGTTTCTTCTACACATGATTCAAAACGTGACTAGACTTAGCCACCGATACAGCTCGATGTACGCGTGCGGTGGGTATTTGGTTGGTAAAATTTCAAATACAGTCAACTTTATACCCTGTAATATCAGTTTGAGGCAACTTTATTACGTATTTTTCAAAGTGATGTCAATACTCGGCATGTGACGCGACGGCAGGCCATAGCCGGCATGTGATGTGCCGGTCACATGCCGGCTATGGCATAGCCGGCGCATCAAATGTCGGCTATGGCCTGGCCCGGCCGATCGCGTCGCGCGTGAAGGTGATTTGCATGCTGCTGGTCGCGTCGCGCGTGAAGATGCTTTGCATGCATGCTTTGCTTTGATCTGAAGCCTCTCGTCGCGTCAATCCTTGTCTGTCTGCACGTTTGAACTTCCTGTGAATTGAGTAGGGCAAGAAACAATTATTGCTGCTAGTTGCAGCATGGCTTGATTAAGTAAATTATTTCTGGTTGACCACTGTCATACGGATTACACACTTAATTACTTAGTCTACCGAACCACTTTTACGTAGCTAGCACATTTCTCGCATGATCGGGAATAAAAAAATGTGTTAAGAATAAAAGATGGCGTTAATCGGGGGTGGGGTAGGGGTGGCGAGGCGGCGGGGAAAAATTGTAGGACTCCATGGATATTGAAAAATTTCCAAAATATTTGTGGAGGTTCGTGACACATCAATGATATTTTCATAAAAATTTCGGTTGACAAGTTAATTTTAACCGAACGAAAAATGACACACGCTGACAAGTTAATTTTAACTGAACGAAAAATGAAACAAATCATATTAGAAAATTTTGAAATTTTTTGTCTATGGTTATGATGCATCATTAATATTCCCATAAAATTTTCTGATGATGGACAAGTTGTATGAATTTATTAAAATATAGACAGTGCTACTACTCTGAGCAAAGCAAAGCTGGCAAAAATGAAGGAAATGAAAAATGGTACAAACCACTTTAGAAAATTTTGAAATTTTTGTGTATGGGCGCGTGCAGACAGAGGAGAAACCGGGTGCATGCAGAGAGAAGAAATCGGGTGCATGCATGAAAACCAAAGAATGAAATTTTATTTCTGTAAATGTTTTTTCGGCCGATTTTGCTTTTGTAGGTTACTAATATGAATATATATATATATATATATATATATATATATTTTGCGTTAGACTACGTATAATTTGTTTTCGAAAATATACAGTTACGACAAAATTCTAGTAATTCAGTGCGCCAAATTTGACGACAAATCTTAGTAAATTATTGAATAAAACCCGACATTGATATTACGAAGTGCAGAGATACAATATAGGTATATGCCTTAGAGAATTCATAAAACTGAGATACAACATAGGTATACATGCCTTAGAGAATTCGTAAAACTGGGATACAATGTGTTCCATAGGTATATGCCTCTGGTGAAGGACTAAGTGACAATCCATTCATTTTATGGCCATGGTTGTCGGAATAGACGGTCAAAACAAGGATAATCGTATATTGGTGGCAGACGGGGTACTACATATGGATACCTCAGAGGGCTTGATGGAATATTATCGTCAGGATTTGGAGGACTCCGAGGACGTAAGGTTCGTGGGCTAGGTGGCATGAAATCATCCTCATCATTGTCATTTGTATGGTTATGAGGTAGACCTCTTGCAGTGCTGGTCGAACGTCCTCTTGCATTGTTTCTTGAACGGCCTGTTGTAGTAGTGCTTGAACGGCCTGTTGTGGTAGTGCTTGAACGTCGAGGTCTAGGTGATACGAAATCGTCATCATCATCGTCCTCATCATTTGCAAGGCCCCCTCCGGTGGTGGTTGAACGTCCTCTTGAACTTGATGCTGCATCAGTACTAGGTCGACCTCTACACCTCAAGCTAGATCCTCTTCTGCGTCTTCTGCATGAACCAGGCATCACACCCCCGCCGAAGAGCATATACATCACAAAGAATTCTGGGATATCTTTGTTCAGCAAATCTTTATCCTCCGGGAATGACTAACACACAAGAAGAGCATACAAATAAGTGAACTTATGGATTATGGTAAAAAGATTAGTAGGGTGAACAAATAGGAAATAACTAACCTTAATATGCTCTGCATACTGATCGGGCAGCATCATTACCCTGTAAAGTCTCGTAGAGAAACCGATGCGTGAAGGGTGGTCGGCTAGTTCGCACACCTCGAAATACCTTTGACGCCACCCATGCAAGTGCGCCTTGAGGTCATCAGAGGTCACAAGGTTCAGGCCAGTGGTTGTCACGTTATGCCTCGATAATATCGGACGCCACTCTTGCAATTTGGACACCACTGTACTTAGGTTCTCCTCCTTGAACGGATCATCCTTCCCATTACGCGTAACCTTCAACGTGTAATGAAGGGCTACGCTGCTCATATCAGGCGTCCACGAGAATGCTCTGCTAGAGGATCTAGCCATGGTGAAGGCAAGGAGTGGGAGGTGTGTATGTGTGCTTGCGATTTGGCCTTTTATAGACTCGACGGGGTGGTGTGTGGACTAAGTGTTGGAACGTAACGTTCAAACGTGCGCATGCATAAACAAAACCATGGAGTGTGTAGTCAAGTCAGGCTGAAAAGGCAGTCATGCATGCAAGGTATCAGTACTAATAAATATGTTGTGCATGAAAGGGTCACTTCAGAGTTAAAAGTAGGCAGTGAGTGGTCACTTCGGACTATGCGGTGTGCAGTTAGTGCGTACTGAGTCTATGTACTTATATATGTAAAAAAAATCTACACTCCTAAAAGTACATGTCCATCTACATCTATCTGTAATAAACATGTACATTCCCGAAAATATATTGTTTTCCTAAGAATATATATCTATGTAAATGTATCTGTACGAATCAAAAGCTGCACGACCTGTTACCCTCTGTTGGCCTGAGATGGGTAGTGATGTGTCACTTCATGGTGTGTAGAGTGTTGTCGAATCAGTTTGACAAAGCTGACAACAACGTGCTGCCACATCGCATTGCGAAGACCGTGGTGTGCATCGTCTAATCGTCCACTCTGAGAAAGCGTGCAGACGGACAACACATGAGTGATTTGACATGTACCAATAAATCGCCCGTGAGATTCCACATCGCCGATCTGAAGCGCAGCGTAGGGGACCAGCGGCGAGCAAGGCAAGAGCGAGGCGCAGCGCGAGGCCGGGGATGGGGCGCAGGTCCAGACACATGGCGGCCGGCGGGAGCGTGGTCACGTCGGGCCAGCTGTAAAATTGGTCGACTGGGCGACGCGCAGAGAAAATAGCCAGAGCAGCTTTGTAAGGACGATTACACAACTGTACAACAGCGTCTCTATCGGCAGCGAGTATGCACTGCCTCTATAAGTAGGCCTTCATACCAGCTCCGCTTGCACATATCCTCATCCTCATCCCATTCACATATCATCATCCTCATCCCATTCCTTGCCTCCAAAGGCCATGTCTCAAACGGCAAGCTCAGGAAATCGGAGGGCCCGTGCGCTTGCCACCGCAAGGCAAGTCGATTGTCCTAATTGCCGTGTGCAATCTAATGTGTTCTACTCCAATACTGAGGCAAATACCGGCCGGGTGTTCTACAAATGCCCTTTTTTCTCCGTAATTGAAAAGTTCGTTTCCTCCCTTTTTCCTGTTGGACTTGTGTAGTTCTTTGGAGAGATCTCATTTCTTTGCACGGCCTAAAAGCATGTTAACCTCATCACGTAGGTTGGAGGGTGCTAATATTTCCAGTAGGTGGACACCATAGACACCTCGGTGGAGCGTGCAACAACCACAATACCACAGAGGATGCATCGTACTATGGAGGAGAGGATGGACCCTATGCTCGAGCAGAGGTTGAACATGCTGATGTTCAAGATGGACCGCATTTTAGATAATGTCAAATGGTTGGAGAAGATTGTGTGTGCGGCTGTCCATATTGTACTGGTAGCTATTCTTACGAAGTATTTGTTTCCTACAGAGGAGACATAGTTGGTCATGGATGTCCATTGAAGAGGTTTCCAGATATCATCTTTTGCTTTGTTAACCGATGTATAAGTCGATTAGGTGCCATCGCTTTCAGCTTTTCAGCCAAATTTCACTACTCGTGGCATCTTTTTCATGGTAATATAAGCCTTTCCGGCATCCCGTAAAATACCGTGTCCAAAGCGTAAATAGTCATGGAATAGCTCAAAAATATTTTCTGATATCTGTACTAACGTAATCTGCAAAATTATTTTATTTCTTACCTGCTTTGCATATAAATATTGTCACAACAAATACCCTAAATGACCACAAACTGGACATATTTCATAACACTAGCGAGTTAAGGCTTGCTTGGCTTTTGGCGTGGTGAGGACGGGTCACATGGTAGCGCTGCATGCAGGCGAATCTAATTGTGCGGGATTATCTTGAGAAGGCAGATAACACATAAGAACATAAGAATAGTTTGAGCAAATAACAACTCAAAAGACTGCTTAGTTTATATTACATTATATTAACAACACCAGATGCAACGAAAAAAATAAAGACACTCATCCACCCCTACCATGGTGGCGTATAACTTGGTCAGGGGTGTAGTAATTAGGCCCCCTCGTCCTCCTAAGTCCTGCAGCCTGTGAGGGGCCCTACCACGTGGGACGCTCTCCCGTGTCCTCATCAATCGGACCCCCAAGAAGGTGTAGTTAGCACCGGTCAAGCGTTCCTAGGTGTACCAGGCCAACGGGTCCTCTTGAGGAAGCGTGGTCGACTCTAGGATGTGCTGCGTGGGATCCTGCTGGACTAGAGTCCCATGCGTAGTCTGCTGCAACTATGAGGATTCACCTCTTGTAGGCATCTATCGTCCACAATCGAGGAGCTCAGTAAAAGTCGATTGCTCCATTCCAGCCCAGTTGAAAGCATGATCCTCACTCCAATATGGCGTATGCTCAGCTTCAACCTGAGCGTCATCACCGCCGCTATGGTGAACTTCGTTGTGCTCACCTCCGTCATGATGGCTTGCATCACATGTTGGTTGCGTCACATGTGGGTAATCAGCGACGTCGTAGTCCTGCTATAGTTGAAATGTAATGAGTTACGTTATAAAGTAGAGTATTTAACAACAATTGCCTTAAATTGAGAAACCGAAACGATACATGAAACTTAGTAAGTCACGGGAACCTGAGTTTCGCGGTGAGGATCTTGATAGCCGTGCGCACGAGCTATGGACGGGCGAGCTGTGGAGGGGCGAGCACTCTGTGATGAACGGGAATCCACCGAGAGCCTGGCATGGGAGGCACGTGAAGGATCCATAACCGGAACTTCGTACCCGCAAGTTGACCTAGGTGCGCATCCACCAAAAGAACGGATAGCCGAAACCAAACGTGACCCTCTGCTGCTGAAGTATCTATGCATTGGGCAATAAGACAACGTATATTTTAGTATTTCATATTAAGAACTTGATGTAGATAGCACGAAATATAAATATATACTTAACCCTCCTCTCATGAAGTACCTTTGTAGGTCGCTCCTGTTGCGAACCGAGGAGGACTCGCCTTCGTCACGCATCGTGAGGTCTACCAGAGTGTGCATCTCGTACGCTTCCTGCGACTACAAAAAGAGGTTCACGTGTAAGTATGTATTGTTTATGAGAAATTGTTAGGATTGCATGCATCAAAGTACTAACAAGGATGTGAAGCTGCCGGGAACGGTCCTCGGGAAATGGTCTTGGTGCATCTTCGACGTGACCACTGAGTAGAGTGGCGCGTGTGCGAGGACAGTACCACAAGAAGTACTCGAGAGGAGGAAGAGTAAATGCGCCCTGCAGGGACTACGGTGGAAGCTTTGGCCTGCTCGTTCCACCGCAGCATGTGGTCACGATGGACGGTGGACCAGTCCAACGTGCCTCCCGTTCCTTTTGCGCTCCTCCTACATAGAAGTATTAAGGGTTAGAACTGACAAAAGGAAAAATGATCGTAATGTAGTAATGCCGCATGATTCTACTAAACTTACAGGTGTGATTTTCCTGCGTCCCGTGGTGGGGGACCGGGACTACCTGCCGGTATCAAACCGTCATTGGCACTGCGCGGGAGTACACTTCCACAGAATTCTGGTATAAAATGAAGCATGTAGTCATCCATAGGTGCTCATCCTGTACACAGAACGATGAGATGCGTGCGCCTGTTGCGATCTCGGCAAATCTCCCCTATGTCCACGGATCCCAACTCACGTGCTCGGAAGTCAAGATCGCTACCAGTGCGTGGGTAGCTTCTGTGATCCTGGAGGTGGCTCCAACGCAACCTAGCATGGATCCACCTATAGCCCATCGTGGGCCTCATGGTCTCAGGCACATCCTGGGAGATATCCTTTGGGTACATAGCCTTCTCCACTCTAGGACGAGAGATAGGAAGATACTCCCAACTCCACAGCTGTACTAGGTGGAAACAACTTGTGATTGACCCCTTCGCGGTGGCCCGATGGGAAGCATCACACAGTCCTCTATAGGTTGCTGCTAACACAGCGGAACCCCAGCTATATTGTGGGACCTCATCCGATTGCGTGACAAGATCATGCGCTAACAAGATGAGGTGTGGCTCGAGATAGTCGCCCACTGCGTTGCAGAACATGATCCCTCCAAATAAATCATAGAGGTACACCTCCAGGTGCCTTGAAATAGTGCCCTCGTCTGCGTCCTCAGGACATGGCCCGCACTCTGGCAATTCATGAAACCATGTCAAAGAGAGGCCGTGGTCCTTTCCCGAGTACGGACGACCAAACCTGCAACGAAACAAATGAACGTGAGGTTAATTCGTAGCAAAAACTATTACGCACGTAGCAGCGTATATGTTTACCTTTGTTGCACATAGTCCCTCCACTGATCCTTTCGTGGCCGCCTAGTCACTAAGGGGCAATCTTTGATCGGCAACCCAGTAATCATAGCCATATCCTTCAAAGTTATCGTCATCTCTCCAAAGGAAAAGTGGAACGTGTGCGTCTCAGGACGCCACCGATCTACCAGGGCAGTCACCAGGTACACATCTATTACGGGGAGAGTTATGTGTCGCACCCCACCCCGCGGTAATGGCTCAGTAGTCCCATCCGTCAAAAGAGCGAATGAGAGTAGTCCAACTCGTGCTAGGCACGCATAGAAACGGGGGTCTAATGCCTTAATCTTGTGGAAGACTCGCGCATGCAACGGACCCATCTACAAAAAGACAATGTAATCTCATAATATGAAACAATAAATACAACAGTGCTAACCTGAAAGGACAGGGGATGTCTCCTAGAGGGGGGGGGGGTGAATAGGCGAATTAAAAACTTTGTAACTAAATGCAGCGGAATAACAAATTTGCAGCTAAATAAAATCTCCGAGGGTCTAAGTTCGAGTGTCAGGATTTTTATCAGGATACTCGAAATGTCCGGACTGTCGGGTTGAGATTCGGATACTCGGATTGGATCGAGGACTCGGGCCGAGTGTCGGGACTTATCTCGGATACTCGAAATGTCCGGACTATCCGGGTTCGAAGTTCGGATACTCGGTTTAAGACCTCGAAATGAGATTTTAAATCCTTGCAATTTTCAACAATCTACTTGAATACAAAAGATCTAAATGCTATCAGTGCACAGGGATATTGTAGATCCGGAGCCAAACACAACAAAAAGAGTAGATCGGGCAATTTCAAGATTCAAAAACAAATACTAAAGCAAGAGTAAGAAGCAAACTTGGAGACAAAGATTTTTCACCAAGTTCGGATCCTTGAGGATCCTACATCTCCGTTGAGGCGGCTCGGTCACACTTGAGCGGGTCTCTTTCAACCCTCTTCCTCCGGTGTTGCACAAATGCACTCACGGTCTTCACTCCTTTGATTCCTTCCCTTACGGAGGCGGAACCGGCCTTCACAAACTTCCCACGACCAACCACACAAAGCTACGGTGGCTCGTGGCGACCTCCTAGCCGTCTAGGAGTCCTCAACCTCCAAGAGTAACAAATGCTCACGAAGAACAAGCTTGGAGATGAAATCAAGTGCTCAAACAACTCAAAAGTCACTCAACCTAGCACCTCACTTCTCAAACTCTTCCCAACCCTTCTCACCAAGGGGATCACTTAGATCTAAGGGCAAAGAGGTGTTTTGGGGGCTCAAGAACAAGGGTATAGCACCTCTAATCAACAGGGTAAAAGCCTCTTTCGAAATGAGGAAGAAGGGGGCTTTAAATAGAGGTCCCAAAAACTAGCCGTTGGAGGCACCGGATACTCGGATTGTCGCACAACCGGAGACTCGGATAAATACCCGGACACTCGGACTCACTCAACCAGTGTCCGGACTTAAACACGGATACTCGGATTGTCATCCCAACATTTGGACATAAGATTTTATTGAATGGGTGAATCCGGAGATTCCGGACAAAACCCAAGTTTACTTTTACTCAAAAGTATTTAAATCGTGCAAAGTTAAAATAAAGTTTTGCCAAAAATATTTTATTTGAGCCATAATGTCTCAAAATATTTTTGAGATTTATCTTGAATTTTCCGATTATTTTATTGCCTAAAACTCGGAATTATTTTAATTAGAAAATCCTTTAAAACCAGCGTGAATAATCTTTGGCGTGGCCACCTCGGCGTAGGCAGAATCGAGCAGCCGAGGCGTAAATCGGGAGAAACCCTAAGCAGGCGGCGATCGGATGCGCCACGTGGGATTCGTCGCGATGCGACCACGCCGTGTCCGATTGAATCCGCGGCGATTTCCGCATGGCGGCGTGCTCAGACGGCCAAGGCCCTTAGGCGCAAAGCGATCCGACCCGTCGGATCATCGCCTCGGCGCCCCTTACAGCCCAACGGCTCGGCGTTCGTGCGGAACCACGGACTCGTGGGACAACCGTGCCGCCTCAAATTGATTTGGTCGTCGTCGTTGTGCTTCCGCGGAACTTATTGCAAAATAGCCATGATGAAAGCCTTACATATTTAGAACTCACACGAGCATAATTTTTGACTCCGGACTCCGATTTCAGAGATCTTGGACTCTACCGAAAGCTAAGAATGAGGGCTACACAACCAAAAAGGTCTCACTACCCAAAACTCAAAGGATAAACACAGATTTCACAAAGAATCCAAGGGAGACCTACAACCCTCACTTTCCGGCACCACCAGCACCACTCTCTTTCTAAGTTTCACAAGGATGGATCACTTGAGCACTTGACACATCTAAAAGTCATTCGACATCGCATCCCTCTTAATAGTACGGCAATCCTTAGACTCAAAATAAAACAAAGATAATACAAGTCTAGAAAAAGTCACTTGCCGTCTTCTTTCTTAATGCCGGTGCATGAAGCACCATATAATTGATGACATCTTCGCCTTGTCCAACTCGACTCGATTTACCTCATGAGACTCTCGTCCTATCAACCTTGACTTGATCATCCTCTCTGACGATCTCCACGCCAAGTCGATCTTGACTTAGTCCTCAACTCTTGGTGACACCGCCGTCTTGTTGACCTCGGCTTAACGATCATCCTCCAAGATACCTTGGTCATCATACACATATGGGATGTAAGGACCCGAATCCACTGATTCGAACCCACTGTGTTTACTGCACTAGTCCCAGGATCAACGCTAGTGCACACAGCTCAACATTGGTACATATCACATCATACTCAACGATAATAGAAATAATAGTTCATTTATTGGTATAGCTAAATGTATGATCTTATGACCAACTTACATAATTAAGCCACGCAGGGCAAGACTGGAAAACTAATAATTAAGCAGCGGACAGAAGAAAACGTAGATAGCTCATCAGTTCACCACAGGCAACCGACAAGGTTCGAACCCTAATGACTCGTGCCCTCTTGGATTTCTTCTTCCAACATAGGTGTAGATTCTTCAACTGTTGATTATTGTTGTTGGCAAGGGTGAGTACTTTAAGCACTCAACAAGTTGTGCACAGAATGCAATTCTATGTAACTATATGCAAGGCTTATTCCAATGGATAGGCGATCATGGCTATTTTGCAATAAGCAGCATTTATGAACAAATACAGTAAATAGATTAAAAAAGACTGTAAAACAAATAACAGTAATAAATAATTTCAGTACTTCTCAGTTAAACCAAGTTTCCAATCCTAAGTCAAATTCCATCTTCCACATGGCATTCTGCCATCCCAACCACATTGTCCAATTAATTAAGCTAACCCTTAACTGTAATTCCCGAGCATCGCTCAATACCGCGAGCACGGCTATCCAAATAGTTTCACACTCTGCAGAGGTTATGCACTTTACCCACGTGATACAACCAAACACCACCAAGGCGAGTGATTATAACAAAGCCTTTATAATGCGCTAGCTTAATCCGATACTACCCGCTAAGGTTTCAACACTGGTGGGATTGGTTACCACATCCAGGGCCCCCCTCTTGCGCCATGTGAATTACTCCATAACTCGGGAACTCACACTGACCACGATAGTACCAAAATTAAGACATTGCAAATTACTCAGCTAGGCTAGCCCATACCAGACATGTGGTTGCATGATTGACTCAGGTCAAAGGCTTGCAAGGTTAAGTCCTTAGTGTGATCAAGGCAAGACATCCACATACCCTCTGCCCATCGGGCCCACCTTGGCATCCTCACCCCTTGTCACTTGCCCCAATCTAAGTGATTATCACCCAGTTGATTACCAAGCACCACGTGCCATCAACAATTCAACATCGTTGCGTGACATGACTCGTCACAACAACTCAATCTCATCGTGTGATCCCACATGACACACAAGTTCAAAACTTTGTTCCATATTCCATTAATCAAGATTAATTATCAATGATTCTGACACATGTGATGACGTGGCATGGCTAAGCAACTAGTACGGACTAATCCTCCAAGGTTGATTATAATTATTAACCAACTATATTTAACCAATCTAGGGTGACAATGGATCATGGCATACAATGACAAGGTAGGGTATAGATCAATCGGTATATTAGCTAAGCCCAATCTAATTTGAAACAATTGTATACTTGAAATATATGCAATAGGGTAAAACAAATATAGCAATTTTATAAACATGGGTTCAACATGATCAAAGCACAACTTGCCTTGGAATAGGTCCCGATCTTGATCTAGAGCTTGCTCTTGAGTTCTTTGGATCTTCCTCCAAGTGTCGCACAATTCAACGTCTACGCGCTTAGAAGGAGAAAAGCAAATAAATACCAAAACAGAGAGCAAATGAACTCAAAAATCAAATAAAATTCACCATTAAATAGATCCAATTTTACAAATTTTTAGAAATTTGATTCACTCAAATCGAGTTAAATTGCAAAAGATATAGCCTTTTGAAGTTTGAAATAAATCTTGAAATTAACAAAAATCGAAAATCGAATTAATGATTTATTTTTAAATCGAAAAACAAATTATTGCGTCATCATGACGGCGCGGCGTCAGCCACGGCGCCACCAATAAGAGCTTGCCACGTGGTCGGTGCATAGACTCGGTCCATGGCTTGATCCGGTCCACCGTGGGCCGGGTCTATGGCGCCGGTACCTATGCCCGCCACGCGCACAATCTGGTTGGTTGCACGCACCGCCGATCGGTCCAGGAAAGCGAATCGAGCGGTCGCGATGGCTCGAGACGTGGCAGCGCATCAACCAGCAGATCTAGATCCGACGGCTCGAACTTACGGATCCGGCGATGGCTACTGTGACGGCGAGTTCTTACGGGCAGCGAAGAAGAAGACCGGGGTAGCGGCGTTTCGGCGAGATTCTGGCGACGAGACGTTGCGGTTCTGCGTGGCGCGGTCCGACGAACTTGATGATGGCACCGGTGGCGGCGGAGACCCAACGGCGGCGACGAAACCGAGCGAGAAACTCACGGTCGAACCCGCTCCGCGAGCTCCCGAGCACGCTCCTCGGCCGATCTTGCGAAACCTTACCGATCAAAAGCTGCGGCGCTGAGGATGAACCTCGCACTTGCTCCCCTATTTATAGCCTCGGAACACGCGCTCACAGGGAACCCTAGATCCTCCCGGCGGCGGACTCTGAGTCCTTCGCGGAGACGACAACCCCCAGCCACCCGATCTGCTACCAACGGCCCGGATCACTCCTGGCACGATACGATCTGAACCGATCTTTCCAAATCTAACGGCGCGATCTTATCCTTCCCGAATCGGTACGATGCGAACGGTACTGCCCGATCTTGATCTGACGGTCAGGACGCGAGCACTGACGTGGCGATCTCTGGGCCACTGGATGGGAATCGAACGACTACGAGCTAGGGTTTCTGGGAGGCAGCCTTCGCGGGCTGACTGGGCCGCATCGACCAGGCCTCAAGCGCATAGTGTTGGGCTTCGGCCCAACACTGTTCTAAGGTATTTTTAAAACTTTATTAATTTAAATAATTCTAGGAATTCATTTAATTAGTTTTAGGCAAATAAATTATCAGGAAAAATCCCAGAAAAATCTCAAAAATACTTTGAGACATTCTGGACTCAAATGAAATATTTTTGGCAAAACTTTATTTTAACTTTGCACAGATTTAAATAAATTTGAACAAAAGGGTAATAAACTTAATTTAAAATTAATTCAAATAAATCCAGAAAAATCCAAATAAATTTCAGAAAATCATAAATGCACATTTAAGCAATAAAAACATAATTAGGCCAAATTTTGGGATGTTACACGGGACCTAAGTCTTTCCAATCCACTTATGATAGACATTAGTCCCAAAAGCTCAATAGATATAAACAGGTTGATATTTGTGAACAATTGATTACAACAAGTATTTCATATAAAGAAGCACAACATAAATGGAAACACTTGACATAAGAAATGTTCTCTACTAAGTACATTATGATGAATATGTAATTGATCTATATGCACTAGAGAGATAATTGCCAATATGATGAATCAATTAAATCATGGCAAGGATCACAGTCTTTACTTAAATGAAGCACATGATAGAATGTACACGAATTGTACATGTGCAAATAATATTTGGAATAAGAGTAAATATGTGATCCAACACTAGATTAAACTTCACTAAGTGAATTGCATGAGAAGATATACAACTAAAACATGCATGCACCAAGTCAATCTATAGCAATATGAAGTTTAACTCTAGTTAATATATGCATACTAAAAACAAAGCACATAATAAACTCAAATGAATATATATGCACAAATAAATATGACATGAACCAATGTTCATATATATAATCAACATGCTACTTGGAGTTCACTATGCATTTGCACGAAAGGAATGCAATAACAAATATAGAATAGATACCAAAATTGCATACCTTATCTTTGCTTAACCATCCCACTTGATTTTCCTCTAAATAGATGAGACTGATACTCAACTAGGCAATAACATGTTAGTCTCATAGCAATATAATCATATTAGAGGTTTGTCATTTGTTAAGCACTAAGTTAAGCATTTACTTAATTACATAGATTGTTATTATGTGTGTTTGTCATTAATCACCAAAATAACATAAGTGCCTAGATGCACTTTCAATCTCCCCCTTTTTGGTGATTTATGACAAACCTATTATCAATTGCACCAAATGACAATATTAAGATATTTAGCATTAAAACAAGCATGAAGAAACAATAAGAGATCATACTTACAAATCATCCCTTTTTGTCAATCGATTAGGGGACAATTGATAAATCCATAAATTCTCCCCCTTTTGTCATTAATCCCAAAAAGGTGCTTAAAAGATTCTTATTGTTTATTCAATAAAATCTGTTCTCCCTTTGATTGCACACTCAATAAAAAGATTAGGGAGAGATAAAAAAATAAGGAGCTAGTAATAGGACAATAATATTAAGCTCCCCCTAAATCTAGGCAAGATATGATACCAATTATTTCCAAGATTTAGGTAATAGATTTTTCTAATTATACCAATTTAAAGTAGTCATGATTCACAGGATATAAGTGATGCTTAAACATGACACACGAATATGATTTCACATGGAGAAGATTTATTCTTTAACCATCAAGATCATATAGCAAATTTATATAATTTAAGCACATGCTCATGATCAAATTAAATTCTAACAATCAAGATCATATAAAGAAGATTACACAAGAAGGAATTGCTTATATGATCACAAGATGTATACAAGATCATGAATCAAAATTGTATGAGTAAGATGCACTTTCATGATCAAGAATTTCATAAACTTATCAAGGGTATACCTCTTTGCAATGTGTCACCCATATGTACCTTTTACTTCTTGATAATGCCAAATGCAAGTCAGATGACACTTCAAAACAATTTAGGATTAGAGGATACCTCTCGAAGGATACCAATTAATGATACCAATTGAAAGATCCAATACCATTTAGAATGACACAATTTAGCATAATGGTGTGCACAGACATTATTGAATATGATCAAAAAAGAAACACGTCCCTTTGTCGATTCTTGTCCACCGCATGTTCGAATCGGTCATGATCACCGCGTCCGGCCTTAGATCCCTCGGACTATGGAGCTCCTCTCCATTTCCTTCATCCCACCGTCGAAGATGACCCCTTTTCCAATACCTTGAACATCAATAGACAAGCACACGATTTTTGGGAACAAATATCTTTTAATTTGACCCAAGTTAGTTTGATAATGTCTAAATACAACATGCATGATATATATGATATACAAGACAATACTCTTTGCATGCAAAGAAATTCAAGATATCAATTAAAGATTTTATTACACCACTTTACAATGAAAATATTTGAAACTCATTCAAATTTGATCTTGACATCCACTTGTAAGAGAGACAATGGGTAAAACACATTCAACCTCACTCTTGAGCTTACAAGGGAAATCTTCTCTTTTCAATAATAAACTCCGAGTTATGCAAGAGAGGAAACATTTTGAGGCTAAGATACAATTAAATCCAATTTCCAAAAGAACTTAGCCAGAGTGGTACCTACGGCGGCACATTACCTCAAATATGTGGTTACCGAGGTCGTACACCCTCGTGCGGTGGAACAGAGATTTGCTCCTCCTACTACTGATGATCTCCTCCACCTTGGTTGAGAATTGAGTGCTGCACTGGTAAGCAGCACGACCACGATCTCGAAAACAGTCTGTTGTTCTGTAGAACGTCAGCTCTATTATGTCACATAACGGAAACCCACAAACGCCCTTAAGGACATTATTGAAGGCTTCCACTATGTTCGTCGTCATAATGGTGTACCTAACAGACAAACACGCAAAGTTTATCATGAATGGGTCCAACACTTTTACAATAAGTTAATCTCATAAATTAATAGGTACAACTAAGCTCGCGCCGCCTGTATCGTGCATAAGGGACCAACGCTCCGCTGGCTTCCCTGCTATCCAGTGGCTAAAGGTGCAATGATCATGATTAATGACAGTTTGCCCTCCCACCATTTGCGACTGCAACTGCTCCTCCTGTGATTGCTGATTTTTCATCATTTTCCTAGTGGTCTCGTTCAACTGTCTTCAAATCTCACCAAACTTGGTAGGCTGGTTCTGAAGGCACAACCCTTTGAACTTCTTCACTAGGGACCTGTTATGGTACCGTGAATATAGGTTTGCACCCAGGTGTCGCATGCACCACCTTCTCTCCACATCATCCCATGCTATAGACTGGCCCGTGCTGCCATGCAACACCTCTAGAGCGTGGAGAAGACCTGCATTGCGGTCGGACACAGCACACACTCTCTGCCTATCCCCCACGACACGCGTCCTAGACCAAAGTGAGGAACCACAACCAGCTATCTCTGTTCTCACTCTCCACATATGCATAGGCAATTGGTATTATCTGGTTGTTTGTGTCGGCCGTGATCGCAGTCAGTAGGGTGCCATAGTACTTCCCACTCAGAAATGTGCCATCAACTCAAATGATAGGCCTGCAATGCTTGAAAGCTTCAATGCATTGTCCGAAAGCCCAGAATACCCTAATCAAGTAGCGTTCTGTGGTGCTGTACGAACCATCTTGAAGCTTAATAGGCTCGTCCGCCATTGCGAACTGAGTCCCTAGGTTGGTCATTGATATCTTCTGCAGCAACCTCGGGGCATAGTTGTATGAGTCTTCGAATGATCCAAAAAGCATCTTCAACACCTTCTGCTTTGCTCGCCACGCAGTTAGGTAGCTTATGTGCATCCCTGTTCTACTCTGCACTTGCTCCATAATCGATTTCGGTGATAGTCCAATATCTGAACCAACCTGGGTCACGACTAGTTGGGCAATGAATCTAGCGTCGACCACGTGGCTCATGCTTCTGATCGACTCCTCCGTGCATGTATGAGGTGTGTTCCGGCTCACCACAAAGTAGTGCTCGTGTTTCGGCTGGTGAGCTCGGATGTAGAAAGGGCAGTTAGGGGCCTTGGTGCACCTAACCTCATACTCAGTGGGCTTCGACCTAGTACACTTGTGCTCTCTTCTAGTGATGACAGCATAATTGCTGATGAAATGGATTAGCTCTAACTTGTTGGGGAAGCGTTTCCCAATCTGGATGTCGCTGTTCTGGTACCCCCACATAGCTAAGTTATTATAGTCAGCAATGCCACACTCCAGAAGGCCATTACCACGGAAGTACTGGACTGCTGGAGCTGGGTCATCGTTGTTAGTGCCCTCTTCATCCTCGCTTCCACCAGCCTCATCATCCATACATGTCGCATCTACCTCAGAAGGAAGTACTTCTTCTTCATGTGCACCCGAACTACCCTCCCCCACATGTCCTTGGCCCACTTCTCCCTCTCCCTGGTGACCTAAAATTTCACCGCTAGGACCAGCATCGGCATTCGCCTCTAGTGGCAATATGTTTACATAAACACCCATCGGAAACCCGCCCTCTATGGCCTTTCGTGCATACAATAACCAAGCCTTATTATTTCTCAGTCCGAACAAAGTATGCACAATGACGTTGTTGTTTGGAACTTCCCTTGGTCGCACTGCCTCCAGGAAAACTGTATGTGTTTCCTGGCTCAAATGCAACACGCTCATAACATGTGATTTAAGGTCTTCCAAGTCTAATGGACTATAACTTGAACTATATGTGTGTTCGCAGTTTTGCACTGTGACTATTCTCTCGTGCAATATGACAGGCCGTTCACCGTAGTAAATAAGAAAATTCATGGTGCAACGACTAGGTGGAATATGGTACCTAAAAATATTTCAAAAATTAACAACTGATTAACTATACCGAGGGTTGAAATTAATTACTAAACAAATTAATTTTTTTGTTCATGAATAATTACTCAAACTACGCTCATGAATTACAGTTACAACATTTACATTTAACAAGATAACTAGAGACTATCTTATCTAACTAACCATGCTATGTGATGTGCATGCAACTAAGTTCAAGCCTAATTATTGGGGAATTCTAATTAACCTAACTATATAGCATAACCAAATGTGCTAGTTTATCTACTACACATACTTGCTCCTACTCATGATTTTTTCTTCCTACTTTAGTCTATAAATAAAAGTTTTTTCGTTCATCAGTAAACGTATGCTGCTATGTAAAAATAATAAAACAAATATAATTACTAAGTTCCTAACGGAGATTACGTACATGAGGTATGAATGAGATGCATGAATGAGGCAATAATTAATATACTAACTATAATAGCATCTCTAGTTTACATATCGTCTCCACGCTAATTAATCTAACCAGGTAATTACGAATAAAATTTATAATTATATACAACAAGTACTCATCACTGCTCCTGTTCTTATATAATCCTCTAACATTCACTCTAAGAATGACTTACCAACGCTGGTCGCCTCCTTCTCTTCTGCTTGCCAAGCTCCTCTCACTCGCACATTCTCAGCTGCTTCCCCTCCCCTCTATTTATTCTGCAATGAAGCATGCGAAGCGATCAGCATAGAAACATGCATGCAAACAAATCATGCATGCATGCATGCGAAGAATCAGCAAAGAAATGCATGCAAACAAAATAACTTTCGGCGTGCAAAGCTGTCGAGTTGACGCGCGACACGACCGGCCGGGCCCAGGCCATAGCCGGCATGTGATGCGCCGGCTATGGCATAGCCGTCGCGTCACATGCTGGCTATGGCCTGTCGTCGCGTCACATGCTGGGTATTGACGCCATTTCGGAAAATACGAAAAAAAGTTGCCCAAAACTGATAATATAGGGTACAAAATTAACTGTATTTGAAATTTTGCCCATTTGGTTACGGTTGATACATGACTAATGATGAAGTGACCTTCAACATCAACCGTTGCATCTCCAGTGCAAAATCTAGTTCACAATTAAGCAGCAGCAAGCCTTAGTTTATGGTGATTCACCAGGCTGCATCCCATTCTTCACGATTCACAATATGTCGAAACATTGTATATCATGCACCTACTTATGATTATGCTGGACACGGTAAAGCCCGCTGACAAACTTCCGAACATGCTGCTCCACTCCACGCACTCTGACGGCTGACTTGACTTGCAATGACGATCCTTCATGGATTATAATCTGATGACCTAGAAGACGATGCTCGAGTCAACCACTCAAATAGCAATTGGTCTGCCACGATGAAACTCCACAAGACCTCTAAATCGTCAGAAACAAACACCTCTTGCAAGCGGAGAAGCGAAGCGGAGGCGAGTGAAGTGGGTCCGTCTCCCGACGACACCTCGCCAGCGACGAGTGAAGGGGTGCTACGGTGATTCAGGTGAGTTCCCCCGTCCACATCTTCATTGTTGCTGTATAATTGCTCAAAACTATGGGTTTTTGCATCTAGGGTTTCAAAAACTGAGCCGCATTTTTGTAGAAAAATCTAGGGTTCTGGTGAAAAATTTGTGTCTGCAGTGCGATGGTCGATGAGGTTTTTGTCAGCAATGATGCTCCTAGGCGGCTGCCTACTCGTCGGTAATTTCGGTCATGGCCTAGGGTTCTACCCAAAAATTCGTCAGGTACGGGGGGTGTGGGGTGGTTGAGGCATTGATAAGAAGAGGCTTCGAGATGGCTGTCTCCTCCACCGGCGATGGCCAATGCGGCAATGCCCCTATGCGTTTGCTCTACCCAGTAGGCTCCATGTGCATTTTCTCGGGCGCGATTTTTTTCGTAGCAATTTTTGCTGGGTTTTTGTTGCAGGTGTCACTAGATTTTGTTGCTGTAGTTTCAATTGCTGTAGAGATGGCCAAATGCGCGCCCAGCACGTCCGTCTAGGCATGATCCGTATCAGCCTGACTAATAAATAGCCTGTGCCGTACCGGCCTATGTGTCGGGGAGCCAGCCCAAACACGACCCGTTGGCCTCACGGACCGTATCGTGTCGACACGGATCCGACGGGTCTAAACAAGCCGGGCTGGCCCGTTAGCACCAAAAAAAATAAAAAATAAATAAATAAAGTTAGAAAAATTAGAAAATAGAAGAAGCATGAAAAAAATTGGGAAAGATTTAGAATAATTAGAAAAACTCGAAGGACGTAGAAAAACTTTTTAAAAATATATGTAAGTTAAGAAAAAGCTAAAATATGAAATAAATTCTAAAATGAGATAAATAATTAGAATTAAATAATGAGCTTTATTGATGTTTGGTTGTCTTGTTAAAAACTTTGCGAAGTAAAAACTCAACATGAGAAAACCTTGACAAAGAAAAAAGAGTACAGCCTATAACTCAGTGATAAAAGAAAAAAGTGAAGATTACAATCATTTTTCCTGATTATCTAGATAAAGATTTTCAAACGTCTCCGCCGGCTCAACATTTTCTGCAGTATGTTGAGCTTGTTTATCAGCTTGTTCCCAGTCTTTCACAATGAGAAGTATTTCCACTATATCACTTGTCATATTTGTTCTTCTCTCCTCGATTATTCTTCTGGATAGACTGAAAGCAGACTCCGAAGAAACCGTGGAGACAGGAACTGTTAACACATCATGTGTTAATATTGAAAGCACCGGATATGTTACCTTGTGCTCGTGCCACCACTGCAAAATGCTGAAGTTCTCCTTTTGCTGCTCTTGGTAGTTGACAGTGTCGCTGTTGAGATAGACAACTAACTCCCCACCACCTGTTGTGTCCACACTTGACGTTGTTGTAGTCAAACTCCTCGAGGAAGAGCCACCTGCACCTCATATCTTTCCCTACGCAGTTTTCTTCTTACCTGTTGTGGGTGCTGGTGGAGATCGCTGCATGCGAACTCTAGCAAACTTCTGATCATACTTAGCATAAACTTGAGATAAGTTAGCACGGATATTTGAAAAATAACTAGAATAATCAATACCTACCGCATCACTAAGAAGTGAGAGAACATTAAAAAATCCTCGAACTTTAGCTCTATGATCTGAAATAAATGCAAATGCATATAACATAGGAATTTGTTGCCAATATTTCAAAAAATTAGTTTTCATAGTATAAACAGATTCACGCAAGATATTATCATTTTCGTAGCTCCTTAAGTGGGTAGCAATTTCTAGAATATGATGCACAATTAAAGGAGATGTTGAGTAATAAAATCTAGATAAAGCAACAGTGGAATCATAAAAATGTTCCAAAAATGACAGCAAGTATTCAGTAACATACCAATGTTACTCTGTGAGTAGCGGTTGACTATCCTGTCTACGATAGTGCGTGTTAATAAAAACAAAAAATGTGCAACTACACTAAGGTAATCCTCTTTAGTCCTACCACTCCATATGTCTGATGTCAAAGGCACGGAAAAAGTACATGTACTAAATTACTCTTTAGCTTATTCTGACAATTATTATAATATTTATTCAAATATCTAGTTGTTGTCTGTCTAGAAACTGCAGAAAACCTAGGATTATGAGCGGTCCTAATATAGTTTTGAAATGCAGGTGACTCACCGAAGTTTAAAGGAATGTCTTGAGAAGCAATTAAACGACAAAGATAATCACAAGCTACCTCGGGATTGTAGTCCCAGTTACGTACCGTACCGTCGGGGTTGTACTGCAACTACGTCTATCTACCCTTGCTTTTCTTTTACAGTTCTCAGCATGCCTTTTCAAGTGCTCCGTTCCACCTGTAGATTTCGCAGTTAATTTATGCTTACAATATTTACAAATAGCATACCTTCTTTGAACGTCGTCTGATGTCTCGAAAATCTGCTCAAAATCTTCTAGACTCCCAATGTACTGCGTCTTGATCTTTTCGCCCCGGTTCTTGTCGACGCAGTAGCACTTGTAGAGCCTGATGATGGTACAGGTGCTGCAGCTTCTTGAGCTTCATAGGATGCAAGAAGCTCCTCAGGTGAAATCCCGAAATTAGAAGCTCCACAAAGAAAACCGTAAGAAATAATTACGCTATTAGTACTAAAATATAGTTTAAAATACTAACAAAATGAGAAATTAAATCACAATTATTACCTTGATTTCTTGACAAAAGCCAGAAGCCGAATCTCGGAGTTTTGGATTTTTGGCAAAACTATTTTGAATTTTGCCAAATTACCACCAAGAGTAAAAGATTTTTCACAAGACAATGAAGAGAAGATAATGCAACTTTGTTGGTGTGGAAATGAGGAGGGGGAATCCACCTATTTGTAGGGGTAATTGATCATTTGTCCTATTTTACTTAGTGCAATTGATTATTTGCCATGCTTGTCTCATTGACATGTGGCCCCATGTCAGTGAGACATCACGGGGCAAATGATCAATGGCACAAGTAAGTGAAGGTATTTCATCAATTATTCCATTCATAGGGAAAAAAATTAGGATTTTTTTCATATCTTTTGAATTTTTTAAGCCTCCAACGGCTATTTTTCAAATAAACGGGCCAAACGGGCCGTACCTTATTGGGTTGTGCCGCCCGTGGGCTGTGCCGGGGTGCCGTCCCAAGCACGGTACAACCTGTTTACGACCAGATCGGGCCGTGCCAACAATGGCGTGCCTTGGGCCGGCCTGTTTAGCCCAGCCCAGTTGGCCATCACTATCAATTGGAATGCTTGCAGCTTGCAGCCTGCATGTTGCAATGTTGCTGCACCTTTTATTTGTTATAGTGGGTTCTGTTTGGTTCCCTAACACCTGTGTACCTCTGCACATTTTCACATGATATTTTTCACCATGGCTTATGAGGGTAGTAAATCACTTTTCAAGAATCGTTTTAGTGCAAAAAAAGTTACATAAGGTTGTGAATGCACTTACTCTGAGACAGCGTGAAAGTTCAAGCTCTATAAAGTTGGTTTTGGTGTTAATGACAAATCTAGTATTGAGACTAACTCTTTTGATAATCATAATATTGATTAGTCTCAAATGTTAAGTAATGACAAATATTTTATAAGACTAACTCTTTTGATGAGCTTAACTCTCATTAGTCTCTTTTGGATGAAAAGATGGAAATATCAATGGTATGCATTCGAGTTCATATTATCAATTTTTTTTGCATTCTTTGATGTCAAATATGTTATGATTTTATTGATAAATCTAAATGTGAGACTAACGTGTTTATTGAGTATATTTTTGAATAGTCTCATGAAAAAGAAAAATGGAAATCCAAAAGGTATGTATCAAATGCAACTTTATTATTTCTAGATACATTCCTGGGATTCAAGACAAAGGGTGAACTCCACCATTGTTTTAACCTTAAGATGTGCATTTTGTTTCCGACTCTATATATACATGAATGCACACATTTAGGGGGAGTTCATGCTTTACCTTGATGTTTCAATAGTATTGATCTAATTCATCTTTCTATATCAAGGATCATTACTTTGAAACAATTCCTTGAGTATATTTAACTTGTGTAATTGTAGTATACTCATGGCAATATAGGATAAACTCAAAAGCAATCAAAAATTGAATATGTGCATATTGATTCAAGTTTATTTATTTGTATGCACACATCTAACGGAGTTTATTCTATAATTAATGGTCTTAAGAGTATTGATCCCTTTCCACCACTCCATATAAATTGGATCATTACTTTTAGACTCCATCGAATTGAGTATATGAAACTTGTGCAGTTAATATATACTCATGACAATTTAAATACAATTTAAATTGTGTTCGGTTACCATTCAATCAACAAAGAACTAGTAATGTGTTGATAGTTCACTTTGTTGATCCTAGGGCAATCGAAAGTTCTTGTGTATATGAAGCATTAATTGCATTAGTATACTAAAGACACAATTAATCTTTCAATCATTTATCTTTGGGTTGTGGTCAATCATCAAAGAAAAAGATCAAAGTATCTTTGGAGCATCCATTATGTGTTAATGGAGTGCAATGATGATTGAGACAACCATGTGTTTTGGACTAACACTTTCAATGAGTTTGAAATAGGTTAAGTCCAAGGTTGAGATGGATAAACGGGACAAGGACATCATCATGTGTTGATGAGCATCAAGAGAGTATCCCGAAGCTAAGACAAGGGGAGTTCATCATGTGTTGATGAACAAGATGAACATCCTAGCTTGGAGAGAAGATGATGGAAATCATAAAAGCTCCAAGTGGATGTGCGAGAGGCAAGGTAAAATTAGCTAGGGCTAAGGATGTGTTCCTAGTCTTTTACCGGTCTCAGTGCTTGGATGGGAGACCGGGTTGCTAGTATAGGTTGCCGTACTATTAAGAGGGGTCGAGTCTTATAGCTTGAGCTTCATCATGTGTTGATGAACTCAATCCGGTTCATTCTAGCTCACTCTATTGGTTGGTTCTTGCATGAGCTAAGTATTTGCATGTGTTGCAAATAAGGGAGCTCATGCTTGCTTCTTATTGAATCTTAATTTGGTTTTTGCATAGAGCTATGGATTTGCATGTGTTGCAAAAAGGGAGATAGCTCATGTAATTTGGTCTATGTGGTTTTTGCATAGAGCTAAGTTTTGCATGTGTTGCAAAAGGTGAGAGCTCATGCATCGGTGTTTTAGCTTGTGATTTGATCATGTGTTGATCATCACAAGGCTAAGTAAAATTTATGATTTTTCTATTTGCAAATGTGTTTTGCAAATAATCTAGAGGTTATGGTTTTGATCCTAAAGCATGTGTTGGCATTTGCAAATGTGTTTTGTAAAGTGTCGGGATCATGTGTTGATCCTTACATGGCTAGAGGATTGATCGCATGGGTTCTCGGTTTATTTGCAAATATATTTTGCAAATTATTTTGATCATGAGTTGATCACCAAATGGCATAAGATTTGATCTTATTGACTCTCTCTAGCTTGTAGTCACGCTCTTGATCAAGTCTATGTGAGGGATTTCGAGAAATCAGATTTTAAACTTGAATGACTACATTAGAGTCTTTATTTTTGTGATATTTAAAAATATCTATGGTTTCTTAAATCTTGAAAATGGGTGAAGATTGTAGCCCTCGTGATAAGCTTCGCATAGAATTAAAAATCACCTAAATCGGAGTTCGGAGCAAAAAGTTATAAGCGTTTTAGTGGTTGGAACAGAGGTAGCACTACCGGCCCTAGATAAGCGGTAGCATCGCCCGGGGCGGTACTACCGGCCCAGAGACGGTGTAAAAACTCCATAGAAGTGTTTTTCGATGAAATGGCCGGTGCTACCGGTCCTAGATGGGCGGTAGCACCGGGGTACTGTAGCAACGGCTTGTTTTTGGTGTTTTTAATGCACGAAAGTGCCCGTTGGCCTAGAGGCTGGTGCTACCGGCCCTAGTAGGGCGGTAGCATCGGGTTTGCTGCCTTATTGCCTGTTTTATCCCCCAACGGCTAGTTTTCTTTGGAGAGGCTATAAAAAGAGCCTTGGGGTTGTTATTTGGGTGTTGCTAACCTTGGGGAAGGTTTGTGGGAGATGTGTGCATGTGTTGCTCTCTTCCATTTGGTTTTTGAGCTAAGAGTGAGCCCTATTTGCATGTGTTACATTTAGGAGAGGATTGAGAGCCTCTTGTGCATGTGTTGCACTTGAAGGAAGCCTTGTGCATGTGTTGCATTCGGGGATCACCCTTGTGCATGTGTTGCACTTGGTGGGGATCAAGCTAGAGGGTTTGACTTGTTACTCTTGGTGTTTGCCGACACCTAGACGGCGTGTGGAGGCATCGTGCATGGTGACCTTTTCAAGGAGATTGTGAGAAGGCACGACAAAGTTGTGAAGGTCGGAGCTCGCCTACCCGGAGGGGGAAAGAGCTACCACTAGTGAAATCGAGGCGGGTGCTCAATTCGTGGAGCCGGTCCAAAGAGGTTTGGGCTAGCCTCAACGTGGATTAGGGGAGACCGGCAAGTCTCCGAACACCACGGTAAAACATCGGTGTGTCTCTTTATATTTGCTTGCAATTCTTTATTTATATTGTTGCAATTTACATTCATAGAATTAAATTGCTTGATTGTCTTTAGGATTGTATATTCTTAAGTAGAGACATAATTAGCTAGTGCACTTAGTAAGCCTAGTTGATTTAGGCTCTTATTTGTCAAAACCTTAGTTCATCGCTTCCGCATTGATTATTGTTTAGGTTTTGACATAGAGATTAATAGAGCGTATATTTAGTGAGAAGAATTTTTAAAACCACCTATTCACCCCCCTCTAGTCGGCATCCTCGATCTTACACAGCGAGAATTTGTTGCGAAGTACTCCCTCCGATCATAAATAGTTATTGTTTTGGACATGAGTGTGGTCAAACTTTTGAAAATTCGATTGTTAATATCTTTTTAAATATTTATATTGGATAAGTGAAAATCATATGTGTAGATTTGTCTCAAAAAGTACTTTCATAATATTATAATTTTATTGGATTTTATAAATATATTGTAATAAAAATTAGCGATCAAAGCTGTGTTTTAGAGACCATGTCAATGTCCAAAACGACAACTATTTGTGACCGGAGGAAGTATAGATTTGAAGATTTGATATCAATCGCAAAAAACACACTACCAAGTAATCTAGTGGAGTTGATAATGGGCAAGATGCCCCCTGCTCTGTGAGTTCCGCTACCGTGACAGGTAATTGTTTTCACCAAAGTGATGGTGCAAAAAGTCTTTGGGATACCACACGAGCAAAGCCTCTTAAAACTATCGAGCAAGCTGAAAGATGTTATGGAGCTTCGTGAGATATATAGGGTTAGGGATAGGTCACCAATAGCGAAATTTTTACTGTATTAGTTGTTTTGCAAAACTTAATTAGGAGAATAGCCTGTGTTTCGCCAGAATTCCACAAATAGCCCCTGTTCGTGCCGGTTGAGCGCTGCACAGGTAATTCTCGCAGAGCCAGAGCGATACACCCGTTGTGTAGCATAGGAGAGGCGCTGCACTGCCGATGCAGCGGACGGAAGGCGCTGCAAGGGCAGTGCAGCGGACCGGCCTGGCAACAAGGCAGTATAGCGTGACATGTCAACCGGGGGTGTCCCCAAATTATTACCACTGGCCCACCCCCATGCTACGTACACATGCATTGCGATATTTGCTTGCATTTTATAGATGCATACAATGAGAGCATCAAGCTATTTTGTGGCCATAAACCCGTGCATGCAAGACTGAACATAATCCGGGTGGGCATTTCCATCAAATTAAAGCAGAAAACCGAACCGGCTGCACTGCCTTGCAGCGTGTCTCCTCTGTTGCACAACAGGCGCAGCGCTCTGGCTCCGCGAGAATTACTAATGCAGCGCTCGGCCAGCGTGAACAGGGGCTATTTGTGGAATTCCAACAAAACACAGGCTATTCTAGTAATTAAGTTTTGCAAAACAGCTAATATAGTAAAAATTTCACCAATAGCAGGGGCTATCGAAGTGTTGAAAGGTAGCAAGGGATGAGGATATCTTCAAAAGGTCGTTCATGCTTGTTGCATTTGCATTTATGTTATCTCCTAGCACTTGAAACACAGTTTCATTGTATTACTTGTTCAGCTTCTGCGACATATCAGAGCTGAAAGAGTATGACTAGGTTGAGGATGTTTTGAATGCTCAGATGGAGGTTAATAGGTACCAAAAATTGACGTCAGAGCAACGCTCCAGTGATTTCCAGATTGGTGGATGCCGCCATACATCTAGTGCCTTTTTTAATCCATTTTTTGTTGGTGGATATTATATCATGCTTTTTATTCTTACTCTTTTTCTTCTTCTTCTTTTTCTTCTTCTTCTTTACAGATTGAATACATAGATCATCAGGATCTTCCCACAAAACACCTAACCATGCAATAAATCATTCATTGCCTAGGGTATGCCACATCAGTGACGATGACTTCGAATTTGGGGAGAAAGTTGACAAAAAACAGACTGAACTTGAATAGCAATTCATTTAGATCCCGCCCTGTAAGTCACCTTGATTTTTCACTTTGCATGTTATTTCCTTTTTGGATACAATGATAAAGCTTCCTCATCTCTTTTCTTTATCTTCTTGTTTTCTGCACATAGTTTCATGATTTATCATGCACTCCATACCATGATGGCCCAAGTAAGAAAAATATTGCAGTAAACTCAGCATCTCTCAAGGAGTAGATGCGACTCTCAGTCTAGCAGCCAATGCCCATGAGTTGTACCTTTTTTTGTAATCCAGATTTTGTGTTTTCCACTACATGTTGTGTAAGTGTATTCTCTCATAGTATATTTTTTTCTTCTTCTACAGATTCCCAAAACATTCAAGAAAACTCAGCATCTCTTTAGGAGTGGTTGCGGCTGTCTCAGTCTAGCAACCATTGTTAATAGGTAAATACCTTTTTTTGTAATTCAGATTTTGTGTTTTCCACTCCATGTTGTGTAAGTGTATCTTTCTCTCATAGTATGCTTTTTTTCTTCTATAGATTCCCCAAAACATTCAAAAACATTGTTGATAAAGAGGACAAATTGTAGGCGAAAGACCTTGACTTTGTTGTTGCAACATTGAGAGTAATGAGTGCCAATCGAACAGCGGCCATTACTACGGAAGTTAGAGATGCATTAGCACCAAACCCTGGGGATCAATCTAGTGATATACTCCTTCAAGCTGGCTGGGCTTTCGCTATCGAAGCTAATGATGGGATTGTTGCAACAATCCATCAGAGCAGCCAATTAAGTGAAAATGGAGAAGGCAATGGCGATAAGATTCTAGATGGTAGTCTACCTAGGAGTCATGTGCATGCTTCTGTGATTCCGGAAGCCAACAACAGTAGCCCAAATCGCTTCAACGATGCAACCATTGTTGAGCAGGCAGTAGGGAGGAGCCCAACCATTTTTGATAATCGTATTAGTCTAAACCTCGATTGTCTTGTGGCCAAAATATGCTTGAATCAGCATGACAGCTCAAGCCAACATTCCCCAAGCCTTGCACGAGATGTTGTTAGCCCAGCTAGAAGGGTCGAGGAACCAACGAGTCCTAGTAGACTTATACAAGTCGTTGGCCTAGTTATTGCAAGGATGTTGCATATCTCAATTTATTCAGTCGGTGAACCAGGCTACATTGATCTATTTGAGAATACTACTGGTGCACATAGCAGTTCAATACACAACTAGTTGAATTCTACTGAGATTGCTACTGCTGCCCCTAGAGATCCAATTCGTGGCTCTACCATTGCTAGCCTACCTACTAGTAAATCTTCTAAAACTACATGTACTTTGTTCACCTTGCTCAAACTATCCTCTTTCTTTTTAATATAGCTTCCTGAGTACTTATACATAGTTTCTGCTACGCAGTTGGTGCTAGCAGTGGCAAATATGTTGTTGTAAGTAGTGGCCTAAGCATTTATGAGAAGAAGACTAGAAAGAAGAGGACAACAAAGGCATTAGATGATAGAAGCAAGTTAAAGAAGGTTAAGATGAATCCCGTGACGGAGGATACATATGCAAAATAAATATCCACAAGATGTGTTAGGAAGACCAAGAAGGGAGTTGAACCGTGAGCATCCTTTTGACTTCAATTTATGCTCAGCGTTGCAATAGATTTTATTCATTGATGCATTATCTTAATTTTTTGAGTAAATTTTATAAAACCTTAAATTTTGCTATCGTTCTTGTACAAAACTCTAGATATTATGACTTGTGTCACTTAAACTCAGGTATTATAGTCACAATATTTCATAAAATCCTAGGTATTATGGTCACGGCAAAGATGAGTTGCTAAAAGTAGTGACGTGTGAAGTCCTTCGTCATGTGGCCGGAGGCGCCGAACAGGGAGAATAACTCGCCATTGTCATGTACGGTGGTGGCGATTGTGGAAGAGTAATTATAATGAGGTGGGGTTTTGTGAAATGTTATGACTATAATATCTGGAGTTAAGTGACACAAACCACAATATCTGAGGTTTTGTACAACAATGATCACAAAACTTGGGATTCTATGAAATTTACTCTCTTTTTTTTGTTGCGGTACTCTCACACTTTTGTTGTATTCGGTTATTGAGCTAAATACTCGATTTATTGTAATAGCTCGTATACAAATGTTGCATTAGTTCTATGGACTTGTTTCACCAACAATGTTGCATTGGCTTTTTTACATGGTTGGTCGGTTGGTCCCCCACTAACTTCCAAGTTCTTTAGCTACTCTTGGCGACGCCGTCGGTGAGGAAGAAGCTTCAACCGCCGAATCGATGACTCCTCGCCTCGAGTGCTCACAGCCTCGGCTCTACCATTTGCTGTGCATTTGCCGGCGATTGCGGGCGGCGAAAGGAGTGTAGGGGCCTCCTAGAAGCGGAGGTTGAGGGGAACACCATAGGATCCGCGACGGCCACGAGCGGCAGCGATCTACTCGGTAATACTCCCAGGCGCCACCGAGAACAAAAGATTTTGGGATCCCCAATTCCGGCGAGGGCGCTGCTGCAGCTTCAGTTTAAGGGTGGACCCAGACAATTGGATGATTGTAGAAGTAACAGAGGAGGGATTAGGGAAGAACACGACGGTCGTACGGAGGCGGCCCGGAAAGCCGGAGCTGAACTCCAAAACAACCGAGGGAAGGGAACTACGTTATTTATTATTGATGGGGTACCTTGAGCCTCTAGGCCAGTGAACCATGTGCTGACGACGATGAGCATCGCCACAACATAGCCAACGGCCGGTGGACATGGATGCACAATCTCAACAATCAGCAAGCCAGGGAGAAGGGTAGCTAGCCTTCACCAAACGAAGAACCGCCTGGATCTGGACGGCCGAGTGCGAGCTTGGTGGAGAGGTACACACCACCAGGAGTATTTACATCAAAAGGGGTGGCGATTCCCCTCGTCTGACTAGGAACGCGGAGGAAGAAGCCTCAATCCCAGCGCAGCTGGGCAGATGCGGACGCGCCAGTGGCAGAAACGCCTTCAGATCGTGACCAGCAGCAGACCCGAGTCCACCATCCACAGCGCTCGCTGGTAGGAATCTCTGGTCTGCTCAGATCTGAAAGCACCAGCGAAGGGCTTCTCTTCCTTTCACCGAACGGGAAGCCCACCAGAGAAGAAAATGGAAAGTAAGATAGCTAATGTACAGCAGGTGAAAGGTATGGGTCCCCCTCCGGCTCAACGCCGGCGAGCGTGGCCTGCCGGACCTGGGAAGGAAGGAGTTCTGCATTTGCTTGGGACGGCGGAGTTCGGAAGTTGCTATTCTCGAGTGTTTAAACCCGTATCAGCCTTACTGCCTTAGTCTAATATCTCTCAGAATTCAGAAAGCATTATTAGTTAAACGCTAGTATTTCATAGCCCCCTCTCAAACACAGGAGAACTTGAAAATCGCTAATTCTATGACTGGGAACGTAAAATGAAAATATTATAAGATCCTAAGTATATAGTTCTATTCATCTTCATCAGAATTAATAAAAACTTGTTGGGCGTCAGATAACTAAAGTAACAACGAAGACAAATTGACACCTAGGCAGAGTAAAACTAACATCAACCATGGGACACTACCGTAAGCAGGTACAGATCAAGACTCCTTTATGCAACTGATAAATGGCATCCCCATTCATCTGCAGAGAAAACTAGCAGTATATCACCACGAATAATGCCTTCACATCTCGTCACTCAACAGCATGGCCAAAGCAGAACTGCTGGCAAACCTTTGCCAAAGAGGAAAATAAGAGAGTAATACGATAAGTATGGCGAAAATATGCAAGGGTGTCATTGTGCAAGAAAATTCTTACCAATCATGAGATCTATACGGAATTTCATGATTTCATTAGGAATCTTTTGAATAAAAATAATGTGAGAAGCTGCATCAAGATTATCATCGCGGTCAGCGGTCAACAGCATCAGTATCACAACACCTGCCTATAATCAGCAGCATCAGCAATCATCACCACTCACCACAACCATCAGCTGCACCATCGCGAACATCAACACCGACAACAAAGACTAACAGCTACATCATCCACCATGGGCGGTCCCGTGCAATATCATTATACCAGTAAACCGCAACCCATCACACGAACGGATAACTAGAAAATGCACCAATGTTTTAACACAAGTTAATATGACAGTATCGAGATAGAGCACAAGAGGTCAAAATACAAACCAACAGCATAATTCTGACAGTACAGGAAAACACCATCTAGAAACCAGAAAGATCAACTAGCAACCTTGAATAGTAGTTCAGTGCTTCTTCATCATGCTCAGCCAACCTCTTGCAGTACCATAAAATATTGTTCTTAGGCATCATTGGATCAAAATGCATTACTCCTGACAACAGATTTTGGTTTTCTGAAGTTAGATGGGTAAACATACGCAGAGGGTCAATACAATATAACCAGCAGTTGAACTTCAACCTTACCTTCCCATTGCTGCCCGGGCTACGAGAGCCTGCACGCTTTGGTGATGGTGAAACACTGCGTGAAGGAGGTGAACCCTTTCCATTGGTCTGCTTTTCAGGACTTCCATTGTCAGAGGGGCTCCTGCGTGGTATTGGCATCTTGTCAGGGCTAGCACTACGCCGAGCAGGTGAAGCACTACAAAAGAGAACAAATTAGGAGTTTGAAACATAAAAAAAAATACAAAAGGAACAACGGAAAGGAGGTGAAGCACCTATGGTATGAATGGCTTCGACTCCTGCTTCTGCTCCTGTTCTTGCTCCTGCACTTATCATCATCCCTTGCCCTGCGATGATTCTTGTAGTCAGGGCTTGAACTTCGGCTTCGGCTTCGGCTTGTGCTATGACGACGATGGTCTCTCTCCCTATCACGCCCATGCCTTTCTCTGCTCCTGCTGCGACTTCGCCTCCTATGATCTCTGTCTCTGTGGTCATCTCTGTGCCTAATTAAAACAAGAAATGCACTATAAATTGCCTAGACTACTAAAATTTTCAGCAACCATATGACCGCTTAGCCTACACTGCGGAAAGAAGCTACTCTTTGATAATAAAGTAGAGGCGCTTATGCAGACAAGTATTCTTTGAGAAAGATGGTGAATGTCCAGAATGGGACAGCTGGAACACGTCCAGGAGAGAGAGCTATACCACTGGGACAACAAGAAAAAACATGAAAAAGAGTACATTTTGAACGATGCTTGTTAACTCCAAAAGTAATGTAAAAGGAACTAAGCTCTTCACCTTGGCCTCGGGCTACGGCTTCTTGACCTGTCTCGTGGTTTCTCAATCACCTCTATGATCCTTCCTTTACGACTACAGAAAGTAACAAAACATAAGCAAAACTGAATTAAATTATGATGACTCAATTTACACAAAAGGGCAGAGTTCCCATGAATTTTTTTGCTGGAACCACATCAACTTAGTAATTTAGTATTTTAATCTAAAGTGCAAACAAATTCTCAACATTCAGATTTACATTCGGACATTTTTTTGTTGTTGTTGGAATCATTGAGTACTGCTCCTTGCTACATTCACACCGAAACCGACTTCCGACAAACCAAACAAATGAGACAAGCAACATGATAACTATGTTAACAAAATAAACACCTACCGACACACATACCACAAGTAACAAGATATCAACACAACATGAGTGCGAAAGAACCCCACTCACATTGCCTCCGCATTGGGGCCATACTTGGCAAACTGCACCATGATGTTCCTCCCATCCACATTACGCCCTGCGCAAAACAATCAGAACAAATTATCAGAGGCAACCCAAAAGCCGCCCACAGGTTAAGGGGAAAAAACAAACGGGCAGCGCACCATCAAGCCGATCTATGGCCTTCTGCGCCTCATCAGCGTACTTGTACCGCACGAACGCGAAACCCCTCGAGTCCCCAGTCCTTGAGAACCACCATAAAAGAAATTGAGGAAACATTCATCGAACAATGGAGGAAGAGAACACCAAAAAAAGCTCACGGTCACGGGGCTCCTCACCTCCGATCCCTCGGGATGAAGACGTCGACGACCTTGCCGTAGCGGTCGAAGAGCGGGAAGAGGTCGTCGGCCGTGGTGCCTGCGCAACAAAGGGAAAGGACGAGGAAGCGATTAGAGAGGACCGAGCCGCGAGCCCAGCTAGAGATTCGGCTAGGGTTAGGGTTCCCTCACGGAAGCTGATGTTGAGGACGAGGAGCGAGAAGGTGTCGCGGATGTCCGGCGGGCCCGACCTCCCGAAGTGCGACATCGCTCCGCCGCCGGCGACGCCTAGGGTTTAGGGCTCCGGCGCGGCCTAGGGCGACGGGGAGCAGTGCAGCCGGGGGTAGAGAGAGCGAGAGCAACGGGAGCGGGTGGGCTCAGCGAGGAAAAGCTTATCGACACGAGTCCCTTTTTTTTCCATTTCTTTTAATGCACAGCGGTGGGCCCAGAGAATGGTGCACATGGGCTAATAAATTCAATACTAAGCCCAGATAATCATTAAATCTGCCAGTTGGGTAGCCCATTTAAGATCCAGCAACGGACCGCGACCTAGTTGGACGTCGGCGGCGGTGGTTAGGGTTTTTTAGGGAGGAATACGCGTCGAGGAGAGGCTCCTAGTGGGGCATCATCTGGGCCGAATGGACTTCTGGGCCTGAGCATGTATTGGGCCTTTTCGAGGCGTCCGAGTCGTAAGCCATTCATTCATTCATTCGCGCGCGAGAAGAATACGGCTCACTTGGTGTTGTCCGTTTACAGCCTCCCGATTTGGATCGCAGATTGAATATCTAAATGGATTCAAATGAAAAAAAAATTGTATACAAAAGTTGTAGATCCCGTCGAGAGCTACAATTTTCATATAAAGTTTATCTCCATCCGACATCATATGAAAAAGTTATGCTTTTTTTAAGAATTAACCGTAGACAGAGGAAAAATCGCGCGTTCAAAGCCGCACTAATCGCCCGGGCCCTATATATGAGTGATCGGCGCCTAATTCTGCAAATTTTTTTGCCCTGACGCCTAGTTTTGAAAAAAGTTAAAAAATATTAAAGAAAAAAATTCCCCAATTTGGATCGCAGATTGGAAATTTTTTTAAAAAAATAATACATTTTATAAAAGGAATTGCGATATTAATACACCGAATTTTTTTTGCAAAAATAATACTAATTCGGTCAACCGTTTGGCGAAATTGGAGTAGTAGCCAGATGGATGGGCGAAGACCCTATTTTCGCCGAATCGTTGGACGAAAATACGTTAATTACGTTATTAGCCTTGCCCTGACAGAGCAGTCTAATACTGATTTGACATGTGGCAATTTCGCCAACTGGTTAGGCGACAACCGATAGTCACCCATTGGTTCGGACGCCACTACTAGTTGTCGCCTAACCGTGTGACGGCAACTGGTTGTCGCCTAATTAATTGGTGAAAATTGTCACGTGTCAAGTCAGGATTAGACTGCTTTGTCAGGACGAGGTTAATGACGTAATTACCGTATTTTCGCCCAACAATTCGGCGAAATTAGGGTCTTCGCCATCCATCCGACTATTACTCCAATTTCACCAAGCAATTGGCCGAACTAATATTATTTTTGCAAAAAAAATTGGCGTATTAATATCGCAATTTCTTTTATAAAATGTATTATTTAAAAAATCTCGCAGATTGTATTGTCCGAGAAGAAACAGAGAATCAATGTCCCCAAATCGCAGCATGAATCAAACCAAAAAAAATTCAGAAGTGAAGCTAAATCCAATGTGCCTTCGCTAAGCGACATCGCCGATTCGAAGTAGGAGGTGACAGTGCCGAGTTAGAAAATTTTCGATAGATGTGTACATTTTACACGTATAATTCTATTATATAATGATTTCGTAACATCATAAACCCAACTCGTGTATTTGTAATTTATTAAAAGTATAATACAAATAGTTCTAAGGTCTTAAAATTTCTAAACCACTAAAATTAAAATCAATTCAAATAAATTTGATCCATTAAAGAGATACTTTAGCACTTTTAAAATTTTTGAAGGCGACCCTTATTACCGCCACTGCCGTATACAGTTCGCCGATGCAGTGACTGGCAATGCAGAGCCTTGAGTGGATGCTGTCGCCGGATCTCGCCCGATCCTGCTTCCGTCGCAAAAATTAGATCGGAGGGGTGGATGAGGAAATCCCCTGGTCGCCGGTGCTGTTGGGCACTCATCATTGCTAGTTGTTGATCGCTGTGGTGCTCACCTCGCCACGGAAGAGGTAGGCGACGCAAGCTACAGAGGAGAGCTCCCGCGGTGACGAAGACAGTCGGCGAGGACAGCGGTGTGATGGCCCGAAACGACGGCGAGGGCTCAGGAGAGACGTACGGATCCACGGCAAGGTGCGCGGAGCCAGAGGGAGGACGGTGGAGGAGGCGTTGCCATTGGGCAGCACAGGGATGATGGCGGCGACGATGGAGGTGGCATGGGGAGCGCGTTGACGTTGGCTAAGGCGTGCTCGATTGGAAATTTGGAATGTGCCCACTGGTTTGCTCCGTAGCAGAGATAACAACACGATTAATGGTGTGATTAGAACAACTAGTATAGTACCCTGTCTTCCGGTTTCTTTTTTCCAGCACGTAATATATGATTTTTTCTTTTTCTAGAACGTTTGTTTCCTTTTCCTTAATTCCAGGATATTTGTTTCCTTTTCCTTGAGATGATGCTGGAGGTGGGAGGAGATCTGTTGTGGGCCACAGGGATGAGTTAGACACATTAAACAATGGCCATCGGATGTGGGTGAGTAAAGCTGAGAAAAGATCTGAGAGGTTAATTTTGATGGAGGCAAGTTTCTGGAGACGTTTCGCTGGGTGCATGAAGGTTAGGTCATCTCTAGTGGGGTGCATTATTTGGGGTGGACGTAGAAAAGAATACTTAGATTCATTATAAAGGGGTATAGATTAATACGGAAATTAAAGGAATTGAGCGAAATTAGGATCTTAGGGAATGATAAGATCCAAACATCCAGATCAAACCACACTATCAGACGCTGCCCTTCTCTCACCAGTCTTATCCACATGTTCTCTGCTCCTGTTAGAATTAGCACGGTAAAAATAGGAGACATAAGAATTAACGTGAAAAACCCTTACGAAAAAAAATCATGAAAAACAATCCGCTATCAGTTCCAAGGATTACAAGTACTAGGGGTAGCTTATATAGCCAAAGAATTCAAGTTGTAGATGATTTAGACTAACAACTTATTTAAACAAAAATAAAAGATATAGTAAGTTGAGATATTGAGTTATCTCCAACAAACCATCTTAACTAAAAAATTATAATGATATTGTCTCCAGAAAACCCTAAGGGTAATTAAGCACCATGAATACAAGTGTGTTAAAAGTCCAAGGACTATTGAACAAGTAAGACTAGAACAATTAATCCAAACACTTGTAGTGCAAAAGACAAAAACCAAAATAGTCTTATCTAAATGCTTCTAATTAAGCAAGATTAACCAAACCACTAGTAGGTCACGAGAAAGATTGGAACAGTCAATCCAAATACACAGCTATCAACAAAGCAGACGAAGAAATCTAGCTCTTCAAAAATTTATAACCCAGTAAAGTTTGAGTCTGTGCAACTGACCTTCTAAAACAAACACTCAATCATCAAATGGCATAAGCCAAGACATCACCTATGGTGCTGGGTAGATAGCGAAGAACACATAACATGGACTTATGACATGCTCCACCTGAAATATAAAATTCGGCAAACTGCCTACTGAAAATCCATAACATGGTTGAAACCGCTCAAAAAATATCAATATGAAGAAACAATTCTCATGCCATCAATGGAGTATAAATTGTAGTAGACCCCTCATATCGAGTAAAGGCGTCAAAATAACGTTGTAGTATCTACGCAAAAATAAACTCCTTGCACTTTAAACCTACATCTCAAACCGATACTGGAGCAAAACCTTCACTATTAAAACTCCGAAGAGTATAATGCTACCATCAGGTTGTCATCAAATTCCAAATAAACATTGCTAAAACTTCTATAATGGTCAATGTATCCAAACGGTAAATAAAACATCAAAATAACGGTGATAAAACACTAAAATTCAGTTGTCTCCTCAACTGATATTTTTTTCTTTTCTCTAAAGTTGACGATGAAACGTCAAATAAATAGACGATAAAATATCGAAGAAACCGATGATGAAACGTCGAATAAATTGCCAAGAATTCGCTAATAATAAATCCCGCATGAATGCTGCCAATAATAGGCATGAAAGCTTGAAACTGCGATGAAATCCCACTTTTTGGCGTTGGAACATTCGTCGGGGTAAATAGCAATTCTTTCATCACGCCCATATGTAGAAGAACGGCTCTCATTTGAACTTGCCATATAGATAAATTGATCTTGTCATCGAAATTCTCAATGTCAAATTTAGTAGATAACATGGTGGAGAAAACTTGCAGATCAAAAATATATGAGAGGTGCTTCAATGCTTTTTTTTTACAGTTGCACAAATATTAAAGAATGAATGAAGGGTAGATGGAGATTACTTACTCCTTCGTTTGCTTCAAGATTTGTGCAACTTGTATTAGAAAAGAAAGCATTGAAGCATTGCTCAAAATATATAGTAGATTCTGGAAAAAGAATCCTAGTAAGCTTTGGATGCGCCTAGCAAAATTTGGTGGAAATCAGAAGCAAAAGCTGGAGTCGAGAAGCCAGAGCTAAAGCTAAAAGCCATAACGAAAAGCTAAAGCCCGAAAGCCGAGAGCTAGAAGCCGGGGCTGTGACCCCAAAAAGAAGATAAAATCCCTTGTGGGATCTATTTCAAATCGGGAGAACATTCACACCCAAGTAATCACAGAGCGCATGCATAACTTTCTCAATTTGCTGTGTAAGTCAGTGTGTAAGCTCACGGGTGGGAGCAAGGAGCCAAGGACCAAGGCCTGGCACTCGACCAAACCATAGTCAAGCTCACGAGTGACTGCGCAATCGGTTTGCACTCTCATCTTTCAGGACGTCGAAAGCAGGATGAGGGCGCTACAGTTTCATTCGCGACAGGACATTGATCAGCACCAAATCTAGACGATCAGCGCAACTAAACATGAAGACAAGAGTCAGACGTTCTCGTGACCAGCGGACGGATGTCCCTTCTTCCCTCCAAAAGCCAGAGTCCGGTCTGGGAGAGATTCCCTCTAGGCGATCTGCTCTCTCTCTCTTTTCTACAAGAAGCTCTGGGTTTTAAGGTTTTCAAGAAGAATGTTATCGGCTCAGTTTCGGCCTGGTTTTCTTGTGCGAGATATAGGGGTTAGTACTCCTCAAGAGTACTAGTATAGTGCCCTATTTTCCGATTTTTTTTTCAAGTAATATATGGTATTTTCCTTTTCTTGAACATTTGTTTCCTTTTTCTTAATTTCAGGATATTTGTTTCCTTTTCCTTGAGATGATGCTGGAGGTGGGGGGAGATTTGTTGTGGGCCACAGAGATGAGTTAGACACATTAAACAATGGCCATCGGATGTGGATGAGTAAAGCTGAGGAAAGATTTGAGAGGTTAATTTTGATGGAGGCAAGTTTTGGGGACGTTTCGCTGGGTGTATGAAGGTTGGGCCATATCTAGTAGGGTGCATTATTTGGGGTGGACGTAGAAAAGAATGCTTAGGTGCATTATAAAGGGGTATAGATCCGTACCTCTTATATTGATGCTCTCTGCCTTAGGCTCATTGTAAGAACCTGTGTTGTTTTTTCTCTCTTGTTTCATTGAATGGCAGAGCTTGTGCCGCTATTTCAAAAAAAAAGCATTTGGAGTCCAATGGGCATTAATGCATCTTTGGTGCTTCTCCACAGGAATCTCTCGGAGTGCGTCTGAAGGCCGAAGCGCGGAGGCGGGCGCGGAGGAGATGGGCGGTGAGTGGATGGGCGGGCCCGGAAGGAGGCTCTCGAGCGGCGCGGCTGGAGAGCGGCCTTCAGCGCCGCGATCGGCGGCTCGGAGGAAGCCGTGTAGAGGCCGACGAAGCAGCGGGCCGCCGTGGTGGCAGTGCGGGTGATCGTGAGGCGGCTGTGGCCGGCGCGGGTGATGGCGACGGAAGGTGGGGCCGGCCTAGGCATGGTGGCCGCGAAGGTAGGTGGTCATGGAGGCGCCACCGAGACGCGGGCCAGTAGACAGGTTGGAGGCAGAGCCGAACGATGCGGGTCCGGTCGAGATCGTGGATGGGCGTGGAGAAGCCGATGGCGATGAGCGGAGGTGGACGTCGGCGGCCGACGTGGAGGCTAGGTGGCAGCTGGCGCCAAACAACGTAGATTGAACTCCGTGCGATGTTGCCGTGTGGGTACCAATTGTTAGGGCTCTAATACCACTGGTTAGAGTTAGCATGGTAATAACAGGAGACATATGATTTAATGTGGAAAAACTCAAGCGGAAAAAACCACGATAAACAATCCATTATCAGTTCAAAGGATTACAAGTACTGGGGGTGGCTTATATAGCCAAAAAGTTCGAATTGTAGATGACTTGAACTAATAACTGAAAGTGCATCTAGGCACTTATGTTATTTTGGTGATTAATGACAAACACTCATAATGACAATCTATACAATTAAGTAAATGCTTAACTTAGTGCTTAACAAATGACAAACCTCTAATATGATTATATTGGTATGAGACTAACTTGTTATTGCCTAGTTGAGTATCAGTCTCATCTATTTAGAGGAAAATCAAGTGGGATGGTTAAGCAAAGATAAGGTATGCAATTTTGGTATCTATTCTATATTTGTTATTGCATTCCTTTCGTGCAAATGCATAGTGAACTCCAAGTAGCATGTTGATTATATATATGCACATTGGTTCATGTCATATTTATTTGTGCATATATATTCATTTGAGTTCATTATGTGCTTTGTTTTAGTATGCATGTATTAACTAGAGTTAAACTTGTATTGCTATAGATTGACTTGGTGCATGCATGTCTTAGTTGTGTATCTTCTCATGCACTTCTCTTGGTGAAGTTTAATCTAGAGTTGGATCACATATTTACTCTTATTCCAAATATTATTTGCACATGTACAGTTCGTGTACATTCTATCATGTGCTTCATTTAAGTAAAGACTGTGATCCTCGCCATGATTTAATTGATTCATCATATTGGCAATTATCTCTCTAGTGCATATAGATCAATTACATATTCATCATGATGTACTTAGTAGAGAACATTTCTTATGTCAAGTGTTTCCATTTTGTGTTGTGCTTCTTTTTATGAAACACTTGTTGTAATCAATTGCTCACAAATATCAATTTGTTCATATCTATTGAGCTTTTGGGACTAATGTCTTTCATGAGTAGTTTGGAAAGAATTAGGTCCCGTCTGTGTATGATGACCAAGGTATCTTGGAGGATGATCATTAAGCTGAGGTCAACAAGACGGCGGTGTCACCAAGAGTTGAGGACTAAGTCAAGAGCGACTTGGCGTAGAGATCGTCAGAGAGGATGATCAAATCAAGGTTGATAGGACGAGAGTCTCATGAGGTGAATCGAGTCGAGTTGGACAAGGCGAAGATGTCATCAATTATATGGTGAAGGTCTTCATGCATCGACATCAAGAAAGAAGACGGCAAGTGACTATTTCTAGACTTATATTATCTTTGATTTATTTTGAGTCTAAGGATTGCCGTACTATTAAGAGGGATGCGATGTCGAATGACTTTTAGATGTGTCAAGTGCTCAAGTGATCCATCCTTGTGAATCTTAGAAAGAGAGTGGTGTTGGTGGTGTCGAAAAGTGAGAGTTGTAGGTCTTCCTCGGATTCTTTGTGAAATCTGTATTTATCCTTTGAGTTTTGGTTAGTGAGACCTTGTTAGTTGTGTAGCCCTCGTTCTTAGCTTTTGATAGAGTCCAAAATCACTGAAATCGGAGTCCGGAGTGAAAAGTTATGCTCGTTTTCGTCGGGTGGCGGTGCAATCCGGAGTATCCGGATATTCAATCCGGACATTCGGGTTGACACCCTCGATGGTGCTCTCGATCAATCCGGAGTATCCGGGGTTTTTTCCGGAGTCTCCGGGTTGTGCCCAGCTGTCTCCAACGGCTAGTTTTCTTGGGACCTCTATATAATGCCCCCTTCTTCCCCACTTCAAAAGAGGCTTTTACCCTGTAGATTAGAGGTGCTATACCCTTGTTCTTGAGCCCCCAAAACACCTCTTTACCCGTAGATCTAAGTGATCCCCTTGGTGAGAAGGGTTGGGAAGAGTTTGAGGAGTGAGGTGCTAGGTTGAGTGAGACTTGAGTTGGTTGAGCACTTGATTTCATCTCCAAGCTTGTTCTTCGTGAGCATTTGTTACTCTTGGAGGTTGAGGACTCCTAGACGGCTAGGAGGTTGCCTACGAGCCACCGGAGCTTTGTGTGGTTGGCCGTGGGAAGTTTGTGAAGGTCGGTTCCGCCTCCGTAAGGGAAGGAATCAAAGGAGTGAAGACCGGCGAGTGCATTTGTGCAACACCGGGAGGAAGAGGGTTGAAAGAGACCCTGGCTCAAGTGTGACCGAGCCGCCTCAACGGAGACGTAGGATCCCCTCAAGGATCCGAACTTCAGGTGAAAAATCATCGTCTCCAAGTTTGCTTCTTACTCTTGTTTTAGTATTTGATTTTGAATCTTGAAATTGCCCGATCTAGTCTATTGTTGTGTTTGGCTCTAGATATTCATCATCCCCATGTACCTGATAGCTTTTAGATCTTTTGTATTCAAGTAGATTGTTGAAAAATTGCAGGGATTTAAAATCTCATTTCGAGGTCTTAAATCCGGAGTATCCGGACTTCTGAACCCGGATAGTCCGGACATTTCGGAGTATCCGGAGATAAGTCCCGGACACTCCGGCCTAAGTCCCTCGGATCCAATCCGAGTATCCGGACTCGGGACCCGACGATCCGGATATTTGAGTATCCGGATAAAATCCGGACACTCGGACTTAGACCCTCGGGAGATTTTATTTAGCTGCAAATTTTTTATTCCGCTGCATTTAGTTACAAAGTTTTTAATTCGCCTATTCACCCCCCCTCTAGGCGACATCCCCTGTCCTTTCAATAACCTATTTGGATAAAATCAAAAGATATGATAAATTGAGATATTGAGTTATCTCTAACACACTTTCCCAATATCCCCATCTCCTCCGGCATCTAAGTCCCTATCTCTCTTCTATTCCTTATGTACTCGCTCTCTTTCTCTCTCAGTGCAACGAGCTCCAACCAAGCAGCCATACGCTGGTTAGCAATTGGTGTTATATCTTCACTAAGTGTAGCAACTTCGAGTGTCGCCGGTTGGTCGAGCTCCCTCGCTTTCGCTTAGTTTTCCACTTAGGCATACCAAGCTCCACTGTCGACTGCCCGGTCCGTGGTTGCCCCCACTTGCGCTCGCGGATGGCCATCTGATGCAGCCGGAGCACGTTGGAGGCCCCCTTCCAAGGAGTAGTCAGTGCTCGTCGTACTTGTCGCTGCTACAAGCAGAAGTCGTTGGATCTGGCGGGGTTGAGGTCGACGAAGCTGTGTCACAGGTGGTGGGCGGAGGACAGGCAGTCAAGGGATGACAAGGCAGTGGTGCTAGGGCAACCTTGCTCTGCTAGATCTAGACACGCTGGCAACAAGGTCTGGTGGGGATGTTGAAGATGTTTTCACAATTTGTTGTGCATATTTTTTGCAATTGTTCCCATAAGCATTTTGATTTGTTGCAACAGTTGTGTCAAAATTATTTGTCAAGTATTGAATGATTGTTACATCCTAATTATTTCTTGTTGCATAAGAGTGTCAATTTGTTGCACCACTTTGATACGATTGTCTTAGTTACGGTAACGATCTTTTTATGATCTTTGTGCCAATCGTTCCATTTGTTGCAAACATTGTTCTTAATTGTCGCATACAAAGACCTAGCATGTTGCATCATATATAACATCACATATTTGTTTGTTTGATACTTGTGACATAGCATAGAAGCGCTACTATGTATATCCAAATAATATACATAGTTGGTATGGTTGGGTGAGACCAAGATATCTCTCTTTTTTTTTCAAAATTATTTGTTATTCGCCGCATATGTCGATAATATTTTGTTGTAGCTATTGATCACATTTGCTACATATAGTATTCTCAAATGTTGCGTCACCTAAAAGGAGACCGTACGATAGAATGTTCCCTTCGTACGTCCGGGCTTTAGCAACACCCATATTATGGTATTAATTGCCGGCAGGAGATGAAAAAAATATGGGCCATTGGATCGCATAGATCAATGGTTTCAATCGAATATGGATGGCAGGATACCAAATGAATATCAGCCATTAGACGAAGACAATCCAAGGGCTAGGAAAGATTGGTGTGCAGAAAATTGGATGGATCTAGAAAAGAACATAACTCCTCCTTTTTATAGTAGTATAGAGTATAGAATAGATAACGGTGTTTAATTATGTTAATTGCGTTGGAGCAACGCCAACTCTGGATACGAGCCCTCCGATCAAACTGGATGAATGGTTAGGATGTTCCGGATCATCTAGACTCTTAATTGCACAAATTCGAATGGTTGCTTTTTCATATCTATACCCCTTTATAATGCACCTAAGCATTCTTTTCTACGTCCACCACAAATAATACACCCCACTAGAGATAGCCTAACCTTCATGCACCCAGCGAAACGTCCCCAGAAACTTGTCTCCATCAAAATTAACCTCTCAGATCTTTCCTCAGCTTTACTCACCCACATCCGATGGCCATTGTTTAATATGTCTAACTCATCCCTGTGGCCCACAACAGATCTCCCCCCACCTCCAGCATCATCTCAAGGAAAAGGAAACAAATATCCTAAAATTAAGGAAAATGAAACAAAGTTCTAGAAAAGAAAAAGACCATATATTACGTGCTGGGAAAAGAAAATCGAAAGACAGGACACTACACTAGTATATATAGAAGTATAGATATACGTACCACAGGTCAATTGACGGGAGGTTTTTCGCAAGAGAATTAGTCACGTCTTTCTTATTTTGAAACTCTGCAAGACTGCAACTTCATTTTCGCTTAGGATTGCTATGATAAGTAGTGAATTTAACTTGGCTCAAGATATGGTGGTGCAGTGCAGGGATTAAGTATGAATCTCTTTCAACGCAACGTGAGCTTTCTGAAATTTCCTTAGCAACCGCAACCAACTCCACCTTGCATTACACACCTACTCAGCTAGCTTCACACTGAACTTCACTTCAGATGTTTATGAGGATATAATATATGCCATGTGGAACCATGTGATTAATCCAACCATGTTAGCATCGCACTCTCTCTCTCTCTGTTTTTTTAGGGGACAGAGATTGTGAACTGTCCTTAGTTGAAGGTCGATCCTTTTTAGCGTTAGTGAGTGAATCAACTCATACCTGCTCACCGAGAAAAATGGAGAAGGATTGTCACCTTATATGTATATTTACATAATCTTTTTCGAAAGTTTTTATGACACAATCTTCTGAAAACTGAGTCTCACTAGTAGGAGGTTTGGTCGCCAACAATAAAGGCCCAAGACCAAGAGATCTAGAGCGAGATCTGTACTTTCTCTCTCGTCAACATTATATTCATGGTCTCAAAATTCAGCGAAAAGGAAGTCTGCTGGTAAGTAGAAACACAATGGTGCAAAATTAATGGACGATCCATGGAAGGAAATTAACATGTGCATTCAGATATATCCAGATACTGGGCATCTATGTTCTATCATCAGTACAACAAGAATCATATTATTCCTACGAGCAACTCCACGTACTCCTGCCTTAATTTGATCTAGTGATAAAACTACCACATCGGTGTTTCGATGTGCAATGTTGATCAGCCTTCGTACAAAAGAACAACAATTTTGAGCTCTTTTATGTATGCTAAATTCAATATTGACCATTCATTCTTTTCGATCTAACGGATTAGATTAGCTAGTATTTATTTATACGTTCTTCGATAACAGAGTAATAGGAATAACTTGAATCGATCAATGGTTAGATCTGATTTCTACTACCATCTTATACCGTCAGTATAATGCACCGCAAAAGTTCTTCTTTATAAGTAGGACATGCATGTATGTATGTATATGAAAGTTTTACAAAATTCAGGGATAGATCAGCGTATACACTCATATATATAGCATGATATATTATGACGTCATAAGAAATCAGTGATGAAGGGGTCGTCGGGGAAGAACTCCGGCCAAGAGAGGGGGCTGCTCGCGCCACAGCCTAAGCTGGACGACGCCGTAGCGCTGCACCCGCTTGCAGGGTTCGCGGCGTCGGAGAGATCGGTGAGGGAAGGCAGCGAGCCACCGTGGCACGCGAACTCGTCATGAGCACCGCAGCTGATGAGGAGACCTTGGTTAGCTTCGTCGCTCACGCTCACAGGCGCCTCGGAAAACGTGCACGCCATCTGGTGATCACAGGCCGTCGACACTGGAACACCAGGGGTTCCCTGCGGCGAGCAGACGACGCCGCCAAGAGCTGCTTCGGCGTCAGGCGTGGAGACGACCGCGCTGGAGGCGTCGGCAGAGGCGATGGTGGAGGCCGCCGACTGGAGGAGGCACTGCAGGTACTGGAGCTTGGCGGCCTGGATAGCCACGTCAGCGCCGGCGCCGGCGTCCTGAAGCTGCACCGCCGCAGACGGATCAACGGCGAGCTGGTCCCGGATGCTGGCGAGCGCGATGAGCTGCGGCAGCGCGGCGAAGAAGTCGGTCCTTGGGCGGTGCGTCATTGGGTCGAAGCCCATCTGTATGAGCCGCTTCTTGAGGTGCGTGTTCCAGAAGTTCTTGATCTCGTTGTCCGTCCGGCCCGGCAGGTGCGTCGCGATCGCCGACCACCTGAAATTCAACCCGTGCTCATGCATGTTCAGTTCATGAGAGATCGAGGCGATCGATTTCGTCGATCAAATGGAGAGAGCGCTGCATCGATCGATCGATGGATTTGTAATTTTGTACGACGCACTTGTTGCCGAGGATGGAGTGGAGGTGGAGGATGGTCTGCTCCTCCTCCTGGGAGAACTTGCCCCTCTTGATGTCCGGCCTCAGGTAGTTGGTCCACCTCAGCCGGCAGCTCTTGCCGCATCTGTTCAGCCCTGCAATCTCCATGCACCAGCAGGTGTTCAAAGATTTGCTAAAAGTGGGCAAAGATGTCGAAACAGTTCAAGTAGCAAGGACTCTCTCTCTCTCTCTCTCTCTCTCTCTTTGCAGTCTGGACGTGTGGCATATTTCAAGGTTCCTCCTGCAGCTAATTAGTGTAGAGAATCAGGACCATGCACCTGGGCGATAGTACCTTAAGAAGCAATGACCAAATGCATGTTGTTGGATGGAATCTTTGAGTTTGCAAATTTCATCATACCCACGACACGTACGAGTGGGTCTGATGAAATGCGCGCTAAATTCGTCTGAATGCAGATGCAGAGTGGTGTTTCGACAGCCTTAAGATCTCTGCAGATGGAGAATGGTTAACTGTACCAGCAAGACTTGGGAGGGTCCTCCAGCTGCCATGGCCGTTCTTCTGGATGTACTGCAGCAGCTTCTCGTCCTCCTCTGGGGTCCATGGGCCCTTCTTGAGGCCACTGTCGTCGCAGCAAGGAGATCTTCCCATGCTAACTGAGGATGAACTGAACTGAATTACCACTGATATATAACTGACTACTGATGGGCTTCTTCAAGTAGATTGAAGTTGTGGCCACCGGAGGGACAAGGGCTGCTTGCTTATATACTGCTTGGTGCTTATGACATTTGTCCCCTACTTGTGGTTTTTGTCTCGTTATATGCAGGATTGCTCTGCTTTTTCTATTGCCATCGTGCAGCGCTTTCTAGTGCAGAAGAGGACTTTGTTAGTCTGCGCACGCAAAGGGAATAGAATTTTCAGCCAGTGTAGCATGGGTCATGTCCCACTGAAGAAATTGAGGAAGTGTATGATTTGTCTACCTTGTTCTAGCTGACTAGCTAGCTCCAAAATTCAGACAGTTGCTAGCTAGTAGCAGTAGTAGACTACCAGTACTCAGTACTATACTTGTGTCCATAGTCCATACGCCACAAGCATGCTCTTTGAATCTGCATATATATACTTTTTTGGTGTATACATGTATGTACAAGCAAGATGCCTAATCCTGTACAGGAATTTCACAGATTCTCAGGCAAAAAATGAAAGAAAGAAGAAGTTGAGGTCGATGTGCACCAACCAATTTGTAACCACAAATGCTTTTAGGATATGTATATTTTTTAGAGTAAGCAGCTAAGCACTTCTCTGCAGTATATATTCATCCTACAGTCATATGCAATACACACTGCTATATATCTACAGCATAGCATACACACATGCATACATTTTAGAATTCAGATGCAAATACAGTTTGCGTGCGTGCGTGGTTGGTTAGGTGGTGCAACACAAGATGACAAGTTCTTTTTGTATACCATGATTGGCTGAGTTCATGCAGGTTGTCATGTAGCAGCTTGGCCTCTGCCTGCAGGGGATACCTGGAGTCAAGGCGAAGGAAACTGAACGGCATTTGTCAAGCGTCTTCATCTTCAGAAAACTAATGAGAGAGAGAGAGGACTGATCGAAGGTCAGCAGCAGCAGCTCCCATCAAATCTAAAAGATTTCTCTACCCCGCTTTGCTAAATGGCTAATTACGTGCGACATTATGGATTGTTTCCATGCATGCCTACGTGCTAATTTGGTGTCGCGGGGACAAATCGACCCATGCACGCAAACATAAGATAGTTTCTTCAGATCACCTATCCCACCCTCCTCCCCTAAAAGCCTGAACTTTTACTTGCATTTCCGTATTGAACTGTCCCACCCTCCTCCCCTAAAAGCCTGAACTTTTACTTGCATTTCCGCATTGACTGTTCTTTGCGTGACTTGCGTCTTTGCATCCCCCCCCCCCCCCTCCTCTTACACACGCAATGCTGATGTAATATAATCTCTTACAATAGAGCTGGTGGTAACAACGAAAAGTTATTTGTAGAGAGGGAGAACCAACTTTACGACTTGTTCTATCCCCACGTACTTTCTTGCAATAGAGCTCGCGCGGGTTGATTGACCATTAATTTTTTGTGTCAATACGTTCGTCAAAGGATATGGTTCGGAACATGTACTCTCTCCGATCTAAACTAAATGACGTTTTACCGTTTTACCATTTTACACGTAAATTAAGTATTGATATAAAAACTTATTAGAGCCGAGCTCGAGCTTCCAACGTACACGCTCTAGGAGCACACATGCATTTTTACTTCGAGCTGTTTGTCCGGCGCATTTGTCTGCAGCCTCAGCCCCCTGTATACGCATGCATGCCCTGATTATACGGGAACGCACATTAAATCACCCCCACCTCTGAAACTGAACTGCAATTGTCCAAATGCTCAACAAATCTATCAATGCACATTCATGAGCAAACATGCAGACCACATAGACCGGATGAACGCACATGTGAAACTCAGACCTCCGCATCTGCATGCATCCCAACACCCACTACTACAAAAAAAAAAGACTTATATTAGATGACCCTCATCATCACTGACGGATTTGAAAAACTGTATATGATAGTTGATCATTACAGACGATAACTACCATTAACATTATTGATGGTTTTTGAATAAAAACCGTCAGTTATGAGATTCACATCACTGACGGTTTTTAGCTAAAATCGTCAGTGATGAGACACACATCACTGACGGTTTTTGGCTAAAACCGTCTGTGATTAGAATTTCCTAGAAATAAGTACAGAGAGTCCCGATCTACTTAGTGTTTTTAGGATTTTCTGAGTTATTTTTGAGATAGTTGCGACTGAGAGCCGATCTGGTGAAAGGATACAGTGGATTTGAATGTGTGATTGTAGATCCTTTTGCTCTAGGTGATCAAATGTTAGTAATTGGTTCTAATTGCATTATATTCAAGATCTAGCTTGGTAAAGAGGGAATTGAAGATGGTTTAGATCTGTCTTGGTGTAGATCCATTTGTTCTTTGTGATCTAAAGTAGTAATTGGTTCTAATTGCATTATATTCAAGATGTAGCTAGCTAGGTAAAGAGAATTGAAAATGCTAAGTTTAAATGTAGCTTACATATAGATCTATTTGTTCTTTGTGATCTAACAAGCTAGATTGGTAAATTTAAATGTAGCTTATATGTAGATTTTAGATCCGTTTGTTCTTTAGATCTAGCATAGTTTATGATTTAGGGTAAGATCTAGTAAGTTAATTTGTGCTCCAATTTAAGAATGTGTGCATGTGCACTCCTAGTGTACTTAATTCATTATTTAACACTTATTGTTATATATGTAGCGTAGATGGACCGAATCTGGATGTACGCTGAGAACCGTGTGAGTGCCGAGTACATTAATGGCGTCTCTGCTTTTAGAAGGGCTGTAGAGAAGGATATGTTTAACAAGGGGGTGCAATTTATGTCTTGTCCATGCATTACTGCGAGAATTTGAGGATGTTTTGAAACTCAGCGCAGATCAAAACACACTTGATTCTAAGGGGTTTCAAAAAGGGGGCATACATGTTGGACCAATCACGATGAAGACCAGATTATACAGGAAGCAAGTAGTATTAACATCATCGACGAAGTCAACAATATGCAGTATGATATCGATTTTACTTTCAATGAGGATAGGTTTCACGATGACAATCTGGATCAGATGCTGCGCGATGCAAAAGGGAACCATGATGAGCGAGAGTATGAAAAAATCTAGGGCTTGATGGACGACTCAGAGAAACCTTTGTTCTTGTGCTACAGGTCCAAATACATAAGGTTGTTATCCATGCTTGAACTGCTGAAATTGAAGGCAAGCAATGATTGGTTCGATAAGAGTTTCAAGGCGCTGTTAGGTCTATTAGCGAACATGCTTTTGGAGGGAAACGAGTTGTTGATAACCAGCTACAAAGCCAAGAAGGTTCTTTGTCCCTTGGGAATGGAAGTAGAAAGAATACATGTATGTCTGAACGACTGTATCATCTATTGCAAAGAGTACGCAAATTTTCATGTATGTTCGGTGTGCAACGCATCCCGGTATAAGCGTAAAAATCAATCAGATGACGACGACGAGGGCATCAAGGTGAAGAAAGGACCTCCTGCTAAGGTGACGTGGTATCTGACTGTAATTCCCTATTTAAAGCGTTTATTAGTAGTCAAAACTACTGCGTTGGCACTCGAATGAGCGTAAAAACGATGGAATACTAAGGCACCCTACTAATTCCACCCAGTGAAGAAACATCGATAGGAGGTTTTAAGAATTCGGTGTGGATCCAAGGAATATATATAAGGTTTGGATTGAGTACAGACGGAATGAATCCTTTCGCTAACATAAGCAGCCATCATAGCACTCGACCCATGAATCTCTCTATCTAAAACCTTCCTCCTTAGTTGTCTATGAAGGGAAGTACATTTTATTATCTATACTTATCCAAGACCCGAAGCAACCTAGGAACAATATTGATGTGTACCTAGCACCATTGGTGGAAGATCTGAAAACATTGTGGGTTCCTAGGGTACAAGTATGGAATGCACACAAACGAGATAACTTCACTTTGCACTGCCTGTTGTTTTGCACCATAAATGATTATCATGGCCTTGCTAACCTGTCGGGCCATAGTACAAAAGGAGTCAAAGCCTGTACTCACTGCTAAGATGATACCGAGAGTGTGTGGCCGAATCACTTGTGTAAAATAATATACATGCATCACCGTAGGTTCCTTCAGAAGAACCACCCATGCCGTAAGATGAAAAAATAATTCGACGGAACGAACGAAGATGGTTCAGCTCTAAGGCTTTTAAAGAGACATATGTTCATAATATAGTTAAGAATTTGGATGTTGCCCTTGAAAAGGGACGTAAATCAAGGATTCATGAGAAGAGTATGTGGAAGAAGAAATCAATATTTTGGGACCTACCTTATTGAGAGCACTTAGAAGTTCGGCACTGCATCGACGTCATGCACGTAGAGAAGAATGTCTGTGATAGCTTGATTGGTCTCTTATTGAACATTAAGGGCAAAACAAAGGATGGTATCAATTCATGGCTTGACTTAATCGATATGAGCATCAGACCTAAGTTAGCACCGAAAGAGATGTAAAGGCCGAATGTACTGCGAACCTGCTTGTTACACTTTGTCTAAGGCTGAGAGAACTAAACTGTGCCAGTGCTTGTATGGTATGAAAGTTTCGTCCGGTTACTCCTCCAGCATGAAGAGACTTGTTTCGATGCAAGATTTGAACTTAACTAGTATGAAGTCTCATGATTGCCATGTGCTTATAACACAGATGCTCCCTGCCGCAACTAGAAATATTTTATCGATCAAGGTCTGGGAGACAATCACAAGGATGTGTTGTTTCTTTAACACAATTGCTCAGAAGGTCATCGATCCCAAAGGACTAGATGCTCTGCAGGCCGAGGTGGTGATGACTCTTTGTAATTTTGAGATGTATTTCCCTCCATCGTTTTTCGATATCATGGTCCATCTCATTGTTCACCTTGTGAGAAAGATAAAGATTTGCGGGCCCGTGTTCCTACATAGCATGTACCTGTTCGAGAGGTACATGGGAATTCTCAAATCCTATATACGGAATCGATCTCGACCGGAGGGCAGCATTGTCGAAGGTTATGCAATCGAAGAGGTCGTCGAATTCTGCGTCGATTACATGGCTCGGGTTGAACTGATAGGTGTATCTCGATCTCATCATGAGGGGAGGCTCCAGGGTATCAAGATCATCGAAAGGAAAATAATCACGCCTGATCCAATTGCGTGTGCTCAAGCCCATTTCAAGCCCAAGTTTGGACAAGTTTGTCTGGGTATATTGCTTAGCAATCCTTTAAAATGTATATACATTGCTTATCATCAAAGTTACTTCTACTTCATATTAATCTTGCATCCGAATTGAGAAGTATATATACCTAGAAATTACTTAAGAATTTATAAGGAGCAATATTTGTATAGTATGTATATATATGTATATACATCATGTTAATTCTGTACAGCACTATGACATATGACACTACATGTTCAATTGAGATGCATTGGTTAATTCATATTTAACTAGGTTGTGACTACATTGCTTAATTATTTTCACCTTGCAATACTTCATTACATCAATTGTTATCTTCCCTTAAGTACCTATGTATATGTGCTTGTTCGTACTGCTTCATGTCAATTCATTTTGTTGGTTGTTATTGTTCTTTCTATGCTATTGTCACCTGTTTTTTATTGCAATCAATTTCCTGTCCATTCTCTATACTGTTGTGCAAAGGGGCTAGCATGCAGCCATTTCCTGCATTTCAATCATTTCTTTTTGTTGCCTTTTGAATGCTCAATGATGTAATTAGGGTCTGTAGAAGTTGAATTAAATAATTTCAGTAACAAATAAGGCCTTGAACTATGAGAATCTGTTAAGCCCGTCTAGTCTTTCATATTGATTAAACCTGTAACTATTCAGTTCATATTCCTTTAGCAACTGCTATATGGGTCAATGACGCTGTTTTCAAAGATAGTGAATTAACACAAATTCTATACTTGAGCTCTCTAAATTCATACTTCCAATTTTGAATTTCCTAAAAGGCTGAAACCATTAGCTAGATAGTTACTTCCTGTTAATTCAAAGTTGTCTCTTGGTGCATAATTTCTGGTGCATAGTTTAAGAACTTAATACTTCATCAGTTGAACAATAAACAATAATTCTTAATACTCTATGGTGCATACTTTAAGAAGGTAAAGAATTCAAGGCCTTATTTGCTAAGCTAATTGTCTAGTTCAACTTATGATTAATTTGACTCTGGTGTAGTGGAGGTAAGAGATTAATGTCTAACTGTCCTACACCTCGTGGAGAGGAGGTGAAGGTCCAACCTTCAGCAACCCGACTCTTGAGAGCACACTTTGTTATTAAATTGCTCATTAATTTGTTAAATATATATGTGTGTACATATATGAATACAGCAAATAGAAATAAGGCTTAAGGTGGTGAAAGAGAGCGGAGTGATCTAATTTCTTTCCTTGTTCTAAAGAATAAAGGAACCCTTTTGAGCCATAATCTATGCAGTGAACAAAATATCTCTCATCTTAAATTTACTTTATTTCCTCTTCTACGATCGTCTATGAATTGTTGATTTAGCAACTTGCCTCATCTTTTAAGACCTAACACAATCTAGTTAAAAAGAAAATGACGTCTCCTCATTCCTCGTCGCCGAATGGATATGATGAGCCGAACATAGGACAATCGAGGCACGGTCTAAGAGGGCTAAGTAAAAGGCTCCAGAGCCGATATACCATCACGACGATCGATCCGCATGATGGGACCCCTACCGCATTTCTGAAGGCAGCGGCAACATTCCGGATATTATGCGGGATAGTTGGATGGCAAAGAGTCCCATCACCTATCCATCCTAGAAGTCGCTAATAGATGAGGAGTGCGATGTCTAGTGACATAAATTTTCACATCATTGGAACTCCCAGAAGACGCCATGCATTGCTAATGGTGAGAAATACTTGGAAGAACTTCAAGAGCACCCTTGTCAGTAATTACGTGAATAAGGAAATAACTCCGTTCTAGAAGTACGGGTTCATCACTGAAGATGTCTGGAAACGATTTGTTAAGATGAAGATGACGGAAGAATTACCACTGGGTACGTGGGTAAGATCACGCAATAGAAGAGGGAGGACGACAAGGCAATCCAGAAGGAGGCCTCCCCACCATTTGCCTCGATCTTAGACCCGCAGGCCTAAAATTGGGTAAGAGCGAGGTCACGTCCCACTCTTCGGACGACGTGTCCTTTGTAAACTCGCAGATGAGGAAGTGTCCCAACGTCTAGTAACATATCGAACTATATAGTTTATAATTAGTCTATATATAACTTAATAAGTGAAATAACATGTTTGGATCTTGGATGCAGATCACATTGAGAACCGAATCTTTCTAGGGCTCTTTCGAGGTAGTCAAGGAGAAAGATATACTCTCCACGGCCTTGAAAAACTAGGAGCACCTTGGGTCGCACGCAAGGCAAAGGTGTATTCGTTCCTTGGAAAACAGGATTCCCATAAGACTCTGACATGTACTGGAGTACGAAGAGAACCAAAACCGAGAGCGAGGAATGGCTAGTAGCAATCATTGAGGGAAGGGTTAAGGAAAGGCTGAGAGCGCAATTCGATGAACAACTAAGAAGTCTTGAGGAAAGGATGGATAGAAGGGTGGCTGCAGAGAGGCACGTACGGACAGCGCAAGCCCCAGAAGCACCGACGTAATTCAGCCCAACTAACCGTCAGAGTAGCTACGCGTCTGCCACTGAGACAGACGTGGATGCCAAATATCCTGTCAATGACATCCAGGTAATATATATGTCTAGAATGTTCTATAGATAGACATGTTGGCCATCTTAGCTAATTGTGTACCCTTATATAGATGGCCATGCCATGCAATCTCCAAGTGAGGCTTGCCAATGGCTCTGTTCCCCTGCAGACTGCTTGAGGGCGCGCGTATCCATCCGGTAATTGTCTTGTGTATGGTCGCATGCTAGCGTCGGGTTACGCGAAGGTGAATGTTGATGGTGTATATGAAATTTGCAAGGCTGTCACATTGGAGATGCCCCCAAACGACGAGATCGTGACACTAGACGATTCCATTGACACATTCATCTAGTGGTTCAAGAGGGACATCTCCTTTGATGACCATCCTGCAACACTGGAGATACACACACAACATGAGTTACTTGATGCGTCAAAGCTACCAGTACTACCAGAGCCACATGCTGCACCAAAGCAAGCCGCCAAATTGGCTATCGTGCCCCGCACAACATAGGCTGGTACTTCACTTCGGACCCAGTCGTCTCCCGTGAATATGACCTATGATAGATGGCGAGGCGACGATAAAGGCAAATCAAAGCGGACCACAGAGGCCCCTGACTTTCCGTTCGCCCCTCTGGCCCGAAAATTCAAGCTAGGACAGTCGTTCATACCAGAACAGTGCCAGCAGATGCTTACAATAGCACGCGTTAGATTGCAAAATTGGTGCATGGAACAAGCTAATAAGCCGGTGGCATAATGAGTATAAGTATCTCGGCCAGCTTCAAGGAGGAGCATTTCTTGCACTAGTCATCGGGGGGCTTCTTTGTAGTCTACTTCAATGACTTGTTCGATCTCTACAACCTCGACGCCTTCGATGCCTCACTCATCAGATGCTGGACATTGTAAGTGTGTGCAATCACAGTCTACATTCGTGTCATACCGATAAATGTCATATATATGATCCTTGTTTTGTTATATATAAATACATGATAATTAAAGTAAAAAAAGAAAGAACCGGTGGGTTTCCTCAACCCACACATGGTGTCCAAGCAAACCATCAACGAAAATTTACACATCGTTCAGGAATACGTGGAAAAATCATTGTAGGCTCAATGCGAAACAACTTTCATACTTTTACCGCACAACCCGAGGTAAGTGCTTCACTAGTTGCTATACTTGTTGATTTACACACAACTCGAAGTTATGTTGAATGACTATGGCAACATACCTGACGAATACTTATAACAGGGGTATCCCAACGGCCCAAGGTGACCCGACCAATGCCTCAAGCACACTTAAGCCCAACAGGCCGCTCACCCACTCACCGATCAAGCACTGCGAAGCCACACGGGACTTCCTTTCCCGACCGACCAAGGGGAATGTCTCCGACCGAGCTAAGCTCCCGACCTCCTCAGCGAGACGGCCCCCGGCTCCGACCAAACAGGGCTCCCGACCCTCGCAGCAGGTCGGAATCCCCTGACTCCGATCGTGCCAAGACCACCCCTGCCAAGGGCCGTGTGTCGAAGCCTCTACCAGACAACCGCCACGTACCCCACGAACGGGGTCAATCAAAGTGACTATACAAGGGCAGGCGGCTCCTTCCCCAGAGGATTTAAATGACTGACCGAAGTCATGCTCCCATCCCATCACCGGCCGCATACAATCGAAGGCACGCCTCTCCCGAGGCAAAGACGTCCACGCGCGACAACGTCAACACCCGTAAGGTTCGCAGAGGGCAGGTACGCCGTTTCCCGGAGAAATACCTAACCGCCCTGACCGACTAAGCTACCGACCCAGCATGGGCAAGACTGAGCGATGATCAGTCAGCAGAACGAAGGACCGAAGCTCCTAGGGTAGGTCGTCTCGTCCTCTCCCAATTCTCGATGTAACCTGCCCCTTCCTTTCGTATAAAAGGAGGCAGGAACTCCCTTAAAGAGGAGAGGACAAGAGAGGAGAGAGCGCCATCGAACCCATCTCGCTAAGTCATTGGCACTCTCGCTTGTAAACTTTGTGCAGTCATCTGTACTGAAGAAAATACAACGCCACCACACGAACTGGAGTAGGGATCTTCGGCCCGAACCAGTATACATCTTGGACTTCTGAGTCTAACCATTCAGGGAGTGGAACGCGCGACCCCTTAGACTTACAAATTTACTTGCCGGTGCTCGAAACACCGACAGTTGGCGCGCCAGGTAGGGGTCTTCGTGCGTCTTCATCACCATCTCCGGATTCCGCTTGCCTCCCTGATGGCATCTTCCACCTGTGACGGCGTGGCTGCTTTGGGAAGCCAGATCCGCTTCGGCTCCCTCAACTTTGCCGTCACCTCGGCGGGAGGGCTTACGCTCATCCCCGCCGCCACCGGAGTTCCGGCGCCCACCGAAAGCCTGGGCGCCATCTCCGACGACTTCGCCAAGCTCCGCACTGGGCGCCTGCGAGTCCCAGGCCGGCCCGAGGAGCGCCCGCCACGTCTGGCGAAGCTCCGCGTGCTCGGACAGTGACCGTGTCACCCCGCAGCTCGCGACTTGTGGCTATGGCGGCTACATGCCGGCCTCTATCCACGAGCTGTTGGAAGACTCTTCCAGCCACGACTCCAGCTCCGTCTGAAGTACCGCCACGGACGGCACTCTCGCGAGTGCAACATGGCGAGCACGGCCGATTAATCATAACCCAGCGTTACGGGCCCCCATCCGCGACCGAGGCGCGGAGGGGGAACACCCGCGTGATCGTCTTTGAACGCGCTCAAGCCCGCGCGCGAACTCCAGCGACAACGCGAAGAGCTGGATAGGCAAAGGGCTGAGCTCGACCAACTCCAGGCCAACCTGGAGCAGGATGAGCCCGCGACTCAGCAGGTGCCCGGCGACGCGCGCGGACGCGCGCGTCAGGCACACCACAAGCCGGTGGAAGAATCCGACGGCCCTCAGTTCTTCCCCCATGCAAGCCAGAACATGACCGCGGCTGCGATGCTGCTTCGAGGCCTTCCGGAACCGGTCGACCCGGAGGCCAAGGCCACATACCAGAACCTCCGGGGGCTGGTAGAGCGCGCGGCCGTGCAACACATGCAGGCCTCCGGCTCCTATCGCTTCGGTGCCACCTCTAGCCACAGGGCCCGCACCGCTCGGCCGGTTTGGGTCCGTGGCGGCGCCACACCACGAGCTGCCCCAGGCCTCGCGCACCCCGGTGCGCCAGCGCCTCGGGGACGCCTACGACGTTCGCGCCACCCTCGAGGCGCGAAGAAAGGCGGCGGAGGAGGCCGTCCACTCACGTATAGTGGACGGCGGGCGTCACCGCCGCAGCCCAAGCCCCGATGGTCCCGACTACGAAGCTTTACGCGGGGATCCGACAGCGAATTTCCGCCCGATTTGGGCGCCACTAACATCGCCAAGTACTGGGGCCACGAACCGTGTGTCGGCTTGAAGACTACGGCTCGCATGCGGCGCGGGGAGCGACGGATGATCTCTTCATCATCCAGTACCTCCCCATCTACCTTGCGAACTCGGCCCGAGCTTGGCTTGAGTACTTGCCCGCCAGAACCATCAGGAACTAGGCCGACTTGAAGACCCTCTTCGTCGGCAACTTCCAGGGCACTTACAAGCGCCCTGGCAACTCCTGGGACCTGAAGGGCTGCAAGCAGCAGCCAGGTGAAACCCTCCGGGATTATATCCGGCGGTTTTCCCGCCAGTGCAACGAGCTCCCCGACATCTCCGACGCCGATGTCGTGGGAGCATTCATCTATGGTACCTCCTGCAAGGCCTTGGTGCACAAACTGGGCTGTCTCAAGCCCAGGACCACCAAGGAACTCCTCGACATCGCCACCAACCACGCCTCGCGAGGAGGTGGGGCTATCTTCGAAGGAGGAAAGGCCCAAAGAAGAGCCCGGTGTCGGATCGGATCCCTTCCACCGCTCGACAAGAGGAAGCGGCATGGAAAACAGGTCCGCGAGCCCTAGGTGGTCGCCATCGCCGCCCGCCTGTTAGCGGCGGCGCGACCGACCGTCGCGCCTGACCACTTCGAGAAATTGATGGACAGCCCGTGCCCGAACCACGGGTTCCCCGTCAAACATAAGTACCGGGACTGCGAAGTCCTGAGGCACTTCCTTTCCTGCGCCCCCACGACGCCACGGGGCAAAGGAAAGAAGCCAGCCACGGCCCCACGGGCCGCGGAGAAGAAGGCGGACGACGAGTTCCCCGAACCCGACGGCTGCCTCATGATCTTTGGCGGACCGGCGTGCTACGCCGACAAGCGTCGGCTCAAACTCGCCTACCGTGAGGTCCACACCGCTTCACTGGCCGTCCCTCAATACCTCCGGTGGTCAGAATTCCCGATCACCTTTGATCGGCCGATCACCCGACCACGCCCCCAGTAGGAAGATACCCGCGGTGGTCGACCCATCGTGGGAAGAAGCGCTCACCAAGGCGCTCATGGATGGCGGCGGCGCCTCAACATCCTTTACGAGACGCCGACGCCATGGGGATTCCTCGTTCGAGTCTCCGACCGAGCAAGGCTCCTTTCCACGGGTCATCCTCGCCAAGCAGAGCCCATCCGCCAGGCGGATCGACCGCCCATCACCTTTGGGGAACCAGGGAACTTCCGCACCGAGACCCTCACTTTCGAGGTTGCGGATTTCGCCGGCTCCTATCACGCCATCTTGGGGCGGCCATGCTACGCCAAGTTCATGGCAGTCCCCGCCACGCCTACCTCAAACCGAAGATGCCCGCCACCAGGAGTCATCAGTGGCATCATCTTTCCGACTTGCCTACAATGCGAGCGCAGTAGATTGCGGCTTCGCCTCGGCGATCATCGCGTCTGCCGAGATCGACAACCTCGGGAGGGAAGCCTCGAGTCCGCCCCCGAGTCCAGCAAGTCGGGGGCGGGATCCTTCAAGTCCGCCGAGGACACGAAGAAGGTCGCGGTCGATCCCTGCGATCCGACCAAGACCGTTCGGGTCGGAGCCACGCTCCCCGCCAAATAGGAAAGCGCGCTCGTCGACTTCCTCCGCGCCAACAATGACGTCTTCGCATGGAGGACCTCCGACATGCCAGGAATCCCAAGGGAAGTCGCCGAGCACTCCTTGAGCATCCGACCAGGCTCAAAGCCGGTCGCCCAACGCCTGCGCCGCTTCGACGAGGAGAGGCGCAGGATCATAGGGGAGGAGATCGCCAAGCTTTTGGCTGCAGGGTTTATAAAAGAGGTCCGCCACCCCGAGTGGCTGGCCAACCATGTACTTGTAAAAAAAAATAGGCAATGGAGAATGTGTGTTGACTACACACGTCTCAATAAAGCGTGTCCCAAGGACCCGTTCCCCTTGCCCCGCATCGACCAAGTCGTCGACTCCACCACGGGGTGCGAGTCTCTTTCCTTTTTGGATGCCTACTCAGGCTACCACCAGATAGCACTGAAAGAGTCCGACCAGCTCGCGACTTCCTTCATCACGCCGTTCGGCTTGTTCTGCAACGTTACAATGCCGTTCGGCCTAAAGAACGTGGGCGCTACATACCAGCGATATATGCAAACGTGCTTCAACAACCAGATCGGCCGCAACGTTGAGGCCTATGTTGACGACATCGTCTGAAGACCAGGAATGCGCACGACCTTATTGCCGACCGGAAGAAACTTTTGCAATTCCGACGGTTCCAGATAAAGCTCAACCCCAGAAATGCGTCTTGGGGTCCCCAAGGGAAGCCGCTTGGCTTCATCGTCTCGAGCGAGGAATCGAGGCCAATCAGAGAAGATCTCGCGATCGCAAGAATGGGCCCGATTCCTAATCTCAAAGGGGTCCGAGGCTAGCAGGTGCCTTGCCGCCTTGAGCCGTTCGTGTCTCGCCTCGGCGAGCGCACGCCGCTCTACAGTGCTCAAGAAATCCGACCGCAATTTGGACCAGGAGGCTCAGGAAGCCCTCACCCGCCTGAAGGCCTTCCTATCCTCACCTCCAATCCTGGTCGCCCCAGCACCAGGCGAACCGCTGCTCCTCTACATCGCCGCCACTGCTCAAGTCGTCAGTGCAGCCCTTGTGGTGGAACGAGCGGAGGAAGGCCGTGAACTCAAGATACAACGGCCAATCTACTTCATCAGCGAGGTTCTTTCCGAGTCCAAGGCTCGGTACCCACAGGTGCAGAAGCTGCTCTACGCGGTGCTCACCGCCAAGAGAAAGCTCGTCCATTACTTCGACCAGCACGCCATCACTGTGGTGACCGCATCCCCGCTCGGCGAGATCGTCCGCAACCGCGACGCCTCCGGGAGGATAGCCAAGTGGGCGCTCGAGCTCGTGATTCGGCATAACGTCGACCCCCTGACGGCGATCGTCGCAGCCCTTGCGGACTTCATCGCCGAGTGGACCGAAGCCCAGGCGCCACCGGTGATCGAGGACCCCGAGTACTGGACAATGTACTTTGATGGATCCTACACCAAGAACAGCGCGGGCGCAGGAGTCGTTATCATTTCCCCACTCGGGAACAAACTTCAATACGCCATCAGATTGCTCTTCGACGCGACCAACAACATAGCCGAGTACGAGGCTCTCGTCAACGGTCTCCGGATCGCTGCCGACCTCGGCGCTCGCCGACTCTGCGTCATGAGGACTCTAAGCTTGTCGTCGACCAGTCATGAAGGCTTGAGCCGCGAGCGCCCGTATGGTCGCATCTTGTCGGGAAGTGCGCAAGCTCGAGGAGCGGTTCAAGGGTTTCGAGCTCCACCATAGCTACTGAGCGCCACAGCGGTGAGGCCGATTGCCTAGCCAATCTTGCCTCGGCAAAGGGTCGACCCCACTGGGATCTTCGTCTGCGACCTCCTGCAACCTTCCATCCAGTTGGACTCGGTGGCCGAGCGGTCTCCCGATTCACCTAGCACGGTCACCCCGACCGCCGCGCGGTCGGGCGCAGACTTGGTCGGATCAAACCGCAGCGTGCTGGCAGCTGAATCCGACTGGAGGAAGCTCTTCATCAATCGTTTGACGGATGGGTCGCTCCCCCCTGACCCGACCGAGGCCCGGCGCCTCGCTCGGCGGGCAAAATCTTTCGTCCTGATCGGCCCAGACCTTTACAAAAGGAGTCCCTCCGGGGTCCTCCAGAGGTGCATTCTGGCCGACCAAGGGAAGCAGCTGCTGCTCGATATCCATGGCGGGGTCTGCGGCCACCATGCTGCACCCCGATCCCTCGTTGGAAAGGCCTTTCGACAAGGTTTTTATTGGCCGACCGCCGTGTCCGACGCCGAAAGCGGATCGTGGCGCACTGCGAAGGGTGCCAATTCTTTGCCGGCGGACACATCCGCCACTCAAGCCTTGCGAGCGATCCCCATCACTTGGCCGTTTGCGGCTTGGGGACTTGATCCGGTCGGGCCCTTCAAGAAAGCGCCCGGGCTTTACTCATCTCCTAGTCGCGGTGGATAAATTCACCAAGTGGATAGAGGCCAAGCCGTTCGTGAACATCACGTCGGTACAAGCGATCATCTTCTTCGCGACATCATTTTTTGGTTCGAGTCCCCAACTATATCATCACCGAAACAGCGAACGCAGTTCACGTAAAAGGAGTTCCTCGAGTTCTGCGGCGACTTCAACATCCGTGTCGATTGGGCGGCCGTGGCCCATCCGCGGACTAACGGCCGGTCGAGCGTGCAAGCGGCATGATCCTTCAGGACTCAAGCCACGGATCTTGATCGGCTCAAGCACCAGCGGGCGGTGGGTGGACGAGCCGCCTCCATCCTCTGGAGCCTACGGACCACGCCCACCCGAGTGGTGGGTTTACTTATTCTTCATAGTGTTTGGCGCCTGGCCGTCTTGCCAACAGACACGAGTATGGCGCCCCAAGACTACAAGCCTTCAATGAGGCTCGGGGCTCGCCGCAACAAGACGCCATCGACCGGCTCGACGAGGCACATGGCGTGGCCATCTGCGATCGACCAAATATCAACAAGCTCTGCGACGCTACCACGGCCGCTTGAGTTCGAGGCGATCCTTTAACGCTGGCGACCTGGTCCTTCGGCGGGTCCAAACCAGCAAAGACAAGCACAAGCTATCGCCGCCCTAGGAAGGCCCCTTCACCGTCGTAGAGGTTCTCCGACCTGGCACCTTTCGACTCAAGGACGCCGACGGTCGCATCCTTCCGAACGCTTGGAACATAGAAAAGTTAAGGCGATTCTATCCCTAAACTCTTTTTTCCCTGGCGTATTCTTTACCTTTATCTTTCCGAGCACCTGGTCGCCCTGCGACGCTCGGGGGCTGCCCCTTGGCGCCCCCGTTCAGGCCGCCTCTAGTCGACGTTTATGCGGGTCGGTGACCTGACTAACCATAAGGTCAATCCCGAGCGGTAACCCTCTCGACCCAAGCAATACGGCCTATGCCCCAGCGGCTATGGTTGCTAAGTAGCGCTTCGCGGAAGAAGGAAGTGCCCGAGTGGAATGACCTTTTAGTCAGTCGGGAACACTCCTCCCCCGCACAAACTCGGCTAGTTCGCGCGCTCATGCGGGTCGGTGACCTGACTAACCATAAGGTCAATCCCGAGCGGTAACCCTCTCGACCCAAGCGTTCGGCCTCGCCCGGCTATGGTTGCTAAGTAACGCTTCGCGGAAGAAGGAAGTGCCCGAGTGGAGCGACCTTTTAGTCAGTCGGGAACACTCCTCCCCCGCGCAGACTCGGCTAGCTCACGCGCTTGTGCGGGTCGGTGACCCGACTGGTCACGAGGTCCTTCCCAAGCGGTAATCCTCTCGACCCAAGTACTATGGCCTACGCCCCAGCGGCTATGGTTCTGATACTTTGCGGAAGAAGGAAATGCCCAAGTTGAGCGATCTTTTGTCGATCAGGAACACTCCGATCCCTCACAAGTGCGCATAACTGCTGAGTAACCAAGATTCCTATCCTCTTAGCCCCTCTCGAAGCAACCTGACCTACGCATAAGTGACCTTTGCTGTCCTTAGAGCTATGGCCGGTCAAACGTTCGCCAAAAACACAGAAGGGGCAAGGGCGTACTGGAACTTGTTAAACTTAAAAATTGCTTGCGAGCACAATAGTCTTTACAAATTAAAAAGGTTAAATCTAACTACTTCGTCCTTCCTCGAGGGCGACCTGCGGCGAGACGTGGCTGGCGACCTCCCGAGCATGCGGCTCTACCAGAAGCTCGAACCTGTCGATCTCTCCGTCGGTCCGGTTCCCGGCGACGCCACTGCTCACCACCGCAAGGTCAATACCATCGTAGTGTGAGATGGTGTTGACCAGCGCGGAGGAAGCCCCGAGCGCCGCGCCGGCGATCACCGCCTTCTCGATGCGCTCCGGGACTCGAGCTAGCAAGGGCGCTAGAGCGCTCGGGCCTGCTGTGGCTCCAAGGACCAGAGTGCAGACGTCCTGGCCGGCCCTGCGAAGGGCCTCCAGCTCCGCGGCCAGCTCAGCCCGATCGTTTTCGGCAACCTCCAGCGCCGCCAGAGCCACGTCCCACGCCGTGACCGCTTCGTCACGGGCCTGCTGGGCGTCCTTCCGCTCCTCAACCGCAAGGCCCAAGTTCTTCTGCGTCTCTGCAGATGGCAACGGCACCAGATGATCACGACTTATGAAAAGTCCCCGCAGAATTAAATAAGAAGCTGAGACCCTTACCCGCCGCAGAGTTCGCCAGGTTGCCGACCTCTTGCCTGACCGCCTCGTAGGAGGTCCTCAAGGAAGACAGATCCTTCCGAGCGGCCTCCCGCTCGGAGCGGACTCGGTCGGTGTCCTTCCGAGCCTGGTCTCGCTCGGTTCATGAGACGGTTTACTGCGCTTGCGACCCCGAGCAGTGGTGGCGGCGTCCCTAGCAACGGTGGCCTCTGCCAAGGAGGACTCGAGCTCCGCCGCCTTCATCCTCAGGGACTGGGCCCCCAGGCGCTCATCGAAGAGAGCCTTAGCGACCCTCTCAAGCTCCTGGTGGATCTTCGCCGCCTCTGACCGCCTCACGCTCAGCGCCTCCTGAGCTAGGCGCAACTCAAGGCGCAGCCGGTCGTGTTCTTCCTTGACAACCGCCCATTGGTCATTCGAGCAAGCCCGCAGATGCTGCAAGATGATGACTAACCGTTAGTCTCACGGCGCGTACGTCAGAATTTTATAAGTTGGGTTCTTTCGCCAACTTACGGTCGTCGGCTTGACTCCCCGACCATCGCGTCCAACGCCGGTGGAAGATTCGGACAAAGAGTCGCCCTTTCGGACCAGCTCCATCTGCCGCCTGCGTCGTAACGCCTTGTCAAGAGCGACCCACTCACTCTCTTCATTCGCCCACCGACCCGACTCGGGGCCTCTCCGGCAGCGAGGCCCTGGTCATCTGCTCGGACGGGGCGCTACCCATCCAGAGCACCATCGGCAACGATGGTAGGATCGATCCCAGGGTCCCCTCGGCGACCTCCGGCTGCGGGACCTCGGTCGACGCCCCAGTGGGCGAGGAGGGCACTTCATGCACTCTCATGCTAGCACGATCGTCGGCGGCGCCGCCATCTCTTCCTCCGCAGGGACCACCACATCGGACGGCGGTGTCCCCAACCGAGGCGTCGGAAGCTCCTCGCCAGCCTCGACCTCGTGGGCAGGCGTGCCCTCGGTCGCCAGCACCACGATCGGCGCCGACCCGATCGGCGCCTCTGGAACTTCCTGCGGCGTTGTCCCTTACGGAACCGCCACGAGACGCCCCACGGTCACACCAGTATAGGCGCTGCACGTGGCAAAACTCTAAAAAAGCGGTTCGAACGGCTTTTCTGCAAAGGTGTTTGAACGAAAGAAAAGAAGTACTTATCGAAGCCGGCGGGTGCGCGGCAGCGCGCTCTCTTCACGGTCCCCCCTCAGGGCGGATCTGCCGTTGCTTCCCTAAAGCGCCTCCATCGAAGGCGTGACGATGGCGGCGATCGCACCTCCGCCGAGGCCCCTCACCGCGGTGCCTATGGGGTTCTCCCGCAGTCCACGATCGGATCACACGGCCGGTCGGCGGTCGGAAGAAACCCACGGTCTGCGCGTGGATCAGGGGTGCTTCCACTTGCTTGTCGGTGGAAGTTGCACACACAGCAGTGGCCTCCGACACGTCCTCGCCGCGCGCGGCCCTCGCCGCGCGCTCCTTCTTCTTCTTCTTCTTCTTCCTCTCCTCCTTCCGCTTCTTGCGGGAGGAGTCAGCCTTCTGACCTCGCCGGGCGCCGTCCTCGCCTCCTTGTCTCCCGGGAGCGGTGCCTGGGAGGACATGCCCAAGAGTCCCTAGAAGACAAAAAGCACTGGTCAGACCAGACGTTAAACGCCAAAAAAAGAGGTGCGGGAAGAAGTCCGGCCGACCTACCAGGTTTGGAGGGTGGGCCGCCGAGAATGGCTCCGGGTAGCCGCCTGCCGCCTCCGTGGCGCTTCCTCCCATGACGGCGGCCACCCGGGCTTCGACCTCCGTCGCGGCCAGCTCGGGCTCCGCCATCCTCATCCGGTCGAACGCTCCCTCGTACCGGAACAGGGGGCGGGGTCTGTGCGCGAGAGGTTGCACGCGCATCCCCATGAAGGCACGCACGACCACGTCCCCGGTAAGCCCTTGCCTCCTTAGGGCCCTGATCTGCTCCACGATCAGGGCCACCTTGTTCTTCTCTCGCTTCTCAGCGCCCCAGTTCCACTCCTCCCCCGCCACGGGAAGATTGCCGGTGAAGGGCGGGGCGCTGTCTCCGACGTTCTGAACATAGAACCACTCAGAGCGCCACCCCTTGTTGGACGACGGCAGCTTGACCTCGAGGTACTCCGTGCTCCAGCCGGACCGAAGCTGGAGGGCCAGGCCACCAATGGGCGCCGCGGCGTCCGTCGGCTTGTCTTTCCAGAGCCTCGCTTGGAAGAAATGCCTCCACAACGCCCAATGCGGCTCGATTCCCAGGAAAGCCTCGCAAAGGGTGATGAATATGGCGATGTGGAGGACCCCGTTGGGGTTAAGATGGTGCGCCTCCGCCTTGTAATGGAAGAGCAGCCCCCGGACGAACGGATGCAACGGCAAGCCGAAGCCGCGCTCGAAAAAAGAGGCGAGCACCACGACCTCGTCGTCCCTCGGCGAGGTGGCAGCCGCTCCCGTCGGTACCCTCCAACCGGAGAGATCTTGCGCAGGGAGGAAGCCCTTCTTCATCAAGCCAAGCGCATGACTGCTCTGGGCGGAGCACTCCAGCCACGACATCCTTGCGAAAGAGGCGACGGAAAGGCGAGGAGAAGAGAAGGTTGAGTTTTCTTTTCCTTGGCTCTTTGTCGATCTTTTTTGTCTTAGGGACAGGAGACGAGGAAAGCAAGCAAGCGTAACTACTCAAAGCGCCCCGGCAACGTATATATAGAAGACGAGCAGGCGCCGACCGAACAGGCGCCCCCTCGAGCGAAGCGTCGTGCCCACTCACGCCAGCTGGTAACTCCCGGTTTCCAATCCCACTCCGCATTTAATCCTGACAAAACTGCAGAGCCATAAAAGCCGCCGCCCCCGGGCAGTGCGTCCTGACCTCTCGGTCTCCGCCTTGAGGCCAGGACGGTTGCTCCGGGGCACGCGCGAGAGGCCCACTGGGCCGCTGCGGCCCCGAAACGGCAAAAAGCCCCGTGGCTTGCGCCGGGGGCCCAGCTAAAAGCTGCGGGTTCAAAAGGCCTACCCCACCAGATGGGCGTAAGGCCGCCCCAGCGAAACTTGAGCGAGGGGCGAGTATGAGGTGAGCCCTACGGTGGGCCCTCGGTTAGGTCGGCTGACGACCCAATCACCTCTACTCGCGTCCGAGACCATACTTCACACTCTCTCGGGAGCTCATCGATGAGCGACAGCCGGTGTGCCGGGTCGTGAGCGACCCGGGGCCCATCTGAGATTGAGTAGAAAGGTTTTTATGGGTCGCCCACGCAGGGCAGGATACCCTACTGGGACCGTCCGCTCGGAAGGTCCCCCTTGGCGGACCTCCAGGACCCACTCGGACTACCTATTATAAGCTCCACGAGCACGGCGTTCAAACCAGCGGAGTAAGCGTGCGTCGCTCACCCCTCCAGTCCCACACTGCGGATGGGGTATACGTGTGGGATAGACGGTGGCCACTCTCTCGCGCAGCTCCCTCGCTAGGCGAGGACTCGGGATGGATGCCCCACGTCCGGCTACGACGAAAGCGAGCCTCACGTCCGCTCACGACGCGAGCTACTCCGCCACGACGTAAAGCGAGCCTACGCCCGGCCACGACGTAAAGCGAGCCTACGTCCGGCTACGACGTAAAGCGAGCACTCGGACACCGAACCTCGCCCGAGGCATCGCGGTCGTCTCTGCCGACCAAGGCACGGTCTAGCTACGACGTTAAGCGAGCACTCGGACACCGAACCTCGCGCGGAGGCATCGCGGTCGTCCTGCCGACCAAGGCGCGGTCTAGCTACGACGTTAAGCGAGCACTCGGACACCGAACCTCGCGCGAGGCATCGCGGTCGTCCCCGCCGACCAAGGCACGGTCTAGCTACGACGTTAAGCGAGCACTCGGACACCGAACCTCGCGCGAGGCATCGCGATCGCCCTGCCGACCAAGGCGCGGTCTAGCTACGACGTTAAGCGAGCACTCGAACACCGGACCTCGCGAGAGGCATCGCGATCGTCCCCGCCGACCAAGGCACGGTCTAGCTACGACGTTAAGCGAGCACTCGGACACCGGACCTCGCGCGAGAGGCATCGCGGTCGTCCCCCGCCGACCAAGGCACGGTCTAGCTACGACGTTAAGCGAGCACTCGGACACGGACCTCGCAGAGGCATCGCGGTCGCCTCGCCGACCAAGGCGCGGTCTAGCTACGGCGTTAAGCGAGCACTCGGACACCCGAACCTCGCGGAGGCATCGCGGTCGTCCCTGCCGACCAAGGCACGGTCTAGCTACGACGTTAAACGAGCACTCGGACACCCGGACCTCGCGCAGAGGCATCGCGGTCGTCCCTGCCGACCAAGGCACGGTCTAGCTACGACGTTAAACGAGCACTCGGACACCCGAACCTCGCGCAGAGGCATTGCGGTCGCCCCTGCCGACCAAGGCACGGTCTAGCTACGACGTTAAACGAGCACTCGGACACCCGAACCTCGCGCGGAGGCATCGCGGTCGTCCCTGCCGACCAAGGCACGGTCTAGCTACGACGTTAAACACAAGGCAAACTCATTACGAAGACATCCATAAAGAAAAAAGAGATTTCATTATAGGCCAACAGGCTCAAACTTCACACAACTTTGCAATATAGTACTCGACAGATACAAGAATAGTTACGCTACACTACGGCAGGACCTCCTCCGCGCCAAAGCCTTTTAGCATCCGTACGGCATCGGCGGCACCGACGGCATGTTGGTAGGCCCTTGCCTGGTCGACGGGACGGCCGCCGCAGCTGCGGAACGGTACGCCGATGCGCCTCCTGCCGTTCAGCGACATCGACGCAGCCGCACCAGCTACAGTCGGTGTCCTCGCGCCATCGCCTCTAGGAGGGCCCCCCTTGCTACCTCGAGTCTCGGGACGACCTCGAGCAGCGCATCGACGGCAGCAGCATCACGGGCTGTAGCTTCTTCCTCCCGAAGTTCGGCCATCGCCTGGTCGAACTCGGCCCAAAGCTCAGCCAAAGGGTCTTCTTCTACCCCGACATCATCACCAAAACCGAAGACTAAAGGGTGCCCCGAAGCCATATCAAAAAAACAAAAAGGATTCTCGTCTAAAGATGTATCCCTCAAACAAGCCACAACGTCCTTATATACCCGGACGGAGGGAGGTTGAACGTCTCCAGAATGAATGCAAGCATCGGAAAGCGGCGCCTCCACGTAACCCGAAGCATTCCGAAGACGAAGGCGAGGCGCGCCCATCGTCTGCAAAGATGCCCAACGAGGTAATTCAAAGCCCCCGGCGTTTCGAATGCCCCAGGCAGAATTCCAGGGCAGCCGTCGGATGCGTTGGGGCACACCTGGCACAAATCGTTTGACCTAATCGGACGGGCCAACCACTCGGGCCCAGTCACCATTTTCATCCAAGAATCAACCCCCGACCGAATCTGCCGAAATCACTCGGGAGTTCGGGGGCTACTGATGAATACTTATAACAGGGGTACCCCAACGGCCCAAGGTGACCAGCCAGCGGCCTCAAGCACAGCTCAAGCCCAACAGGCCGCTTCCAGCCCACTACCGACCAAAGCACCTGCGAAGCCACACGGGACTTCCTTTCCCGACCGACCAAGGGGAATGTCTCCGACCGAGCTAAGCTCCCGATCTCCTCAGCGAGACGGCCCCCCGGCTCCGACCAAGCAGGGCTCCCGACCCTTGCAGCAGGTCGGAATCCCCTGACTCCGATCGTGCCAAGACCACCCCTGCCAAGGGCCGCGTGTCGAAGCCTCTACCAGACAACCGCCACGTACCCCACGAACGGGGTCAATCAAAGTGACTATACAAGGGCAGGTGGCTCCTTCCCCAGAGGATTTAAATGACTGACCAAGTCATGCTCCCGATCCCATCACCGGTCGCATCTGATGCGAAGGCACGCCCTCCCGAGGCGGCACCCACGCCAGCGCACAACGTCAACACCTGTAAGGTTCGCAGAGGGCAGGTACGTCGTTTCCCGGAGAAATACCTAACCGCCCTGATCGACTAAACTACCGACCCAGCATGGGCAAGACTGAGCGATGATCAGTCAGCAGAACGAAGGACCGAAGCTCCTAGGGTAGGTCGTCTCGTCCTCTCCCAATTCTCGATGTAACCTGCCCCTTCCTTTCGTATAAAAGGAGGCAGAAACTCCCTTAAAGAGGAGAGGACAAGAGAGGGGAGAGCGCCATCGAACCCATCTCGCTAAGTCATTGGCACTCTCGCTTGTAAACTTTGTGCAGTCATCTATACTGAAGAAAATACAACGCCACCACACGAACTGGAGTAGGGATCTTCGGCCCGAACCAGTATACATCTTGGACTTCTGAGTCTAACCATTCAGGGAGTGGAACGCGTGACCCCTTAGACTTACAAATTTACTTGTCGGTGCTCGAAACGCCGACAATACCTATGTAGGTTTCACTTGGTTCTACTTGTAATTATACCAAGACAGAACTGGTTAATTTACCTTGATTCCAGAAAGGACAGCACCCATGACTTGACGCCTGTTGCAAAATTACTCGAGACGTCATTCAATGTCTACAGAGCTCGTAGAGGGCCACACAAGGACTCGTCGCAGCTAAAGCATGTTCATAAGTTTTCGGTATCCGCTAGTACGCAATAATCCTTCACACTCCATAATAATACCTTCGGAATTGACCAATTCTATCTTGGGAGTGCCACCAGCAGCCAAAGGGTACTAACCAATGTGGATTCTACGTTTACCACAACATGCTACTCCTCACGGGTAAAAAGACTACCAATGACCTAGAGGTTTGTCAATCTTGCAATAATTGTTTCCACTTATCAATTTATATATATGTAAGACTTTAATCTTCCTATCGATAGGCTTAGAAATGCGCTGAATCTGTGTTGGAATAGGCTGATCTGCTAGGAATTCGAGGACAACTTCATGCCTTCTTGCTACGTGAGATCATAAATCCAGAAGACGAGTGCCACTTAGCCTGACTTGATGAGTTGTGAGTTTGTTAGTTATCACTTAGGTTAATTTGTGAAGCTTGTGCTGTGAATTAATTTGTGAATATGATAGTATGAGTTAAGATTAATTACATGCATAAATACGGCAGTTACTCGACAATTTTCAGAAATCCAGCACTCACAAAAAAAATTCAACTGTTGTGGCTCTTATAGACAAATTTTGATTGAAGATTATGCGGCACTTGTCAAGAACTTACAAGTTAGATTGCGTCATGCTGCTACCTAGTGTATAGACACGTATATACGGCAGCTTCGTAGACCTCATGACTCGTAGGCTTAAAAATCACTGGCATCTTGCTGCGAATTAATAAATCTGTCATGAACAAGTTAATTAATTATCCAACATGTTTCCAGGTACTTCTTACATGAACTGTTGTCCATTAAACATTTAAACTTATGTTGGTTCCTACCATGTATACGTAGGTGTTCCGGTTATATTGGGCTTCTGAATCTTTGACCTCATTGACAAGTCTAACACAATATGAGTACTCTATTCGGTCACAAATACATGTCATTTTAGATATTTATATGATCTTTAAAACACAACTTTGATCACTAATTTTTATTGTAATATATTTGTATACTCAATAAAATTATAATATTATAAAAATCCCTATCAAAACAAATATACAAATATTATTTCCATGTATCTAATTTAAATTTTTTTAAAATATTAATAATCAAAGTTTCAAAAATTTAACACACTATCTGTATTTTGTGACAGGAGAGAAGTAGTATTCTCAATCTACTCTAGTACACCATCAATGCATCATCATCTCATCCTTAGCAGATAGTAGTACAGTGGTTACATCAAGTACAGTGCTCTAACTATACCAGTGCATTGTTTGGAACTTGTGGAAGATTTGAAAATCCGGTGTTCATTATAAAAGGCTGCAGCCTGCAGGTGTGTACCCCATGATGATCTGCTGCTTCTGTTCAGTTCAGTGGCCGAAGGCGACAAAAGGATCGAAGGCTTGCATTTATGCATGCTGTCATGCTTACAGTTATGTATGCATGGAGCTTCTTCTAGTTTATTTAGTTTGATTAGTAATGTTGTTGATATTTTGGATTTGATGCACTGGAGACGAAAAGAAGAAGAATGATACAATCATGTGGTTGTTTTATAAGAAAAACATGTGAGCTAGAGTACTTAACTCCAAAGTATAAGTTAGTTGAGTGATTAGTAGCTAAATGATCCTCTTACTACGTACGTACAAGCAAGTACTTAAATCTTGCAATTAAAGCAAGAAATTGTCTCGACACAGTTTATGAACCGAGCTATGTCTGGTGAATGTTTTTATAACTCAAGGTCCAAAGAAAACATAGTTTGGCTTGTTACTTTGATCAACTCATAGTTTTCCCTTTCTCCCTGGCTCCCCCATAGCATTTTTAATACAAAAGTACAATACAGTTACTTCAATCTAACAGTCGAAAGATACATTTCGATTCGCAACAAGGAACAAATCGATACAGCAGCAGCAAAAGGAAAGAGAAAACCAGGAGGGGGAGGGGGGGGGGGGGGACGAAATTGCTAACCTGCACGTCCTCTAGTCTAGTAGGATTCCAGTTTCGTTGTTCTGCTTTCTTGTTCTTTTGGAAATTAGATTGGTTAGTTAGGAACTTAGGACGAAGACTTCACTAGAATGGCCCATGGCATATTAGTTCAAAAACAACTCTACAAGGAACTTACCTTAGAATATATTCTCCAAAAAGACGAGAACTATCTGACCAAAAAAGATTTTTCTTTTTTAAAAATGGAAATTATGAGGAGGCCTTAATAGTATCCATGCAAATATTCACTGGGATTTCGATTACCAGTCAATTTGAAGTTACTAGTCCACTTCAGTCATATATAAGTTTGCCCATGTTTATATGGTGGTTGGTTGCAGGAGATATTAATGCGGGTTGTTCAAGCTTAATGCCGGAATTTTATGGGAAAAGGTTAACTTCATCTTAGGTAGAAAGGTGCTTCCCTTGCAGTTTAGTCTAAACTGCAACTTGATTAGTTAATGAAAATTCTAATGCATGGAGCCAACTAAACCCACAACTACAAGAACAATAGCTAGCTAGGACCTGGCTAGAAACAGGACGGCATGACCAACCACTAAACAAGCCAATGCAGGTCTTTTTCTTCTCTGCTCCTCCTTTTTGCATGGCTATGCCTGTGTGTTGTCCTAAACTTGCATCATTTGTTGTCGGCAACAAGCTGAGGACATCAGATAACCACACAAATCATAGGTGTATGTATGGCCTAATGGCCTATTAACCAATGCTAGCTACTGGCTTGTGATATTTCTATCTGATTGCGGATTGCCGAATTATTTTTTAAAATAATATTTAAAAATGGAAAATTACAGAAATAATATGCCGAAATTAAAAATTGTAAATATACCTCTCTGTCGCTATTTGAAATTGCGACAGAGACCTGTCGCATGTGTTTGCTCGGTGTAAATGAGGCCTAAAATTGGTATTTGTCGCTATTTTGGAATAGCGACAGAGAGTCTGTCGCAATTTCAAATAGCGACAGGCCTCTGTCGCTATTTTAAATTGCGACAGAGAGGTATATCTGTAATTTTTAATTTTAGTATATTATTTCCTTAATTTTTCATTTTTCAAATATTATTTTAAAAAATAATTCGCGGATTGCCAGACTGGTGAAGTTTCCTTGTTTGATGGGCTACCTATCAAAAGAAATCTTTAGCAACAGTGAGCCAGTGACTACCTCCCCAGGAGTCTTATGTCACCAATTTAATTTTTATATACTATGGTGATAAAGAACTGTAGCAATCAATTGAGTTCACCTCAACCTCTTGTTTTCTTGCAGATTTGGGTTTCTGACCATGGTGCAACTGCTAGAATGGATTGTGTATTTGTGTTTGCCTTCAGAACACAAGTCAACAAAGTTCAGTGAGAAACTAGCTGACGATCAAAATGAAGGCCGGCAGTGACAAAGAATCTATGCCTTTTATTTCATCCCATTGCATTATATAGTTATTGTTAACCTCGACAGCTAGCCCTCCAAATCATGCAAGTTATGAGTGCAAGGAAAGATAACAGGTGATCAATGAGATTTAGTTTTGTTACATGCAAGACAGGAAATAACAAATGCAAAAATAAAGAAGCTGATAGAACAAAGAGGAATGGTTGACTAGATCTGTGTTAAGAACGGTTTTCATGGATTGTGTCCAAAAATGAAAGATTTCTTTGGAGCAAACCAAATATGTATGAGGTTGCTTGAAAAAGATGCAGAAACTGTAACATCTCCTTTGTTGAGCATCTTCTTTCCTTGTCTTTTAGTTATATGTTGATTAGGAGCTGAACATTCAGAAGATCCCGGTAGTTGACTTCAGGCAAGGTGGTTTTGCCTACATAGTTGGTCTATTGTGATTACAATCCTTTGTGACACTGACACTGGACAAGAACTAACATTCCCGTTTGTGCCGATGACATATTTATCATAGGGTTGGTACTTGGTACCTACTACCCAATGTAAACTGTAATGCACATTCAGATTTTTTTAAGGAAGAAGTCCACCTAACGCCCCGAATTTTAGTCGAAAGTCCTTTTGAGCATCTCGAACTATGAAATCAGATATTTGACCTTCAAACTTTCCAATCCAATTTAAATAACACACTAACCCTGTTTCACCTAGTGATATTGCTTGTGTGGCGTAATGAGTGGGCAGTTTTGCCATATAGGATAACACATTAGCCAAGTTAAATCAATGACGGGTAGGGTGTCTACATGGGCTTCTCCCCTGCGGAGCTCCCAATCATGCTTCAATGGTTGTTAGCCCCTGTAGCTCTCTCCATCTCTATTTTGATTTGGAAAAGAAGTTCCTTTGAGCCCCCATTTGTTATTGACATAAACTTGTCCAGTGTGTTATCCTATGTGATAAAACCGCACGCTCATCACGTCGTGCGGGTAATACCGCTATGGAAAACTGGGTTAGGATATTTTTTGAACTAAATTACAAAGTTGGGGATTAAATATCTAGTTTTCTAGTTTGGAGTGTCGGATTTGGATTTTCCAGTAAAGTTTATAGTGTTATGTGGATTTTTTTTCCCTCTTTTTTTTAACGAGAGCCACAGTGCTGCATGTTAAAGTCACGAAGGCATTGCTCTAACATTACACAGCTACAAAGCTCAACCAATGCATCAAAACTGTTACTACTACAGAATACCATATCAATCAAAAAAAATTATTTATATCCGGACCGAGTACCCCGTAGTATTCTGCATCAAAACTGTTACTACTACAGAATACCATATCAATCAAAAAAAATTATTTATATCCGGACCGAGTACCCCGTAGTATTCTACGCACGACCGCGCGTTGCAAGTCACGTGATTTTTGCACGCGTGCGGTTACTAGGACTCGAACTCACGATCTGCTGCCTCACGCGAGCCCACCTTACCATCTCACCTATCACTCATTCCTCAACAAGTATAGGATATGTTTTCATTTTGTTCCTTTATCTCCGAAATTTTTATGATTATTTGGATATCTAGATGAATTCAAATGGAAAGATTGTCAACTACAAAGTTGTAGATCTTGTCGAGAGCTACAATTTTCATATAAATTTTATCTCCATCCGACTCCATATGAAAAAGTTACGATTTTTCGAAAAATAGTTGGTAGCATTATTACTGCCGGTTGGGAATACGAACCGCCAACCGGCAGTGATACCATTATTTGGATATTTAAACTACTTCAAATGAAAAAGTTGTCAACTACAAAGTTGTAGATCTCGTCGAGAGCTACAATTTGCATATAAATTTTATCTCCATCCGACTCCGTATGAAAAAGTTATGATTTTTCGAAAAATATCAGCACTGTCAGTTCTTCTAAAAACCGGCAGTAATAGTCACGAACTGGCAGTAATAAGTGATTTATCATTGTTGTTTCATCAGAAAAAAGCCGTTACTGTCGGTTTTTCATTCGAACCGGCAATGATAACATTATTACTACCGGTTTTTGATGAACCGGCAGTGATATGGCGGCAAGGATAACTGATTCTGTAGTTGCGTGTAACTTACACTGATATGTATTGATCATACGAATCGTTAATCAACTAAATCGACTAACTGTACTATGTGGTCTCACACACTTGTATTATTGTTCCTGGCTTGCTCTTGCCTTAACATAGCGGTTTGGTAATCCACTCGCTGGACAGCACAGCCAGCTTCAGTCCGGTGGAGCCCAACGACCTGACCTAACCAAAACGCGGCAGGAAAAGAAGAGAAAACAACAGCCACGGTTCGTGTCCCCCCTTGACTTCACACTCTCGATTTCGACGCGGACATATACCGTGCTTACACGACGACTTCAGTAAATTTTATTTTTTTATTTTTGGCAAAAAGCTTAATCTATTTCTGGTGACATGGCGACGCTGTATATACTCTGCACTGTGAAGCAATTAGTACAGGTTACTCACGAGATTGCTGACCAACACTGCATGATAAATTGCTAATCGCTTCAAATCATCACCAGCTTATAGGAAATAAATGCAGGTGCTCGAGCTATTCAGTGATCATTACTGCATAACTGAAAGAAGCAGTGTTTGCTCTACGCATGTCAGGCTGCTGGTATTATTAACCCCTTGTAGCTGTGGTTGTACTTGCACTATCATCTCACAGTACTATAATTTAATTTTGTTGGACTGTATTAGCCAGTCTCTGCAGCAACACCTAAAATTTAATTTCTAGCATGCATGCATGCGCATCTTCAGATTAACGGTCAGATGATCGCGTTGGTACGTACGTACCAGAGGCCAGAGCGGCAGCATACCTCCCGCTGATAAGCGCACCGCGTGCTGCCGCGAAGCATGGCTCGCATGTGGCCGTAGCACAGGCAGGCAGACACATCAGCGCAACAAGCCAACAACGCACGGGAAGGCCACAACACATCCACAAGTGATCGCTTATTTAGCTTCGCACCTTTTTTTTTTTTAATATAACCCCTTGCGTATGTATTTCAAATTTAGTCTCTTCTCTCACCACAGAAGGCACGATAAATAACATGTATCCCTTATAGCGTCTAGAGAGTGCGGAAACCGACGGAGCTCAACCGACTGTGAGTCCCACCGCGGTAGGCTGTTTTCACGCTACCCCCAATTGTGGCAAGAGGTATGTGTCTCCTGCTGCGCTTTCTGATGTGAGGAACGGGTCAAACTTGCAAATACGTACGCAAAAGCTAAATTTGCAAAAAAAAAAAACGAGATGCATGAAGCTAGATAAGCAATGTTTTCCACATCCACGTCTCCTCCAATTACACCACACACACAAACATAGTTCCATAAACACAAACATTACTGCTTCTCCTTCTCCCATTGCCGCTTTCACGGTAGGGGAACAAGCTAAATTTGCAAATACGTACACTGAAGGCTAAATTTACAAAAAATAAAGTATACAAGAGCTAGATAAAGTGATGTTTTCCGTATCCATGCTTCCTCCAATTACACCACACAAGCGCAACACATAGTTGCATACAACAAACATTACTGCTTCTCCTTCTCTTTTTTTTTCCTTTTTAAAGTTATTTTTTTAATCCGCTGACATTTGAGCCGAAGGAGGTACGAAAGAAACCACGAGCATATGCCATCAATCATCAAGATTCAAGAACAAAATACGATAGCAAAAACTAATGATGCAGAGCAATGCAATTATGCGTTTGATTGGACCGGGGAACGAATCCGAAGGATCAATGCAAGATTGTGTAGGGCAGGGCAGGGCAGGCAGAGGCATCAATCAAATCCAGTTGGGCGTAGGGGACAAGGGGCATGTTCCGCTCACCTACCTCGGGACGAGACGGCGCCCTCCATTGGCCTCCGTCTCTGCCCAGAATTTACTCCTCTCCGGCTCTCCCCCTCCTCTCCTACTCAGCTACTCGCCTCGGCGCCTCGCCATGTGCCTCTCTGCAGCTGCAAGCAAAAGTAAAAGCTGACCAATCTGCATGTCTGCAATCCTGCATGCGACGAGCGCGGAGGCGCAGGCGCGGGCGCAGCACGGCATAATTGGCCCCTGTCGTCGTCACGAACGTCGCAGCTCGCGGCACTCGCACGTGCTGACGGACGGACGGAAGGACGGAACAGATGGATGCGACGCTTATTGTGACTGTGCTCGTGCAAGAACAGGCAAGGAACATTTTGTACTGTGCTCGCAGCAATCTTTGTGATGCGCTGAACAGCGTCGCTTTGATGGATGGATGGATTCTTTTCATGTTTTCATTTCGGCGTCGCGTCGCCGGGCTGGCCATGGTCTGCATTCCATGCGACGCAAAGTCAACTTGTGGATGGAACATCCAGGACCGGGTGAGCAGAGCGTGTTTTGAGATGGATGGATTGGCGCTGTCCATCAAAACCTGTTTTTCTTGTTCTTGCTCTTCTAGGAAAAGGATGTAGACATTGCCGAGTGACAGATTTGCATTGTTTGAGTGACACACAAGCAGGCCGGGTTCAGCGCAAAGGAAGAGAGCCCACTGTTTTCAGTCAACCAGTCAGTCATTCATCGTGTCCATCATTTCAGATTTTCCATATCATTGGAATTTGGAGGGGATGATGCTGTGCTGATCTTGCCATCAAAGCATACAGGGCTACTACATAAGCATGAATAAACTACTGGTATTGGCATAATGCAAAGGAACCGAACAATTCAGCATATGAAAACAACTCAGTGATTCCTCGCAAAAAAGAAGAAGAAAACAATTCAGTGAAGTTCATTCAATACACCATTGCATCTGCATACCAACAACTTGTACTAGCTAGGCTCAAACTAACTGAATGCATGCTCTTCAAGCAGTCAAGCCTTGAGGAGCATGCGATGGAATGCCAACAAGTGGGTCAGTAGGTGACCAGAGAGGCCATTTGAGTTACCCATGGCTGCCTCATTCTAGCAGACAAGCCATGGATAGCCATGGGATGGCATGGCATGCCTTGTGCCCCAACAGGCACAGATGGGCAGGCCATGCTCCCACCATTAGCCAAGGCCACATGGGCAACACAAGGAGAACCCTGTAATAATGCATTGGAAACAGGTCTCCTCCTCCTCCTTGGCTTGGTGACAAGACCGAGAACAAAATGGTTGGGAAAGTTATGAGAAACAGTTGGAAGGATAGGCTGTCTTTCCCATTTAAGGACACTGCCACCCTTTTGCAGCTCCCCCTGACACATCTCAACACAGGCACAGGCATACACACAGTCGCACACACACAGCAACAACAAGAATCTTGGCGTTTCTCCAATAATCCTACCTCCCCTCCTCCCGCATTCCCTCTCATATGGAGGAGGATGGCTGGGTGTCAGAGGCTTCAATGTTCTGCTCAGGTTGTGGGTATTCAAGAGGCCATTTGCATTGACGAGGGATCCTGAAGAAGCATAAATAACGAGGAGGTAGCCAGTGTTCCTAGTATTTCACTCTCTCTCAAAACTCAAAGCTCCTCCTATCTACCTTCGTTCTTTACACTTCTACTTCTTCTGTTGCTGCTGTTGCTATTCCCTTGGCTAGCTTTAGCCTCTTCCTTTTTTTTTCCCTTTCTTGTTTCTCCCTTCCATTCCCTCTCCTCACTGCCATGGAATCCTCCCATATCACTGGGGATGATGGTGAGGGCTGCAACAGCAGTGAGTCTGGGTGGACAATGTACCTTGCCTCCCCCATGCATGGTGATGATGACTATGGTGGCAAGGGAAGTGGCAGTGAAGGGAGCAATGTTGATGATGGCTATGGTTACATCAATGGTAGGGGAAGTGGCAAGGAGTGTGAAGATGAAGGTGACGATGATGATTCTCTTGCTTCTGACGCTTCAACTGGACCAGCTAAAGTGAAGGTGCCTTCCATCCCTGACGGCAAACAAGAGGAAGGGCATAGAAAGAACGACGACGACGATGGCGACAATGGTAAAGAGGAGGAGAAGGAAGCAGATGACACACATACCAAGTTCTCGACGAGCTCCCACAAGAAAGCCGGCAAGGCGGAGAAGGGAGGGGAGGGGAAGTCCTTCAGGAGAGGCCATAACAAGCGAGGCAGTTCCTCAAGAACAAGCTTCTTTTGGTAAATGCATTAGAATAACTGTACTAGGAATATGTCTCTTATGCATCTTTTCCATTTCTTGTAAAGATGGAGAAATCCTTGTTAGGAGCATGGAGAAAGGAAGGCTTTTTTGGGTCCTGATTTTTGCCTTCCATAGTGTTCTCCCATGGTTGACCACCCAGTAGTAGGTTAACTGTTACTACCATGTAAATCTACTGTAACCTTTGGTTATCCTTCAATGCCCTGCCTTTAATGTTGCTTGCAGAGCTTGCAATCTTCTCCTATGTTCCTAGATATTAATGAACGCTGCTCTATACTCTGAAGCTACACTGACCAGATAGATTTCCTCACACGGTATGAGGCATTGAATCACGAAGATAACAGTAAAGAGAGAAGAGGCTAAGTCAATTTAATTGTCCTCTGCTTCCCAGCGTCTAGAAAGTCAGCAATGCGTAATGCATATTTTATTACAACTTTATTATATTAAAAAGAGGGTACATGCGACCCACATGTCACCTTTCGGCCAAAATAAAACACTTGCATATCATTTCATCAAAGAAAAAAACTTTTAATTCTACCTTTTTGTCCAATGCCACAATGATTCATCACTACCTAAACACAACCCAATGATAGAGAAACAGGAAGATGTATCACAGGTAAACATTATGAACATTACTAGCTTTCAGAACTTTTGCTTGCCAACTCATATTCTTGAGCATTGCGCTAAGCAGATGCTGAGAGCAGGTGACCTTGGCTTGAACTAATTTTGTTGGATGCCCGTCATGTGGTAAGTATTATAACAATCCACCAGACGAATTATGTGGCCTAAACTCCAGAGGAGGGGAATATTTGTCTAACCATACCACTCATGCAGCATTAAGGCAGCAATTGCTGCACATGTTCTAGACAGGGTGGAAACAATTATTTGTCCATCACAGAGACGAGCTCATTAATAGCCATAATCAAACCAACAGTGAGGTAAGCTGGTTTATGTACTAAAACAGCTCTCAACTTTTTTTTCTAGCTACACCAAACCAAAGAAAAAAAAATCGGTCTCATGTTCTAGAAGAATATATGGAAAGAGCAACATGGGTACAGCTAATGCACCACTTTTGCACCAAACCTAATATAATGTGGCAATGAGCTACTATACTTTATACGAGAATTAAACAATGTACGTTGCATCTTCTAATATGTGGTGGCAATAACATGCCGCAATTAAGCCTGATCCCAATAATTTTCATTAGAAATATTCATAATAACAACGCATAATGTAGGTGTGCAGAGTGCAGACCATGATAAAGCATAACCGAAGTGGTACAACAGAGTCCAGCTATCACCTCCTATGCATGTATGATTACTTCGAAAGTTCGAATCCACAACAACAAGCGTCGTCTAAAAGCAGCTTTGGCATAATGTAGATATGCATCCCTCTGAATCCTGAACAGCAGTCTCTCTTTCCTGGAAGAGAAGCAATGGATAAGAAGCTTTTAGCAGCTTGGTAGTCAGCTTGGGCACTGTAGAGCTTAACTGAAACAGCAGAGGCAAGGTAAAACCAAAACAGCATTGTTCAGACTCCAGATAAAAATGGAACACAAAGATGTATATCTTTTTGGACCAACAACAAAATTGTGATGCTTACATGTTATTGCAATCTCTACTTGCTGACCATTCTGATGATACTCATTTTAGTATATGTGTGCCTTGCTGCCTACACGAAGGTAAAAAGAATTGTTCAATGTCTTGAAGTCGCTGAACAGGGACCTGAACAACTCTCCAAGACTGTCAGAAAGTCTTAAAACAAAGGTCCCCAAATCATCCTTACTTCATGGAGCTGGCAACATCGTAGCTGTGATTCGAGAAAACGTGCACAACTTAGGCTAATAAAGAAATCAAACTGGGTCGTACTTGAGCAGTAAATTACTAAATTTCATCTGTAAAGCAAGTTAGTACTCAACAGGAGATGCTCAGTAGTTCTTCAAGTAACACAAATGACATGTACAAATCTCAAAGGCTTAGCTTTGAATAACAACATTTACAGATCCTGTTGCAAAACACACTGTGGACTAGTAGTAACAAGCATCGTTCCCGCGGCTGCAAGAAAGAAAGAATCATCCCGAGATCGTCCGAGGTAGGCGAAACGATTTTATAGTTTCCCCAACCGGATCACCCGTTACTGGCTACCCGAGCGGTGGGCGAAGGCGGAGGGGCAGGGTACGGCACGGCGGTGACGGCGGCGGAATCGTGGGACGAGAGGGAGCAACGGCGGCGGCGCGGGGCGCGGCAGCGGGAGAGGCGGTGCCGGCCACATGGGCTGACGTGGACACGAACCAAGCGAGCGGCACTGCGGCACGGTCTCGGAAGGGGAGCGCGGCGGCGGTCTGGTTGCGTCGCGCCCGGGAGGGGGTCGAAGTCAGAGGTCGTGAAAAATCACGTACATGTACTTCTGATCCAACGGTTAGGATTAATCGTGCGGCTAGTATATATTCCTTCAGTCACAAATAGTGTTTGGGATATAGGCATAATCAGATTTTGGAAACTTTAAATTTTAATATACTTTTAATAATTAAATTAGATATATAAAAATTATACGTGTAAATTTGCTAATTTTTTTATAATATTATAATTTTATTAGGTTATAAATATATTAATAAAAAATAATAGTGAAAGCTGTGTTTTTATAAAAAAAAAAGTATAAGGGGTCCCAACTTCTTTTTACTTCCGCCCCGCTTACATGAGTCACCGGCTCACCGCCAACCTTCCAAATGCCGTCCTCCCCGTGTCCCCCCACCGCCGGCGCTCCCCCTACGGGAGCAGCACCAGCCTTGGTCTGCACCTCGCCGTGGGAGCGTCATCCCGACAAGGTACCGCCTCCCTCCCTCCCTGTCTCGCTCTCGAGTCATAATCTCCGTTCGTGTCGCCTCTCAGTTCACTGAGCACATAGGGTTTCTGATCTCTCCCCGTGAAGGAGGCAGGATTCTTCGCCGCCGTCGCGCAGGAGTCCAGGCCACGGCTTCCGTGGGAGGAGAACTCGTAATGCCCATTTGCCCGCCCCTCTTGTCCTGTTTCCATACTGTTTCTGGCTTTCCGCAATGCGTGTACTGTGTTTGTGCAATTGCCGCCAGGAATGATGCTCTCCGTAATGTATCTATTAGTAAGCGGTTCTACTGAGTGCAAGAAGTAGGTGCACTGTCCTGTGTTGTCTTGAGTTGAAAGTGTTGGTGTTTTGCTTGTCTATGACTTGGACGAGGTGCAGTCGTTGTTGGATGTTCTAGAATGATCGCTTGAAAGTTGAAAATTTTTGGCAATAAGCAAGCTCCATCAACAAAATGCTACCTACACGCGCTTACCTGTTTGCGCGTTCACATGCATGCTCTCCTGGGCATGGTGCTAAAACAATTGTGTGAATGGACAAGAATAGTTCATAAGAAAAAATGAATGATATGAGATGATTTTGATCTTGCAGCTTTTCATTTGGTTATGTTGAAAATTCATAGTGTGAAAAATTAGGTTTGTAGAAATGTAGAGCTAATGAGTTCAAAATATTCTTGCGAAACACCTCCTTAGTTCTTATTTCCTAACTAAAATTTTACCACAGCAACAATTATTCTTCCTGAGAAACTGGCCCTAGGAAGCTTGCAAAGGGAGTATCTGCAACTTGGAATGGCCATAAAATTCACAGTCACTGTTAATTGAAGTTGTTTTTTTTAATCTCTCTGGACTAACAGTTCAGCATTAAAATCACATTATATTTGATGAATTCATATGGCCAACTCAATCTTCGCAATAAAAAGGGTTATTGGACTTGGAGATATCATAATATTGGCATAGAATAGGTGTAAGGACACTTTTCTGCTTGAGTTTAAAGTCTTCTGTTACTGCCATCATGTTGTTTCTATCAAAGCTTATGTTGAATCCATGTGGGTTAAGCTTTTAGCCTTTGGAAGGCAAACTCTATTTGTATTTTCAAGTTAGGTTCTATTTCGTTTTTTAATTTTCGCCATTTTCTCCACAGTAACCAACTGTTATTTGGTGTTGCACCGCTGCTAAATGAAAACACATCTTGGATTTTTATGCAGCCTCTTCTTTGATCAAATGATTTGGGGTTGTGAACTTGTATATTATTATTGTGGATTTAAGCTGCTGCTTAGTCACAAGGAGAAATCATGAATTCTGACAGTAAAATTTCTTGTAGTACTCTGCATAGGGAAGCAAAAGCCCTAGAGCATGAAGAGAAAGTCAACAAATATCAGGCTGTGCTTGTAGCTTGTGTGAAGGCTAAATACTTTTCTAGAAAGGCTTTTGATAAAGGTACTAGCACACTCCAGTCTTACGATAATTGTACGACATGGTAAATTAAGGACTAGAACAGTTTTGCTTGTTTAGTTTCAGGCAATTTGATATCTGTTTGGTTAAATTATTTGACTATTGCTATTCATCTGTAATAGATTTTCTCTTCGCATTTTTGCCAGTGATTCCCATAGGTGCTAGGTGGGAGGCACACGGGCGCCTAGCGCCTAATTGCCGATTAGGCGGGCTAGGTGGCCGCCTAGGCGGGATAAATTAGCTAGGCGGGTTAGGCGGGAGGGTGTAGCCTAGCGCCTAGGTGCCGCCTTGGTGGCCGCCTAGGGGAACACTGATTTTGCTCTAAAAAAGGCTTGCCGAATGATTCAACATTAAATTGGAATCTTAGGTTATATTCATGATCACTTAGTGTGAACAAAACTCTGGTAAAACCTATGTATAATTTGTTTCTGAGGCTAATTATTATTACATATATAGAAGGAAGGGATGGATGGAGGGAGAGACATCTGATGCAACATCCATTGAATTGAAAAACACAATAATCTGAATTAAGATTCTGCCTCAAGATGCAATCAGACACACTAATGATATTTAAACTGAAATCCAATATATTCTAAGTAGCCAAGCCTAACATTCATGTTAGAAGTGCACAATGTGCTCCATGATTGCATGTTCTTTGAATTGCACGTTATTACCTGATCAACTATTTATACCTCTAATGTTATGTATGAACTGTAGCGATCTCTTGGGAAATATCCATTTCATATGCCTTCCTTGCTTTGTACAGATACCCAAAGAATGGGTGTGATAGCAAAGTTTTCTTTCATTTTTCGACTTAGAGTTGACTTCAAATGCTAGTTTTGTTCTTAAGTATTGGCAATGGAGCTGTTGTGTAATAGTTTTTCCCCATTTTCACCATTCCGTGAACAGGACATGTGTTTGAAGAAATTACTATCCAGTCGGAGACCATTCAGTTAAGCAGTTGCAATTGTCTCTCCGTTTGTGTGTTTTCCAAATACTGTTTTGAAATGACACTGTAGCAACCGTTTCTGTTTTGTTTTCTAGGTGGCAAGTTTATTTGCGGATCCAACAAAATTTTACCGGGAGAATCTCTGACAGCTGGCTACTCTACCAAGGACAATCTTCCATCTCTGGCTAATCAAGCTTCGTCGAAGAAATAAGTAGATCATTTGGCAGCTGAAAAAAATTCTTTAACACTTGGCAAGTAGCAAACTGGCAACTATCCATGAAGACCTGATGGGATAAGGGCGAGGTAGTTACATCACTAACCACTACTTGATATTCTTAATGTAAGTGACCTGAAGCATGCAAATCTCCAATGGCCCAAATTAACTTTAGAGATGTTCTGAACCATGGATAGTTTCGTTTTGTAGACCTTTTAATGTAAGGAGCATACTGATAGCTATTCAACTTACAATTCTACGGGAAGTATACTGATATTGATATTATTCCTCCGTGGGATGTTTTCAACTTTTTACCTGTCGCCAGGGTCATATCCTCAATCTTTGCATAATTTTCGATTCCTTCTCTGCTTATTGTTGTCATTTGTAGGGCACTAGTATCTTGTCGCCCAATATTCTGTTTCCAGTACCTAAACTCCACGGCCTCCAATGCCAATTATTTCAGTGCATCCGTGCAACATCCATGGCAAGCTTCAACTTTCAATCTGCGAGTGCCCCCTAGAATCATGATGAGCAGATGGATGAACAGGCACACCTGAACTGCAGCCATTCTTATCTTCATGCAACTGTATCTGCACGGGTAAATTGGCTCCTGGGATGTGCAGTTCGTTGAAGTGCTCCTGTACTTTCCAGTTGTTTCCTCCTGTTGTAAGGAAAGCTCCATTGCCACCACCGAGAGACATTGCATGGTGCATTGGTGCTTGTTCCACCGTGCGCAGCACAAGCCGAGGCTCCTGTCCTTTTAATCACTGTTGCTTGGCCCCTGCGATGTGAGCATCTCACGCTGGTGGGCACCTTTCTCCTTTGTGTTCACACGTACCCCTGGACATCCTTGAGCTGATACAGCACTTGCACTCGCAGTGCATCACCAGGCTCTAGATTTGTTTTTGGTCTGCTCTGCTCTGCATTTTTCTTGGTGCTGGTGCACTGGTGCCGTTCCTATCTTCAGCCATACGATTTTGCAACTGACATGTACCTCTTCCTTCCATTTCCTGTGAAGTGTAATTAATGTACATCCACATGCTGTCAAAGATCAGTAATGTTTACATTTGGCAGTGAAATCTTTATCATGCATGTTTGCAACTGCATTCTTTGCGCGCATTCTTGTAAATGTTGATGCTGGAATCTTCGCAGAGCTAGCCCATATTTGCAAGTGAAATCAACATGTTTATTTATGCATTGTTTTTTAATCATCAGTTGCTCTTTCCATTTGGATAAACAAAACCTACACGTTTATGCATTTGGCATTGGGATTTATATGTTGGAAAGGCATAGATTTGTTTTGCAGCACATGTTACTGAGCTTTTTGCTCAAGATTCTTTGGAATCCTATCCGATAAGCATCTCAATGAATAGGATATGTGGTTCAGATCTTGATGCTACATTCGTACCAAAATTGTTTGATACAGATATGCCGAACCTTGTTTGATACAGCACGGTTAAATAGCCCCTGCGCTACTGAACTATACTGAAAGATGGCAGAAGCAGGTAGGTGAGTTGACATCAACAAAGTATGCAATCCATTAGCAATAGCAAAGCATAATCCATTACATGCAAGTTGGGCTCATGACATCATTTAGTTGAAGGCACCATTTTTTCCCCTCGTATAGTTGCACCGCATTACAGTAAATCTGCTTACACACGCCTCCTCGTTCTCATTGGTTGACGATCCTTTCTTGCTCTCTAACTGTTCCTACTGTTCTATTGATCGCAAGTTTGCAACTTACAAATAATACATCTGATCCATGTTAATTTATCCGCAGAAGATAAGCACCAAAATAGTTACAAAAAATTCCTCTTCCAAATTGGTAAATCGATCGCAGGGTGCATGCATGCTTCCATCGCCATTAATTATCCTTGTTTAGTTATACAAGTTATTACTGATATAGTAATTGTTATCCTCTCAAGTAAAAATTTGGTTGGATAATATGAATATTCATTCGGTAGCACTAGTAGTAGTGCTGTTCTTGCATGGCTCGGAGGAGCAGCCACTGTGATTGGTCGAGGTCGAGGAGGAGTTCTTCTCCGGAGCCGTCTGCAACAACTGCTCCAGCTTCTTGGTCAGCTCGGCCTTCTCGTCCCTGAGCCGGGCGTTCTCGCGCCGGGCGTCGCCGCACCCCCTCAATGCGCGGTTGAGCTCATCGAGGAGGCGGCGGTTAGCGCCACGGAGGTGCGCGACCTGCGCCCACAGCTCGCTGAGCTGCCGCTGCTTGCGCATGCGCGACCGCCGCGCCGACTCCCGGTTCGAGACCATCCGCCGCCGCCGCCTCTCCTCCTTCGCCTCGGCAGCCACGCTCGGCTGGCAGTAGCCGCCCCCGGCGTCGGAGCCCGAGCTGGGCGAACCATTGCCGCCGTCGAGGTGGACCGCTTCTTCTAGGACGATCGTCTCGAACTCAAAGGCAGCAGCCGCTTCGTCGCCGGCGGCGGTGAGTAGAGCAGAAGCAGTGGCTTCTTGGAACGTTGCCGGTGGCTCAAAGGAGGGCGGGAAGTTGGCCTGAGGCGGCAAGGCCATGTTCATTTGGTGGTGAGCGGCAAAGAAAGAAGGATTTGGAGGTGAGAGGAAGCCAAGGCTGGCCACCTCGCCATGGCGCCAATGGTTGTACATCTTGCTCTTGTCTCTTCTTTGCTAAATGCTAATGCTTGTGGTCTGGTTAAGTGACTGATTTTGTTTGGCTCTGGGTAGTGATGAGAAGCCATGGGTTGGTGAGGGCCTTTTATAGTGTGGCTGGCACAATAGCCTTGCTTGCCTAAGAGAGAGAAACCATATGTCTTGTATCTCTCTCTCTCATGTTGAGAGAGAAGACTTTAGCTCTGTCCAGTGTCCACCATGCATGTTATGCCATATTATTTTCTTTCTCTAATTTTGAGAATCTTGTTAAGCTAGAGTTTGGTAGCTTACAAATATCGGCATGGCTAGTGAGCTTCGAAGGATAAACATATACAAATATGTGTCTCGTAGATCCTTCCTCCTAGCTAGATATATCTCTGTGCCATCTCAAGAGAATATTTGCATTTTTTTTTTGCATGACTTGAGTCAGTCTCGTCGCAGGTGAATTTATTAATTCTCGATATTTCTCCATGCCAAGCCCTGGCTTTTACATATATTCTCCTAGAGATACCCTGCTTTCGGTTGCCAACTTTTAATTTGTACATTATTGCATGGGCAAAGAAAGAGTCTTTTAGCTAGAGTTGCGTGTAAATTCACAAGGGACAGCCACTTGCTGGCTTTGCGGATAGGAACCGTGAGGTTAAACAAATGCACAGTTAGTGGAGCAACCAGAGAGAAAACGGCGTCGGATTGTGCCTTTGCACAAACCAATGTTGGTGTAATTTCACTTAATTAAAAGTTCTCAACAAAATTCCTGTGAGAATCCTACGTACTTCGAAGCTACTTAGTAAAACTACCATAGTACTCTCTCCGTTGATAAATATAAGGCCTATAGTTTGAATGGTCTTGTTGAAAAATATAAGAGTGTATGTAGATTTAATGAGTCTTTCCACATATACCATTATTTATTCTCTCTCAACTATATACATTTATTCATTACCACCTACACAAAGTATTATCTCTCATCTTTCAAGACAATTAAAAGGGATATGCAAGTCATTTCCTCTCATGTTTTCCTCAATTTCACTACAACCTTAATCCTTGTGCTAAGTCAAAATACGCCATATATTTATCAACGGAGAGAGTATATTACAACTTCATATATGAGGGCAAAATTATATATTTTGATCGACGTGAAAGCGAATCATATCCATCTTAGTATATAGTATATATATATACACTATGGCATGTTTTAACTCATAGAATGGCCTTCCACATGGTTCGCAAAATCGCCGAAAATTGGTCGAAAATCGCGATTTTCGGTAGTATCGGCGCGGAACGGCTTCTAAAACCGCCCGATAAACCGGTGCAATTCAAAAAATTTATGCGACGTAAACCGGTCGAAAATCGGTTAAAATCGCTCAAAAATCGTCCACCAAAAAAGTTCAACTCGCCTGACGATTTTTCACGGAAATCGGCCGATTTTTCATGAAAAAAAGATAATTTTTTATTTTTCTTTTCAAATTTTTTGATTTTGAAACTCCACGATTTTCGGCTCGATATTTCCGATTTTCGAAATTCGAATTTCGGCCGATTTTTCCCAAACCGATTTTGTTAACCTGGCCTTCCATATACAAATCACCACATAAACATTGAACTCGATCACGTAGCCAGAGTCGTACGGAAACGACCATTGTCCACATATTTAAGTCGGAAATAACAATGTTGCATTGGTGTTTTTTTAGACGTAATTTTGCATTATTTGTGGCCGCGGCTAGCTGCCAATTGGATTTGGATGGGAAGGTGACGCCATCCAAGTGGTCACTTTGTCCAAAAGCAGCAGGACATGAAGCATTTCGATGCTTGAAGTGATTGTCCACTGCAGGGCCCCACTGTCCAGCAGCATTGTGTAGGCCTCGTCTCACTACAAGTGGATAATTAGGAAATACCCGTATATTACAGGATAGTTCTATGGCTAAAGCTGCTTGTTGTTTTAACACTATAGTCTATACGTGCGTCGTAAGATTCAATTAGGTTTACTTAGAGTGTGTTTGTTTGCTTGTATCAAGTGATAAATCTATAAGATGATTTTAAAAAAATATTATTCATATTTTTTTTGTTTGAATGGAACCATCACATCCTGAATAGTGGGATACAAATTTGAGGAATATTTTTAATAGATGTCGAACCATTTCTATCCTATTTAACCTCATCCTACCAACCAAAACACACTTAATGAGCAGTGCTTCTATGCTTTAATCCTAATATAAGTTGCACAAATTTTGAAGCAAACGAATGGGTAATTAATCACCATCTACCTTTTATTCATGCTTTAATATTTATGTAACTTTTAAAAAGATAAGCATAGAAGCACCTCTCTTACTATTTTGATAAAAAAAAAATTATTTTGAGATAAAAATCATATAAGATGAATGTGACTCCAGTGTAACTCGACAATTGAAATACTGCTGATACATAATGGTTTGGTCCAGGAAAATGAGAAATGTAAACATCAAAGTATGTTGACTTACAAAGTCAACAAGAATGTAGTAGATGTTATAATAGTAGTGTTTTGAGAACAGAGATGCTGCAAAGTTGGGTGAAAGTAAACCTGCCACTAAGTAGATGCTTAATTCTCTTGATCTTGTCATGCATGTTTGTGGGATACTACTACTTTATTCCATTTGATGAAGTACTGAATATTGATGGGATCGTCGTGTTGGCACAATTTCCTGGTCCTGTTGCCATGTGAAACTAGATTTCTGGCGGTTAAATGTAAGTCGTTAGATATAGTAGATGATAGTAAAGTAGAGTGAATTGTGCAGTAAACTGGAGTAGTTTATAACAGAAAGCTTATATCTTTGAGGTGAAATGTTTGATTTTATTCTAGTGTTTGGGTATTATCCTATAAATTATACATTAACCTGTTGTATTTTTCTGTGCTATTTGGTTTAACAATATCCAAATTTTGTGAGCAAAAGAAAAACTCGATAATCTAACTAAAACGTGATTTTCACAAAAATTCTTGGACGATCTTTAGCTTCACTTCGATATTATCTCCTTCGATTCGCTTTTGCCAGCAAATATTCTTTGGAATTAACTTCAGCTTTCCATCCATTAGTTGATCATGCAACAAGGTGCCAAGTATAGGATCGGTGGAATGCCACTACACAATGAAAGAAGAACATATGCTCCTAAAGGGTATTTTGATTAATGTAAAAAAAATGATACTTGATCCTACTGTGTGGACATGTGAAAAGTGGGGAGAAAGATGTTAGGTTGGCGGCAGTCGGAGCGAGGATTCTGCTAAGCTTCGGACTGAAAACTAAGCGGCAATAACTAACGCCAAATATTATCCACACCGAAGTACAACAAAAAGCAAGACATCGAACAAAATAATCGAGATCCTCCTGAATTTAGGAACCTAGAATCAATGCTTATCTCTTACTATCAATGTTGGAAAAACATGGAATCAACTAGCTAATTATTGCCAGTTACTGGACAAACTAATTATTCTATGTCAAGGTTCTTGGATCGAGAACATTGTGCTTAACTAATGGAGCCAAAATCAAACTAATATATCAGTATCAAGAATAAAGGTTTTTGGATCAAGAATACTCACTATCTATGCCACCGAGCTGATTCACGCAGTCGACGAACCACTTGTACAAGTCTTGCGTCCACCGGATCCATCGGATGCAAAATAAAATGACAATGTCTTCAATCTCTTCATCATGTATTTCTATTATATCAAATTGAGTCCAATCAATTAATCATGAAACGTATAAATTGTTCAAATCATCCACTTTGGTTAAACTTACTATCATTGAGAGCAGTCTTAATATCAAAGAAAATTGCCTTTGGGATTGAAAATTGTGGAGCATTGTTTGAATGATTTTGTTGCTTCATTGACCTTTTGTACTTGCTAATCAATTTAGCATTCCTGTAGAATTCACCCTACCGCCTCTCCTCCTCCCCTCGTTGCGCTTCCAGTCACGCAGATATAAAGCCGACGACCTCACACCACTAGTGGCACTAGCTTGGGTTCACTCGGTCTTGATCATCTTCTTGTTTCGCTCCTCTGTTTGCTTCAAGATCTTGGAACGAGCATGGCAGCGGTAGCGAGCGGCGACTGCGGCGGGAAGAAGCTCAAGTGCGAGCGGGAAGAAGCTCAAGTGCACGCTCCAGTATGTCATCATGGAGTTCCCCAAGCCCAGCTGACCGCTCAAGAAGATCATAACAAAACCTTTCAGAAAATCTATCTGAATATAGATACTTCTGATAAGCCTGATCTCATTATCCCTCTCTCACACATAGTATAAAAATAAGAGGGACTTATCGTTGGACTAGGAACAATCACTGTTCAAGATATGGAGCCACTGCAACACACATATTCCCCAACCGCGCATACGGCTTGGTTATCCTCCTGAGATATCATATGTCAAAACTCGATAACTTACTGAGTTAGGTCTGGCCCATAACAGCATGTGGTTGTATAATTAGCCCAGTTCAATGGTTTACAAGGTTAAGTCCTTAATTGACCTAGACACCACTTCTAAATAAATCTCAGTTATTAATATTAAAAAGATTCACACAGAATCTCCAACCCAAATGTCACACAGACCCATGAAGCATCTAGGCCCCTATTTTTATTTGATTTTTGGTAATTAATGATAATCGAGATTAAAGGAATAACATATTCTTTTAAGTACATGAGAAAAGGTTGGTCCTCGCTATTGCACATGAAAAAGGTGAAATTGTGAATAATCATGTCTAATGATGATTCAAGATCAAGGCCAAGGTATAAAAGTTTAAGGGTCTTTTCATAGCTTTTGTCGATTTCGGTGTTTGGAGGAAAGATCAGATAGCTAGAATAGGTGCCGTATTATTAAGATGGATCATTGGCTAGTAGCTTGAAAAATAATTATAAATCATGGCTCAAATCATGCTCATACTTGGTTGTGTATATGCATTAAAAATTCTTTGGAAAATCATGTTGACTTCTTGGAATCAGCACTACCGGCAAATTGAGGCTGGTACTACTGCTAGGCCGGTAGTACCACCCTCATGGTGCGGTAGTTAAATTCTAGAGAAGCTGTTGTTTCATTGTTGGCAAAATCGGCACTACCGTAGTTCATAACCGGTACTATCAGAAGTCTGGTAGTACCACCCTATTGTCGCCGGTAGTTATTTTACAAAAGGCCTCTTTGTGCATGTTTTGAAGTTCGGCACTATCGCTGTTATTGGTCGGTACTACCGTAAGTTCGGTAGTACTGCCCAATAGTTGGCGGTAAATATTTTCCAGACAATGTCTTTTTAGGGTATTTCCTAAGACACAAAAATCGGCACTACCGGACTTTAGTTGGTGATAGTACCGGGGCATTATAGCAATGGCTAGTACCTATGCATTAATTGCACTACTCTGACCGTTCACCTTGAGATCAGCACTACTGCCCCATACATGTTGGTAGTGCCAATTTTGGCAAGAAAGTCAGATTTCGAGGTGTAACTGTTAATTGAGTGGTTGGGGATATAAATACCCCCTCTCCTGCAACAAGGGGACTTATTAGAACCCTATTGAATACATGTGGAGCCCTTGCACTCATCTCTTCATAGCATTCAATTCTCATTTTAGTGGTTGTTGAGAGCATTCAAGTATGAGAATTGATCTCGAGCCATTAGAATGCTTGATCATCTTTAAGCAAGCATTATTGGTCTATTCTCTTAAGAGTTTGCCGACTCCTAGACGCTTTGGAGGAGAAATCGGTGATCTTTTTAAAGAAGACTATGAAGTGACCCGGTATTGGTGCAAAAGTTGGAGCTTGCCTACCCGGAGCGGGAAAAAGCTATCACTAGTGATTTGAGGAAGGCTCAATTGCGCAAGGAGCTGACTTGATTCATTCAAGCTATCTCAACGTGGATTAGGAAAGACCGACAAGTCTTTAAAACCACGGGATAAATCTTTGTGCTCATCTCTTGGTTTACATTCTTGTTACTCTCATTTGAGCAATTTACATTCATAGTGATTTCATTGTTTAATTGTCTTATTAGAATTGTCAAATTTGATTAGACTTAGTTTGTTGGTACAATTAGTGAAACCTAGTTTATTTATGCCTTTGATTGTGAAAGATTTTAATTCTTGTCATAATTTTCAAATTATTGTATTAGAGTCAAAGAATTTTAAAACCTCCTATTCACCCCCTCTTGTCGGTTATCCTTGATCCTACAACTCACCCTGGCACACAACCTTTTGCCACTTGCCTCAATCAAAATCATTTATCACCCCAATTGAACACATGCAATCAATAACTCAACATCATTGTGTGACCACACATGACACACCCTTTTCATAAACAAATTCCATATATCATTAGTCAAATTTGAATTTGCACTTCCAAAAAATATTAGATATTCGTGGCATGGTTAAGCAAATTACACATAGTCTAACCAATCCATGTTGGTATATACTAGCAACCAACTAATAATTATCCATCCTAGGGTCATAAATAAATATGGCATAGCAAATGACAAGGTAGATATATTTCAAGTGGGTTGAATAACTAATTCTCAAATTAATTGAAAACTATATAACTTGAAATAACATACAATAGAATAAAACAGAATAGCATTTGTAAAACTGGGTTCAACATGATCAAAGCAGAAATTGCCTTGGAATAACTGCTGATCTTGATCTGGACCTTGAACTTGAGTCAACTCTTCACCTTCGAATGCTCTCGACACTTCAACGTCTAAGCAAAATGAACGGTAAAAGCCAAAATAAATACAAAACAGAGAAAAGACAAAACTCCAAAATTCACCAAAAGGTAGGGCTTGAATTTAGACGAATTTAAAAATTTGAATAGGCTCAATCGGAGTTCGTATGAAGGAGAACGGGCTCTTGAAAGATCCTTCAAACAAATAAATCGGAAAAAGAGAGAAAATAAAATATTCCCAAAATATTATCTGACAAGTGGGCCTGGCGGTTATTTTAAATAAAAAATTATTTTATATTTTAAAAGAAATAGAGGTTGACATGTGGGCCCCACATGTTATACTCTCAACTCACAAGGACCAAGTCCACGCATAGACCCACATTGACGTATGCTGACGTCACCCTACATGTGTCAAGTGCAGAGATGACCACGTCGGCCTAGCGGAGCTCAAGAACAAATGGTTGACAGCGTTGATCCTCGGCGACCCCAGGTGGTCTCTATAGCATGGTCTTGGTGAGGCAAACATTGTGACGTAGGTGTCACGGCTTTTGACAAATTTTGGCAACGACGGTGAGCAAAAGAGCAACGACAACATGGGCTTGAAGACGACAGTGACCTTTGGACCTCCTCTTAATGAGATCGTGCAAGCACCGGACAAAACACAACACGACGAGCAAGGTAGGGTAGATCAAGAGCTATAAGGATCACTTGAGATGAAAAATCGACCCTTCTTCTCCGTCGGTGGCACGCACAAAACTTCCCAAAATCCTAATCAATGGTAGCGCAAAGAAAAAATCCAATCTAGGGCTCTAGTTGCTTGACTCCTTGCGAACCCGAGGTGATCCTTAAATAGCCCTAGGTGACCATGGCATTGCAGTCCTGCTCGGACACAAAAGGAAGAAGACTCTGACAAGTAGGCCCCACCTATCAGTAGCATGCACAAGCAGACTAGCGGGTAGGTTGGCGCGCTAGGCCTTGGCCACTAGGCTTTGGCACGAAAACTTGGGCTAAACAGGCTAACTCGGGCCAGAACAAATGGGTTTTGGCCCAAAGCCTTTTCTGAAAAATTTAAATACCGAGCAGTGCTTCAATGCTTTCCCTCCCAATACAAGTTGCACAAATATTAAAGCAAGCAAACAAAAAGAAAAGTATGGAAGCACCTCTCTTAAATACCTATTCTTTTTAGAAAATACAAAAAATACAAATGAGCTTTAAATAAATAGCAAATAGACTTGGAAAAATCTCAGAAAATTTTGTAAAATAACATAGAATAGATCGAACCCAAATAAAATAATTTTGAAAATTATTCACTTCAACATTAATCATATTAAATCATTTTTTCATTTTTGATCTAGGAAAATCCATAATAAGTTTTAATTTGCAATTAAAATTCTAAAAATTAAAAAAAAGAGTAAAATACATAAAACCAATTCAAAAGCAAAAATTGAGAAGCTACAATTACACATAGAAAACACGTAAAATTCTTGTGATCAATTATGTTTACTATGAAGAAAAGGATGTTATATACGTACATAAGACGAGCACTATAGGAAAAGAGCACATGTAAACTAGGCAATAGACAATTTGTTTAAATTATGAGTCAATAGTCGTCTTTTTTTCTCTAGTTATTTTGAAATCACTTCTTAGAAAAACTTTCTTAGGCCTCAAGTGTGGCTTAGAATTTTAAACGCCTCACAAGAGGTATGTTTGGCACATACTATCTCAAGACTAAAATGTGAGGCCATCAACTTAATAGTGCCTCAGTTCCAACGAGGTGACATTAAGGCCAAACCGAATTTTTGATGGCAACAACCAAACACCCCCTAATATCTTGTTTGCGGCCTAACCATGTCTTGTTCTTAATGCATATACAGTAGTAGAGATGACTGCTATCTATATACTAATCTATGTCATCTAAAGACAAAACTAAATAAAACTTCTACAATGGATGGCATCTTATGGTTTTCTCTATGAGATCCTATAATATTTTAATTATGGCTTGGGAAAATTATTTATTACAAACAATAACTCACACAATGATGATTTATGCTGTCTATATGGTCGTCTCTTCTCAAAAAAATAGCTATACTCCACATCTCCACTTTTTATCCCCATGTCAGTAAAAATCTTACATGACAAAGCATACAGACGGCTGACATCACATCATTGTACATGGCCTTACCAATTCTAGCATCTCTGATGTGAGAATAATCCTGTCCACAAATAAACATTCGTGGCACTTAGAGTATGTACAATAATAGAGACGTCTAGTGTCTATATACCCCTCTATATTATCTAAAGATAAAACTAAAGACAGCTTCTATAATAGATAACATCTTAAGGTGTCTCTATAAGATTCTACAATATTTTAATTATAGTATGAAAAAGTGTTTATTATAGATATTAACTCATGTAATGGTGTTTTATGTTGTCTATATGGCTGTCTCTTCATGAAGAAACAACTATAGTCTCTCTTTCATATTAGCAAAAAATCTTACATGGAAAAGCATATAGACATATGACATCATACTATTGTATATGCCTTAAAGGGGCACCATGCATCTCTATCCCTCAAAACAAAGTTGTAGAAGTCTACGAGTGAAGGGAAGAAAAAGAAACCTCTCCATCAATGGTTGTTGATATGTTGGGGAGTCCAGATTCCAATGCGAGGCATCATGTTGCCACATTACACTAGTTCCAACAATTCAATTACTTTCGATTATTAATACATTGTTAAGATAAGATCAGTCCACTATATCATTTTCCATTCAATGGCGAAACCAGGATGAAAATAGAAGGTAGACTCAGAGGACTATGCTAAATTTAGATAAACATAGCAAATATAGTCTGGTGTAATTAAAATTTATATATGAATAAAAGAGAAGTATAGCAAGAAAGCAAAATACAATGAAGATACCTCGTTTATGGAAAGGCATCCCAAAAACAAATGAATATGCGTCCAAAACGATCTGTATATCAAAATTTGCAAAATTAATGATATAATAGTAAATTTTAAATGATTATGAACATTCAAAATAAACGAAACATACCACTAAAGCGCTAACTTGAATCATGAGGCAAATTTATTTTATGAGTTTTCATGCCTTGGAAGCGTTTTATGATTTAGCATCATCAATGCTTGTAAATATCTCTCGCTCGATGTAGCACACCATCAAGTCATTAAGCCAGTCATCCGCTACCTTGTTGCACAAATATATTTTGATAATATTTATTGCCAAAAATATTCTCTTAATAAATGTTTCCACCGAAAGGATTGATGTCAACTCAATGACGTGATATACCAATTGTTAAGTTTTAGCCTTTTTGTTTCAACCATGATTTGAACAAATTTTGAAATATCACGAGATCCATGAAATTCCGCACTTCTCCTAATTTTGAGAATGAAGATTTGAAGCTGACTTTTTAACAAGAACTGGTCAACTACTGTGAAATCATCAGTATAATTCTCAGCAAGTCGAACAAGTTTATCAACATCAAACTTAGAAAATGAGTCGCTTAGATCAAGGCAATATATGCATACCAGTGACTCCGAGGAAACTTCATGGAAACGATGATTCATCTCATTCATAGTTACATCAATAGCGGTATTGAAAATATCAACTTTGTAATAATGGTGTTTAGTCAATGCATACTTCTGACATACAGATTTACCTATAACTCCAATAGTACAATCCATATTTGGTACAAAAATTCCATAGGCCTCACAAAAGCTTTTAACTTGGTCTAACAACATCCATTATCCCTCATATCTTTCAAGCGTTCTTCCACATCTTGTATCCAGCACATAGCTTGATGCTTTCTTTGCAAAGAAAGTGATATATCATTTGTAATGCTCAATAAGGTTATTAAGAAATACATAATGAATATAAATTAAAAGAATTCCATCTTTTTAGCAAACCTGCTACTCCACCATGACTTAAGTTTTACAAGCATAACCACTACTCTAGCACATCTACTATTGTCTCCCACATTTGATATATGAAGCAAGATTTTGAGGTGTGAGCCCGACTGAGTAGATACTCCAGGTCTAGCTAGGTCATTTTTTTGATGCAACCCTATCCCAGGTAAAATCAAATCATTCTCCAACTTCTTCAACAAGACATCATGATGCATTTCAATCTATGTTTATTTTCTCCTGCAATAGGCACTCACGGCAGTCACTATAAGGGGAACATAGTTGAAGAACTAGAAATAGCTCTACTACAACTTCTGATAGTGATAACCACCAACTGTAACTGGTGGGCGAAGCAGTTAACATAAAATGCCAATATATAGATTCTCATCCCGAATAAGTTTTTGTAAGCCATTAAGTTCACATATGATATTAGAAGCTCCATCATAGCCTTAGCTATGTAGCCTAAAAATAGGTAAACCATGTAGACCAAGCATACCAACCAAAGCTTACCTCAATACAGTAGATGTACAATTTGTGATATGGTTAATACAAGAAACCTTACCATGACCTTCCCTAAATTGTTGACAACTACATGTCACAAATTTTGCAAAGTTAGAACAACACAATAATGCAAAAATGTTATGACTAAAAAAAAGATGTACAACTAACCACACAATAACTACCATTTACTCCTTTGTTGATACATCTTGAGACCCATCAATAAGCATTGCGAAATTTCTATCTCCAATCTCACCTTAATCACTTTTGTGACCTCTTGTGCACAATATTTCGAAAGCTCCTTTTGAATATCTGGAGAAATCATAACAACACAATCTAAAGATGTAGTCAATTCAAGAACTATTTGAAATTACTCTTGTTAATGTAAGTAAATGATTCATCGTGTCCATAAAAAGCTTCATCTTGCTATGAGATATCTTGCACAATCTAACGATATAGTCAAACGGATTTTGTATGCAATTTCTGCCTCTTTAGTGTAAGTATTTATTTTACTAGACACACTTGACCGTTGATTTTTGAAATCTTCAAACTCACTGTAAGGTCGAGGATGCCGACTAGAGGGGGGTGAATAGGCGGCTTTTTAAATAATTAAAAACTTTCTCTTTCTACTAATTTCTATAAAGCAATTCACCCCTTAATTACCCCTATGCCAAAACCTTATCAATAAAAATGCGGAAGCGATAAACTAAGGTTTTGACAATTAAAGCCTAAATCAACTAGGCTCACTATGTGCACTAACTAATTATGTCTCTAACAAAAAGCAATTCTAAAGACAAGCAAACAATCAATTTAATTCTGTGAAGTAAATTTCTTGAATATAAATAAAGAGAACAAAGCAAGCACAAGAGACACAATACTTTTTACTGTGGTGATCGGAGACTTGCGGTCTCCTAGTCCACGTTGAGGTTAGCCCAAACACATTGGACCGGCTCCACGAATTGAGCACCCACCTCGAATCCACTAGATGTGGTTTTCACGCTTCGCGTAGGCTCAATCCGAACCTTCACAAACTTCGCGGGCTTCTCACAACCTTGAGAGCTCCGCGACGACGCCTCGCCATCTAGGAGTCGGCAACCTCCAAGAGTAACAAGCCGAATCCTCTCGCTTGAACTTCACCAAGCACAACACATGTGCTTAGGTGATCACCAAGTGCAACACATGCACAAGGATCCTCCTCAAGTGCAACACATGCACAAGAGACTCTCAATCCTCTCCTAATTGCAACACATGCAATTAGAGGCTCAACCTAGCTCAAGAAGCAAATGGGAGAAGGCAACACATGCACACAACTCCTATAAACACCCAAAGCTCTAGCACACAACCACCTCGCCCTTGCCCCCAAGGCCTCCTTTTATAGCCTCCAAGCCAAAACTAGCCGTGGGGAAATTCTGACAAAACCAGAATTCGGTGCTACGCGCCCTCTTTGGGACCAGTAGCACTGCCTTCATCAACGGCTACAAAACTAGCCGTTGAGGATTTCAGTAGTCTGGCCAGCTGGCCCGGGGCGGTGCTACCGCCGCTCGGTGGTAGCACGGCCTCAACCCGGTTGCACCGGCCTCGAGCGAACTCAAAACACCTCCTCTGGATTTTCACCGGCCGAGAGCGGTTGCATCGGACATCCGGTGCTACGGCCTACCATGGCGGTAGCACCGGACCGCCAGCATCGCCAAAAACATCCCCTCTCTGGATTTTCCACACGGCCAAAGAGGCGGTAGCACGGACCTTCGTGCTACCGCCAAACTGCGGTAGCACGGACCCCGGTGCTACAGGCCTTCTGTGCGATCTGACGACCGGCCTCGGGGAAAACACCGTTTTCACAAAAACTTTTCTCCAAACCATTAAAGATATTCTTTGAGCTATGTGAGGATCAACACATGATCACAACACTATGCAAAACACATTTGCACATGTTAATCACATACTCCAAAGAATCTCATATAAGCATAACTTATTTGCAAAACACATTTGCTAATAAACCAAGAACTTATGAGATCAATCCTCTTAGCCATGTGATGATCAACACATGATCAAGTCAATTTGCAAAACACATTTGCAAACCCTATTCACATGCTTTAGGATAGGAACCCATAATCTAAAGTTCATTTGCAAAACACATTTGCAAATAACAAATCCAACTAACGAAAACACATTTTAGTAAACAACTCAAGATCTATTTGCAAACGTATTAAGCAAATCAAACTCGAGTCTATGAGATTAATCCCCTAGCCATGTGAAGGTCAACACAAGACCCAGTCAACTTGCAAACACCGTTGCAAGCCCTACTCACATGCTCTCGGGATTAGGACTCATAGACCTTGGTTTATTCGCTTTGTGAACTTGCAAATACACATTAAACCAATTTAATGCTTGAGCATTGTTCTTTGCAACACCTGCAAAAACCTAGCTCCAAGCAATACCAAAACATGAGCTCTCTATTTGCAACACATGCAAATCTCTAGCACCATGCAAGCAACCACAACAAACACAAGTGCATGAGTTCTCTATTTGCAACACATGCAAATCTCTAACTCCATGCAAGCAACCACAACAAATACAAGTGCATGAATTCTCTATTTGCAACACATGCAAATCTCTAACTCCATGCAACCAACCACAACAAATACAAGTGCATGAGTTCTCTATTTGCAACACATGCAAATCTCTAACTCCATGCAAGCAACCACAACAAATACAAGTGCATGAGTTCTCTATTTGCAACACATGGAAATCTCTAACTCCATGCAAGCACTTTAAACCAAATTGCTTGAGCTCTCTCCTTTTGCGACACATGCAAAACTTAGCTCCAAGCAAAAACCAAATCAAATAAGATTCAAATAAGATGCAAGTATGAGCACCCTTATTTGCAACACATGCAAATACTTAGCTCATACAAAATCCAATGCACAAGCTTTACCAATTTGCAACACATGCCAAATGGTTAGCTTCATGCAAACATCAAACAAGAGAGTGAGCTAGAGTGAACCGGATCGAGTTCATCAACACATGATGAAGCTCAAGCTAAAAGACTCAACCCCTCTTAATAGTACGGCACCTAACAAGCAACCCGGTCTCACAACCAAACACGGAGACCGGTAAAAGACTAGGAACACATCCTTAGCCCTAGCTAGTTATACCTTTGCCACACTTGATCCACTTGGAGCTTTTATGATTTCCAATCATCTTCTCTCCAGGATCACCTCTTCTTCTTCTTCTTGGTCATCAACGCATGATGAACCTTCTCTAGCCCTTCTCTTCACTTCGGGATCACCTCTTGAAGCTCATCAACTCATGATGACTTCTTCTTCCCGATTCTTCATCATCTTGGACTTAACCTACTTCACAACTCATGGAAGATGTTAGTCCAACAAACACGGTTGTCTCAATCATCACCGCACTCCATTAACACATAATGGATGCCTCCAAGATCGATTGAGCACAACCTAATCAATTGAATGATTAATTGTGTCTTGAGTACTTTGATGCAACTAATGCTTCATTATACTCAAGAACTTTTCGCTTGTCTTTAATCAACAAGGAAACACCATCAACATATGATGAAATGTTCTTTGATTGATTGAGAGACAATCGAACTCAATTTAAACTTATTTAAATTGACATAAGTATATAACTACATAAGTCATATATACTCAAAAGATTGTTTCAAGGTCTTGATCCTTTATATTGTATGACAAGAGGACATGGATCAATACAATTGAAACATCAAGTTAAATTATAAACTCCCCCTAGATGTGTGCATTCATGTATATATGAATTAGGAACATAATGCACATATTTGGACTAAAGCAACGGAAGAGTTCATACTTTAACTTGAATTCTAAGTATGCATATATATAATAGAATGAATACGAGTGCATACCTTAGGTTTTCCATTTTCCATCCAAGTATGAGACTAATAAGAATAACACTTAATAAAACATGTTAGTCTCATAATGATTTGATTTGTCATTAAACAGTAATTAAACATTAATATTAAACCAATTACTAAAACCAATAGAGCTTGAACTTACACTCACCCCTTACAATATTGTGGAAAACACCATCTTCTAATGAGAGAACCCAACTTTGGTAAATACATCATTCCCAAATGTGTTGGGTTGTGACAATTTCTTGAAAAGAAAACAACAAAAACAAAACGCGGCATCCTTTTTCACACTATATTCCAACAAATCAAACTCATTAAACCAATGTTCTTGAAAGGATCACCAGATTTTTACATCCAATGTCTTTGCAAAGGAGTGCCCAATTGGTTGAGTTGGACTTTTCAACAAATATGCCCCCTCACTTGATCTCTAATTTCATTGATATAATCTTCTAATGGCATGCGACGCCCAGATAGGTAATAATTTCCTTCGGACTAAATTCTAGTCGAAGCCTCTTTAGTTGAGTTGTGCTTTTATCGGTTGGGGATGTATTACTTGAATTGCTTGTGAAATAATTACGTAAAGTTCGTTTCTCTATTATTGCAAATCTACAAATAAATACAAATATACATATCGGTAATAATTTCATTCGGACTAAATTATAGTCGAAGCCTCTTTAGTTGAGTTATGCTCTTATCGGTTGGGGGTGTATTACTTGAATTGCTTGTGAAATAATTACGTAAAGTTCGTTTCTCTATTATTGCAAATCTACAAATAAATACAAATATATAGCTATATTACTAACTAGACAATATATTATATACTAACTAGAGCAAACAATAAAATTAATATATTATATTTATATATCTCCTCACTAGTCTGGATAACGTTGTCGGCTCTTGCCTTCTCCACCCCTCCAAATTTCTGATCCAATAGGTAGCGGCAGAGCCACACCGTCGCTCACCCCATCGCCCTAGGCCGTCCAGTCACCCGACCACCCCTGCCCCGCCTATTTGTGCTTGGCCCGCCACCCTGGCTCCTCGCATGGTCTCTCCCTGGTCTGTAGCATCGAGTCTGCTCAACAGCTCCCTCTTTCCCTCCTCATTACTGCCGCCGGCCCGATAGTCGCTCACTCACCGGTCTAGGTTTCCTCGGCGAGTAGACGTCCTCATGCGTGCCACCCTAGGACAGCCTAGCATCGGCGGCTCCTCTTCTCGGCATCCTTGTGCCCGCCGTCTCAGAGTGGCTCGACGTCGGTGGCTCCCCTTCGTACCTCGTCAAGCTACGTCGCTGCCTGCAACTACCACCGACCTAGGGTTTCTTCATCACTCTTCAGCCAGGTGTGCTCTCGCCTCTCGAAGTCTCGACTGTTTCGATCGATTGATCCCCATATGCCTAGGTGGATTGGGGAACGTGGGGCGGGTGGATTGGATATGTGGATTTTAGGCTGCAGTTGGGCCTCGTGGGTTTTGGCAAAGGCCCACATTCTTCTTCCTATGTTTCTTCCCTTTCCTTCGTGTGCGATTGGCTGAGGACTGAGGAGCCATAGCCGCTGGGCTAGAGGGCGGTATCGGCGATGGTGTAGAGGGTAGGATCAAGCCTGATAAAGCCCTCTGGTGGATTCGCCCCTGCTTGTATGCATGCACTTGCAAAATCTCGGTGCAGTTGGTCGTTGATAACATTGTTTAGGATGTGAACAGCCGTAGAAACTCCCTCGCCTTTGCATTTCGCTTTAACTCTCCGCCCCCCAAGCGCTTAAGGGTGGGCTTCCCGCTATCGTTGTACTCTCTAGGTTGGTTGTATCTGCTGTCTTCGCTTCTTAATGCATTTGACAGAGCTCCTGCCGTCTTTCTTCAAAAAAATCTCAAGTGCTCATGTAATTGATAGATTTGTCCAACTGTTCCAGGTTCCCGGTCCTCTCTTTGGTTAAAGCTCAAATGTACAGGACATGTTTTAAATACGAGAATTCTATAGGATTACAGTATTTTTGTTTAAACTTCCTACGTTCGTAACAGTATGTCAGGTTCAGATAACATCTCGTGCACTTCTGAATTCAGATAACATCTTGTTTTCCCGGTTCCTTCCTCTAATTTTACGGCCCTGACCTAACCAAGGTCATTATTATCCTCAAAGCTGCTATTAAGACGAGGTGTCCATGAAGGCTGACACGTAGCACACATCTGAACTGTTCAAGTTGACGTCGTCCTAAATGCACCATGATCATTCCAGACGAGTAGTGCGGTCAGATACAGACGATGCAGCTTTTCCTTTGTATTTCTTTTTGGCTACGAGCATCACTGGATCTGGATTTATAGTATTTGCAGACAAAAGGCAAGAGTGAGTGGTATGAAATTTTCTCACGGCAGGTTTTCAGCTCCCTTTTGGGCTCTGGATTTCCTGATCATACAACACTCCGGGGATGATATATGTTCTTAATTTATCTCCTATCAGTCAGCGTAAAAAAGGTAAATAGTACAAACACAAAGCTGTTCCATCGAAAATCGATGATTCGAAGAATAATAAAAGAAAAATTCACGGACTAGCAAGAAACTGTAAGGACCGTTTAGAACAATCTCATTCTTGTTTTGGTTATTTGGTTTTTGATTGAATGGCCTGCTAAAAGTATACTAGTTGAATACCAGGATTAGTAGCTGCGCGGTTTGTAATGCAGCACAGCATGTCCCTGCTACAAAGTGGCCGAATTATCCAGGCGTTGTGTGCATGCACTTGATTGCTTTCTGTTCGTGGCTGCTTCATGAATCAATAGAGAAATAGTCCCCTGGCTGGCGGGTACTTATCAGAGGGCTCCTAAATCGGCCTCTCGGCCGCTGATTGGGACGAAATCGACGAGCACAATGCAAAACCCTTTTAGTTCCCTAGCTAATCCGTTCATCTGCCGCCCAACGTGCATCTGCTGGTCGTGCAGTGCAGAGAAACCTGTTTTCCCCTACAGAAGCATGGGCGGCTCTGCTTATTTTTAATTGCCGATCAATGATTAACTTGTTTAAATATCGAGGGCATACATTCACTTATGTAGAATTGTGGATCGACAGAGGACCTGCAGGGCAGACAGAAAGGAATGATGACCAAACATGTGCAGATTAGCCCCTGTCAAGTTGCTTTCTAGTTAGTGTCATGGATCTAGAGATTTTTGCTTAGTGGACAATGGCCAAAATAGGAGCCAGCGTGAGGCTGTGAGCGGCTACGCCAAGTTTGTCAGTGGTGACGATTGGAATCGCGAGGTCAGTCTTGACTCTTGACTAGAGCCTGGCCATAATTGAGCACACACGTCTGCGGGATTTGACAGTGGTCTAATTTGACCACCTCAAATTGGCGCAATCAGCTAGCTCCAAAGATGGTGCGATTTGCCTTAGAACTAGCCAATCGCATGTTGCATATGGGACAACGATCAGTAACTGGTTGCTTTCGTGTTTGCTAATCATGGATCCAAAGACCCGCATGATTATTCAGCTCGAGATGTCTTAATCCAAGTCTGCAATTTCGACTGGTGAGGTAACACCTACGCACAATAGATCGACAGCTAAGACCGCTCGATCGTTTAGACCGTAAGTCTGGTTGAAATGGCTAGATTTTTTTGGGGGGGAATTGATTGGTAGCGCGAGAAAGTTTAGCTTAGCTTAGACTCGTGCATGCCCAAGATTTCGCATTTTTATCCCTCGTGCACGCGCGACGTCTAGGTCATGATACCGTGATCGCACGTTAAAAGTCGATCAACACTTGAGATCAAGACAGGCAAGAAAAATAATCCAGCGCGCTTTTGTTCCGAGGCGACCGGTCGCTATTTATCTCTGCGCCGTCCGGCGCACCTTCGCGCGATCCAAACCGTTGGCCGCAGCCGTGCGCGCGGACCAGAACAGAACCACGAGTCCACGACACGTCCGCGCGGCCGGCTTCCGTCTGATGGACGTACGTGCGGTGCGACGGTGCGGAGCGGCGGGACCCACGCAGCGTACGTACGAAAACCAAGTTTTAAATCACCATCTGCGCGCCCTCGCTGCAAGTAAAAAAAAAACAATTATAGCAGCTATCACTGGTTATCGCGGAAGCTATCATTCATCGTATTTTTAGTATTTAAAAATTAAAAATATATATAATATAATTTATCTTCAAAAATAGAACTATAGTACTTAAGAAGGTTTTAATATTTTTATAATAAAAATACATGTCAAGTTCGGAATCAACAAAAATGGTAATATATGTTAAAGATCGTAACTGATAACTATATCATAATATTCTTAACAATAAGTACTTAATCATGCAATATTATTGAAAAGGGGTGTGATGGGATCTTTTACTAGATATTTTCATAGTTCAAACTTATAAGAGATATATTATTTTACACTATAAGTACTTAGGTAGGATAGTAGAGCTATTGCTAAGATACTGATAGCTACAGCACTTATAGTTAATATAGCAGAACATCAATCCATAGATTTACATTTGAGATCTTTTGAAAAAAAACTACAGCATACACGAAAGAGCTGTGAGACACAAGGGCTGGCGCAACCAGCCGCAAAAGGTGCGACGGGACAGTGTTGGCCATGGAGGGGAACGCACGCTGCGGCTCCGCGCTTCCGCCCAACCGCGGCGCGATACCTTGGTGCGCCGAGCACGGCCGGCTGGGGCCCAGCCCGGTCACTCCTTGCTCTCCCCGGCCGGCCGAGAGCCCGCACGAGGCCGAGTGGCCCGGGTCTCCCACTTCGCACGCACGCACGTAAGCCCCGTGAGATTTCCATGTCGCCAATCCTAGCTAGCTAGGGTCCGACGAGACGAGTGCGGCCGAACTGGTGGTCGATCGATGCACGTACGAGACATTTTGCAGGAAATTTATTCTCGTGTGACTTCTGCGTGAGGCAGTTGGGAGACTATAAATGGATAGTAATCTATTTGTCTAAGTTTATATGAAATTGTTTTGGATCAGACGTCCGATGAGAGCCACGTATCATAAGCCCCATCCATAATGCCCACTATCCATTTCAACCGCTCATTCTTACCGTTTTCTTCTAGTGTTTCTTATGTAGTCTTGTCTTTCCAAGCGCTCTCTCTCTCTCCACCCCTTCTTTTTCTACACGGCACCATCCCAAACTCTACAGTTGATCTCTGGTTCCAAGGTTGTCACCAGCGACTGACCTGGCTGTACCAAGACATCCGCTAGAGGTGGAGCTAGCACGAGGTCTCCCCTTACAAGAGAGCTGGCGTTGACGGTAGGGCCGAGCGGTTCACATCTTATCCAAAACATGGTAAGATTGTTGCATGAATTTATCAAATTTGTTGCAACCCTGTTCGGGAGCTCTACTACTCACCACTATCACGTACCTCCTTCTCTTGCAGACTTGTTGCGGGGATTTTTCAAAATGTTGCTGCTCACTTCCTCCAATGTTTAAGAAGTGTTTTTGCTTGTTGCAGTATGTATTTCTTAGATCTAGTAGCAAAAATGTTTTTTTATAGTTATAAGTTTATTTATTGCAAAAGAGTTCTTTCCTGTTGCAAAAGGGTATTTATTATGCTACCCATTTTTTTTTGTTGCAATGCATTGTGAAACAAGTCATTTCGTGATGTTGTACTAAGTATTTTTTATTGTTGTATATGCATCTTTAAAATGTTGCGGGTTTGCAACATTGTTTTTAGGAGATGCATTTGTTGTTTTTGAATAGTTTTACACTATTTTTTTAAATAGGTTGGCTAATGATTTAGGCATCCAATACTAATCAAGTTTGTCTAAGTTATTGCGAGAGTGATTTTTTTCAAATATTTTCTCGGTGTTGCTTGTGTGTTTTTGTAATGTTGCATGTACTACCATGAATTATTGCATACGTTGAAATAAAATTGTTGCGCTGCTTTCGAAAGCGTGTGATTCTCTATCTACGTTTATAAGATGTATTTCTTTTTGGCATATAGATCAATAAGATATTGAAAATGATTATATTACCCTTAATTATCACTAAGCACTATATTCGATCCCTCGAAAAAAAGCACTATATTCGATACATGCTTATAGAGAATGTGAAGTAAAGATGTACATATATAGAGAACATCATACTAATTTTGTATTGAAATATAAAATATGTCCTATATCTATAAACAAAAAATACATCTCATAAACTTGGTCGGACGGGTTTTTTTTTTGTCTGCTCATGCTAGCACAACATCATCTGTATCACAACCAAGGTTCAAAATCCCGACGAAATTTTGGAAATCTCGGTCAGATTTCAGTCAAGGGACAAGATTTCAAATCCCGATGAAATGAAAAAAATTCAAAATTTTCAAATATGCACATCACAGACTGTCTACAAACGGTTTTTTTTCTTTCTAAAATCGTCTGTGATGTGCATTTTTATCATAGACGGTTTTAGCCAAAAACCATCTATGATGACTCACTGTGATGTGAACATGAGGTATTTTGATCAGATTTTAAGCTTTTTGGGCCGAGATTTCGGTGTTTATTGCCGAGATCACGGAAATCCCAGTCCAAAAAAAGCCGAATTTGAAATTTGCTTTTTGGATTTCGTCCGAAATTTCCTAGATCCCATCGGGATTTCGACGGAATTTCGGTCGAGATCTAAGAATTTTGGTTACCTCCGAGATACGATCCGAAACCGAAATTTAAAACCTTGATCACAACAGGCGTTCAACGTGGCGACACCTACTGTACGCTAAAGCAATGCAGAGAGTTCCTTACACGCTTTCTATATGGCGGATATACTAGATATGCTCAGACCAGGGTTCACAAAGTCGATGAAAACTGACCGTTTTGAGCCGGTTCGGCAATAAAAACTGCTCGGTAAACTATGGAGTTCAAATGCAAATTTAAAAAATTTGAAGAAATTTAGCAAAATGTGTTAAAGTTTTTTGAAAATTGTTGTGTGAGGTCCTGAGGCAATGTTAATGATTCTATAAAATTTTTAGATGATTATCAGATATGTGTATTTTTTAAAAATTCTGACAATGATACTGTCATAATATATGCTCTCCAGTTTTTTATTTTCTAGGGTCACAAAATAAAGTCTAATATTTATTAAATTTTTGTGTGATTTTATAACGTAATTATAATCATCTTGTAAAATTTTCAGATGATTATCATATATGTGTATTGTTTAAAAATTCTGAAAGTTCTACTACCATTTTTATGCTCTTCTATTTTTAATTTTATATGGGCACTAAATGAAGTCTAATATTTCTGAAAATTTTAGTACATGATCCTTTGGCAATATTTATGGTCACATTAAATTTAAGAATATAATAATTCTTTTAACTATTTATAAAAATCTGAAAGTGTCCTTGTTCGTTTTCATTAATTACAGTTTTGGATTTTTTAGAAGCCATAAATGATTTAAAAAATTGTTTAAATTTCTCTGACGTGTTTGATAGATTAATTGGGATTTTTTTGTAATTTTTAAAAAAATTCGATTTTTTTGGATTTTTTCAATTTTCTTTCGGTGTGCTAAAAGTCGAAATCGCTTGATTTTCGTTTTTTTCCCGCAGTTGTTTGACCGATTTTGAAAATAAAAAACCGTTCGAATTTCGGTAATTCGGTTTTTGAAAAACCGTTCGAATTTCGGTAATTCGGTTTTTGAAACCCTGCTCAGCACTGTAGCGATGGTATGCATATCACGGAGTATCCAATTTTTACAGGGAGGAATCGTGGAGCAGGGGAGTGTAGAACCCACTGCCCCTGCCCCTGGTAGGATGAAAAGGCACGGATCATCATCCATCCAAATCCGTGTAATTTTCCCCTCCAAACCAAACCAAGCGTTTTGCTTTTGCAGACACGCCCAACGTAGGCTGTAGACACGTCCAACGTAGGCATTAACCTTTTTACGCACTTGCGCACCAAGAATCCTTTCTCGGCGAAAAAGCAGCATTGCCTTTCCATGTACGACTGCTTAAATTATCACCAGTTTGGGCCGCATAGCTGCCTCCGAGAGGACTCGGCAGTGTCGGCACCACGGTTAATAATGCAGTTTCGATATAAGATTTCAACAGGTCGATGGTACTAAAATTAGCAAAAAATCAAATAAAATTCTCAAAAAACCTAATGATTTCGAAAGTCAAATGAATCTGAAATCTGATCAAACCGCGGAGCAAAATTCGAACGAAAAGGTCGAAAATTGTTCGAAAAGCGGCGAATTTCGAGCGGTTTTCGCGAAAATTGGCGACAGGTTGAAAAATTGAAAAAATATATTATAAAATTCTAAACTTCATTTTTTCAAAAAAATATTCACACCATATGTCATAAAGCTATTAATACTAATTTTAGGGATCTTTTGAATAATTTTTTTTCAAATTTTTGAATTTTTTGAATTTGAATTTGAACTTGAGCGGTAAACTGAATGAAATCCTTTTCCGAACCAGAGTGGTACATACGCATCTCAGAGGGTCAAGAGGACGCAAAAGAAATTCTACAGCGCATTTTCACTGATCATCTAAATTAGGTACGATTGTAGTACTTTCTTTGGTCCCAAATACATTGTTCGGACATTAATACGATATTCAAAATATAAATTTAACCACTAATTTATGTTATAATATATTTATAAAACCAGATAAAATTATAATATATGAAAGTATTTTTAAAATATATCTATATATAAGATCTTTATGTATCTAATCTAAATATTTAAAAAGATATATAATTATAGTTTTGAAAGCTTAACTACACGTATCCTAAATCAACCCTATTTGTAACGGGATGAGTATAAAATAGTAGTGGTCAAGATCTTTGCACGTAGAGAATGGTGATCTCAATGTATGTCCCTACCATGATATCCTCGAAACAAAAAAGAAACAAGAAAATGATCATGTCTAGGGACCCCAATCCTGAGTCCTGACAACCTCGATTACACTAGCTGCATGCTGACTCTTATGACGAGGTAAGGCCGTTCAAAGTGTAGACGGTGTGGACTGTGGAGTAACCACCCCGCCATCAAGCGGATGTAGAAAAAAATATCAGTTGTCGGAGTTATTACAAACTTATAACACTAACTTCTAACTTATAATAAGAGAATTATATGTTTATATACTAAAGAAATTATGTATGTTGACCTTAAAAACATCGGTGTCACTTGATCTTGATCTATACACCTAGATCCGTCCCTGCTGGTGGTAGATTTATCTTTCTTTTACCGTGTTTATCACCCTCTACTCTCTTCAATACAGAACCCACGTCAAAATTAAACATCGCTTCCTTTTTCCCCACCATACACTCTCGTCCTCCTCTCATTTCACTTACAAGCGGGCCTGCAACAACAATTTTTTTGTATAGCACCTAGCGTATCTACATGCACAGAAATAATTTTTCTGACACTACCCGCCGTCCAGAATCGGGATCCGTTGCTAAAAATGGACACCCCGAATCGGTGAAAAGTGCTGCACAATTTTTTAATGCGCATAAGTCCTAATAACAATGTTTATCTCGTTTTCAACCAATTCGAACCGTCCAATGCTTCCGTACATATAGAGACTACTTAAGTTACAATCCTCACAAAGATTGTATCGGATCCTTATCCCACCATCCCTTACCACAAATGTGCTAGCACCGGAGATAAACAGAAAAAGGTAGCTAGGCCTAAAACTTCCCTGCACACCCCAAATCACTTAAAAAAACCCCACGACATCGCCACGCTACATCATTCAGAAAAAAGAAACTGTACACATCACATAACTAATTGACCATATCTAATGGCAACGCAGAGAGAGAGAGAGTCGATGATTAAGCTTAAGGCTAAAACAGAGGCAAGTTGTGCACACCAAGTCACCAAGGTGATGCAAACGAACTTTGGCACGCATGCATGTCTAAAGTTGCTCACGTATGCAGGTGCTTTAGCTAATTAAAACTCCACAAGGTCGCCACGCACTAGCTAGGTAGTAGGATTAGGAGCTAGCAATGTGGATGATTTACGGAGGAGGGAGAGAGAGAGAGAGAGAGAGAGAGAGAGAGGAGAGATGAGAGGCCATTAGGATTTAAGGACCCTTGTACTAATCAAGAGACGCTCTTGATCGGCGATTAGTAAAGTAGTATTCGCCACCATCGTCAAATCCTGCCTGCCTGTCCCCGCTGATGCCCCCGTTTGTTAATTTGGGTGTCGCCGTCACACTGCTTTGCGTGTTGCCGCGTGACGGCCCGTGCGCTCAGGAGGGACATGTGTCGCCACGGGCAGGCTTTTAAGTTTTCTAAGGTGTGGTTTCTTCTAAGTACTTGATGGAAATCAGAAATTCGAAAGGAAAATTACATAATAGCTACATACATGATCACGGCCGTCCGCCCCGCATCGTGATCCGTGCACACACACACCCCTCTCTCTCTCTGGTAATGTTGCCTGATGGCATTTGGCAGACATTAAAATTTTGTAACCGTTTGAGTACAGTGTCTCGTATCGGTCTTTTAAAATTTAGAAACGTGTGATATAAAGAGTTCTAGATGAATCTTAATATGATTAAGATTCCTACTTTGTTTTGGAGTAGGATTCCTACCTCCTTTGGAGAAGGACAAAGGGGCTATGTAAACCTATGGGTGAGTCACAGAGAACTTAAGCAATCAAGAAGTTATAAACCAACTCATCCAAAGAAAGAGGTACACGAGAGGATTAGATGCTAATTTATTCTTTACCACTAGATTTTTGTATATAATAAGGATACAAGGGTCCTAAAAGGTTTGAGAGTGTTGTGGGAGAGCAACAATCACTTACTCTCTTTTCAGATTGTGCTTAAATAATTTGTGGTTGGCTTCACAAAATCTTTCTCTCGTCATAGTTGCTTCATTGCTGTTATTTTGGTTCTCTTTACAAGATTCATCTTCTTAGTTATTGAGACCATACACGCTTGTGCCGTAACTGACAAAACTCTTATCCAATCTGGAGTTGCTGTGTATAAGGGGTATCAAACTGTAACAAGTGGTATCAGAGCCAAGGCTGGATTAATCAGATTTGTGAGAAAGTTGGTAAAACGTCGGTTCCACAAATTCAAGATCGATGTTGGCGATGTGGAATCAAGTTTAGAAATTTAACTGCAGAGAAATTTTTAGCTTGTAGCAATATATGGTGAAGGATGTCTTTTTCCAGCAAGAGTTAATCACTGCTCTTGAATGAGATAAATCAAAAAAGGCGTCCAGTGAAGACTAGAAGGTGATGGAGCGGAATGTTGTTATTACAATTTGTATATGTCTCTTTAATGATGTAAAGTATTCGATGATCAAGAAGAATCCATCGAAGAAATTATAGAATTACTTAGAAAAATTGTATATGGCAAAGTCGTTGCTAAACCGGTGAGTAATGAAGTGACAACTATACAGGTTGTATATGGAGGAAGGTATACAGTTCATTGACCATCTCAATTCTTCAATAAACTTATCACATAGCTGATTAGTTTGGATAAAAAAATTAATGAGAATAATAAAGTTGTAATACTGGCATCATCTCTAACACCATCACAGGAGCAATTGGTGATAAATATTTTCGTTGAAAAAAGCCCTTTTAACTTCAATAAGACAGTTGCATATCTATTGGAGGCAGAGTCATTGAAAAAGCCATCAGAATCTTTATCCTCGAGTGATCAAGCATTGGTTACAGTAGGTGTTATCGAGTTGCAGTGGTGCCCTAGAGACGATGACCACTGAGCCAGAAACGTGAGGTTGTGGGCAAGGCCAACGAGCACGACAAGGCTGGAGAGACTAGGCGAAGCGATGGAGCGCTGGTGAGGCCAGCAGCATGGCAGGTCCACTGAGGAGAAGAGGCTGGTCAGGAGAGTCATGGAGCTCGATCCAGGCCATAGAAGAAGGCACACATTAGATTTGGCAGAGGTGAAACACGAGATGGTTGGTAATTGTTGGGAAGAGCACCAGGAGGCGACGAAATCACCGGTGGCTAGGGATGAAAACGGAAACGGAATTTCGAACCATTCCAGAGAAAAACGGAAACGGAAGCCTTTTTCGGAAATGGAAAAGGAAAATGTCGGTACGGAAACGGAAATGGAAACAGAAACGGAAGAGTCATTTCCGACGGAAACGGAAATTCAGTATAAATGAAACCAGAAATTCCGTCGGAAACTTGGCCCACTTGGCCCAAAAAGGAGAATGGAGAATTTATATTTATTTTGGAATTAAAATAATTTCAGAAATACAAATGGCTTTATAGAAAATATCAAATAGAGTTCAAAAATTCCAGAAAAATTCTAAAAATACTTTGGAATATTGTGAGCCTAGGAAAATTATTTATAGCATAATTTTGGTTCATTTTTCATTAATAAATTAATTTTATAAATAAAGAAAATAGCAAAACGATATTTATAAACTCGAGAAAATCCAGAATAAATCTCAGAAAATCATAAATGAACATTGAAAAATAATATACAAATTTTAGGGCGTTACACATTTATAGTTGTAGGAGCAAGAGAATGTCAATGATAATGATATGGAGGACATAATGGTCAGATCTGGGAGACAAATAGCAAGCCTTCAGCTGACAAACTTAGAAAAAACTTCCTAGTGATACCGGTGAACATAATATTATTCTTGTGTCCGCCTTGGAGGCGGAATGAGTTAAATTGTTTTTGCGATCATGTATACTGTGATCATGTACTATGTTCTTGTGGAATTTTTCACTTTCGTTTCCGTATCCGTTTCGTTCCGTTTCGCATCTGTTTCTGTCACTATCTATTTCTATATCCATTTCCAGGGTTTTCGATTTCGTTTCTGTTACTGGTAAAAGATGTGGAAATGAAAACGGAACAACCATTTACTGACTGTTTCCGTTCTGTTTTCATCCCTATCGGTGGCGATAGCAATCGAGGGGAGAGGAGAAAGGAGCGAGAGAGGAGAGAGGATGCAAGTGAGAAGTGAGGAAGAGAGAGAGGAGAATGAGCCATAATATATGTGGACGGTTGGGCTGTGGCTTTGGGTCGGCCCAACCGAGACCAAAAATCTTATTTAAATTTTTCTTTACTTTAGGTATACACACTCACACTTTAAAATGAGCTAGGAATAGTAAGCTACTGAATTTATTTTTCATTGCAAATCTGTATAGTGTTTAGTGTGATATTACATTGCCGATTCTTATGTTGTTCCAATTGCTTGGAAAACATCTACTTCAAATTTATGGTCATATATGGATGGAAAGTCCCTTTTTGCTGAATAATAGCTTAAATATCTTTTTTTATTGTAGGTGCCCTGGCACTTGATTTGGAGTTTGTGACCACCAGTGGACATCAACAACATCAGGGTGGCTCTATCAACGAAGATGAGTTGCGTGCTCTTGTAGCAAAGTCAATGACATGGAACACATCGCGCATGGTGGCAAAGACATGACATAGGCCACAAAGGAGCTTTTCTGGGCGGAGCCAAGGATGCGGTCTAGGCTGGTGTTAGCACCCAAATTTGGCAAGACATGATCAATTTGTCAGGCTAAGGATAAAAATGGGTATTTCTGGCCGATATCGGTTAAAAGAGGAAAAGTTAGGTTAAAGATAAGATTATGACCGATGTTGATTCAAAGATGAAATTTTATTTGTATGAAGGTCGATACGGATCATGGTTAGCGATGCATTGGAGAGGGATACGATCGGCCGATACACTATAAAAAGGGGATCGAGGACAAGCAGAAAAATAATCCAATCAATCAAACAACTCGTATCTACTTTTATTTACTTTTTTTTGTCAACTAGGAGTAGCTTCGTAATTTAGAATCTCCCTTGTAATCTGATTTTGACCAATTAAGTTACACATCATCGATTGTTGATCTTCCTCGATTATGCTAGGTTTGGTTTTCTTCAATCTTGTCGCGCATTGCCTTCTTCAGAAAAATCTACCTTTTACCATCTAATCAGCCCTAATCAGCTGTTTAGACTTATCTTTACCCCCTGATTTTATCGGCTTCTCATAGCTATTTAGATCTTTATCGATTGTCGCCACTTGTCTGTAACTTGTCGAGCATCGGCTACCTATAAAGCCAGGTTATCGACCGTTTAAATAGTCTCCTAGACGATTTAATCCAGTCTTGTATACTATTATAAAAGAAGAAATTGAGCGGTTATTGGAGGCTAAGTTTATCAAGCCTTGCTGATATGCTGAATGGGTTTCAATATCGTTCCTGTCATGAAGAAAAATGACAAATTCAAGGTGTGCATTGATTTTAGGGTTTAAATAAAGCCACACCAAAGGACAAGTACCCAATGCCAATAGGTGATATGCTTATCGATGCTGCATCGGGAAACAAGATTATTAGTTTTCTCGATGGCAATGTCGGATATAACCAAATATTCATAGCAGAAGCCGATATATCTAAGACAGCTTTTAGGTGCATTGGTGCCCTAGGGTTGTTTGAATGGGCGGTGATGACGTTCGGCTTGAAAAACGCTAGCGCAACATATCAACGTGCCATAAATTTGATTTTTCATGATTTAATCAGGCATATTGTGAAAATTTACATTGATGATGTTGTCGTAAAATCCAAGGAGGATTTGCAGCATCTGGCTAATTTAGAAATAGTGTTCAAACACACAGGGGCACATGGTTTAACGATGAATCCATACAAGTGTGCTTTTGGTGTATCGGCTGGGTAGTTTTGTGGCTTTATGGTTCATAAAAGAGGAATTGAAGTTGATCAAAAAAGAGTCAAAGCTATAGCTAAAGCTAAGCCACTGGCCTGTAAAAAGGACTTACAGAAGCTGATCGACAAAATTAATTATTTACGATGATTTATTTCAAATTTGTCTGACTGTATTAGTTCATTTACCCTACTGTTGAAATTAAAGGATAATCAAGATTGTCCGGGGAGTCGATCAGCAGAAAGCCTTTGAGAGCATAAAGGATTATTTATCTAATCCTCCTATTTTAGCCTAACCTCAAAAGGTATACCGTTTAAATTATATATATCGGCTGAAGAGGCAACAATTGAAGCTGTTTTGGCGTAAGAGATTGACGGTAAAGAGCGGGTTCTACTTAAGTTGACGGTTAATTGATGCAGAAACCAGGTACCCTTTTGTAGAAAAGCTTTGCTTGTCATTATATATTGCTTGTACAAAGTTATGGAATTATATTTTAACATCGGCTTGTAAAGTTATTTGTAAAACAAATGTTATAAAATATATGTTGTTAGCTCTAATTTTACGTGGTCGATTTGGTAAGTGGGCATACACGCTCATCGAGTTCGACTTAATGTATGAATCGGCTAAAGCTGTGAAAGGTCAAGTGATTGTCGATTTTATAACAGGACACGAAACTGATATAAATACCGATCAAATATATGTTGCCCCTTGGCAACTGTTTTTTGATAGATCAGTATGTCGAGAAGGCGATGGTATCGTGGTTGTGTTGATTTCGCCAAAAGAGTATAGTTTTTAGTTGGCATTTAGGCTGAATTGCAAGTGTTCCAACAATCAAGCCAAATATGAAGCATACTTAAAGGCCTACAGCTACTCGATAATATCGGAGTTGATTATGTTGAGGCTTATGGCGATTCTCTATTGGTGGTCCAGCGGATCAAGGGAGAGTATAACTGCTATGATAAAGCTTTAATCCAGTATTTGGGACAGTGTTGAGGCTTATGGCGATTCTCCGTTGGTGGTCCTATTCCTCGTGAGTTAAATGATAAATGATAAGACCAATCCATTAGCTCAGCAAGTATTAGGCTATAAAGTTTTTGGCCGATTAGAGGAATTCAAACCAATAGAAAAATGGTTGTGTGTTATCGTTCATGATTGGAGAACGAAAATAGTGGAGTATTAAATCGATCCTTCAAAACCCACTGATCGGAGAATTAAGCGGCAAGCCCTAAAATATGTTCCGTTTGATAATGTACTTTATTATCAAACTTTAGAATGTTTGTTACTAAGATGTCATAAGCCGAAGAAGCTAAAATGGCCATGAGAGAAGTACACGAAGGTAATTGTGGAACCCATCAATCGGCTCATAAAATAAAATGGCTGTTAAGGCGTAATGGGTATTTTTAGCCAACAATGTTGGAAGATTATTTCAAATATTACAAAGGATGCCAGACTTGTCAAAAATTTGGCAACGTGCAATTGGCTCCAACATCAGTTTTGTATCCAATTATCAAGCCTTCGCCGTTCAGAGGATGGGGAATAGACGTAGTCGGACAAATATTTCCTACGTCAAGCAAAGACCATAAATTCATATTGGCTGCGACCGATTATTTTTCTAAATGGGTTGAGGCAATCCCGCTTAAAAAGGTTACAAGTATTGAAGCTATCGGATTTGTTACAGAACATATTGTCCATCGGTTTGGAATTTCGCAAACTATTACGATCGATCAGGGTACTGTGTTTATGTCTGATGATTTTCAAGGTTTTGCTAGGAGTTTGGGTATAAAATTCCTGAATTCGTCACTCTATTATGCTCAGGCTAATAGTCAAGCCGAGTCGTCAAATAAAACGTTGATCAAATTTATCAAAAGAAAAATTGAAGAAAAACCAAGAAATTGGCATATGACGTTATCGTAGTCGTTATAGGCCTATCGGATTGCGTACCATGATGCAACAAAATTATCATCTTATCAATTGGTTTATGGACAAGAGGCTATATTGCCCTTGGAAATCAATATTGACTCCATACGAATGGCCAGACAAAATAGTTTGTCGACTCAAGATTATAAGGATTTAATGATCGATAATTTAGATGACATGGTAGAATTACATTTACATACGCTGTATCGGCTTAAGAAAAATAAGGCAAGAGTTGCAAGGGGTTACAATAAAAATGTGATGCCTAAGTTATTTTGTGAAGCCGATTTGGTTTGAAAGACTATATTGCCTGTTAGCTCTAGGGATAACCGATTTGGTAAATGGTCTCCGACCTAGGAAGGACCTTATAGAATTCATCGGTTTGTGGATGGAAATTCTTATATTTTGAAGACGTTGGAAGCAGTGGTGTTTCCTAAGGCGATTAATGGTAAGTACTTAAAAAGGTATCACCCAAGTGTTTGGGTTGGCTCCTAATCTACTATGGGTAGCTATCGGTCATAAAAAACCAAATTAACTCATTCATGTTAATTCTGGATATAGGCTATAACAGTAAAAGTAAATTACAGTCGATTACAAACATCACACTTGAAGCAAAAAAGGAATTAAAGCATGAATAATAATCGGCTAAACAACCGATTACGAATATATTAAAAACATTCAAAATATTGTTTCGAGACAAGTCTTCCCCGTTGCAAGCATTCAAGAATATTAAGGTTAGCCGATTACATCCCAGAATTATTAAGGTTGTCTCCAAGACAGGAATGCACAATGGCGGCCTTTGCATTGGTCTGCTTCACATCTTCAAGGATCTTCTTGTCCTCTTTGATGCTTCTAGGCACAGGAGTGACCTTGGCCGATTGCTTCTTCACTACCACTACAGCCAGGACAGGTTCAAGCTTTTGAGTCTTCATAGCCGATGCAAAGTCCATTAGCATTTGTTGGCCTTCGGATATCTGCTTGTTGATTTTGGCCAATTCTGCTTCAAGGAATTTTTTGGTCGACTCCAATTTCAGAGTTGCCTCCTTGTTGAGCTTGTGGGACTTTGCATCTTCATCGAATTTAGCTTTCTTGGTCTTAGTATCGGCTATCATCTTGTCTAGAATTTTATGGTCTTCTCGCTGCGCATCCCGGCGTGCCTCTTTCTTGTCGTCAAGATGGCATACATTTAACAATGTTGCCATCGTTTCTTCAGGCAGATCGGCTTGTACTGTGGCCATCGTGTCCCGTAGCGGCTGGGCATTTTCATGCAGCTTGGGCAACGGTGTGAACAAAAGTTCAAAAAGCTTGTCAAGTCTCTCCTTCGAACTTGGGGCCGATGCCACTATGGCCGATGCGTCCTTGGACACACAGAGGATCCGCTGGATTTCTTCAGGGAATGTATCCATTGTTACTTCCTCATCCTCCAAGTCCGATAAGGTGAAACCCAACCTATCGGTTAAGGAGTCTGGTCGCTTGGCAGCTGATTCCACAGTAGGAGCAGCTGGTTCCAGAGGTGTTGGCTACGATGGCAGAGGGGGAGTTCAGATTCTGCTACCGGTAGATCAGCCAGAATATTGGCCACTTGGGTGGTAGGGGAGAGTGCAAGCTGCAAAAACAAGTTTGTTAGAAATTGTCAATAAGAAAGGTTGATGAATCAACTACCATAGATATTTACCTTATCGGAAGCTGATCCACGTGGTGAATGGTCGGCTGATCCCTCTTTGGCAAGGAGACCTTTAGAGTTGATGGCCTTCTTTGTGGTTCAGCCGCGCTTCTTTGCTGTTAAGAAATGAGCTATGTGTATCGGTTTATACACAAAGTTACGGAGAAATTAAATTATAAGCCGATGAGTGTATGCTTACTTGGTTGTTACTTCTCGTAGTCCGAGATGGAAGGGGCTTGGACACCAAGAGTGCCCGATGAGTAGCCTAGCTGTCACGACGGGGCGTGGCCGCTTGCTAGATTGATCGACGCCCGATGAGTCAACTGGCTTCTTTCCCGCTACCTTGGTCTGCAAAATTGAGAAAAGCCAATTAGTAAAAGTTCAGAAATATTTGAGGATTATTGATAGGTAAAATCTAAATTTAGCCGATACCTCACCAGTAATATTAACTATACTTGTGTTAGTATAGCCTGATGAGCTAGTGTCGCTGCTAGAACTCGAGCCACTACTAGCGAAGTTAGTGGGTGTCGACTCGACAGGAGGTAGATCCGGGAAAAATTCGGCGACCACAGTCGATACTGACGCATATGGCCGACCACCAGTTGCTGAAGTTCCTGCCCTCCGAGTCTGCAAGACGAAGTGTGGTAGGCTTTGGAGTTGGAGATCATCAGCTATGTGCAGTGCGATATTGGCTATGTCCAATGTATCTACAGGTATTTCATTGTTGTCGGTTGCCAGATGAAGAAACGATGGCCAGAGAAAGCTGTCGGCTTCCTTATAACTAAAAAAGTCATTCTGGCTGATGTCTGTCTGATTGAGCTGGAAGAAGAATGCCAGAAATTTTCATGCTTCGATTGGGGTAAATCTTAGCTGGGTGCATGAACAAAGGATTAATTTTTCGTCGAATGATCAACTATCTCTAAATCCAAGCTCTTGACCTTCTGGAGTTCCTTCTAGATGATAAAGGGTAATTTCAGTTGAATCGATATTAAAGGGTCGGCTAAGGACGCAATACAGCCAGACATGTATGAACCATAATGGACCACCGATATTACCAACTGAATACTGGCTCATTCTTGTGAAAAGCCGACCGCGGATTGCATGCATTATTTGGTATACTGCTCCCAAGAATAGCTTCCCCAGTGCTAGCCGACGGCCCTCAACCAGTTGTTCTGCTACACCTTAATATACTTGTGTCGGCCCAAGTGATGTCCCGCAGAAAAGGAATCGGTCAAGCCACATGTTTAGGAAGGCAAAGTTTTCTTTATCGAAAACTGGGCCGACTCCTTGGTTATTGCTAATATACTTATTCCAGCTCTCTCCCTTGGAATGGATCAACTTATGTTGGGGTTTGGCGTTAAAAGCCGATATTTGGTCCCCGTCTGACCTCAAGCAGCAGAGTTGCGCCACGTCCAGGAGTGTTGGGCTAATTGGACCCATTCTAAACATAAACGTATCAAGTGTTTCTGATCAGAAATAGTAGACCGTGGCCATTAAGGGCTCGTTGACCTCTGGATCGACTAATGACAGAGGAAGAAACTCGGCTATTCCCATCCTTTCTCGTATTGGCCTTTTCTAGGTTGCTATCCGATTGTACCAATTCCTCTAGCCCTTCAATACTATCAGCCAGGCCTTAAAACTCTTACTCTATCCTTCTATGTTATACTTGGGAGCCTATAAGAGAAGACAGAGTATTTTTTGTTCTATGACGACCGATGGGTCAGTATTTCCTAGCGGTCCTAAATAGTATTGATTGTTGCTGTCGGGTATGGGGATGAGTACTTGGCTAGGATTCATTGAGCCGATGTGAAAAATTATGCAAGTTGACGAAGGTTGCTGAGCAGGAGCTCGTAGTGTGAAAGACGAAGATGAAGCCGATAGCAGAGGGTTTGAGAACTTGAGCGCGTGAAAATGATAGGTGAATGGACCTCATATTTATAGGGTGTAAAAGAGGTGAAAAGGTGGGAGTTTTTTTCGGCGGTTTGCGTGCGGTTAATAGGGAAGATACACGTCTCAATATTTTACGGTGTCATAAATAGAGCAGTTGCCAACGACGACGGTTCAAATATTACGCTAAGCCGATCAACGTTAAAACTGACGAAGGACATTTTTGAAAGATAACTTGATATCTAAAAAATGGGGTTAATCTTCCAAGAGCGGTACCAGACGGGCTCGATTGACCGTTCGGAATCTTCCAAATAGTTCAGAAAAATGTCATCATCATCGCAGAATAGAAGGCGTGCCACAGGTGTTAAACGGGTATATATGTAGCAACCATCCGCATGATCTTCACCTCCCTGAGAAAAAGAACAGAAAACAGAATCACCTAAGAGAAGGATAACTTGTTACAGAGAGCACAATTGCTCAAAACATTAAACTCTACCGAATTGTCCTTTGGCATGTGACCTCACCTGAAGCCTGGTACCGAACTGGCCGTAGGGCTAGAAGAGGTTTATGCTGTTGCTGCCCAGAAAATCTAGAGCCATGGTGACTATCGTGTCCTCGGCACTCCGCTTCTTCCACAACATAAACCAGCGAGCCGAGCAACCAGCACCACGGGAAAAAAGAGATGGTATTATAGTACTATCCAGTCGACCCGTCTTGATACATGTCTCAAATGCACAATTTGCAGATTGCGACTCGTTGTCAGATGGCACACTTCAGCCTCTTTAACAAGGTTCCTCTTAAATGAGATGAGAATATTCCTCTGGCCACGATTGAGGCCATCAACCACAGAAGGGATCGAACACTGCAAGTCCGGCATGGAGGCCATGACTCGGGCCCTCTGCTCTTTGTCGACAAAGTGCTTCTACTCGATGTGTTTTCTCCGGTAGGTTGGTAATTAGTTCCCTGTCGAGCTATATATCCCCATTGCAAATTAGTACAGAAACGGCTTCAGAAACAAAGTAGTATAGAGATAGAAATTACCCAAGAACCTACCTATTTTACTCAGGAGAAAATAGAAGGCAATAGTAACGTGATGACCAGGAATCGTTTGTGATATGGAATTGGGATCTTTCAAAGATCACTAGGGCTCGTTTGTAATCGCTGAAGATAAGTTAGATACCTTGTAGTGTTAATTGGTAATCGAAGTTACCATTTTAGTCAGATTATCACCAATAATGGTTCACCTTGTACTGTAGGGTGGAGGTATTTGAGATTATGGTTGGAGGTCACGTAACTTTTGCTCCTGTAAGTGCATATCATACTAAAAAAATTCCATATCCGTATTCCGAAAATTCAAAATTTGAAATTCGATAAGATTGTTACCGTAATAATTAAATGGTATAAAACTAACGTAGGACTCAAATCGATGATCCACACGGCAATTTGAAGGTATAGTTAATAGAGAACTGTAAATCTGAGAACTCTGCGTCAAAGTAAGCAGATGGGACTGGGAGTGGTTACCGTACCGAATAGCTGCTCCGTGCCAGGAGTTGGGCTTCAGCACGCGCGCGGCGGACGGCAAACCGCGTTGAAGACGGCCGATGGCGATCCCTTGACCATCGCGCGCCGCGCGGGCACTCTCCGAGGACGCAGAGCCAAAACCTGATCGAAATAATGCACTCGCAACGAGAGGAAGCCTTGAAAGTGTGTGAGCGCATCAGTTAAGCGAGTGGTACAAGAACGAGCCTGGTGGTGGGGGGAAAGCAATTTCCACTCGTTCAGACTGTTTGATCATGCCAACAAACCGGATCATTCAACAGTGTTAAGCTACGGTGTTTGCTACAACTCAGTATAATATCAAAATCGGCACAATATTTTTTAAACAGTACTCTGGAATATCTGAGCTATTGCTTTTTATCCAAAGGTCCACGTCTGCTGAAGTTGCAGTTGTTACTACTATTGTATTAGGAGTAACAGTATTTCTTCCCGCTCACCTACCTGTTTTCCATCTCTAGGATCGGATCGGAGCGCTGCGATGTGCTTTAATTAATCAGAATATAAACACAGGTATGCCTTCAGTAGGAAAACGGTAAAATCTCTAGCGACCACGCGGATAGATACTCCAATTGCCGTCAAACAAATGAAGAGCGAATAACAATGATCATACGACGGTACAACACTAGTAAACTGCAATCCTGCACGAAGCTGACAACTTCAAAAAGAACTATGAAGCAGCAGCAAACTGCAGTTTGTGGTAACCATATGGATTTCTGTTTCGATGGCTAATGCGATACACGACGATATAGAGCTCATATGAGCTGTCGACGGATACAAGATAAAACTTGAGCAGGTATCCAGGTTGCACAGAGCCAAAAACACCAAGTAGCGTGAGGAAGATGGATCAAAATTAGGGAAAGAGTCAGCCAAATTAGTCAATCCCTGGAAGATCTCGCAAAGTTTCTTTTCTTCTGGCAAGATCATTCTTGCAAGATTTAGTTCGTCCGATGTGAACCGCAATATAGCAGTTAAGTTCAGTGAATCAGAAGCACAACATCAAAAGGTACCCAGGATCAAAGTGGCACTATCATTTTGAAGACAATATCAAGGTTGATTTTTGAATGAGGCAAATCTAAACAAAAAAGGTAATTACAGTATTTAAGATTTTGAGTTTAGTACCATGGTCAATCAGCCACCACATACTTTGAATTTGAAGCACCATCTTTTGCTCATTTGACAAAACGACATGTGATCCTTGTATACCTTCAGGCCAAGCACTAAAGATAACGAGAAATATTTGTGATATATCGAATTTGTTCTAGAAATATTGAAGATTGATAGTAATCTGTTGTCTGACAGAAATCAAGGTATCTTTATCGCTATCATTCAAACAAATTTAAAATAAGAGAGCAAAACCTGTATAGCAGCACCTCAGCGTTCTGGTGGCAAAACCTACACTTTATAACTTTGAAGGATCCTAAAAACTTTGATGGAGGCATCAAGAGAATGCTACAGCATTGTAAAGTAATATAATTTACAACGCCTAAATTTAAGTCAATCATGGTTCAAGGATGACTGGATGACCACAGATGCTTCAGTTTTCTAATTTTCCAAACAATCATGTTCACCACTGGTAGAATTTGACCACCATAAAAACCCTGTGTGTCGCCCCAAAAAAATCGTGGCACGTAACTTGAACTAAATCACAAACAAATACAATATCGAATAACAAAAGTCACCTCTGGAGTTTCTAGGTCTAACTCGAGTTAATGCTGAATCAAGTGAAAACACGGGAAATTAGTGAGATCTGAGATTACATTGAAAATTGGTGTTACCTCGAAAAGTCAGTATTGCCTCAGTTCCCGTGGATATGAGAAGTCTAAGCCCCTCAAGGCCTCAAGTAGGTATTACCTAAACAAAATTTCCTTCACAAACTTTTGCTCCTACCTTGTGCCCAGATATCAATTTCATGGTGATACTGAATCCCTTCACTCCAGCTCATTACCATGTAGGCAGGATAGTAAATGCTACCAGCTACTATTCCTTAAATTCTACTCCCTCCGGTCACAAATAGTCTTCATTTTGGGTATCGACACGGTCTTCAAAACTCAACTTTGACCACTAATTTCTATTGTAATATATTTAGAAAATCCAATAAAATTATAATATTATGAAAGTACGTTTCGAGACGAATCTACACATATAATTTTTATGCATCCAATCTAAATATTTAAAAAGGTATTGATAGCTAAAGTTTCAAAAATTTGACCGCACGTATCTCAAACCGACAAGTTTTTGTGAACCGGATGGGGTATTACATTTCCTGTTCCTCTCCCATCAAACTTCATTCATTCCAACACGACCAACTTATGCACTCTCTCCTAACATAGAGGTATCCATCAAGACAACAATCTGCACTATTTTTAATTTTAAATTCCCTCCCAAGGTAATCCTAACTTTCTAAACAATTTGAAATGTCACTAAATTTTCTCCATCTTACTTGATTTGGATAATGAACAGTTTCACTTTTTGTCGAAGACTGCTTAGGTCTATAACCCTAGAGGTGAAATTTGTCATATGGTGGTGTATTTCACTTTGCGATTTTTGCAACAGCAGATAGGGGTTTTGTGGGGATAAATGTTAATTAATTGAGAATCAATATTCTTGGGAAAAATAGAAAAGCAAAGCGTTGGTGATAATCCTAAAAACCAAATTAACTTGATTTTAATGGTTAATGCTAAATATATGTATGCAGCATACATAAAAACCCTAGAATATGATATAGCATTCAATAACTATTCGCCCGAAGCTCAACTAAATGGGTTAGCCCTGCTTGGCGAAGCAAATATGTAAGCCCAAGCACTATTCGATAGTGTTCTCCTAGGCGCTAGACACTAGGCAGGCGGCACACCATCACCTAGCGCCTAATCGCTGATTAGATGGGCTAGGCAGCCGCCTAGGTGGGATAAATGAGCTAAGAGCAAGTACAATAGTAAAGCCAACTACTGACTAATAGTAAGCTAAAAACCAGTTTGTATAATAACTGTCTCTAAAGGTTGTCTCTAGATATTGTGCAATAACTATCTTTTAATGATATACCTATACTTCCGTGCAAAGCTGGGTACTAAATAAGAGCCAGCTCTCTTCTCTCTCCTCTTTTCTCACTCCTCCACATAGACCAAAGCTGATGTGTACAGGTAAGAGCCAGCTGACGTGGTCTTATTGTACATGCCCTAAGTGGGCTAGGCGGGAGGGTGTAGCCTAGCGCCTAAGCAGACTAGGCGACCGCCTAGGGGAACACTGCTATTTGGGAATCAAGCATTCAATCTGCTACGACCCAAAGTCCAACCACCGCATTGGGGTTGTTTTGGGAATCACACCCAGAGCTTGGCAAGTAGCAAGGTCAATCATGGTTCTAATAAGGGCATGTACAATAATGCCATGTCAGCTAGCTCTTAACCTGTACACATCAGCTTTGGTCTATGTGGAGGAGTGAGAAAAGAGGAAAGAGAAGAGAGCTGGCTCTTATTTAGTAGCCACTTTTACAGGAGTATAGGTAGATTATTTATGTATAAGAGAGAAAAGATAGTTATTGCACAGCATCTAGAGACAATATTTAAAGACAGTTATTGTACAAGCTACTATTAGCTAGTAGTTGGCTTTGCTATTGTACTTGCCCTAACTCTGGATTCTTCTTCAGCAACGAGAAATATCGTTTTGATTTAAAAAACAAAAAAACAAAGAGGGAAAAAGGAATTAGGATAACGGCAACTGAGTAAAGTTTTATAATTTCAATGTTGCTTTTATTACAACTAAAAATTCTACTTGTATAGTCACCACTCAAGAAATTAACCAAAATCCAGCTCCTAATAAACAATCTTTCTCTCGTCTCATAGCAAATAAATAAGAAATCAATCCTCTTGCCTGAAATATTTCCCTTAATAGCAAAATTTATCCATTATTCATCCCTACGACAGAACACTATGGATTGGCATCATGCACACATAATTAATTGGATTCTTACAAATTTACAATAAAGCACGGAAATATGACTAGATGTTATAAAACTATCGACAATACCAGCAAATCGCAACCAAACACCATATGCCAAACTTTCCCTAGCATGTCCATCCACAAAAATTTCCAGTGCAACAAGTTACAGCTATTCTCTCTGAATTTGTAATAAATACAACAGTGTATAGCATTAACATATGTAGAATCCCCATGCCATGAAGACACAACACAAGCCCCTCTTGACAAAGAAAAAAAAGGAAACAGATTGAAACGCACAAAACCATCTCTGCAGCTACCTCTATGCTTTCTTTCATACAACTGGGTAATAGTTTTGCTAATTAGAGCGACCAATTCAAAACCAAGCCATACAACTCTATAAAAACCATACAAGTAAAGCTTGCCGTTACCGCGCAATTCACTCAGGCGGCCGCAGCTCGTCCCGCCTTCCAGGTCTCGTACTCAGGATCGTCGGTGGGCAGCTCGAAGCGGCAGAGCGGGCACGAGTTGCGCACCTCGAGCCACGGCACGATGCATTCCTCGTGGTACCGGTGCGAGCAAGGCAGCCTCTTCACTCTCACCCCGGCCGCAACCATGTCCCTGCACACTGCGCACTCCACCCCCTCCTCTTCCTCGCCGGCGGCGACGACGGCGGACGGGAGCGCCTCGACGACGGACCTGGCAGCCGGCGGCTTGTTCTTGGGGAACAGCCTCTCCCCGCCGGCGACAAGCACCTCGTACGCCTCCCGGTCGGAGGTGTACACGAAGCCCTCCTCGGAGTCAGCTGGGGCGGGGGACCGCACGTCACCGAGCACCTCCCACTCGGTCCCCGGCGTATCCACCCAGGCGCCGGAGGCGGACGTGACCTCCTCCCAGTCGAATTCGTCGCCCGCGGTGGATGCCTCAAGCGGAGGATCCGGCTCGTCGTCGTCCAATTGGAGGCAGTCCCACCGGATCGATGCCTCCTCCTCGTGTTCCTCGGGGAACCCGAGGTGGTCGGGCCTGGGCGCGATGAGCGCATCGTGGAAGAGGTCAGGCTCCACGGAGAGGAACTGGCTGCGGACGCGGTCAGAGGCCACCACCGCCGCCGACGCGGAGGGGGCCGACGGACCTGGCCGGAAAACAGGGACGAAGGCGTCGTAGGAGGAAGAGGAGGAGGAGGCCTCTAGGGTTTGGAGGATCTCGTCAACGGCGAGACGCAGGAGAAGAGATGAGGATGCCATGGATGCGATGCGATACGATGCGATGCGAAAGGGGACGAAAAATCGCTCCCTGGAGGAGCGTCTCGGGAACCCCCTGCTATTGTAGGTGCCTTCGCCTCCGCAACTCTGCGACTCTCGCGGTCGATGGGACTGTCCACCTGTCTCATGACAGGTGGGGTCAGATGTCGGCGGAGCCCAGTCGCCATTGAGTCGTCGGTGGATTCGCGTGGGGCGCGATTGACTAGCATGACAGGTGGGGCCTTCACGTTGTCGACAAGGCATGGTTGGTTGGTGGTCGTGTCGTCTCATGGCAGGTGGGGTATACTCTTGTGGGGCCCACCTGTCAATTACGTGATGGCTACGCGTGTTTCAGGGGACGAGGTAGATTAGAAGATGGCTGTGTCGTGCGGACGGAGAAAAGGCACCGTCCGTGGTTGGATTCTCTACAGCCACCAATGATAGGTGGGTTCAGATGTTCCGGTCCTGCGGTGTCAGTGAATGAAGAATCGTAACGTGCGGTGAGAGCGAGCCGATACCTTTGAGTGACAGGTGGCGCTGTGTAGTGTGACTGTGTGAGCGGAGCAAAGGTTGGTTGGTTGCTTGTCCCCTGCGCAGACGACAGGCTGGACAACAGCGACACTCAGAAGCCGCTGATCGCAGCAGCGTCTGAGGCTCTGAGCTGAGCAACCCTTCTGTGTTGGGTTCGAGCGCTGGCCATTTGGACGATAACATCACATTTACCATATCTAGCAACAACAAGCACCAATCAACTACGTTACCATGCTGTTTGAGATAAAAAAAAAAGTGGGATTCCCATACATTCGTTTCCTACAAGAACATCACCCAAGCGAGAACTGAGCTCAGCTTAGTTGGCAAGGCACCAGTTGCGCGCCAAGCCCGCCCAGCTTCGAGTCCTCTCGATCACGTGCTCGTGAGGGCTGAGTAAAGGCATTTGGGTGTGTGCGTGGGCGTGCGTGTGTGAATGTGTGTGCATCTGTAGCCTAGTTTTTATTCTCTTTTTTCAGTGAATGATAGAGCTTCTAGCTATTTTTTTTAAAAAAAGAACTTCACCCAAGCCTGCTAACAACCAAAGCCCGAGTAAAGATCATCGAGCGCTTTGTACAGAAATTTCGCAGAATTTGGTTGCTCCACATTCCCCATAAGAATATCGCTGGTTGTTAGATACAAGTCGCCGTAAAACCGCAGATCAGCATCCATCCGGGTGGCAACAAAGTTCCCTTGTAATGAAACACCGATGAATGCGCCTGTGAAGAAACCACCGGAAAAATTACTTGTAGCCACAGATCCATGCATGACAAAATATTACGAACATTAGAACTTGTAAGACCTTAAGATTTCTGAAATAGTTTGTTCCTAACTCCTAAGCTTATGCCCTGAATTTCTATTTTCTAAACGAACTACATTTTGAGATTAGGATTATTAGGAAAAAGGTGTGGAACAAGAATATAGATGGAAGTTCAGCATTTCAGAAAGGCCCAAGGTGAGGGAGGGGAGGAAGACCGGGATTAGAAGGAGCAGCGGCGGCAGCTCAGATTCGGTCGCCGCTGGCGTCGCCCTTCCCTGTGTCCAGTCAAGTGCAGAGCCCTCAGCCCCTCCTTGCAGCAGTTGTGGCGGTGGCACGGCGCCCAAACCTCCCGAAGGACGGAGCCATAGCGGCTAGGGCTCCAACCTCCAGCTCCAGCGGGGGCGTTCGCCGGAGGGTGGGCGGGAGCAGCGGGCAGGGGCGAACCGGGAGGCAACGGCACGTCGCGTGAGACCATGAGACAGAGACTCGTGCATGGTGGCTCCTGGCTCGGTTCATGCAAGTGGAGGCAGGAAGGCAACTGTGGTCTACGGAGGCTGGTTAGTGGCTAGGGCACAACTTGGGCTAGGGCAACAGGCCTTGGGCCGTAATTTGGTCCAAGTTGATTTCCCTACTAGTATTTAGGCCAAGCCCAGGCTCGAGCTCCGCCCCTGCTTATATCGATACTTTGGTGGCTTCCAATTTGGCCTACAATTCTTCGAAACGAAGGGTTAGCGCTCTGCCATTCATTACAAAGAGAGAATACAACGTTGATTTCGAAGGGAATACAATACCCGTTTCGAAGGAAAAATACCACAGAAAGGGAAGAGTCTCTGCTGGAAACACAAAAGAATCACCCGCCAAACGCCAACTAGCACTATACAAGACACCGAGGAGGGCGCCACACCAACACATCATCTGTGACACACCATTGGGCCTCTCATCCTCACGAGGCCATGACAAGGCATGGCTGCCACACGCACGCCATCTTTTTGCTTCCAAAGTCAAGTTGCACCAAGAAAGAGGACATCCGCGCCACCGCGCCTGCAGACGCACTACCCGCAGAGCCGCTTACCCTGTGCCACTGCAACCAAGCCTAGCCAGCCACGCTGAGGAGGATGTCTGTGCGGTCGATGCTTTTGTTCGTCGAGTCCCTCACACGTGGCCGAGGGTAGGCCTGACTTGCCACACACACACACGCACGACCGAGATCATGCCCAGCTAGCCACACCGAGGAAGGGGACATCCATGTCACCACAACCAGTCGCGTTGCATGTAGAGCCACTCGCCCCCTCATGGCCAAGGCTAGGCCTAGTCAGCCACTCACACAAACATAAGCGGTCAAGATGAAGCCTGGCCAGCCATGCCTAGGAGGACGTATGTGCCATTACAGCCATCGGTGCTTCATCCACCGAGCCGCTCACCCACACACGGCCAAGGCCAAGCCCAGCCAGCCCCATTGAGGAAGATGTTCATGCTGCCAAAGCTGTTGACGCATCGTTTGCCGAGCCACTCACTCCTGCGCGGCTAAGGCCAGACCCAGACAACCACCGTGACCAGGCTTGGCGAGCCATGCTGAGGTCATCCACCGCAAGTAGCAGCAACTAGCCAGCCATAATGCAATAGCAAGCAGCAACAGCAACTAGTGTACGTTCGGATATGGCAAGCTCAGTCGGCACTTGGGAGGATGGTGATAAGAAACAGTGGCTGATCGGACCTAGACTAGACCTGCAAGAGGAGGGCAGATTCGATCGATCCGGCAAAGTTAGTGTGCTCCGTTGTGACGGCATGAACACCTATGTTAGGATGATGCCAACAACACATGAACGCCGACGTGCTCCTCCTCGCACACCACCATTCCTACTCAAGCCACCCACCGAAAGAAGGAGCTCCAGGTCTGGTGAGGAAGACTCTGTAAGTTCAAGCTCTATTGGTTTTGGTGATTGGTTTAATATTAATGTTTAATCATTGTTTAATGACAAATCTAATCATTATGAGACTAACATGTTTTATTAAGTCTTATTCTTATTTAGTCTCATACTTGGATGGAAAATGGAAAACCTAAGGTATGCACTCGTATTCATTCTATTATATAAATGCATACTTAGAATTCAAGTTAAAGTATGAACTCTTCCATTGCTTTAGACCAAATATGTGCATTATATTTTTAATTCATATATACATGAATGCACACATCTAGGGGGAGTTTATAATTTAACTTGATGTTTCAATTGTATTGATCCATGTCCTCTTGTCATACAATATAAAGGATCAAGACCTTGAAACAACCTTTTGAGTATATATGACTTGTGTAGTTATATGCTCATGTCAATTTAAATGAGTTTAAATTGAGTTCGATTGTCTCTCAATCAATCAAAGAACATTTCATCATGTGTTGATGGTGTTTCCTTGTTGATTAAAGACAAGCGAAAAGTTCTTGAGTATAATGAAGCATTAGTTGCATCAAAGTACTCAAGACAACAATTAATCATTCAAATTAATTTGGGTTGTGCTCAATCGATCTTGGAGGCATCCATTATGTGTTAATGGAGTGCGGTGATGATTGAGACAACCGTGTTTGTTGGACTAACATCTTCCATGAGTTGTGAAGTAGGTTAAGTCCAAGATGATGAAGAATCGGGAAGAAGAAGTCATCATGTGTTGATGAGCTTCAAGAGGTGATCCCGAAGTAAAGAGAAAGGCTAGAGAAGGTTCATCATGCATTGATGACCAAGAAGAAGAAGAAGAGGTGATCCTGGAGAGAAGATGATTGGAAATCATAAAAGCTCTAAGTGGATCAAGTGCGGCAAAGGTATAACTAGCTAGGGCTAAGGATGTGTTCCTAGTCTTTTACCGGTCTCGGTGTTTGGTTGTGAGACCGGGTTGCTTGTTAGGTGCCGTACTATTAAGAGGGGTTGAGTCTTTTAGCTTGAGTTTCATCATGTGTTGATGAACTCGATCCGGTTCACTCTAGCTCACTCTCTTGTTTGATGTTTGCATTAAGCTAACCATTTGGCATGTGTTGCAAATTAGTGAAGCTTGTGCATTGGATTTTGTATGAGCTAAGTATTTGCATGTGTTGCAAATAAGGGTGCTCATACTTGCATCTTATTTGAATCTTATTTGATTTGATTTTTGCTTGGAGCTAAGTTTTGCATGTGTCGCAAAAGGAGAGAGCTCAAGCAATTCGGTTTAAAGTGGTTGCATGGTGCTAGAGATTTGCATGTGTTGCAAATAGAGAGCTGATGTTTTGGTATTGCTTGGAGCTAGGTTTTTGCATGTGTTGCAAAGAACAATGCTCAAGCGTAAAATTGGTTTAATGTGTATTTGCAAGTTCGTTGTGCGAATAAACCGAGGTCTATGAGTTCTAATCCCGAGAGCATGTGAGTAGGGCTTGCAACGGTGTTTGCAAGTTGACTGGTCTTGTGTTGACCTTCACATGGCTAGGGGGATTAATCTCATAGACTCGGGTTTGATTTGCTTAATACGTTTTGCAAATAGATCTTGAGTTGTTTACGAAATGTGTTTTCGTTAGTTGGTTTTGTTATTTGCAAATGTGTTTTGCAAATGAACTTGAGATTATGGGTTCCGATCCTAAAGCATGTGAATAGGGTTTGAAAATGTGTTTTGCAAATTGACTTGATCATGTGTTGATCATCACATGGCTAAGAGGATTGATCTCATAAGTTCTTGGTTTATTGGCAAATGTGTTTTGCAAATAAGTCGTGCTTAATGAGATTCTTTGGAGTATGTGATTAACATATGCAAATGTGTTTTGCATAGTGTTGTGATCATGTGTTGATCCTCACATAGCTCCAAGAATATATCTTTAATGGTTTGGAGAAAAGTTTTGTGTAAAAGCAGTGTTTTCTCCCGAGGCTCATTGCATCGCTTTTAAGGCCTGTAGCACCGGGTCCGTGCTATCAGAGATTTGGTCGGTAGCACCGACGGTCCGGCTACCGCCTCTCCGCCGTGTGAAAAATCCGAGAGGGATGTTTTGGCGATCAGCGGTCCGTGCTACCGCCCATGGTAGGCCGATAGCACCGGAGGCCCCTCTGGCCGGTGTGATTTTTCCAGAGAGAGGTGTTTTTGAGTTCGGCCCGAGGCCGGTGCTACCGCCCGAGCGGTAGCACCGCTCCCAGTTGGCCTGTGCTACCGGTTTTCCTGCAAATGGCTAGTTTTGTAGCCGTTGGCGAGGAGGCCGGTGCTACCGGTCCCAGAGGGCGTGAGCACCGGTTTCTCGAGTTTTTCAGATTTCTCCCCAACGGCTAGTTTTGGCTTGGAGGCTATAAAAGGAGGCCTTGGGGGCATTTGTCGTTGTCAAATGAAGTGTGTGTTCTTGGGGGTGAAGTGCATGTGTTGCCTTCTCCAATTTGCCTTTTGAGCTAAGAGTGAGTCCAAATTGCATGTGTTGCAATTAGGAGAGGATTGAGAGTCTCTTGTGCATGTGTTGCACTTGAGGAGGATCCTTGTGCATGTGTTGCACTTGGTGATCACCGGAAGTATATGTGTTGTGCTTGGTGAAGTTCAAGCGAGAGGATTCGGCTTGTTACTATTGGAGGTTGCCGCCTCCTAGACGGCGTAGAGCGTCGTGCGCGGTGAGCTTCTCAACGGAGGTTGTGAGAAGCCCCGGCAAAGTTTGTGAAGGTTGGAGCTCGCCTACCCGGGAGGGAAAAGGAGCGACCACTAGTGGATTCGAGGTGGGTGCTCAATTCGTGGAGCCGGTCCAATGTGTTTGGGCTAACCTCAACGTGGACTAGGGGAGACCGGCAAGTCTCCGAACACCACGGTAAAAAGTATTGTGTCTCTTTTGCTTGCCTTGTTCTCTTTATTTATATTCAAGCAATTTACATTCATAGAATTAAATTGATTGATTGCTTGTCTTTAGAATTGCTTTTTGTTAGAGACAAAATTAGTTAGTGCACATAGTGAGCCTAGTTGATTTAGGCTTTAATTGTCAAAACCTTAGTTTATCGCTTCCGCATTATTATTGATAAGGTTTTGGCATAGGGGTAATTAGGGGTGAATTGCTTTGCAGAAATTAGAAAGAGAAAGTTTTTAAAAGCCGCCTATTCACCCCCCTCTAGTCGGCATCCTCGACCTTACAGACTCCTAGTGACAGCGGACAACGGTGGATCCAAAGATGAATGGAGGCTTCAGACTCCAGTGCCGACATAAGCTTGGGGGAGGACGAGCCACGGCGGGGGAGCTCAGATATCCAGAAGGCTTGCAACAAAAAAAATCTATGGGAAGAAGTGAGGGAGAGAGAGAGGAGGACGCAGTTGCCGAGGAAGGTCCTGCCATCTTGTTGACGCGATCAATGCACATGTAATGATAATTGTAAGCGCACAGGTCGGTATTAGCTTGTTCACCTAAGTATTCTAGGGTTATCGATCTCAGGGAATACTTGGGATTACAACTAAGGCTATCAATTACTACTAACAAATTTTTTTTATAAAATATTTAATCTCAATAACCGAATTAGGAGAGAATAGAAGTCACTAAGATTCTACCAAGACTACCTGGATCATCCTCTGGGTTAGGCTCACTTACGCGCAAATCGACAAGTATACTATGAATTGGTACTACGTCAAGATCGCTCTTACCCTACAGATCAAATCTACCTTTTTCACTAGTTCACCTATCATGTGATAAGGCTAATATAAGCATAACAAGCTCTGCACTATATGTGACATAGATGGGTTGACTAAATCCAAACACTGTGTTTCAATCTAGCAACTAATAAGTTGATTAGCTACATCAACTAAATAACACAATATCAAATAGATCGATTGAATCAATAAAGTACTACAAGCATAATAAATAATACCAGTGTTGATTACATCGCATGTTTCCCCAAACTAGAAGTGGGGATTGAAGGGGAAGTCGTCACGGAGAAGAAGCTCCTAGGCGCCGGCCAACACAGGGGGTAGTGCTAGCCAGCACAACCCTATCACAGCTCGACGACTTCTCCTCCTTGCTTGGTGAAACCCTAATCTAGATATTTTAGTGAATTCTTGGTTTCGAAACATGGTTATATAGATCCCCAATGCTTATCTTGGTGTGCTTATATAGGCTTGGAGGAAAGGTGTCCTTGACATGTACGACAAGAAGCAATGTGTCCGAAGGCAGTGCGTGGGTCGATGAAGAGATAGAGCTGACCAGTGCTTAACTCTCGAACCTTTCCTAAATATCTGAGGCTTAATTTGGGCTGAAAAGAGGGTCACAAGGCCCAAAGAGCCATCCGACACTTGGATAGAGTCGGCCCGCGCTGGGGCCTGGTAGGCTAGGCTCTATAAGCTTCTAGGCTTCGTAAGTTTTGCGTCCGACCTCCGATTTGAGTAAATAGTATATATGTTTTGATCAACATCTGATGAACTTCATTTGAGTAAATAGTGATCAACATTTGATGAAGTTCATCTGAGTAAATAGTGTATGAGGTAGACATCCAATTTGCCATTTGATGAAGTTTATTTTTGCATATTTTCCAAAGGAAGCTTTTTATCGACTTTGTTTAGCCAATTTCCTGTGAAACAAGCAAAGTTTGTTGCCAAGTAGCATAATTTAGCACAAATATCGAGGCATATTTTAATAATATGGGTCGAGTAAAGCATATAAAATGAGCGCCAACACACTGCCATTGTTAGTAGCCATGGCGAGGTGGTGGCTGGGTTGCTAGTAAGGATGGCAATGGGGAAAATCCCCGCGGGGAGCGCCTTCCCATCCCCGATCCCCGATAAGCAAAATTTCCCCGCCCTCGTCCCTGTACACGGGGCTTAATTCTCCCCCGTCCCCGATCCCCGATGGGTTTGCGGGGCTTCGACGAGGACTAATCCCTGAAAATGCTATATAAAAAATCACATGCTACATGAATGAATCACTAGAGTAATGGTGCATGTGTGGTTGAAGTGTGAGTGAATCACTAGAGTAATTCATATTTAACATATTTATTAATAGTAACCTCACATATATATTTTTTCTTTTGAGAATCATCATTTACTTCCATCTATTAGTGATAACACGGGGACGGGGATCGGGGATGGGGAACAGTGGAACGTCCCCGTCCCCGTGATCCCCGACGGGGGCAATATTTTCCTCGATAAACCCCCCGCGGGGAGAGATTTCCCCCGTCCCCGTCCCCTAATAGGGGAATTCCCCGCGGAAAACAGGGAATCGGGGCCCCATTGCCATCCCTAGTTGCTGGGCCTTTTAGTTAGTTGCATGCACCAAGATGTTCACCCAAAAGCCTAATCTGATGAGGAAATGTGGTCAGTTCACTTATACTTCAGCACTCCTCACGTGTGGGCTCCCTCAAACCTAAGACATGTAATATAAGTAGGCTACAATTATTATTTTTTAATTATGCTAGTCGGACCTTGAACTCAAAAGCTCTTTGCTCCGATACCATATTGAGTTTCATGCACCGACTAATTCACCCAAAAACATAAGCTAATGAGGAAAGACAGTAAATTTACTTCTACTTCAACACATTTTCCTATATTGCCTCTTATGTCGCTCAGGAGAATAGCACATGAGGGCTCAACTACTAAACTACAATTGATAAAGGATACGAGTTATAAGATGACTTATACTCTTGTTCTTGGTGTAAGTCCATGTGATGGTGCCCATGTGTTCCACATATTGTGATGATAAGTAATTGACAAGTTGGAAGTCATGGATTTGGAGTTTGATGTTTGATTTTTAAATGTTAGAAAGATTCAAAGTCCTTTCTGTATTAATTTGGTCGGATTTTCTTAGTAGGTCGGATAATCCGGCCGGCCTAAGGTAGATCATTGAGTCATAACATTAGTCCAGAGAGGATATTTTTAGTGCGCATATGATTTTATATAGAGGTGGATAATCCATGTCAAGGCGGAGCATTGATCCAGAGAGGTTTCTTTTTGGATTTCTGTTTAGATGGATCATTGTTCAAGCAAGTATGTTTTTGATGTTTTGAGCTGTTTCGGGGTGTTTCGTCGATCTGGTCGCCATGGGGCCTTAGCTTCTTTTGTAGAGAACTTTGAGATGAGTATATTGGTGATGTTTTTGAGCTAATGGTGAGTTATTTAATATAACATTATGCTATACAATGTTTTAGTTGTGTTATGGTGCATGTGGGTACATATGAAGCAAATATGGTAAAATGGCAAGCATTGATTACTCAATGGCTTTGGGCCTTCACATACATGTTGTCGTTATGTGAGACATGGTTGAGCTAACCATAGTGGATTTAAGTGGATGAGCATGGTGATGCTTTGAGATGTGATATATGAGGTGCACATCATGCATTGTGAGCCATGGATGGCTTTGAGGTGTGGTTATGCTTTTGGGAGCTAAGAATGGAAGTATATATCCTTTGCTCATCAATTGTGTCAGTTGATGGTTATGTGTGTTGTGTGGTGCTACGTGACGATTTACTTGTCAGTGATGGTCGTAGGACTTCGGAGCTACGTCATGATAAGGCAGATGGGACCGAGATTAAGCTAGGAGAGCTTAGGTCTAGAACAATCGAGGTGCCTTTGTAAGATGACAAGGCTAGCAAAGTGTTTACAAGCCATGAGGACAAGGAACCGAAATCGAAACTACACTTAGGGAGTAGCCAAGGTCTAGAATAGTCATGAAAGCTGTGTACTGTCATGATGCATGTGGTAAGCCCAGAGACTTGAGTTCAATGCAAGTAAGGACGGTTTGGTGGGATCTAGATGCATAAGAGACTTGATGGAAAGTCATTGAGGTCACATGCAGCGTGTGCATTCTTTGTGAAGACATGTGATGAGCATTGGAGGAATGGTCTTGATCAAGTCAAGGTCTAAGTGGAGGATTCCAGAAGATGGGCGATATCTTCTTGGAAACGCTAGATGCTATGAAGGAGGATTTCAATTGTGAGAAGGTGTGGATGGAGAAGGACTCGGTGATAGCTTTCCAACACATCCAAGAACGTGTGAATTGGAGTTCGTATGAGAAAACTATGCCCAATTTTGTTTAAAGGGTTGTGTATGTCTGAATTGGTGTTGTAAGTGAATTGAGTGGGTGGTTAGTAAGCACCACCAGGTTAGGGTATGGAAATGGAGTTGTTGGCTTGGACACCACTGTAAAAAGAGAAGAGGAGTGGATTAGGAGCTAAGCTTTTGAGATAGAGATAAGGAGAGGGGTAGGTGTAGTCTTGTAAGAGATTTAGGGAGAGATTGTGAGGCTCTTATGTGTGAGTTTTTTTGTCATCCATAGATTTGGAGTTTATCTAGGGAGTGGCTATAAAATTATACATCCCCAAGTAATACAAAATCAAATTCCATGTGACGTGTTGTAAGTTCAAGCTCCATTAGTTTTGGTGATTGGTTTAATATTAATGTTTAATCATTGTTTAATGACAAATCTAATCATTATGAGACTAACATGTTTAATTGAGCCTTATTCTTACTAGTCTCATATTTGGATGGAAAATGGAAAACCTAAGGTATGCACTTGTATTCACTCTAATGACTTAATGCATAATTAGGATTTAAGTTAAAGTATGAACTCTTCCATTGCTTTAGTTCAAATAGGTGCATTATGTTCCTAATTTTGATATACTACATAAATGCACACATCTAGGGGGAGTTTATAATTTAACTTGTTGTTTCAATAGTATTGATCCATGTCTTATTGCTAAATAACATATAAAGGATCAAGACTTTGAAACAATCATTTGAGTATATGAAACTTGTGTAGTTATATATATACTCATATCAATTTAAATGAGTTTAAATTGAGTTCGATTGTCTTTCAATCAATCAAAGAACATTTCATCATGTGTTGATGGTGTCTCTTTGTTGATTAAAGACAGTTTAAAAGTTCTTGAGTATAATGAAGCATTAGTTGCATCAAAGTACTCAAGACAACAATTAATCATTCAACTTAATTTGGGTTGTGCTCAATCGATCTTGGAGGCATCCATTATGTGTTAATGGAGTGCGGTGATGATTGAGACAACCGTGTTTATTGGACTAACATCTTCCATGAGTTGTGAAGTAGGTTGAGTCCAAGATGATAAAGAATCGGAAAGAAGAAGAAGTCATCATGTGTTGATGAGCTTCAAGAGGTGATCCCGAAGTAAAGAGAAGAGCTAGAAGGTTCATCATGTGTTGATGACCAAGAAGAAGAAGATGTGATCCTGGAGAGAAGATGATTGGAAATCATAAAAGCTCTAAGTGGATCGCTAGAGGCAAAGGTATAACTAGCTAGGGCTGAGGATGTGTTCCTAGGTTTTTACCGGTCTCGGTGTTTGGTTGGGAGACCGGGTTGCTAGTTAGGTTGCCGTACTATTAAGAGGGGTTGAGTCTTTTAGCTTGAGCTTCATCATGTGTTGATGAACTCAATCCGGTTCACTCTAGCTCACTCTCTTGTTTGATGTTTGCATGGAGCTAACCATTTGGCATGTGTTGCAAATGGGTGAAGCTTATGCATTGGATTTTGTGTGAGCAAAGTATTTGCATGTGTTGCAAATAAGGGTGCTCATACTTGCATCTTAATTGAATCTTAGTTGATTTGGTTTTTGCTTGGAGCTAAGTTTTGCATGTGTCGCAAAAGGAGAGAGCTCAAGCAATTTGGTTCAAAGTGATTGCATGGAGTTAGAGATTTGCATGTGTTGCAAGTAGAGAGCTCATGCACTTGTAATTGTTGTGGTCGCTTCCATGGTGCTAGAGATTTGCATGTGTTGCAAATAGAGAGCTCATGTTTTGGTATTGCTTGGAGCTAGGTTTTTACATGTGTTGCAAAAAACAATGCTCAAGCATAAAATTGGTTTAATGAGTGTTTGCAAGTTCGTTGTGTGAATAAATCGATGTCTATGAGTCCGGAATCCCGAGAGCATGTGAGTAGGGCTTGCAACGGGTGTTTGCAAGTTGACTGGGTCTTGTGTTGACCTTCACATGGCTAGGGGGATTAATCTCATAGACTCGGGTTTGATTTGCTTAATACGTTTTGCAAATAGATCTTGAGTTGTTTACGAAATGTGTTTTCATTAGTTGGATTTGTTATTTGCAAATGTGTTTTGCAAATGAACTTGAGATTATGGGTTCCGATCCTAAAGCATGTGAATAGGGTTTGCAAATGTGTTTTGCAAATTGACTTGATCATGTGTTGATCATCACATGGCTAAGAGGATTGATTTCATAAGTTCTTGGTTTATTTGCAAATGTGTTTTGCAAATAAGTTGTGCTTAATGAGATTCTTTGGAGTATGTGATTAACATATGCAAATGTGTTTTGCATAGTGTTGTGATCATGTGTTGATCCCACATAGCTCCAAGAATATATCTTTAATGGTTTGGAGAAAAGTTTTGTGTAAAGCAGTGTTTTCTCCCGAGGTTTGGTCGCATCACCTCAGAGGCCGGTAGCACCGGGGTCCGGTGCTACCGCAGTTTGGCCGGTAGCACCGGGAGGCCGGTGCTACCGTCTCTCTGGCCGGTGTGATTTTTCCCAGTTGGCCGGTGCTACCGGTTTTCCTGCAACGGCTAGTTTTGTAGCCGTTGGCGAGGAGGCCGGTGCTACCGGTCCAAGTAGGGCGGTAGCACCGGGTTTGCTGAGTTTTTCCAGATTTCGCCCCCAACGGCTAGTTTTAGCTTGGAGGCTATAAAAGGAGGCCTTGGGGGGTATTTGCTGGTTGCTGAAATCAAGTGTGTGTTCTTGGGGGTGAAGTGCATGTGTTGCCTTCTCCAACTTGCCTTTTGAGCTAAGAGTGAGTCCTAATTGCATGTGTTGCAATTAGGAAGTGGATTGAGAGCCTCTTGTGCATGTGTTGCACTTGAGGAGGATCCTTGTGCATGTGTTGCACTTGGTGAAGTTCAAGCGGAAGGGCTTGACTTGTTACTCTTGGAGGTTGCCGCCTTCTAGACGGCGTAGCGACGTCGTGCGCGGGAGCTCTCAACGGAGGTTGTGAGAAGCCCCGGCAAAGTTTGTGAAGGTTGGAGCTCGCCTACCCGAGAGGGAAAAGGAGCTACCACTAGTGGATTCGAGGTGGGTGCTCAATTCGTGGAGTCGGTCCAATTCGTTTGGGCTAACCTCAACGTGGACTAGGGGAGACCGGCAAGTCTCCGAACACCACGGTAAAAAGTATTGTGTCTCTTGTGCTTGCATTGTGTTTGTTATTTATGTTCAAGCAATTCATATTCATAGAATTAAATTGATTGATTGCTTGTCTTTAGAATTGCATATTCTTGTTAGAGATATAATTAGTTAGTGCACATAGTGAGCCTAGTTGTTTTAGGCTTTAATTGTCAAAACCTTAGTTTATCGCTTCCGCATTAATATTTGTTAAGGTTTTGGTATTAGGATAATTAGGGGTGAATTGCTTTGTAGAAATTAGCGAGAGAATTTTAAAAGCCGCCTATTCACCCCCCTCTAGTCGGCATCCTCGATCTAACAAGTGGTATCAGAGCTTGGTCTCTCATTTTATTAGACTTAACCGTCTAGAGAGTAAAGGATGGGGACTAGTGGTTTAGTGCACTACACCGATTCACATATTTTTGATGGCTCAAATTATGCTTCATGGAAATTATTTATGATATCTCATTTTAAATCCATGAGCACGAAAATATGGTGGATCGTAGATGTGGGCTTTTCTCTTTGGTTGAATGAATTTGTTCCAACTAAAGGAGAAGAGAAATGCCTACATCTCGACGCTCAAGCTACTAATGCTTTATTTAGTTTTGTGAGCGTAGATGTTTTTAATTCAATATGCAATCTCAAGAGTGCTCATGAAATGTGGATCAAGCTTCAAGAATTATTTGAATTATCCACATCAACAACCGATGATTGCTTTGAGGATAGGACATCGGTAGAAGAAACCTCCACTTCTACCTCAAGTGATGAAGAAACCTCAACCTCCGCCTCAAGTGATGACGAGCAACAAATTCTTTCATCGTTAACTCGTTGCTTCATGGCTAAAGGTAAAATTGAGGTAAGTGATAGTGATGAGGATGATGAGCCCTCCTATGATGAACTTATGAATATGTTAGAGGAGCTCAATAATTATCTTGGGAAGGAGAAAACAAAATATAAAATTTTAAAGCTTGAACATGACTCTCTTCAAAATGATTATAATGTGCTTAAAGAGAATCATGAATCTCTCCTTCTCAAAGAACTCACTAAGCCTAGGGTGGACATAGGAATTACATGTGATTTAATTGATGAAATGCCTTGCTTAAATGTCAATCCTATTATTTCATCAAAATTGACATGTCCACCTCTTGCAATAATTCAATTGATATGCCTTGTTGCTCAAATACAAATATTGCTTCTACTTCCTCTATGTCTTGTGAGACTAATCTTGTAGAGGAAAATAAAGAGCTCAAGGAACAAGTCACTCAATTGAGAAGTGACTTAGAGAAGTGCTACAAAGGAAAGGTCACCTCGACAACATTCTAAGCAATCAACGAAAGTTGGTTGACAAGAGAGGATCGGCTACATCTCCAAGAGGAGAAGAAAATGAAAGGCCACTACGCCTCCGTGCGCCCTCATCAAGTGGAAGTCAAGTCCACACCACCATTGAGAGGCACACCGCAAGAAGCAAGTCAAACGGTCAAGAGAGGGCCAAATAGCGTGACATGCTTCAATTGTCGGAAAGGGACATTTCGGTAATGATTGTCCCAAAGGTACTACTCCTAAGCCCATTATTGTAAATGATCATTATTTGCTTAGAAGGACAAAATGGCAATGTGTTTGCCAAGTTTGTCGATTCTCCCAAGTACTTGCAAAATTATGATATTCAATTGCTTAGGAGAAATGAATCTAGAAATGTGTTTGCTCAAAATGCTAGATTTCCTAAGACCAAGAAAAATCATGTTGATCATGTGCTTAGAAAAAATAACAATAGCAAAACATTTGCTAGATTTGTTAGATCCTCTAAGCATTCTCATTATAATGATCATCATATGCTTAGAAAGGATCAAACTAGAAATGGGTTTGTGAATCTTACTAGACCTCCTAAGCCGTCTCATCACAATGCAAATAATTCGCTTAGGAGTAATAATAATCTCAAACCCATTGCTAGTCGTGTTAGTTCACTCAATACTATAAATGTTAGGGCCATTTGGGTTCCTAAATCTATTGTGACTAACATTCTTGGATCCAACAAAAATTGGGTACCAAAAAGCGCCTAAAAGAATTTTAGGTGCTTAGAGATGCATTGGAAGCTTTGGCTTGATCAAGAATGATTCCATCATGTGCAAAAAGAAGCCAAGCTTGAAGACATTCACATCAATCATGAACCAATGCCATCTCGGGTAACAAGTATTTAAATTGTTTCTTATAGCTTCTAGCCTTGTGTAGGTTAAGCTATGTTATTAATGAAATTCAATTTAAATTGCTTGCTTATGATTCTTGCTCATGCTTGTTGATTGTATTGATTATAATCTTGAGCAAGTTTGGGGTAAGTAGCACATTAAGGGGGAGTGCTAAATCATAACCATGTATATTACATCCCTATGTGTGTCCATATTTATATAAGTGCTAATATATATATTTTCAAAATGAAGTCATTTAGCCAAAAGTCAAAATTTTGTATACTATTAGTAATCTTTTGAAAACTAGTTCAAAAATGTATACAAATGCTTTCAAAAGGTCTTCCAATAGTTTTGGCTTCACAAAAATCTATTTTACAAAGAAAATGAGTTTCATGCCCAAAATCAAGTTACTAGTATCTTGTTTTGGATTTAAACTTATAACTTTCATAGAATTAAATGTAAAATGATTTTGAAAATAATTCCAAAACGAAAAACCTAGTGTTGGTCATTCTTAACAACTTTCGTGTTCAAAAGATTTTCAAAAGACCAACCAATCAAAAGTTATTTGATTTTGAAACTCACCCAAAAACTATACTTGATCCATAATGGTCATATTATTGCACTTTGTGAGTTTCTTCATTTGGACTAGATCTTGTGTAGTATCTTAGTTCAAAATGATATTTAAGACTCATACACAAAATTCAAATCTCTATATCTCATCTTATTCTTCATTTGAATCTTGTGTTGAAATATTTGGCTTTGTTTTACAAATGGCTATTTCAAAAGGACCATTTTGGTCAAAAGTCAAATCTTATGTTTAAAAGGCCTAAAATTGTAAAAAGCTTTGTAAAAGTATTTTAATATGTATTTCAAATGTTTTACAAGCTTTCAAAATGAAAATTTTATGTTGAAATCAAAATTGATCAAAATTCTTGTTTTCACCCAAAATAGCCTATTTAAGCATATTGCTCAATCTTGGCTTTCAAATTGGATTTCATTATCTTTTCAAGTGGTATCATGGTTTCTAAAAGTATTTCAAATCCTACAAGCCATGAGGATTCAATTTTTATGAAATCCGAAATTAAAATTGCACCTTGAGGCCCTTTATGTTTGTTAATCTCATTTTCATGCCTCAAAGCACAATTTACCATATCTTTCAAAATAAAATTATTTTTTCGAAAATTCTTTTTGTAAAACATTATAAATAGTCCAAAGTTTATTTCTGGAAATTTTCAAATTATTTGGACTTCATTTGAATTATTTTGGCAAAAATTTGCGAAAATTTAGTTTTTCAGTCTGTCAGAGCCGGTTGCACCGCTCTGAACCGTAGAAGACCGGCGCCGGTAGTACCAAGACTGAATGGCGGTAGTACCGACCGCAGAATTGTTCTGAATTTTCAGACTTTTTGAAATTGATTTTGGGATATCTTTTGATTGGAACTTCCTTTTTCAAAAATTCTTTTTGGAAAAGCTTCTTATGATCCTAAATTATATTTTTGCAAATTTTAAAATCATTTAAAAATTATTTGGCTTAATTTCAAGAGATATCCATTAAATTTCCCTTAATATATTTTAAGTGGCATCCATTTGGGGTCTTTTTGAAATATCATTTCAAAACCAAAACTTGTAAATGTCTAAATGCTAATAGCTCCATGTTTCATCTCCTGAATCCTATGGGAGCTTGTTTTAGTCAAGTTTTGTGCTTTTATCTCAAGATGGTATCTTAATTGTTATTGCTCTGATACCTTCAATCTTCTCTAAATCTTTGAGAATTCTTTTTCAAAAATTAAAATCAGATTAAGGGGTATTGATTTCTTTCATGTGGTATCATATAATTCCTTGCTTTATGGATTTTTACAAATAGTACCCACATCTACCTCTTATGCATTTTTTATAAGCTTTCATGGTATTTCAAACTCATATCGATGAGTTCCCCATTTGAAGCTTAATTGTAAGTTCAATCTCTCGAGGACTCTCTATGTGAGATCCTTTGTATGATTGAATTATCTAACGGGGATAAATTCATATTAAGCTGAGTTTAAATGAAAATGCTTTATTTTAGAATGGTTCATTTGACATTGCTTATCTTACAAGTGTTTCTTCAAGCAATGTCTCTTGAGATTTTTCTCATTGATATCTTTCTTTCTAGAGTGGTACCTCATGTTTTAATGATCTTTCAAGTGGTATCTTTTTCATATAGTATCACTTGAAGAAATATTTATATGTGGTATAATTTGAAAAGTAAGCATTACAAGTGGTACAAGCTTCTTATTCTCCTTAAAGTAGTACTACAAGTGATGCTTCTTCAAAAAGCCTTCTTTTAAGTAATTTCATTGAAAAAATTTATTAAGAAAATTGGTATCAGGCTTTCCTTTGAATAAATTCCACGTTTAAGTCCTATTAGGTAAATTATGGACTCTTTAAGTGAGTCATGATAAATTCATTGTATAAGCCTAATAAAATGAGGAGTTTTATTTGAATGTGTTTCAAATAATCCTTTTGAGATTTAACTCTAAATATGGCCTCCTTCTAAAAAGTGGTTCACTCTTTTAGGTCATATTTCAAAAGTCTACAAAAACATTGGCTTTCATTCCTTAAAACCAAAATTTCTTTCAATGGTCATATAATTTCATTTCAAACCTTTTATGACCTATATTCGATTGCTTCTCTTACTAAGCTCTGTACTCTTTCAATTGGCACATATTCTTCTAAGTGATGTTTAGCTCTCGATATTTTCAAGTGGTATAACCTCCTTTTTTATTGGTTTTCCATTTTTGGTGTTTAATGCCAAAAGGGGGAGAATTATTATTGTGAGCCTAATTCCCTCATTTGGATCTTTGAGTTTAAATGCCTATTAAGGGGGAGAAATTTATGTGTGCCTATTTGAAATTTGTTTTCCTTGGTGAAATTTAACAAATGATATAAGAGCTTGGATCTATCGATCATTTTATAACTTGTTAAGTGGTATAAGAGCTCTTTTTCATTTGGGTAAGTGGTATAAGAGCTTAATGTTAAATTTCCTCTTGTATGTTTTAATTGTTCTACTTGTCAAAAAGAGGGAATTTCATTTTAATACCAAAAAGGGGAGATGCAAAATTAAAAAAATATTGTGTTATTCAATCTTTGATCTTCAAAACCCGTTCATGCATTGTTTTTCATCCAAATGTGAAATTAATATAGGATTTGTCATCAATCACCAAAAGGGGGAGATTGTAAGTTCAAGCTCCATTAGTTTTGGTGATTGGTTTAATATTAATGTTTAAACATTGTTTAATGACAAATCTAATCATTATGAGACTAACATGTTTAATTGAGCCTTATTCTTATTAGTCTCATATTTGGATGGAAAATGGAAAACCTAAGGTATGCACTTGTATTCACTCTATTGACTTAATGCATAATTAGGATTCAAGTTAAAGTATGAACTCTTCTATTGCTTTAGTTCAAATAGGTGCATTATGTTCCTAATTTTGATATACTACATAAATGCACACATCTAGGGGGAGTTTATAATTTAACTTGTTGTTTCAATAGTATTGATCCATGTCTTATTGCTAAATAACATATAAAGGATCAAGACTTTGAAACAATCATTTGAGTATATGAAACTTGTGTAGTTATATATATACTTATATCAATTTAAATGAGTTTAAATTGAGTTCGATTGTCTTTCAAACAATCAAAAAACATTTCATCATGTGTTGATGGTGTCTCTTTGTTGATTAAAGACAAGCGAAAAGTTCTTGAGTATAATGAAGCATTAGTTGCATCAAAGTACTCAAGACAACAATTAATCATTCAACTTAATTTGGGTTGTGCTCAATCGATCTTGGAGGCATCCATTATGTGTTAATGGAGTGCGGTGATGATTGAGACAACCGTGTTTATTGGACTAACATCTTCCATGAGTTGTGAAGTAGGTTGAGTCCAAGATGATAAAGAATCGGAAAGAAGAAGAAGTCATCATGTGTTGATGAGCTTCAAGAGGTGATCCCGAAGTAAAGAGAAGAGCTAGAAGGTTCATCATGTGTTGATGACCAAGAAGAAGAAGATGTGATCCTGGAGAGAAGATGATTGGAAATCATAAAAGCTCTAAGTGGATCGCTAGAGGCAAAGGTATAACTAGCTAGGGCTGAGGATGTGTTCCTAGTCTTTTACCGATCTCGGTGTTTGGTTGGGAGACCGGGTTGCTAGTTAGGTTGCCGTACTATTAAGAGGGGTTGAGTCTTTTAGCTTGAGCTTCATCATGTGTTGATGAACTCAATCCGGTTCACTCTAGCTCACTCTCTTGTTTGATGTTTGCATGAAGCTAACCATTTGGCATGTGTTGCAAATGGGTGAAGCTTATACATTGGATTTTGTGTGAGCAAAGTATTTGCATGTGTTGCAAATAAGGGTGCTCATACTTGCATCTTAATTGAATCTTAGTTGATTTGGTTTTTGCTTGGAGCTAAGTTTTGCATGTGTCGCAAAAGGAGAGAGCTCAAGCAATTTGGTTCAAAGTGATTGCATGGAGTTAGAGATTTGCATGTGTTGCAAGTAGAGAGCTCATGCACTTGTAATTGTTGTGGTCGCTTCCATGGTGCTAGAGATTTGCATGTGTTGCAAATAGAGAGCTCATGTTTTGGTATTGCTTGGAGCTAGGTTTTTACATGTGTTGCAAAGAACAATGCTCAAGCATAAAATTGGTTTAATGAGTGTTTGCAAGTTCGCAGCGAATAAACCGAGGTCTATGAGTCCGAATCCGAGAGCATGTGAGTAGGGCTTGCAACGGGTGTTTGCAAGTTGACTGGGTCTTGTGTTGACCTTCACATGGCTAGGGGGATTAATCTCATAGACTCGGGTTTGATTTGCTTAATACGTTTTGCAAATAGATCTTGAGTTGTTTACGAAATGTGTTTTCGTTAGTTGGATTTGTTATTTGCAAATGTGTTTTGCAAATGAACTTGAGGTTATGGGTTCCGATCCTAAAGCATGTGAATAGGGTTTGCAAATGTGTTTTGCAAATTGACTTGATCATGTGTTGATCATCATATGGCTAAGAGGATTGATCTCATAAGTTCTTGGTTTATTTGCAAATGTGTTTTGCAAATAAGTTGTGCTTAATGAGATTCTTTGGAGTATGTGATTAACATATGCAAATGTGTTTTGCATAGTGTTGTGATCATGTGTTGATCCCCACATAGCTCCAAGAATATATCTTTAATGGTTTGGAGAAAAGTTTTTGTGTAAAACAGTGTTTTCTCCCCGATGCTGGTCGTCATCGCCTGAAGGCCAGTAGCACCGGGTCCGTGCTACCGCATTTGTTTGTAGCACCGGAGGCGTGCTACCGCCTCTCCGGCGGTGTGATTTTTCCCAGTTGGCGGTGCTACGGTTTTCCGCAACGGCTAGTTTTGTAGCCGTTGGCGAGGGGTGTGCTACCGGTCCCAGAGGGCTGTAGCACCGGGTTTGCTTGAGTTTTTCAGATTTCGCCCCAAACGGCTAGTTTTAGCTTGGAGGCTATAAAAGGAGGCCTTGGGGGTATTTGTGGTTTTGAAATCAAGTGTGTGTTCTTGGGGTGAAGTGCATGTGTTGCCTTCTCCAATTTGCCTTTGAGCTAAGAGCGAGTCCTAATTGCATGTGTTGCAATTAGGAAGTGGATTGAGAGCCTCTTGTGCATGTGTTGCACTTGAGGAGGATCCTTGTGCATGTGTTGCACTTGGTGAAGTTCAAGCGGAAGGGCTTGACTTGTTACTCTTGGAGGTTGCCGCCTCCTAGACGGCCAGAGCGACGTCGTCTGCGGGAGCTCTCAACGGAGGTTGTGAGAAGCCCGCAAAGTTTGTGAAGGTTGGAGCTCGCCTACCCGAGAGGGAAAAGGAGCTACCACTAGTGGATTCGAGGTGGGTGCTCAATTCGTGGAGTCGGTCCAATTCATTTGGGCTAACCTCAACGTGGACTAGGGGAGACCGGCAAGTCTCCGAACACCACGGTAAAAAGTATTATGTCTCTTGTGCTTGCATTGTGTTTGTTATTTATGTTCAAGCAATTCATATTCATAGAATTAAATTGATTGGTTGCTTGTCTTTAGAATTGCATATTCTTGTTAGAGATATAATTAGTTAGTGCACATAGTGAGCCTAGTTGTTTTAGGCTTTAATTGTCAAAACCTTAGTTTATCGCTTCCGCATTAATATTTGTTAAGGTTTTGGTATTAGGATAATTAGGGGTGAATTGCTTTGTAGAAATTAGCGAGAGAATTTTAAAAGCCGCCTATTCACCCCCCTCTAGTCGGCATCCTCGATCTAACATGTGTGTCGTTTCTTCCCTTGTGAATACTTGATTTTGTTCTTATGTTGCTTTTTGTTCTAGATCTTTTCCACTTGTTTTTGCCTTTGGTTTTGGGTGTGCTAGGAAAGGTAAATGATAGAATAGATAGCTCTTGTTCAGATTCATCCACCTAGTGCATCAATTTGAATCTTTATCGGTTTTCCTCCCACTTGTTGGAAGTTGGTTCAATCTTTGCTTTTGGCTTAACCTTGCAATGTTTGGATTTTTATGTATTTTTTTTATGTTGTGAAGGGTGTAGAATAGACGTTCAAAATCTCAAGTTAACCAAATATTCAATCACCGCAAGATCGTAGATTTTGTGTTTTATCATTTTCTTTCTTGTTTTCGAAGAAACGTTGGGTCGCCTTGAATTTCTTGTCTTCTTGATTTTGTTGTGCCAATGAAGTACAAGTGATAGGATATGCATCAAGTGCTCAAATTCGATCATCTAGGCATGTTTTGAAATAAGTTCTTGAAGTTGCCTGGTATTGGATTGAGAAGGGTGAAATCTCGGGTTTCTTGGTTCTTGGAGTTTTGGGCATGATCTTGCTGTGATTTAGAGTACCATGATGTGTGGGAATTCATCCTAAGTCATGTTGACTTAAATCCTCCCATGAGCTACTCGAAACCATAGTTTGTGGTTTTGACTCAATTTTGGTGCAACTTGACTTTGGAAGCAAAAAGATCTCAAATTGGGAAGATCTTGCAAGATCCTTTGGTGTTTTAGATTTCTTATGTTTTTATATTGCATAGGTTAAAATTTCAAGTTATTTGGAGCCACGGTTTGAAAGTTTTGGAAGTTTTTGTCTCGGGTTATGTTGTTGTTTTTATTGTGTTTAGGTGGATAATCCAACCAACCCAAATAATCCAGCTCAAGTGTTTCAGCAGTCCATGTTGGCTTTTGATTCATGTTTTTGTGTGGGTTTTCGCAGTGCATGTTGATTTAACCTGTGTAGTTTCTCATAGTTATTAGAGGGAAGATCTTTTGGTATTCTTTGAGGCGAATGTTTTACAAGGCCGTTAATTGTGTCACGCCTATTCAACTCCTCTTCTAGTCACCTCCTCACCTGGTTTTGAAGCCAAGAGTAGGAGCTCTGTCATTCATTTCAAGAAGAGAATACAAGCACCGACCCCGAAAAAAGACACCATAAACACCGGACCCAAGAGCAGACACAAACACCAGGAGTAGGGGTGGATAACAAGCCAACTCGGCTCGACTCGACTCGGCTCGATCAAACTCGTTAAGATAACGAACTAGCTCGACTTGACTCGTTATCTTAACGAGCTCAAACCTCCGCTCGGCTCGACTCGACTCGTTAAACTCGAGTTGGCTCATTAAACTCGACATTGCCATCTGAGAGGAGGATTGCTGTTGAGACTATACAATATACTATGCGTTATCATCCTCGTCTCACATATATACAACTATACTTGCCAACTTGGAGGACTCGTTTAACTCGCGAGTTGGCTCATTTAACTCGTTATATAAACGAGTTCAAATCATGACTCGACTCGACTCATTAAGGAATGAATTCGGGTCGAGTCGAGCCGAGTTTATGAGTACTCGTTTAACTCACGAGTTTCGAGTTTTTTTTCCACCTCTAACCATGAGCGAACCCCAAACCTAGAAGTCCTACCTAACACTGTCTGCACCAATAAGACTGGCACCGTGTGGAGCAACACCAAAACACGACCCCTACACATCTTAGTTACCCGGTTTTCATATGAACAAAACAAGTCCATGTGCACTATGTATTACAATAACTAGCACAGGCTAACTTAGAATTCTTTGCCGTTTTATTATCATCTTCACGTTGGGTTGGTCAACATGCCTGTGATTCTGTGAGTGTTATGAAAAGAATAAAATGGTGTGTTGACATATGTGAAGTGTGCGTGGGGCGAATGTGTCGTGTGGTTATAAGCAACACCAAGCTCTGCCTAAAATCATAAGACTTGGCTCTCCTGCTTGCTCTATCAAGTTTCCCCTTTTTTAAATCAGCTTGTGATTGGCCATGATATGAGTGGAATTTGGTTGATGAGTCCTAATAGATTAGCTGGCCTGTGAGAGGGACTCATGAGCTATGTATGATGTAGCATCTTCCACTTCCCTTGTACGAGGAAATAGACGGGAGTGAGCTTATGGCTTTCCTTCTTTGCCATCGGCTTAGTTTGGTTGGTGGCCTAAACATGACTGGGCATGCAGTTTGGTATACATAGTAAATGTACGGTCATTTTGGTACGTTGTAGTGATGTAGTACAAATTCCCAGCTCGCAAGAAACAGTCTTGCAAGCCAGCCGACATAGCACCTTTCTGTCGTTGTTAGGGCTATGATTCAAGTCTTGATAATCGAACGTTGTGTATACGATGTTTTGGTTGATGAGCCTTAAAATGACTATACAAGTTGTACAAATCTTAAAACAAAGTGATAAGTAATCATTATCTACCATTTATTTATATTTTAATACCTATATAAATTTTAAAATGAAATGTATAGAAACACCTCTCTTAGAAGACATAAAGCTTGTTTGTTTATGACCTATTTGGGGGCTTAAAGCCATCTTCAGTTTTAAAAAATATGGTCAACCCTCCAAGCATATCAGCTTTTAAACGGTTTTTAGCATAAGTTAGAAGCCACATATAACTAGCAAAAGCTACAAAATGAAAGCTGATCGGGACATGTTTTTGTAGCTTATTGCTAAAGAAATTAGTTGTTTGTCAAACAGTCACTTATAAAAAGTTACAACTACTTTTCAGCCTAGAAAGCCAAAAACAGCTTTTCAGCCTAGAAAACTAAAATGCAGCTTTTCAGAAAAGCTACAGATCCCTTAAACAGACCCTAAGGCTGAGGCTTTTTGGCTTATAGCTTAAAGCGAGCCCTTTGGATTAAGCAGCTTAAAAGCAATTCGCTTTTATACGTGGTAAAAATAGGTAATTTTACGTTTACTTTGGTAGCATGGGTCCAAAACCAATCCTCGTTATAAATAAACACCTCTTTGATATCTTTTATCTTTTAGTTATATGAAAACTTATAGCTTTTAGAAAGTCTATATAAAAGCTCACCCATTTATTTAATTTTTTTGGCTTTTTAGCTTTTAAGTTGGAGAAAAAGCTCAAAGAAATAGGGCTATATTCTTGGTCTCGCAGGATTACTCCCTTGAAACTTGTTGGGTTTGCTCCAGCATCGGGTTCGGGGAGGAGCAGCACTGCAGGGCCCACTCGCGCAGCGGCTAAACGAGGTTAGCACACGTAACACCAGTTCGATGGGCTTTTAAGTTAACTTCAGCTACTATCACTTTAATAAAGATGCACGTCTACTACCACTTTGCATTCTGAAATGGCTGTCTCTGAAAACGATTTTCTTCTAGCAAATATGGCATTATCTCATAAGGGCGCTGTCATCTTCGTGAAAAACACCTGATGCAAATATGGCATTTTGCACGCAAATTGTCTGGTATATCAAGCTGGTAGCTTATATAGGCCCTATTTAAAGGGTTTGAAGTTAACTTCAGCTTTCAAAACTAAATAGCTCAGTTTTTAATCGGCTTTTAGTATAAGTTAGAAGTTACATATAATTAGCAAAAGCTAAAAGCTGAAAACTGGGTGGATCTGCTTTTACAGCTTATTATTAAGAAAAATTAGCTGTTTATCAAACGATATCTTATAAAAAAGCTACGACTGTTTTTAAGTCTAGAAAGAAAATTAGATCTTCAGAAAACTACAGCTCCCGACTCATAATGTTCTAGCTCTCACACAAGCCACCTTATTTGATCATCGCATTATAATAATCGGTAATTTCAAGTGCTTAACTAGTTAATAACCGCCCCAAATTAACATACACGTTTGGAAAAGGAAAAGAGCCTACAGGACTCCATGTTTTTGTTAAAGAAAACTGCAGTCTGCACAGCTCATGGAGCAGCTAGCCGAGGAGCAGAGGTGCTGATTTTTAACACATAGCACCTGCTTTACAATCTGCATGTTTTTTCGCGCTCTTTGCTTCTCGATGCACCAACTGCGCACAGGCTATTTAGGTCGCGCAAATCATGACAGGCATCGTGCATTTGGTTCTTCAGAGTTCAGATCGGGATTCAAATTTCGTTTTTAGATAAAATTCCGCCTTTGACCGGATTCCAAAATTTTGGCGAAATTCGGGTATTTCGGACAAATCTCGTCCGAAATTCAAAAACAAAAATTCAAATCCGATTTGTTTTGTACCGAGAAAAAACGAAATTCGGCGAAAAATACCGAAATTTTGGGTGAAATACCCGGAATTTTGGTCTTTTTGCAATGGAAAAAAGTGGGTCAAACGATGTCAAAAAATTTTGAAACGTTTTTTGGAGAGTCCTGACACATTGATGATATTTCCATACAAATTTCAAATTATTCTGAAGTATGTGGAATTTTTGAAAATTCAAATATTGCTACTGTCCTGATAAAACACTGACCGGCAATTTTGAACCGAATGCAAAATGGTTCAAACCACGTTATAAACATTTGAATTTTTTTTTGCATGGTTATGATGTATCTGTAATGCTCTCATAAAATTTTTAGATGATGACCAAACTGTATGAATTTTTAAAAATTTGAACAGTACTATTGCCTTGTTAAAAGGCTTATCGGCAAACTTGAATAAAATGAAAAATTATATAAACCACGTTAAAAACTTTTGAAAAATTTTATAGATGATTATGATGTAAAATTAATTTTTCTTTAAAAATTTTAGATGATAATAATTCTCAAATAATGTTTAAAAATTCAGACAGTGCTACATCCTGATAAAAATCTCATGATCAATACATAGATTTGTTTTAGCAAAAAAAAGTTTAAAATTTTTGAAAAATTTACAGAATGGTTATAAGGAAGTTATTAATATCTCATAAAAATTTTGAATCATGATCACACTCCAGTGAATTTATAAAATTCTTACAAGGCACAGTACCATTTATGTTCTTTTCTTTTTGATTTTTGAAATATAATATAACAAACGAAGTTCAATGCTTACATAGATTTGATTGACCAAACAAAAAAAGGTGAAATTTTTTGAAAAATTTATATAATGGTACTGAGTCAATTATTAATCTCTCACAAAAATTTTATATCATAATCACACTCAAGAAAATTTATAAAATTCTGACAATGTAATTGTCCCAATTATGTTCATTATGTTTTTTATTTTTTAAAGATAAAAAATGAAGTTAAATTATTTTTAAATTTTTATTTATTATCCTAAACTACTAAGGATAGTACCATAGAATTTTCAGCTTATTATCAAGCTTGTACAATTTTATAAAAATCTGATAGTGTTTCTGCCAAAATTTTAAAATGTCTAAAAAAATTCGGTTTTTCAACAAATTTTCATAAGAGATGACTTTCCTAAGGGTTATCGGACCAAATCTGGTCCTAAAAGTTTCAAAACCGGCAAAAAAAAACATAAAATTTCGGTGAAATTTCGGGTGACTGTAGCAATTTCAAAAAAAATTAATTTTTTTTTTCGGCCGGTACTTTAGGTTTCGGGGTAGTCCGAAATTCGACGAGATTTGGAACCCTGGTTCGGACAATAAATCAGAATCTAAATGCTAGCTGATTTTCACTAATTCTCGTCAATCCTATCTTTCACCTTCACGCGTAGCCAACCAATCCTGATTCTTCACAATAAAAAGCGATTTCTCCTATAATCTAGAATATACACGATCAAATGCTGTCTAAAAAGGACCTTAGTAGTTCTGCTTATCCGTTCGCTTTTTACGCGCTCAACTGAACTGGACTACTCCTAGCTCAACATGTCCTGCAGCCTCGATCTGCTAGTGTTGTGTCCTGTATTGTCCGTCTGAATAACTAATGCGTGGGCGTGACGCACGACGCGTCAGCCGTTACACGTCTAGCGGGTGAAAATTACGTGGCTCAAAAAAAGTTTTAGATATTTTAGGACGTCTTTTCGGGAAAAAAAACCTGATGCCAAAACGGGTTAAGATGTAATTCGGAAAATTTTCAAGGGGGTCTCCTCGAAAAAAGACGGCTTGGACGTAATTCCGAAATTTTTGAAGGGTCTGTGCGAAAAAATTTTTGGGAATTTTTAGAGCAGCTGAAAATCGCGCGGGCTCAAAAAAAGTTCCAGATTTTTTAGGGCGTCTTTTCGGGGAAAAAAACCTGATGCCAAAAGGGCCTAGATGTAATTAGGAAAATTTCCAAGGGGGTCTCCTCGATTCCAGAATTTTCGAAGGGCCTACGCAAAAAAACGATTTCCAGGAATTTTTAGGGTCTTTCAGCAAAAAAATGGATATGTATGTAATTTAGGAAATTTCTGGGGTCTTTTCGCCAAAAACTCGGTGCCACGAGTCAGCCCCATGCCTTAGCCATGCGTCGTGCGGTAAAAATCGGTGCGGGGTGAGCAGCACGTGTGACCGAGCGGGCTCGAACCCGGGCCGCGGGCGTTGCAGCGACGCACGTTCCCGCTGCGCCGCACGTTCGTTTGTGCCTGATGAGGGGAGGACAATTACTTAAGCTGTATTCACGAGTGAACAAACCGGCGACGCGGCGTGCCATGGAGCGAGCACATCAACCAAAAATAACGTGGCTCGCGTGCGGAGGGCGGAAAACTACCAGGTTTAATATACGTATTATTTGACTAACCATTTCATCTCAGTAATGATTCCACTAGGACACATACAATAATCTATATGTTAAGATTGTTTCTTTGGATTTTAACTCTGTATAGAGACAATAATAGAGACAACATCATTAGTAGTTCATCACTAAAATTATTTTCCTCTCATATTCTATTATTATTTATATTGGTTTATATGACCAATTTGTCTCTTGAATGCATGTTTTTGCTAATATAATATAGCAAGAGACAGTTGAAGTTGTACTATTAGAGACGTGGGTGTGTTTGGTAGAGCTCCAGCTCCACTAGATCTGTAGATCTGGTGGAGCTAGGTATTTCTAGCTCCACCAGATCCGTGAAACTGGAGCTGTGAGTACATTAAGAGTGTTTAATAGATCATCTTGTTTACATTTTAGACCAAAAATATAAATTTAATTCATTTTATTTTAACCTACAAGTTTCAGATCTTATATCTCGATGTATTAACCGCTCTGTACTTCGATTCTCGGTGTGCCTTTCCAAGGACGGACTGCTTCCTAGCGCAATACTGTCTGCACAAACTTTCTTGGCGACATGTTACACAGATCATGATTTGCGTTATTCTTTCTCTTCACCGATTTCTCTTTTCTCTGAAGAATCCGACCACGGAAAATCTTATCTTCACCATTGGACAGATGCCTTTTCCTCCTTCAAGTTTTATTCCACTGATTTCAGAATTCCCCAAGGCATACAGGTGCCAGCTAATGTCAAGCAGAGTTGCAGGTATTGCTCCATTTGCTCAGTGTTCTTTTACTTTCTGCATTGTTCAGTTCTGATCCAGACACATTTGATGCATGCGCCAATGATCGCAGAAATTATACACGATGCCGCAATGTCGACCACTGAATGAGCCTCATCAACTTAGTTAGGCCAAGGCAAGCGCCTCCAGTGAGAATCTTGCTACACTTATAACGAGACCGTATAGAGCATGAGAATTTTGCGGTGGACAATTCAACTTCCGTAGAAATTAGGAAAAAATCTCGCGTTCTAAACTGAGTATAAATGAATATTGTAAAACTTTCTTTAGTATAATGACGGAGTACAAATGAATACGGTAAAACTTTCTTTAGTATAATGAAGGCATCTTGAGTCCCGTATTTTCTTGATAAAATAAATTAAAAGTTGGCCATAATATATGAAAAGGCTTAATCTTGTGGTCTAGTAAGTTGCTTGCATGGAGCCAAAGATCATGGTTCGTGTTCACATTGGGTGAGTTTGAAGTTAATTCCTTTTCGTCTCTACGAGAAAATGGGCAGGAGCTTTGTCAATCAATACTAGAAGAAAGGAGGTCTTACAACCAAAGTAGCCTAGAGAAAAGTTTTTTTAGAAAATAATACATGAAAAACAAAAATTACAAAAATAATATTCCAAAAAGAAAAATGACAGAAGTATGCCTATGTCGCCATTCAACGGCGATAGAGTTTTGTCGACATAATTTATTACGATTTTAATTTTGTCGCCATTGGAAATGGCCACAGCAAGCCAGTCGTCCGCCAGTTAGGATCCACGTCAGCAGTCGTTGTTTAAATTGGCGATTATAATTACTGTCGCCGAATGAAATGACGACTGACCGTTTAGTTTGTATGTCGCTATTTCCATTGGCGACAGAAAACCAGACGTAAGGCCGGGCGCATCGCCCAGCCAACTCCAATTGCCATTTGCCCGAGCGCCCGAGAAGTTCCCACATGTAGTTCTAATGCCGTGAAGTTTTTCGTATGTGGCCTACGTTCCGAACGCCAGTGATGACGACGTCCTGCAGTACAGCCATGCCACCTCCGATGCCGATGATGACGATGTTGACTACTACACTTACTTTGTTGACCCCCCAAGAGTCCACAGGGGTTGTACTCGATCTTTCACAGCTATTTGGTGCACCTGGAGCCATCCAGTCAGCCCAGCTAGCCAGTCAGGCAGCCGAGCCAGCGTACACTACGTCGCCTCCACTTGCACGTCCTGTCAGGAGCACTAGAGGACAGACCCTGGACCAGCTGACGTATCCGTCGGGACATATTCAACGCCGTGGGAGGACTGAGGCCGTACAAGGGGTCTCACCGCGTAAGAACCGCGAAGTTATTTTTTTCTTTCATAACTTATGTGCTGTACAGATATATACTTTTGGTTAGTTCATAACTTTCGTAACTTACTTTTCGCAAGCTTACGAGTAACGAACTATTGCCGATAACGATAACAATAGACGTGACAACACAATCCCACCTGGTTTGACAACACGCATCCATCAGCTTTTTAGGCCGATTGTACAACACACTGCCTATTGCTTTCTTAGCCCGATTTGACAACACGCTGCCCCCGCTTCCTCAGGGTGAAGTGACGACACACTGCCTATTTCTTTTTCAGCCTGATTTCATAACACTCTACCCACCGCTTTCTCAGACCGAAGCGACAATAGGATGTAGCCCGCTTTTTCAGACCAAAGTGAGGACACGCTGCCCCCACTCTATCAGCCCTGCAAGGACTACACATTGCCTATAAAACCACCGGCCACCCAGACAACACTTCTTCACTACCCCAACATCCACTCCATTGTAATGATAGACAGAGGAGGCACCTCAAGCTGTGGAAAGGGTAGACGGGGAAGACGGGATTAGACATCACCTCAAGCCCCTAACCCTTCATGGTTTCGAGGCCGCGGCCCTTCACTCAAGGTCCATCAAATCTACAGTCTCCAAAACCCCTATCCCCTAGCCCAGATCTTCCCATTCGAACAAGAGACTACTACGGCCCCAAAAATCCAATCCACGATCTCGACGCCATTGTGTACGTTTGTGACGAGTTCAATTCAAGCCCAGGACGTCGTTTCTACTGATGCCCTCTATTCGTAGTAACAGCTACAACTCTTACATACCATTCGGTGCATGTCTCGCTATATGACACGTACTCTTACTTGTAGACCGAGGATTGCAAATTCACTGAATGGGTGGACCCACAGCATCCCATAGATGCCCAATGTTACATCCACACATTATTGTATTGCCTCGACAAAATGCAAGAGGACCTCACGGAGGTCAAAAACGCAAACGAACAGCTCCGTAGTCAAAGGCTCAGGGAGAGGAACAATGAGGAGGTCGTCTACCTCGGCAGCGACTACCACACTTACTGCTACTGCGGCAATGCCAGCTGCAGTTGTGCTTGTCACTATCGTGATCAGCAACCCCGTCGACGTCGTCCTGACGATCAGCACTCCTTGTAGGTGCAGTACGGTTACCCATTCGAGCCTTAACGTCCTCCGCTCATAAAACATAGTCCATCCCGCCCTTTTACAATTCCAAAAGGCACATTTGTATCATAGTTTTGTCCATGTTCGTGGTTGCTCTGTGTTGCTGTTTGTGCTATCCAAAGTAGCAACGTGACATGGACACCGAACAAAATCGTATGAACAAAACTGTATGTGCTATGTAATCCTCCTGTTTATTATGAAATTGTATCTTTCATTCATTCCGTTCTGTTCGAACATTAAACATGCAATGATAACACGCTGCCCTCTCTTTCTCAGAGCGAAGTGACAACACACTGGCTATTGCTTTGTCAGGCTGATATGACAACACGCTGCCCCCGCTTTCTCAGAGCGATGTGACAACACACTTGCTATTGTTTTGTCACACCGATTTGACAACACACTGCCCTCACGTTCTTAGAGCGAAATGACAACACATTGGCTATTGCTTTGTCAGACCGATTTGACAACACGCTGTCACTCGTTTTCTTAGACCGAAGTGATAATATGTTGCCGCCAACTTTATCATACCAAAGTGAGGATATGCTACCCCCACTGTACCAGCCCTTCATCGACTACACACTTCCTATAAAACCACTAGCCACCCAGACAGTACTTCTTCACAAGCCTAACCACCACCACAGACACTCTATCTGTGCCAGCGCCACACCCAACACTCCCCTACAACGTCGGGGTTGCCAATGTCTACCTACGCGGAGCTTCTTCGCAAGCGAAGGAGGTATCTTGAGAAGGTGGCATTCTATCCTGATTGGTCTTGTAAGGATGCACCTGTGCCCCTGGAGTTTCCTCGGCCAAACTGCGACTACAGTGGTCTAGCATGGATCAAGCAATCTGAGCATGTAGACACCGCCGACTACGCTTTCTACAGGCGTAGCGAGACCCTTGTAAGTTAACGACAAGTAGTTACATTCCATAATGCATGTTGTCTTCTCCGAGCTCTAACTTTATCCACACATAATCCCAGGAACACCTAAGATGCTACTTCTTTCAGTAGATCGATGGGCCGGACAAGTACGACAGGGCATTCTATGAAAAGGATCACTTCTTGAATTATCTTGTAGCGCCGAGCGATACAAATGTTGAAAGCTTGAGCCTTAGACTGAGGAAGATGAACCAAAGCTACCGCACTACCGTCCTAACGATGCGCACTTATGGAAGGCATAAGAGGAGCTTCAGGCACATCGGAAAAAGATAAAGGAGATAGCTGATGAGCAATACGCACGAGCGTGGGAGGAGCCTAAGATCGCGCCTAAAGACTATTACTAGGTGGATGTCTACGGGAGTAACTGGAAGAAAGCCAAGGCACTACACCTCATGCAATCAAAGGGGAAGGCACTAATAGATCCTTCTATATAAGGTCTATGCCACAAAGCATAACTTTTTTCATTTCCAAAAGACGCGTATGCAACTTACCTGTAGTTTCCTTTCGTGGTTCGTCCGTGCCGTCACGTCATATCTTTTTCGTTATTTCGTATGTCAAGTTATGTCATTTTCTATGCCATGCTATGTATCACCCTAATATTTCAATGTCATGCTACGTACCCTAATATTTGTATGTCATTTTCTCTCGTCGTTTTCTATATCCTGTTATGTCATTTTATTCTATATGAGCCATATATTACCTACCTTCGTTCTGCTTCTACCAACAGTAATCATCACTGTTTTGAATTTTTTCTTAACATTTCAAACCTATGCCGCGCTACCATGTTTTCAATTCGAAAAAACGAACAACCTGCTAGTCAGAACGGTGGCAGTGGTCTACTTCTGTAATTTTTCTTTTCAGCTTATTTTTTTTGTAATTTTTTTGTCTTGTACTATTTTTAAAAAATATTCCAACATAGCTCAATGTCGCCATATTGATTGGCGACATATTTTTGTTTTTGTTTTAAAAGGCGACAGAGTTCTGTCGTGAATTGAAACGGTGACACAACTTTATCGTCTTTTAAAACAGCGACAAAAATCCTACGCGGTATCCACATCATTAAATCGCTATTCTGAATGACGATATAAATATGTAGCTAATCTGAAAAGTGACAGCTGTAATTTCTTGACTTTTTTTGTGTAATTTTTGTTTTTCGGGTATTATTTATTTTTTTTCTCGAAAAGTTCGAATCGAAAAACCGAAACAATATCCTACAACCGAAGCAACACCAGAAATAGAAAAACACCGGTCTAGTAACTGAGCCACGTAGACAAACATCAGCCAGCCGACGAGATAGCAACAGACACATACAACTAAACTGTTAAGGAACCTCGCTATCGAATAGTCCGGGGTTCCCGAACAGATCTGAAGTGGAGAACAGAGAGACAAAGAGAGACACAGGTTTAGGGGGAACGACGACAAAATACTTTATTGATTTCTGATCTCTTGTACATAGGGGGGACACTCCTCCTTATATAGTAGTCTCCTAGGGTTTCGGCTAAGGGTCCATCGTGGGCTTTCATTGGGCCACGTGGTTTCCCAACACTCCCCCTTGGGCCCTTTGCCGCGAGATGCATATGCCTCATTAAAACTCCAGAAAAACCCTGTGGGAAAAATACTTGGAGAAAGAGTACATAGCACACGCTTACTGTGTTGCACGAATTGCCTCATTAAAACCTTATGCAAGAAAACTTCATGAAAAACTTGCTAAGGAAAAAGAGTACAATTCACCCAAACTTCAACCGCTAATCTTCGAGATTCATGTTGGGTACTCAAAATTCATATTCGAGATTTATGTGGGAGTATGTGAAATATCTCCCCAAATCGCACTTTCTAAGTCTCATCATCCCAATCCCTTTACGCACCTTTCAAAGGTAGATCTTTGGGAGTGATTTAGTGAACAAATCTGAGATTTTCACATGACTTAGTATGCAATATCTTGATCTTGTTCATCTTATGCAATTCGTGAGCATAGAAGAACTTGGGGTTGATATGCTTCGTGAGATTGCTCTTCACATAACCCATCTGTGCTTGGGCAACACAAGCTGCATTATCTTCATAAATGATCGTGGGAGTTTGCTCAATGTTCAAACCACATGACTTCTGGATGTGGTGAACCATTCTACGGAGCCATGCACATTCACGAGAGGCTTCATACAAAGTAATGATTTCCGAGTGGTTTGTCGACGTCGAGACAGGAGTCTGCTTAGACGACTTCCAAGAAACTGTTGTTCCTCCACATAGGAAAACATACCCAGTTTGGGACTTACCAGTATGCGGGTCTGATAAGTACCCAGCATCGGCATAGCCAACCAAATTCAGCTCATTGATTCTTTTGAAGAACAGACTGAGATATTTGCTTCCTTGGAGGTAACGGAAGATGTCCTTAATCCCTTTCCAATGCCTTTTGGTGGGTTCTCAGCCTTTGCACTGGCTAGCAAATTCACAATAACGCAATGTCCGCCTAGTGCTATTCGCAAGGTACATGAGCGCTCCAACTGCACTCAGATATGGTTCTGCTCCCAGGACTTCCTCCCCCTCTTCTCTAGGTCTGTATGGGTCTAGGTCTACTTGTAGTGACCTTCCGACCATTGGAGTCTTTGCAGGATATGCCTTTTCAAAGCCAAACATTTCCAACACTTTCTGCGTGTAGGTTGATTGATGTACCAAGATTCCTCCTTGGACATGCTCAAGCTGCAAGCCTAAACAAAACTTGGTTTTTCCCAAATCCTTCATTTCAAACTCAGACTTCAAGTATGAGCATGCTTCTTCAATGTCTTCATCTGTCCCAATGATGTTCAAGTCATCTACATGGACGGAGATTATACAGAATCCATTCGGGGATCGCTGTATAAACACACATGGACAATCTTCGCTGTTCGTGTAGCCTTTCATGCAGAGAAAATAGCTCAAGCGATTGTACCACATTCTTCTTGACTGTTTTAGCCCATACAGTGATTTCTCCAATTTCACACTGTACATGTTTCTATTTGCTCTGTCTTGGTTCGGGATAGGAATACCATCCGGTACTTTTATGTATATCTCCGAATCCAAGTTTCCATACAAATATGTTGTAACCACATCCATTAGCTTCATTCTCAACTTCAAGTTGACTGCCATTGAGATCAAATATCTAAAGGTAATTCCTCCCATGACTGGAGAATAGGTTTCTTCATAATCAACTCCAGGACGTTGAGTGAAACCTTGAGCAACGAGCCTTTCCTTGTACCTTACAACTTCATTGTTTTCATTCCTCTTCCGAACAAAGACCCATTTATGACCTACAGGGTTTATATGGGGAGGTGTGCAACATACGGGCCCAAACACCTCTCTCTTGTTCAGAGAAACTAACTCTGCAGTGATTACCTTCTTCCATTCTTCCCAATCTAGCCTTTTCTTGCACTCTACGAGAGATGCAGGCTCGGGATCATGATCAATGATGGAGGCAATCTTCTTTGCAAAGTATGCATCAACATTGGCTGTTGCTCTATTCGGGGATTCTCCTGTTATTACAAAGTTTATGGCCATTTCATCATGGGGTGCTTCATGCACTTCTACTTGCTCTTCGCTGCTATTCCCTATCGCAGGAGCAAGTTCCTTTAGCTTTTCATTTTCTTTGGTATTCCCACCCTCTCTGGTGCATTTCTTGTGGGTACATGTGACTTAACCACTCCCTTTAGATCACAAAAATGATCAGGCAGTTCATTTGCTAAATCTTGCAAATCAATTATCTTTTGGACTTCTTGATTTGCTTCATTAGTGCGGGGGTCATGCGCGGGGATCCCAGTGGAATGCCATATGATTTCCCGGCATTTTTCATCCAAAGGTTGATTTCCTCCCCCTAATGACGGGAAACGATCCTTGTCAAAAATGCAATCGAATCCTGATCAGTATGCAAGTCTCAATCATGGGTTCCAAGTACACGATTATGGATGCACTCTCATAACCAACGATATCCCAGACTTGCGGAGAGGGCCCATTGCGATCCACCGAGGGGTGGTATAGAAACATATACCATACACCCAAATTTCCGAGATGGGAGATTTTGGGATGATCCTGCACAAGCCGCATAGGGAATGGATGTTGTAGGTCAAGGTCCAAATTGATGAGAGCTGCCGCGAGATTGCGTGTCCCCAACAAGTGTTGGGCAAGTTACAACTCGCAAAGCGGTCCGGCAATGAATTTAATCCTCTTTATTAGTGCTTCAACTAGTCTATTCGTGTATGGACGCGTGCAGACGGAGTGCTCAACTGCTATCCCTGTTGCAGTGCAATAATCGTCAAATGCCTTTGAAGTAAATTCTTCGACATTGTCCATTCTAATGGACTTCACGCGATGATTAGGGAAAGCATTCTTAATTCTTATGATCTGCGAGATCAGCTTTGCAAAAGCATGGTTTCTTGTTGACAATAAGCATACATGCGACCATTTCGAGGAAGCATCGATGAGCATCATAAAGTATCGGAACGGCCCTGACAAGGGCTGAATCGGGCCGCAAATATCCCCTGGATGCGTTCCAGTAATGCAGGGATTTCACTTTGCACTTTCATGACGGAGGGTCTAGTTATTAATTTCCCGGTGGCACAAGCAGGGCACACAAAATCTTCATGATTCGGGAAATTCTTAACATTAATGCCATGACCTTGTGAGTTATTTACTATATTTCTCATCATTCTAAGACCAGGATGACCTAATCTGCCATGCCATAAAGAAAATAACTCAGAGCTTCTAAAAATAGTCTTCAAGGAAGTATACACTTCGGGTGCATGAATATTCGTGTAGTACAACCCAGATTCATATGAGGGATATTTTTCTAATATCATTTTTCCACATACCGCATGCTTCACAATGCACAAGTATTCTTTGCCATTTTCTTCATTGGTTTCTACGTGAAAACCATTGGCGCGGATGTCTTTGAAACTTAAGAGAGTGCGCGTTGATTCAGGGTACAAAAGGGCTTCTTCAATTACCAAAGTTGTACCCATAGGCAATATAATAGTGGCTCTTCCTGAGCCTATTACATATGAATCGCTTCCTGTGATCGTAGTAATCTTTCCAGCGTTCTTCGTGATCGACTGGAAGTATTTGGACTCTCTTAAGATGGTATTTGTTGTGCCACTATCAACAATGCATATCTCTTCCATTTGGGCGCTACACGATTTCTAAAAATGAAAAAATAGTCCCAATCAAATAGAAGCAGAATAATTCAAACATTGCTTGCAAATTAAAGAATACTGGAATAAAGAATAAATTGCATATTTATTCATGAGAAAAGTATGCTCTTCTAGAGCTTACAATTCATTATTCAAAAGAAATTGCTAACAACCATAAACTAAAAAAAATGCGATTCATGCATTAAACAGAATCTGTAAAATATGCATTAATTTCTGCTTCTATGTCATCGATAGAAGTTTTATCTTCATTTGCCATAAGATTGGCTGCAGCGTCGATGTCTAGGCTATTCTATGAGGATGAGACAAGTGGGGTATCTTCATCCATAGCATCATCATCACCAATCTTGGCGAAGTGCGTCTCTGCTGGAGCGTTTTCTTTTGCTTTCCTCTTAGCCTGATATGCGTTGATCACTTCCTTGGATTCTTGACATATCTTTGACCAGTGTCCCCAAGTGCCGCACCTGAAGCACGTTTGGTTCTGCTGTCCATATGGCTTGGCGTGTGCCTTTTCCTTGTCATCCTTCTTCACTGGGGCTTTGGACTTTCCTTTGGCCTGAGACCTCTCTTTTCCACCCTGCTTTCCCTTCCTTCTATGAGTGGGCTTTTTCACCTTATAGCTATTGGCATTGACTTCTGTGCCAGTGCCCCTTCCAGGTGGCTGCGAGACATAGTTCTTGCGTAGAACATCGTCTTGCGATTCCGCAACTTGCATTACATCAATCAGTTCGCTATACTCCTTGTATACGTCCTGACGATAGCTGCGTGCACTCTGGATAGCATTTGGGTGGAAGGTAGAGAGAGTTTTCTTAATCTTCTTCTCATCAGTGATCTTCTTGCCACATAGGGAGAGATTGGTACAAATTCTGTGCAAAGCAGAATTGTACTTGGCCACTGTTTTGTAGTCTGTAAACCTCAGGCGGACCCAATCTTGCTGTGCTTGGGGTAAGATGGTGTACTTGAGCTTCTCGAACCGCTTCTGAAGTGCAGTCCAAAGCTCAAGTGCACTCTCCTCAGCCATATATTCATTCTTCAGAGTGGCTGAGAGGTGGTGCCTGAGGAAGTGCAAGGCTTGATCGTTCTGTTCGGCGGTAGGTTTTGCGTCCTGCAAGGACCCTAGACCAATCACGACACAGAGCTTCTTGCCCCAAGAACGATCTTCACGTCCGATGCCCAAGTGAGGTAGTTCTGACCGTGCGGGGCCAGTTCTTCAAACTCACGATTCACGATGTCGGACATCTGCATGATTTCAAAAATTCCGACATTAGATTACTGCGTGTAATCTAATAGAAAATAGTTGCAAAAACATACAATGCAGAAAATAAATTGCTATGCATTTCCAGTATCTTAAATAAAGCAATGAATTCAAAAATTCATAAAGAATATTCATAAATAAAGAGAATAAAGCTAGAAAAATTAAAAACAGAGCCAAAAAAATCTTCTGAATTTTTATAGCAATTTTCCAAATTTTCTATTTTTTTTCTTTTCTTTCTTTTCTTTTCTCCAGCTGAAGCGGCTACTGGGCCGCGCCTGCCTCTTCTTTTCGGCCCATAAAGGACCGACGGCTAGGGTTCCCAAGCCCTAGCCGCCAACAAGGCCTCGCTTGCGCACTACGCCGCTCACCACGCGTCTTCTTCTCTCGCGCCGCCTTCTCCCCGATTTACGTAGCCGGGCGCGGGCGCGGAGGAGCGATGGCGGCTCTCGAGCCGCGCGCAGACGGCGACGGGCAAGCAGGCGCTTTGCGTGGCTAAACCGGCGGCGGCCGACGGGGCCCAGCCTTCATCCGAGGCGTGGCTCGAAGGCACTTTGGCGGCGGTCGGCGTCGGCCCGTGGCGTGGTGCGGGTGGGCGCCGAGGCGGGCGCGGCGGGCGATCGAGGCGCGGCGAGCCGGGCGGCCGAGGCGCGGCGGTGGTGGCGACGCGACGGCGCCGGCTCGGGAGGCGACGCGAGCCGGGCGGCGAGGCCGACGACACGCTCTTTCGCAAGCACGCGGGCGCGAAATCGAGGTGGCGGCGAAGGCCGGACGCGTTAGCCATGGCGGCGGCTTGCGTTTGGGCTTTGGCGTTGGCGGCGGCGCCGGTGCGCAAGTCGAGGCGACGGCGGCGCTCTGCGGACGCGCAAGTCGAGGAAACGACGAATTTTCTTCTTTTTTTCGTGCGTGAACAGTAAACACGCTTCTACTATTGTTTCGAGCCATCTGTAGCTTCGTGCCACGAGACAAAAACAATACCTGATGCGTAGGATAGATGCATGCATAGAAACAAGAGCGATTAGATTTTATCGTCGAATCCCACCTTTTCTCACCTTTTTAATCTGTTCGCCGGTAGAGCTTCGTGCTGATAACGTGTTAAGGAACCTCGCTATCGAATAGTCTGGGGTTCCCGAACAGATCTGAAGTGGAGAACAGAGATAGAAAGAGAGACACAGGTTTAAGGGGAACGACGACAGAATACTTTATTGATTTCTGATCTCTTGTACATAGAGGGGACCCCTCCTCCTTATATAGTAGTCGCCTAAGGTTTCGACTAAGTGTCCATCGTGAGTTTTCATTGGGCCACGTGGTTTCCCAACATAAACAACAAACATCTTTTTTTCATCTTTGGCTCGCAAAGCCTTCACCCGGCCGGTTTCCGTGGCCGTCCTTAATTCCCTTTCCCTCTCGGAGCCCAGTAGATTTTAGTAGGATGCCGCTAAGGGAAAGCAAGCCACCGAGGAAGGAACAGCACAACCGAAAGATATACGTGCCCCAAGCAGGGTTTAAAATGCCGACGAAAACCGGTCGGCCGTGCCGAGCCGGTTCGGCAATTAAAACCATTCGGAAAACCGGTCAGATGAACAGTAAATTTAAAAAAAATTAAAGAAATATATCAAAAAGTGTCAAAAATGTTTTAAAATTTTTTTGCACGGTCCTGAGGCAATCCTAATGATTCTGTAAAATTTTCAGATTATTATCGATACGTACATTTTTAAAAATTAGCGGTAATATTGTCACAATATATGCTCTTGATTTTTATTTTCTAGGAGTACAAAATGAAGTCTAATATTTATTAAACTTTTTTGTGATGTTATAACGTAATTAAAATGATTATATAAAATTTTCAGATGATGATCGATATGTGTATTTTTCAAAAATTCGAAAGTGCTATTATCATTTATATGCTATTCGCTTTTGATTTTATATAAGTACTAAATGAAGTCTAATATTTCTTAAAATTTTATTACATGATCATTTGGAAATTTTTATGGTTACATTAAAATTTCATAATATAAAAATTCTTTTAAATATTTATAAAAATCTGACAATGTCTTTGTTCCTTTTCATTAATTTCTGTTTTAGATTTTTTAGAAGTAACAAATGATTTAAAAAATTGATTAAATTTATCTGAGGTGTTTTATAGATTAATTGGGATTTTTTGTAATTTTTCAATTTTTTTTGCAATTTTTTCAATTTTTTTTGCATTTTCACAATTTTTCCTTCTGTCGTCGGTTTTCGACGAAAACCGACCGAATTTCGACCTTTTCGACCGGTTTTTGATTTTTTTTGAATCAGTTTGACCACGTGTTTGACTTGCGCAAACCGACCGGTTTTTACCGAATTTCGATCGGTTTTCACGAAAAACCGGTGCCGAGCAAGTAGCGATTTCCGAACTCGAAACGAAATTGTAAACCTGGCCAAGAAAAGAAGAGAAACGGCGACGGTTTGCAGTACGACTGACTTGCAGTTGCAGGACACTTCTTGCAACGTACTAGCACTATGCTTTACTGTGCGCGTCACAGTGAAGATTTTACACCAAAAGTTGGACAAGTGTTGCGGCAGAAAATTACTGGGCTATCAAACTGGTTCCAAAAGATTTACTACGGTGGGCAAAATGCGTGTTTGGAGCGAGTAAAAGAAATTGCATGGGTTGGTTAATTATGCTTGCTTTGCTTTGCTTTACTTTACTAATCAAAAGATTAGATTCGGGGCGTCGCCGACCCCGAGGTTAAATGATAGTTTAGTTTACTGTAGAGTGAGGTTAGGGGAATCGAGATTCGAGAGAGCATCTCAGTCTCAGCTCAGGTGGTAAGTTTAACTAGTAAGAGTACTAGACTACTAGTATAGTATTGCATTGGATTTTTAAATCTCTCTCTCTCTCTGATAGAACTGAAGCTTAGAAGTTTTGGCTGTGCAAATTTGCCTTCAACCCAGATGCATGCCTCGATCACAACCACAAGAAATGTTGACCGCCGATTCCTTGAACAAGACCACGAGTAATCATGCTGATCACGAAGAACGTGTAGATAATTTCTGTCTAAATAACTGTATTGAAGTACTCCGGTATTAAAGGCAACTACAATAATAAAGTCAGCTGTTTACACTATTTTTTATCCATATCATCTGTTAGATTATTATGGGGATGACCCATAATTAATTTAATAGAAATTCCAAAAGTCCCATTAAAATACTAGGAGTCATGAAATTGGTTTAGTACCATATGGGTAATTGAGAGAAGGTTTGGCCAACTTAAATAGTTGAGTTGTGTATCTATCAATTAGCAAGGTGAAAAAGGATAAAGGCTGTGCCACACGCGCGCCGAGCCGAGCCGAGGCGTGGCGTGGCGTGCACGGCGCAGGCCAGTCCGGACGTGATGTACCCCACCTCCGTTTTCTTGCGCGCACAAGTAGCGGAGGGAGCAGGCCTCCGGAACCTCGCCCTTCTTGAGATCTTCCTCGAGATAGAAGGCCGATAAGGTTTTTGGGGAGCGTACCACGCGACTGCTCGAGTGTGTCGGTGTTCCTGGAAGCACATCTGCACTGCGACAACTTGTGATCCTCTACTCCGACCGTCATGGCGAACGAGAACGTTCCGCCTCCGCCTGTGCCTATGGTGGCACCGGCTCAAGGGTATATTAAATTATACCGTGTTTTAATCATGTTGATTTCTTGTTCATTAGTCTTTGCATATGAGATAGATAATTTGTTATCTAGTACCTTTGGCTTTGAACTAGAATTGTGTCATTTTTAATCATGATTTACATAATTCTGTGGATTAAAATATTGAGAAAATTCCTAATATTTCCAACAATCCAAAAACCTTATCCTAGGAATTTTACAACTACTAGTTTCGCTGTCAGGCTTAAACCAACTGTATTTGACTGCGCAAATTACAAACGTTGGCGCGCCAAGATGATTCTGTGGTTGACTGCCATGAACGTGTATCACGTTGCGCAAAGCAAGCCACAGCCTGAGGGTGGGCTCTCTCCTGAGCAGGAGAGTGCCTTCACGGCTGCGGATAACTTGTTTAGAGGCGTTGTGATTAGTGTTCTTGGAGAAAATCTTGTTGATGTGTATATGATTTTGCTAAGTGGTAAAGAAATGTGGGATGCACTTGAGGCAAAATTTGGAGTCTTTGACGCGGGTAGTGAACTCTATGTTATGGAGCAGTTTCATGACTACAAGATAGTTGATGACCATTCTGTAGTAGAACAGGCTCATGAGGTTCAAGCCTTTGCGAAAGAACTTGAGAATTTTACATGTGCATTGCCCGACAAGTTTGTGGCAGGATGCATTATTGCGAAGCTGCCACCTTTTTGGAGGGATTTTGCCACTACTCTAAAACACAAGAGACAAGAGTTCAGCGTTGCTGGTCTCATTGGGTCTTTAGATGTTGAGGAGAAAGCGAGGGCAAAAGATACACGTGGGAAAGAAAGTTCTAGTGCCAATGTGGTACAAAAGAAAACCTTTCAATTCAACAAGAAGAATAAAAATAAGTCTGAAAAGCCTGAGAACAAGAACAAGGCCGCTCAAACTACTAGCTTCAAGAAGAAGAAGAATAAAGGAAAGGGAAACTGCTTTGTTTGTAATAGTACTGATCATTGGGCAAAGGATTGCCTTGATCGTAAAGACAATAAGCAGAAAAAGTCCGCCGATGTTGTTATTGGCAATACTGAGGAGAGACATCCGGGTATGTTTCAATACCTACCGTTCTATCAGTATATCGTTCACCTGATTGGTAGATTGACACGAGGTCCAATATACATGTTTGTGCTGACAGATCCTTATTTTCTTCTTACCAGGTCACAGGGGCTACCTCTGTGTTGATGGGGAATGGGTCGTAGGCATTTGTACGTGGAGTCGGCACAGTTGACTTGAAGTTTACTTCAGGAAAAGTCGTGCGACTGAGGAACATGCATCACGTGACCGTGATAAATAAAAACCTTGTCAGCGGGTCTCTATTGTGTAGAGATGGTTTTAAGCTAGTTTTTGAATCCAATAAATGTGTTGTTTCTAAAATTGGAACTTTTATTGAAAAAGGCTATGAGAGCGGAGGCTTGTTCCGCTTGTCTTTGTTGGACATGAATAAAATTGTGAATCATGTTTGTAATCATGAGACTGATGTTTGGCATTCACGACTTTGTTATATTAATCTTGGTTGCATGATGCGGTTAGCCAGTATGAATTTAATCCCAAAATTTACCCAAGTCAAAGGTTCTAAGTGTCAAGTGTGTGTGCAATCTAAGCAACCTCGCAAGCCTCACAGGCAGCTGAGGCGAGAAACTTGGCACCGTTAGAACTAGTTCATACCGATTTATGCGAGATGAACGGAGAGTTGACAAAGGGTGGTAAGAGGTATTTCATGACTTTGATTGATGATTCTACTAGATATTGGTATGTGTATTTATTAAAGTCAAAAGATGAGGTTTTTCACTATTTTAAGATCTATAAAGCTGAAGCTGAGAACCAACTTGAGAGAAAAATCAAACGGGTTAGGTCAGATCGTGGTGGAGAATACTTTTCTAGTGAGTTTAATTTATTCTGCGAGGAACATGGAATAATCCATGAGAGGACGCCTCCCTATTCGCCCCAATCAAACGGGGTTGCCGAAAGAAAGAACCGTACTCTAACTGAGATGGTTAACGCCATGTTAGAAATAGCGGGACTTTCCAAGGAATGGTGGGGTGAGGCTATATTGACTGCTTGTCATGTCCTAAACAGGGTTCCTACAAAGAATAAAGAAATCACACCATTCGAGGAATGGGAGAGAAAAAGATTAAATTTCTCTTATTTACGTGCTTAAATTTGTTTGGCTAAAGTCAATGTGCCTATCCCAAAGAAGCGTAAACTTGGACCAAAAACCGTTGATTGTTTATTGGTTATGCTTTTCACAGCGTTGGATAAAGGTTCTTAATAGTGAAATCTGGAGTACCTGATATGAGTGAAGGTATAATTTTTTAGTCCAACGATGCCACATTCTTTGAAGACTTATTCCCTATGAAAGAGACACTTAGCTCATCTAGCCAAGAATCTATCTTCTCTCCTAAACCTTCCACTCCTATACAAATTGAGCCTATTTTTGAGAAAAATTCAATAGATGAGGACAATAAAGTAACTCGTAAGAGTAAGAGACTAAGGACTACAAAGTCTTTTGGTGATGACTTCATTGTATATCTAGTGGATGATACTCCAAGAACCATTGAGGAGGCTTATTCATCTCAGGACGCTGACTATTTGAAAGGAAGCGGTCCAGAGTGAGATGAATTCCATCTTGAGCAATGGAACTTGGGAAGTTGTTGATCGTCCATATGGGTGTAAACCTGTAGGATGTAAGTGGGTGTTCAAGAAAAAGCTGAGGCCTGATGGTACGATTGAAAAGTACAAGGCAAGGCTTGTGGCCAAGGGTTATACCCAGAAAGAAGGCGATGACTTCTTTGATACTTACTCACTGTTGCGGATTGACCACTATTAGAGTACTACTATCTTTGGCTGCCTCCTACGGTCTGATCATTCATCAGATGGATGTAAAGACGATTTTCCTTAATGGAGATTTGGAAGAGGAAATCTATATGGATCAGCCTGATGGATTTGTAGTAAAGGGTCATGAAGGAAAAGTGTGTAGGTTGTTGAAGTCTTTGTATGGCCTTAAGCAAGCACATAAGCAGTGGCACGAGAAGTTCGATAGAACTTTAACATCTGCCGGCTTTGTTGTGAATGAACCTGACAAATGTGTGTATTACCGCTATGGTGGGGGTGAAGGAGTGATTATGTGTCTGTATGTTGATGACATACTGATTTTTGGTACGAACCTTAATGTGATTAAGGAAGTCAAGGACTTCTTGTCCGAAAACTTTGAAATGAAAGATTTGGGAGTAGCGGATGTCATCTTAAACATTAAGTTGTTAAGAGAAGGTGATAGTGGGATTACTCTTGAGCAGTCCCATTATGTGGAAAAGGTGTTGAGTCGCTTTGGCTATAGCGATTGCAAACCTGCTCCAACGCCGTATGATCCAAGTGTGCTATTACGAAAGAACCAATGTATAGCAAAGGATCAATTGAGATATTCTCAAATCATTGGTTCACTGATGTATTTAGCTAGTGCAACGAGGTCTGATATCTCGTTTGCTGTGAGCAAACTAAGCCGGTTTGTTTCAAACCCGGGAGATGATCATTAGCATGCCCTTGAGAGAGTAATACGCTATCTAAAAGGGACATCAAGTTATGGAATTCACTACATCGGGTACCCTAGAGTACTTGAGGGTTATAGTGATTCAAACTGGATATATGATAGATGAAGCATCGAGGGAGATGGGCTTAAGATCCACATAATGTCATGTCTTAGTGGTAACTCATCCTATTTGATCGGAGATCCCGTGAATTAGGATGTTGAGACAAGCTAGTGACTGGCTGAGAGGAGAGTACTTCTGTACATAGCCCACTCCGTTTGAGATGCAATAACTCTCCTATTCTGTATGGCAGGTTGGTTATACCTTAATGTATTCCGAGTGGCTTTGATAAGCAGAGATGTTGTCCTACAGAACATCTTATGAGGAATACACCTATATGAGTTCGACTGCTAGTCACAATGTATGAGATTGGGTGATCTCTAGAGGCTCATGAAAGGCCAAGGAGTATGACTTATAAGCTCCAAACCGAGGGGATGCATTTAGCAGCCTAGTATCAGTAAAGGACTTTGGTGAAACTTGTTCGCACAAAACTATCAATTCAAGGCATAGTCCATTGTTCAGTTGTTGATGAGTGTAACCATTGTTCTAGATGGAAGTTCAACTTAACAGTCTCCATCGAAACACTGGTATATCAAACTACATTGGAACTGAGAGTATTTCAAATGTGTATTTGAAATTTGGTGGGGATTGTTAGATTATTATGGGGATGGCCCATAATTAATTTAATAGAAATTCCAAAAGGCCCATTAAAATACTAGGAGTCATGAAATTGGTTTAGTACCATATGGGTAATTGAGAGAAGGTTTGACCAACTTAAATAGTTGAGTTGTGTCTCTCTCAATTAGCAAGGTGGAAAAGGATAAAGGCTGTGCCACACGCGCGCGCGCGCCGAGCCGAGCCGAGCCGTGGCGTGGCGTGTGCGAGTCGAGACGTGACGTGACGTGACGTGACGTGCACGGGCGCGGCGCAGGCCAGTTCGGACGTGATGTGATGGGCGGGAGCGGTTTGTTTTTGCTGTTTCAGTGATTAATGTAACTAGTAACTGCCGTTAGTTACCTGTAACGGACATGGTTGATGGCTGGCTCATACGTCGGTTACTGGTAACGGTTTCTGGAATTGATGGATTGGTAACTCTGCCCGTTGTATGTCGCAAGCCGTCTATATAAGGAGGGCAGTGGCAGTGTTTTCAATTAACGAAAGAACGCTGGCTCTCGCCTGAACTCTCCTGCAAGACTCCATTGTTCTATCTGTAGTGTTGCATTGCTTATCTCCCCACCTCCGTTTTCTTGCGCGCACAAGTAGCGGAGGGAGCAGGCCTCCGGAACCTCGCCCTTCTTGAGATCTTGCTCGAGATAGAAGGTCAATAAGGTTTTTGGGGAGCGTACCACGCGACTGCTCGAGTGTGTCGGTGTTCCTGGAAGCACATCTGCACTGCACCAACGTTTGACTGCATCGACCTCTCCACTGCATCAATTCTTCACTGCGACAACTTGTGATCCTCTACTCCGATCGTCATAGCGAATGAGAACGTTTCGCCTGCGCCCATGCCTATGGTGGCACCGGCTCAAGGGTATATTAACTTATACCGTGTTTTAATCATGTTGATTTCTTGTTCATTAGTCTTTGCGTATGAGATAGATAATTTGTTATCTAGTACCTTTGGCTTTGAACTAGAATTGTGTCATTGTTTAATCATGATTTACATAATTCTGTGGATTAAAATATCGAGAAAATTCTTAATATTTCCAACATCATCTAGAGTAAGTATTAAAGTCAGCTTATATAATAGTTATCTCTAAAGGTTGACTCTTGATGCTATGCATTAACTATCTCTTCTCTATTGTACATAACTAATCTACCTATAGTTTCGTGTAATGCTTACTACTAAATAAGAGTTAGCTCTCTTCTCTTTTCTCGCTTTTCTACATAGGATAAAACTGATATAAGTATGTTAAAAGTAAGCTGAGATAATCTTATTTTACATACCTAACGGACGAATAATGATGAGAGAGGAAGGGACACGATTTACAGCAAGGCTTCAGAAAGGCGGCAGATTAAACAAAGCCTTCGAGGAGTTGGCACTGTCAGAAACACAGGATGCCATGAGCTTTAGCAGAAGTTTTTCCAGATGGCAGATGAGATGGCAGAGACCAGAGGGAAGTACTAGTAATTAGTAGTAAGGAGTAAGCAACAAAAGCAAAGGTTAAACGACATGATTAAAGGAAGTCGGACTAAAAAATAACCTCCCTTGGGCGGTAAATACTGAATTGTCCTACAAATTCAAGAACGGCTATTTGATTGGCCTCTCTCTCTTTCTTCTTCTCCTTGAGGGAGCGAGATGATGGATAGTGACAATAGCAATGGGGTTGGACTACAGAGCTATGCTTCATCTGGCCATGGCATGCCAATGGACTGGCAAAGCCAGCAGCTGAGCAACTCATGCTCAGCACCGATGCAACCCATGATGGATCCTTCTTCTGCATGGGCGCTAGCCGGCTGCGACAGTGCCGTCTCCGCCGCGAGAGGCGGGCGTCTCTTGCCTCCGCCGACGGCCGGCTTCGAGCATTTCCAGGTGGACTCCGGCCTCGTTGAGCGCGCGGCGCGGTCGTCGTCGTGCTTCGGCGGTGGGAATGGAACGGTGAGCGCTGGCGCCCTCACCGCAGCTGAATCCATCGGTCCTGTCAATGGTCATGACGACGGCGCACCGAGGGCCGAAGCGGCGGCCGGCGACTGGTCGTCGGACTCCAAGAAGAGGATTAGATCAAATGAGGTAGATACTTGCCGCCTTTGCATTACATTGATCTCTTGAGTTTCTCAAGGTTCTTTGGAGTACTAGTTAGTACCACACGAGCTAGCGTGTATGCTATTATGCATTATTGCATCAGGATTTGAAGGTCATTGGAACGGGTCAAGCGAAGGCGTCAAATGCGTCCGCCGATTCTGCAAATGAGACCGATAGTAGGAAGGACGCCAAAGGCGAACAGACCGGCCTGGCCGCAGCGGCCGCGGCGACCGGCAGGTCAAAAGAGAAGGGAGCCAAGGAGGCCGACGAGCCACAGGAGGAGTTCATCCATGTCAGAGCTCGGAAGGGGAAGGCGACCAACAGCCACAGCCTCGCAGAGAGGGTACGTACTACAAACAGGTTTCTTCAGACTTCAGTCCGTCTTTGTACAGATCCAGAACCTGAAAACTGAAATGTTGTGCGCAGCTGAGAAGGGAGAAGATTAGCGAGAGGATGAAGTTACTGCAAGATCTTGTTCCTGGCTGCAGCGAAGTGAGCCTTCTAAAAAGGAAAAAAAAAACTATAGTAGTATATAACTTTCCTGATCTGTGAATTTCGTAAGGAGAATTGAGTGATGAAGTTGCGTTTCTTGAATTGGATTTGGCAAGGTCACCGGAAAGGCGGTAATGCTTGATGAGATCATCAACTATGTTCAGTCCCTGCAAAGGCAAGTAGAGGTACGATACGATCGGTTGATCACCCACAGGCCTGCAAATTCCGCCTGATAAAACAGATTGTATTTTATCGCCCTTTTATCTCTGCAGTTTCTATCGATGAAGCTCGCAACAGTCAACCCAAGGCTCGACCTCAACATAGAATCGCTTCTCTCAAAGGATGTATGCAATAACCGTTCTTCCTCTCAATTTCGCAGCTTGCTTTTGCAAGAAATGTTTGTGACCATGATTTCCATGCTTCCTGATGACAGGCTCTTCGCTTCGCCGAGGCTCCTTCCTCGACTCCCATTGGATTCTCATTCTCCCCGGAGTTGATGCCAAAACTACAGCTGTCGCAATCGGGCATGCTCCAGGGAGGTGTCCATGGCATGGCATATCCAGATGTGTTCAGGACAGTCATGCAGGCGCAACTAAACCGGAAGGACGGGTTGAGAGAGCCTGCATCTCAGCAGGTTTGCATCTCGGCATGCCAATACTACAACAGTATAACTTCAGTTGTGTAGTTGAGGAATGTTAAGCTATTTGAGAGAAACAGCAAATGCAATTCATCTTCTAATGTCCTACAGGCACATACCATTCATCTTTCAGCAGTCATTGTAAACATTCTGATGTTTTTTCCATTATTGAACAGATGCCTCACACATTGGATGGATCATTCCATTATGCGGCGCATATGGCGTATCCGTCAGTCATCGGTTCGCAAGACTTGAGCTTTAGGCCAGATCAGGAGGGATTTCATATGTGACGTCTAGCTTGGCATGGATGATCAGTTTCTTCTTAGCTGACAGAGACAGTGCCGTTAATTAGCATATGCACTGGAGCTGCTACTGCAGGACAGTACTAGTAGTTTGATTGCCCAAGGGAAGAAGGCCCAGGCTTTCATTGCTTCAGACCAATACATGGGGTGTTTATTGTGTTCAGAACTGAAACTTCAGCAACTGACACACATCGAAATAATGTGCAATTATGATGGTTGGACACTCTTCCTGGATGGAAATATGATGCGAACTGAACTGATGCAGCATGCATGCGTAATACTTGCGAGGGCCTTGTTGAAGTTCTTTTGTTTCTATGCTTACTTGCTTAGGCAATAGGCACGCAAGTTACTGCGAAGCAAGAGGGAAAGAATAAGCTCAGATCGAACATTTGCCTTTACTTTTGTACCGAAAAAAGAACGCAGGATGGACAGGCATACAACGTGTGTTTATGCAGCGATATCTCATTGTCTCACTTCATACGCAGGTCATGTTTTGAATAACCTAAGGTTCAAAACCTCTTTTTGGTGCTTGGTTTGAAGCATAGTTACAAAAACGCAGTTCGTTCGAGTCGTGTTATGGGATTTAGATTCACAGTTCGTCGCTTTTTTCTTCCAATTTTTATTACGAACATGAACTTCGTACCCTAAATTGATTCGGATTCGACGAATCCCATTCGCGATTCGCTGGGATTTACAGCGAAGTCGGTAACTATGGTTTGAAGGATAGGACGGTGAATCAACATCTGATCCTAACTCCAAGACCAACCCACTTGTTTGGTTTAAGATAGTGTAATGGATTGATAAATCATCATCTCATCCCTCGTAAGCAACTAAGCACAAGCCTAGTACAAAGCAAGGGATTATATCATCCACCAAATTTTTGTAATCATCTCGTGATGAACCAATCTATCCTTAAGATGACTTTAGCACAACCAGGAAGATGAAAAAAAAAACGGATTCCATTATACGGCTCAGGCAATCGCGAGATCATACCGGACAATTGCTTCCTCGTGTTCATCATGCATTTGGTCCTACTATATAACATAATGCTGTCCTCAGATGTTAAAGACAAGGATCCAAGCTGCAGCGTTTATTCTCCAGAAGGCAATCTGTCAGGATTAACCCTATAAAGAAAGAGAGTATTGCAAATCTGCAATGACAGTACAACACTCTAATGCAGCACAGGAAAATTTGAGACGTACTTGGAATGATTTCTCATGTTTTATTGATAAGACCACCACCTCCAATAAATGGAAGTAGCCGGTGAGTCTACACCTACAAAAATGCCGGGCAGCAACCAGTGTAACAATTTATGACCAAACTGTGTTCTAACAAACCATGATTTTACCCCCCATAACAAGTAAATGTGAAGTTCTAACAAAGGATGCCCGAGGGAGAACTCAAATCACTAATCCTTCCATGGGTCGCTCTCGGGCCTCACTTCAGAAGGTTCAATCACCTCCGTCACCGTGCCTTCAGATGAGTCTGCCTCTGCGCTGGCCTCGCCAGTGGTTGCTTCAGCGTTGGTGTCAGACCTCCCCCATCTCCCACCCAGCGCAATCGACATCATCCCGTAGATCTTGCCACCCAACTCAGCCGGACTGTCAGGCTGGATATACCCAGTAAAGAAATAATCAAACATTAAGGCAAAGTCATTTTTAGCGATGACCGTGAAGTGCGGGAATAATATTTGCTGCACTTACAGTATATCCACTGGAGATCAGAGCAGTCTCGTACAACAGCTCAACAGCCCTCTTGGCTTCTGTACTATCAGGCTCGTTTTTGCAAGCAGCCTGCCAATAGTTGTCTCATTCATGTTAGTTGTTGCTAATGTAGCATGAGGTACATGAACTATTCATGAGTGGCCAGGAGCAATGAATCTTACATTCAAGTCCTTGATAATAGGGTGGTCAGGGTTAATTTCAAAAATCCTTCTCCCCCTCATGAACTCCAAGTTTGATGTATCACCAAGTGTTTGTGCCTTCATGAGCCTGTCCAATTTGAGAAATATGCATCAGGAGATGAGTACAGGATTCTTCAACACAATGATCTGTTCATACAGGAAATGATCCAGAAAACCTACCTTTCCATGTTGGCGGACCAACCAAACTTGCCAGATACAAGAACACATGGTGAAGAGCTGAGGCGCTTTGATATTTGAACCTTTGCCACCTTATCACCAAGCTGTTGTTTTACCCAGTCGCACAGAAGAGTGTATTCCTGTTTGCTTTCTTCATTGTCCTCATCTTCATCACCTGTGCAAAAAAAATATAAGTTAATGTGATGCAAATAATCGTCAAACAGTGTACAAACAATCGTAGCAAACTTCAACATTTCCTCACCCAATTCCATGTCCTCTTTGCTGATATCAACAAACTTCTTCTCTTTGTAGGTCTGTAAGTTCTGAATGGCAACCTCATCAATTGGCTCAACAAGGTAGAGAACCTAAAGAGAAACAAACAGCAACCTGAGCCAACGCAATGGAAGAAACAAAGAGCAGTTCTTCTCTCATAAAAAACTATGTCATGTTCATACTTCAATGTTTTTCTGGACCAGCTTCTCCAAGAAAGGAGCAGTCTTTGCACTCTGGAGACTATCTGTAGCAATGTAATAGATTGCCTTTTGGTTCTCAGGCATGTTCTCTACATATTGATCAAGACTTATCATATCTCCCTCATTTTTAGAAGTGTGGAAGCGCAGCAAAGGGGCAAGGCGCTTGTGATTCCCTGTGTCCTCAATGCAGCCAAGCTTAATGAACTTTCCGAAGCTCTCCCAGAACTTCTTGTAGTCCTGCAGTACAAATGGCAGAGCTTCAATACCGAGTAAACAAAAAATTGGGAAAGGAAAAAAAAACCAAGAGTTTGACCTCCTCCTCATCTTTTTCAGCAATCTCCTCGATCATATCGAATGTCTTCCTGACAAGTCTCTTACGCATAATTCTTACCTGAATAAACAACATAAATTACCTCCAAATGTGATAATAAATCACAAATAATGTCAACATTCAAAATCTGCAATTTTCAAATATAAAAGCCGACAGGCATTTTCATTAACTTACAATTCGACTTTCCTGAAGAATCTCACGAGAAACATTGAGGGGAAGGTCATTTGAATCGACTACACCTTTTACAAAGCTCAAGTATCGGGGGAACTGTAAAATACATGCTAAACTCAGAAATCTGTTCCACCTTAATCAACGGCTAGTAGAAAATAATGCCAGGGCAACGTAAATGCATCTCCAGAAGTAATTATCTTGTGCACTGACAGATTATGTACCAGTTCACCATCGAAGTCATCTGAGATGAATACTCTTTTGACATATAACCGGATATTTTTGGTTTTGGGATTCATTATCTCCTCATTACTAAGCGGTGCCATTCCTGGAATGTAAAGAACACTCCTAAATTCCACCTCACCCTGTTAACATAAAAGATCATGTTGTACACAATATTCAATGTGCATAAGTTTAACACCATGATGTTTGACAAATTCAGGCACCTCTGTCGTGAAGTGAGTGTAGGCAAGAGGATCCAAGAACTCATTGAATGTCTTCTTATAAAACTCATTGTATTCGGTCTTCTCAATTTCCTTTTGATTTCTCATCTGCATGGAGGAAATATAATTGAATCATCTGCTTTCTTTATTAGCAAATAGCTTCTCACATGCATTTGTTTTTGTGGAGTGAGAACATAAGTACCAGATAGGTACAGTTCAAAGCATGCATGACACATGTTGCAATGACCAAGCAAAATTAACTCCAGAATTACCCATATAGGCTTTGTTTCATTGGCCAGCTCCCAGTCCCAATATTTCTCAGTAATGGTCTTCTTTTTCTTTTTTTCACCCTGTTTGTGAAAGTTGTATCAGTTGCAAAAGAAGCGAAATCTTTAGAAACATTAGGGAAACTAGAAGTAAGCCAGTCGGGATAACTAACCTCATTTGCCTGTTCACCTTCTTTTGGCTCTTCATCCTCTTCAAACTGTCAAGTAAGGAGGTCACATCAGTGGAAGAAATGGGAAGGCAATACATAGTAGTAGCTCTAAAGAACTTGTATCGTGTTCTCGAAAAAAAAAGAACTTGTATTGTTAAGAGAATCGGCAAAAAGCAAATCAAGACCCTACCTCAACAGTTCTTGATTTCTCCTGCCATGTATATATGGGGAATGACACAAACTGAGAGTAGTTCTTAACTAAGCCTTGAATCCTTGCAGGATCAGCAAACTCATACTTATCATCAGGCTGCATAAGTACAAAGAATGTAAGATTTCTGTTACAAAAAGTTATCCATTAAATGACACATTAGGTGAACTTACTCTTAAAAACAGAGTAATCTGAGTTCCACGTGTAAGCATTTTCTCAGGATCAGTCTCTTCCTTGATGACATAAGAGCTACTGTCAGCCAGAGCTTCCCATACATACTGTTTATCTGATTTCGGGCTCTTAGTGGACACCACAACCTGCAACACATTTGAAAACAATTGAATTCATGTGAAAAACAGAAACATATTACATGCAATATATTTTGCAAAGATAGCATTGAAAATATTTTATACCTTCTCCGCTACAAGAAAGGCTGAGTAAAATCCAACACCAAACTGACCAATTAGACCATTATCGGCCCCAAGGTCTTTGTTCTCCTGAACAGTAATTCATTTGGCATTAGCAAAGAAACAAATGAAACAATAACACAACAGTACCATATTGTGTACACATAGATGTATCCAAAATGGAGAAGGAAGAAACAACACTCCACCTTCAGAGCCTTCAAAAATTTTGAGGTGCCACTCTGAGCAATAGTACCGAGGCAATCTTTCAGCTCATCTTTGGTCATCCCAATGCCAGTATCACTGTACGAACCGTCAGCAAAAATTGCTATTGAAATATCTGCAGAAAGCAACGGCAAGCACATCTACTAGAAACACAAACTTACGTGATAGTAATTGTTCCAGCATCTGGGTCTGGTTTAATTCTTATTTCCAACTCACCACCATCAGCTAGTAAAGATGAATCAGTAACACCAAGAAACCGCAGCTTATCTAACGCATCACTCGCATTACTGGGAGGGACATCAGGTAAATGCCACAGCGATCATGACATCAAATCAAAAAATTATAAATAACGCTCATGGTTCCATTCAACTGTACATTCAGCAAGGATCGCTAACCTTACAAGCTCCCGAAGAAATACTTCCTTGTGACTGTACAGGCTATGGACGATCAAATCCAGTAGGCGGCTCACCTACATAGCACAAACAGAAACAAACATGGCATGTCTGATGTCTCAACGGCCAGCCCACGGATGACAAAAAACAACAAGAAAAATGAAAAGCTGTGCTGCTATACACAATCCCCATGAAAGCTACACAATTAAACTAACCGTTGTAGATTTGGCGTTCATTCTACTAGAACTCCATATAGCATTATCTCATTAACCAAAAAAAAAAGCCAGCTTCAACAGCGAGCAATTTGATTAAATTCTCTTAAACAGAATTAATCATAAATGTGTCAACGCTCCAACCATATCTAAATTCTAGAAAATTTCTACATAATCACCGAAACTTTACACAAATGTTACAGTCCAGCAATTACAAAGCTACAAAAACAAAATACATACAAAGTTCCACCAAAACCGACAACTCACCTCCGCCTGGTACTCGAACTTCTCCGCCACCGCTTCCTCCCCGGCGGGCTTCTCCGCGACGGCCGCGTCGCACCTCACCCGCGGCAACCTCCCGCTACTCCTCCCCGCCTCCCACCTCACCCCCCTCGCGCACCTCACCGCCCCGCTCCCCCGCGGGACAACCGAGCTCGCGCCCGGCGCCCTCCCCGCGCACGGCCGCAGCCCCGCCACCGACGACGCGCCCAGGCTCCTGCTCAGCGCCGGCGCCATGGCAGACACACGCAGGCCAAGCAAGAGGTGGTGTGCTTCGCCTCTACTCGCGGTGTTCTTAGCGCGACGCTATGAGGAGAGAGCAGAGGAGAGGAGAGGATAAGGGAGTTAGGGTTTTGTAAGCTATGGAGGCGGGCGGGTTTAGGAGGAAGGAAGGAGATGAGGAGCCGAGGAAGCTTCTAGAAGCGCTCGAGCCAGCACACGACGGTTGTAGTATTCTGGCCGTCCGATGGTGCATTGGACGGTGGATAGGGGACGATGAGTTCATTTTTTTCTGCGTGCGAGTAGGCTGAGGTGTGGGTCACTGGGGTGTCGGGCCCACCTGTCTGTCTCGTTCGTGGTTTACTTCATTAAGTGGGCTTTGGTGGGCTAAGATCTTCACAATCTGGGCTTGAACGGATCTGTATCTGCTGGGCCTGTGGTACTGCCTCTTGCCCTTCGAAATGTTTAAGCGGGAATTTCGCAAGGTTTCTAAGGGAGCTGTACTATTTTCAACAAAATTCCTACGAAATTCACGTGAAATTCATGTGTTTCAAACAGGTCACAACCAAAGGGTTGCGAAGATACAATTTCCAAGACGACTGGTAGCGCTCGCGCAATGGGGATTAGGCCGGCGGTTGTCTCTGCATGGACAGCACCCAAATGATAATCTTTGTATGCATGTGTTGTACGATCATGGATTCATGGCTGAACTGGACCACTGGCGTCATTGTAGCGAACCCTGTTGGCCGATGGCAGATTGAGCTGTACTCTGTACTGAGTCAGATAATTATTGCTGCCGTTTGCAAAGTTTCACTAGTACTAGAAAAAGACGCAGATGATCGACCAATGCCTATACACGGATGCTCAATCTTTGGAAATCATCGCTTATCTAGCTCTCTATATCTCGATTTTTGCAAATCTAGCTCCCTATACGAAGCAAGTGACATGTGAACCACACCGTATTCGGAGAGTGAGGAAGCTGGCTGGCGCCACAGCAAGGCAAGCGAGCACAGGAGCACGTGGTTAGACGAAAGCGTAGGCAGGCGCGAGCACGGGCAGGTGGGAGTGCGTGCTTGTGAGGGCGACCGACAACGGCAGCGAGGTCTCCCGCGCTGCCACGGCACCGGCCACCTTCCGCGCTCCCCGGGCGTGACAGGAGATAGGTGTTGCCTGTCGTACCTTTCGCGATAGGAGAGAAGATTATTTTTGCAAATATATACGCGCGGGGTTGAATTTAAAAAAACAAGTTATAGGAAGCTAGATAAGTGATGAATTCTGATCTTTGCAGGAAGACTCGAAGGTAGGAGTAGCTTGATCATAGGTAAAACAAGTGGCAGGGGCGGAGCCAGGCCTCGGGCCACCCGGGCCTGGGCCCGAGGCCTGGCCCAAAAATCCTTTGCAAAAGCTACTAAAAATCCACGCAAGAAGCTAAGAATATTTGGGCCAGCCCAGACCGGCCCGAGGCTTGGGTCTGGACTGGCTCCGCCCCTGACAAGTGGTACACTTCGTTTCAAAAAAAGAAAAAAAAGTGTAGTACCATACAAGAAAAAAAAGGAATAAAGATATCAAATTGAGGAGCTGCATTTTGAAAATCGTGCTATATTTCTCTTTACTGTACATTTCATTATTTCCATCGCGCACAAACCACTGTTGATGTCTAACGTGGGAAAAAAGACTATAGCTAACCTACATTCAGAAAACCGCTCACTGACCTCGGCAAGGCTCAGTGCTTCGAGGAGGCTCTTTGAAACAATCAACATTGCACAGCCCCATAGATCTAAACATCTCGCCAAGCCTGTCAAAGATTAACACCGATGGCAATATGAAGCAATGCATATCATCTTTTTAACAATAAATTTGCAGCAAGATCATTTATCATGTAAATTTTCTTGACCTCAGAAATGAATGTTATATACTTTCTTCTGAAGTTCAGATCGAGTGAATGCGACTAGTGTAATTCTTCCAGAGAGAGAGAGAGAGAGCCAACCTATCAATGCTCTTTCTTGGTTTGTCTGGCTGCTCAGTGTCATCCCTCATCCTGTCAAACGTGTCAACACTTCTCCTTGATCTCTCTTTCTTGTCAATGCTGGATCTTGCTTTTTCTCTGCGGCCTGTGCTTCGCCTACGTTTATCGACATTCTCAGTGCTCTGTCTAGGAGGCTGTTCATGCCTTGTGCTCTGGCTCTAACCTCTGTGAGATCATCCAAGGAGCCTCAGAAAGAGCGACACTGTCAGATAGTGTCTCATTTTCAGCTGGCAACTTCTCACTCTCAGTTGGAGCTTCTTTTCAGCAGGCAACTTTTGTATAGCCGAAAGGAATTTTTTTAGATGCCTTATGTACACTGGAAAGGTCTCCAAGTTACAGTGATCACCTCCCTCGATCCATAGAGGTTCGTACTTTTGTTGGCTAAGCTCCCATAACCGCTTTCCATGGGAAAAATCGACAACATCATCATTTGTGCCCTGAAAAGCAAGGGGAAAAGTTTTTAAGTTTAATTATCTGAAGCTATCCAATATTGCAAGGATTATGCAAGGGGCATCGCTATGACATGTGGATGAATATATATTCCAAACTTACATGAATTACCAAAAAAGGACATTTAACAAGGGGAACTTTCTCAATGTTCTGCAAACAAAACAAAGGTTAGCATAGGCAAAGCATGCAAAGTATTACAATTTCTCTTGATAGTTCAGTCAGTGAAGGAAACCTTATATATGTCAAACCAGTATGTTTTCTTCACAGAATACATGACAAGCAGGCCAGACAGTATGGGGCTATGCAGAACAACTGCTCTTATATGATGCAAATGAACAGCTAAATCGACAGTGGGGCCACTACCGACAGATTGACCATACAGAACAATGTCTTCTTCCCTAGTCCCATAAACCTCCACGAGGCATTTGTATGCGGCCTCTATGTCAGCGAAGGTATTAGCTTCACTTGCCTGAACATGGAAGGAAACAGAAAGATTGTCTCAAGAAAGATTCCTTTTTTATAACCTTGAGCTAAATAATTGCAACTAACTATTAGAAAAACAATTGGAACTAGCCTACTGCAAAAAAGATTCCGTGAACAAAACCAACTCAAGTGGAATCAGATTTGTGGCCTCTCCCATAAAAAGGTCCTAAACACAAAACTATTAAATGATTCCTACCTGTTCGTCTGAAAAGAATGATTCCTAGAATAATGTTAGGTATTGCTCCTCTAGTGAAGGCAACATGATAGAACATTAGTTTCGACTTTCAAGAAATAGAAGAGAGCATTGTTAACCTTGCCTGATGACCGTCCATAACCAGAATAATCATACCTGTGAAGATCGAGAAAATTATTTCGAAAGCTGGAAAATGAGGTGTTAAGTACATAAATGTTACCATAAAAGGTGTTAAAAAAAAGGAATGAGTATAACACATGACTTTCTAAGGCATCAAGGAGATTAGAGAATGTAGACCAGTAGCATTGAAGAATTATGTGAATGGCTTATCTAGCATGATCGAAAAGTTCACATTTGGAAGAGCCGAAGATGTGTATGTCATAAAATGATAAACAATTCACACAAAGGCCGCAGAATTCACTACTAGACAAGACAGGCTACATAAAAAATGACAAAAAGAACCTTTGAAGGTCTGTTCGAAATTCATGTACTAGCAAAAGTCCGTTCTAAACAGTAACCAATGAAAATGAAACGCAGAACAATTTTGTGATCATTAATCCGACAAAAATTCATGAAATAGTTGTTGCAGGCTGCACATCAACTATGTTGGACTATTTGTCTTACATGAGGCATCCCAACATTGCAATCAATTAATTGAGGGTAGGCAGCCTGGCAAGGAGAAATACTTGGCTTTCTTGTTGAGTGTGCGATCAGGAAAACTGTAAATGCATGCATTTTAAGTCAATTATCACGTACAATGTCAGCTCACATGGCATCAGAATAAACAGTCGAGGTAGGCAGACTGTCCAAACCCAAACCCAAACCCAATTTGGCGAGCAGGAGCATGAGTGTGCACACTGCTAGAAACCAAAATGATTTAGTTCCTCATAAATTTTTGGTGCTAATATAACTCTGAGCCCTAATTTGGGATTAACTATAGGTAGGTTCATTAGTCATGTGGGCTTAACAATTTGCCTTCAACTATTTTTAAATTCCCTCACAAAAAAAATTGTGATATTCCTCTCTTTAATCTTTCTTTCTCTGTCCTTTCCAGTATCCCCCCCGCGTCCCCCCAAAAAAAACACCAAACCGTTAATGTTCACCCTATTTCTCCCCTTGCTAGACAAACCCCCTGGGCCACTTCATTGATCCCACCTTTTCTCCGCACACCTGCCTCCATCCCCAGTTCCCCACCCACCTTCCTGTATGAAATTCCCTCTCTTGTACTGATTACAATACGGAGCGTGGACCTGCAACTAGTTATTAGTTGCCACTTGCCAGGTGCATGCGTATTCAGCCAATTACTTCAATATACTGGGGTAAATAGAAAAAAAAATCTGTAAAGCTTCATTTTTGGAGTAATTCTACTTTGCATCTTACAGCTCATGGTAAAGAATAAAAGCTAGAGCAAGACATGGGAGAAAGTTCCTTGAACAGAACAGAAACTAACAAACTATGTAAGTCTACTTTCATCTAGTAGTGCTGGAATAGCGCATGAATCCAAATGCGGATGAAAGAATATTCTTTTACTTTTGAGGAAACTCTTTAGTCCATTTATGCAACATACTGGCATCATCGTTGTAACATCAATTTAGCTGTTCAATTGCGTGTAACGATATTGCAAAACTTAAACAGCAAATAGATTACAAACATGAGGTAGAACATTTGCAAAGATAATGTACTGCTTAGGATAAGCTCTAGGAACTGAACCCAATGTAAAATCAAATACTATTAACACCAACCATTAATCAATGCTCAATCCCTATGGCCAAGCAGAAATTCCGACCTCTGCAGGGCAGAGATGATAGGACAATCAAGTGATGCAAGCGGCCATATCAAGCAAACTAGTAGTACTGTACTTGACCGTTCTAGTTAGATTCTAAAATTAGAAAACTAGTAGTTGAAAGCCAAAACTGCTCTCCTATTAATTGTTTTGTATGTATTACAAGTAATACAAACATCCTCAACGCTAGATTTAAATCTTCGAGCACGACGACATTTTCAATAAAATCATGACGAAGGACTGAATAAACTATGAATATGTAGTTGTCGTGTGGTCTCGCCCAAATAAACAATCAACCGAGTAAAGAGCTACCTTTCTCAGAGTAGCAACATTTTATAACTTCACCACAAATAACAACAAAAAATTGGATCTTTTGATAAAGACCAAGTATTTCCCTTATTAAGGTTTAATAAACTGATTCTACAATGATTTTGTTAGGGGGGAAAACCTTCTGCAAGAACAGTAACATTCCATATCAATGTCCATTCTCATGGATCAAGCCAAACTCCTATCATATTCTACAGATCATTATCCATTCACCAAAGCAGTCAATCTTGCTCGCCCAACCAAATCAAAATGAGTTAAAATGGCCCAAGTAATCACAGGAGCACCTACCCCATGAGTAGGGATGGCAATGGGAAAATCCCCGCGGGGAGCGCCCTCCCATCTCCGATCCCCGATAAGCAAAATTTTCCCGCCCCCGTCCCCGTCCCCGTACACGGGGTTTAATTCTCCCCCGTCCCCGATCCCCGACGGGTTTGCGGGGTCCCGACGGGGAATAATCCCCGAAAATGCTATATAAAAGATCACATGCTATATGAATGAATCACTAGAGTAATAGTGCATGTGTGGTTGAAGTGTGAGTGAATCACTAGAGTAATTCATATTTAGCATATTTATTAATAATAACCTCACATATATATTTTTTCTTTTGAGAATGATCATTTACTTCCACCTATTAGTGATAACACGGGGACGGGGACGGGGATCGGGGACGGGGAACGGTGGAACGTCCCCGTCCCCGCGATCCCCGACGGAGGCAATATTTTCCCCGATAAACCCCACGCGGGGAGAGATTTTCCCTATCCCCGTCCCCTAATAGGGGAATTCCTGCGGGGAAACGGGGATCGGGTCCCCATTGCCATCCCTACCCATGAGGTTGACGTGGAGGCGAGCGCTGAACTCGACGAAGCGCTCGTACATCTTGCCGAGGTCGGCAGCGTTGCCGTGCGAGTACAGCACAGTGAGCCTCGCCTTGGGGCACCGCACGTACATGGCGATGATCTCCGTGCCCCGCCGCGTTCGGACCCACCTCGCCTCTACTCCCTCCCTCCACGGTACCCCCGTCATCACCACCCTCCTCGTCGTCGCCGCAGCTGTATTCCCGGCCTCCAACGCGCCCGTCGCCGCCGCCGGCGGTGGCTCTTCCTCGTCGGCCACACCGTAAGACGGCGGGTTGGGCGGGAAGAACGCAAACTTGGCGGCCACCGAGGACATCACACCGCCCATCTCCGGCGATCTTAGGCCTCCGGTAGCAGCGGCATTCAGTGGCGGAGTCAGGAAAATTTAGGAGCCTGGGCAAGCTCGTAGAGGATGTCGATAAACTCTTTGCCGGACACGTCCGTCGCCGCGCGCCACTCCGGGGCCTCCAATGGCATATCGCTGTGCACCTCGCCAGCCGCCAGACTATCAAGAGCCAAACAAAATCCGAATGCACTTTTCGAATTCAGATCGAGATTTCAATGGAAACTAGGAGAACTAAGCCAGAACAGAAGAGAAAACCCTAACAAACTAAAGAGACTAAAGTATTAGGAATCTCCAGAACTGATTCCTTTTTCATTCACCCACACTTTTATGTTCAACTCATTACAAAAGTGATTGAAAGCGATAAAAGTTTCTTAACTTTCGTTACATCAAGGTTAACTCGACGAAAGACAATAGACGAGTAAGCGAGAAATTTTGAAGGAAGCTCTAATTCTTCTCCACTGTTCGATGCTGCTTCTGGTTTCATCTTCTATTCCTGACCGTCAGATGATACTTAATGGAACTCGGCAAATCGTTTTGTACTTAATGGAACTCGGCAAATCGTTTTGTTTACCACCCGACTTTCACTGTATATATTCTTCCTTCAACAATTCGGACTGAACTTTTCAGAGACTTGACACGGCCGTTGTCCCAAGCAGAAGGTGGGACGTGACACGGGCGAACCTCCCCTCTGCTCCTCTGCGACGCCAGTGAGCCCGGGCAGGCGCTCGCCCTGCCCGGGAGCTGGCTCCGCCGCTGGCGGCATTAGGGTTTCGCCGGCGGGGGGAGGTGAAGGCGAGAGGAGAGGGCGTGGGGGTAAGGGGGGTGCAACTATATGCCGCTCGGGCGGCAAGTAAGCCGCGTGCCGCCCACCCGTGGTCCATGCCAACTTGAGGTGGGCACTCGGGCTGTACCTTTGTGGGTCGGTCCGAAGCACGGCCCGGCACGAAAGTGGGTCATGTCGGGTCGGCTCATCACTATTCATCGGGCCGTGCTAGGCCGAGGATCTGGGCACGGCGGGCGGCACGGCCGTCTAGGAGTGGCCAGAATGAGGAGATCACCAAGCAGATAATTGAGCTTGAGGTCGTCCTCGTCCTTAGTGGCAGATCCAGGATTTTCGAAATGGGTGTACGAGGTTATAAAAATATTGTTAAATGTAAAATATAATGATTCATAATAGCAAAAAAAAATACAAAGTATAAGTTGTTGTTAATAGAGACAACACCTAAAATAATTTAGAGATTCATGAATTGAGGATTTCAAATCTATATATTTCCTCTCTATTTTTGAATGCTCTACATGCTACATTTAAGAAACCATGATTCACCGTTACAAATTAACACAACGTTGATAGAGCTGTGAATTGGGGATTGCAGATTTGGGATTCAAGAATTAAATTCACTTGTGTGGTTGTTCATGCCGAATGCTCAGCTGTTGCCTGCTGTTTTAGCACCGCTTCCTACCCCGCCTGTCTCCGCTAGTGTCGCACCTTCCATCCCGACTCGATGTTCACGCGGCATAGAGCTGCCATGCAACACATCGCGCGCTGCTCCTTGCCCTATTAGACACTGTCGCCTTGACCCGCTAGCTGTCGGCGGTGTCGCACTCTCTATCCCGAGTCGGTGCTCGTCGCGGCCACAGGGGCCATGGTTGCCCTGCCACGCACCGCTCCTTACGCCACTACTTACCCTACTGCTTTCGCCTATTCACCGGTGCCGGTAGCTGTTCGACGCTCGTCTGCTGCCCTGCTCCCTATCGGCTTGCGCCTACCCCATAGCCCTTGTCCGTTATTGTTACGCTGCCGCCTGCGCCATCGTCAAAGAGAGAGCATGGGGGTGTCAGGAACGAAGGGATAGTTGGTGTTATACTCGAGGAATGGAGTAAGACAGACCTTAGCGAATAGGCCATGTAGGGAAGATTGGGAGAGAGTGTGCGGGACAAGTTGAAATAGACTTGAAGGTTGAAATACATTCTTAAGCTCATTTAATAGTATATATATCTAATATACTAAATGTTTTTTCAAAAAAATTGGGTGTACATATGTACACCCATGCTCGTCCTCCCGTCCAAGAATGAAAAGCCGGCCGGAGCACCATTGCTGTCGAACGCTGAGACCGCCAGCCTCCAAATCCATCTCCATGAGCTAATTAAAAATCTGTCCGCGTCATATCGTGTTCCACCACTTAGGATGTATTTGTTTTAGCTTTGGATTCTCCAAAAGTTGATTCTGGATTGTAGTTGTAGAGAAGTTGATTTTTCAAAAGCTAGAATTCAAAAACACATATAAAATGGATTGTGGATTCTAGTGTATATGGGTGGGTTGAATTATGAGAATTGGATTCTAGAATCGAGCTGTTTGTTTTTTATTCTGCTTTTAGGATTAAAATCTAGAATCTAAAGCTAAAACAAGCAGCCCTTACTCTTTCGTAGCCCGGAATTAATTCGAGTTTCGTACTCGCAGTTGCTCGTAATCAAAATTCTCGTTCTCTGGCTCCGTCAAGCTTCTCCGTCCGATTGGCTCCCACCAGTGCATCCCCTCCGCACACTGTTTATTTCGCACGCTCTTTTCTGCTTCTCAACGGCCAAAGTGCCATCCCGCCATGACCCGACCGTCGTTGCCGCCCATCTCCACTGCGGGCATGTCCCCGGTGTACCTCATCCCAAGCTGCCGCCACCATTAGCTTACTCACGCTGCGCACGTTCCATTATCCCCATCTCCCGTGCCTTGCAGCCACTCAATTTATTCGCCGTCGTTTGGTGAGATTAGGAGCTTGATTACGTCAATCCTCCTATGGATTTGCCGTTGCTACTGTTCTAGCTTGCTGCTGCGCATGTGATGGCCATCGTCATTCTTCGTCCGCCGGGGTCGTCCATGGAGTCAGTACACGATTACAAAGTACATGGAGCTCCATAGAGTTGATGTCTACCGGGCTTATCCATGGATAAAGGAGGAGGATGCAAGAGAGAGGATGAGCACTATGCTCTCACGGTTGAGCCAAACCCTTGATAGGGTCAAGGGCAGCGGAAGTCATTTTGAAAAATTTATATCTCCATTTCGCCGGGAATGATAATGGGTTCAGTGTTCACCAGCAGAGAGCGTCGTTCAACGAATAAAAAAAATAGTGTCCTAGCTAGAGCAAACATCACAAATTTATAGTATCATGTAGCCAATTTTGAAAGGCAATACGAATATGTGGTTGCTAGTTGGTACTGCTATACAACCGAGCTAGTTACTATATGTTCTCCTTCCGGTCACATATAATTGTCATTTTGAACATAGATATAGTTAAACTTTCGAAACTTTAACTGTTAATATCTTTTTAAATATTTAAATTGTATATATAAAAATCATATGTGTAGATTTGTCATGAAAAGTACTTTCATAATATTATAATTTTATTGATTTTTATAAATATATAACAATACAAAATTAATGGTTAAAATTATGTTTTGAAAACCGTGTCAATGTTCAAAAGGACAACTATTTATAACCGGAGGGAGTAATTGCCTAGCTTACCTTGACCATGGCATAATAAAAGTTGTAGTGCATACAAATTGTTAAATTTCGGCTAGAAGTACATGCGATTATTCTTAATTACAGAAGCTCATGTGTATTCAATTACTCTATTAGTTTTTAACTCCTTTAACTATTAAAAGTTGATGTATTTTATTTACCTCATATATTGTATGAACACCCTACAAGAAACTATGGTGGTAATTTCTTTGATCTACACTCACTTTCAACAATTTTCTTATTGATATCCACTTGAGGATGCTTGTGGCGTTTGTTGTACCATCATTAATGATGAAAATATTTACTTGCTCTAATGCAAATAAAATACCTATGGAATATTTGTTTGTGTTTCATGCACTTTATATGTTTTTCTACCACTCACTACTCATGCTATAAATGGAGTGAATGAAGTGAAAAAACACGCAGGAATAAAAAATTTTCCCTTCTATTTGTAGTGTTTTGCAACACTGCAATTTTTTACATATAGTAATTTTAATGTTATATTATATTAATCAAAACCATAAAGTTGTAATACTATAATACTCCCTCCGATCACAAATAGTTATCGCTTTGGACATCGACACGGTCTCTAAAACTCAACTTTGACCACTAATTTTTTTATTGTAATATATTTAAAAATCCAATAAAATTGTAATATTATGAAAGTACATTTCGAGACGAATCTACACATACGATTGTCATGAATCCAATCTAAATATTTAAAAAGATATCGATAGTTAAAGTTTCAAAGTTTAATTGCACGCAACCCAAACCGACAACTATTTGTGACCGGATGGAGTAGTATTTTATCGATGGATATGATTGTGTTATCTTCATACTTTAAAATATTGAAGGGCCAAATATCACAAAAATTATAGACAATGTAGTTTTAAAATTTTGTTTATAATTGAATTCTTTACAACCTTAAATGATCCAAAATAAATGTATGCAAGAAAATGTTGTTTAGTATATAAAAATGAGGGTTTAAATACATCCTAGAACCTGCTACCAAATAGTAGAACCGGGCCTGGTTCGCAATGAAGAGTTGCTCCACAAAGGGTTCCGAGTGTAATAATTGGTAGAAAGCTAAGGATTCATCGGAGAGGGGAGGAGATAAAGAACTGGCGGGGAATTAGGGTATGAATTGTCGGGACAATTAAAAAAAAGAGGATGTGTTTCTATGTATTACTATTTAAATTTTTCATAAATATTAAAAGTATGAATGAATGGTGTATGATGATTACTTACTCCTTTACTTGCTTCAATATTTATACAGTTTGTATTGAGAGAGTAATACATAGAAACACTTTATCAGATGTGGTTGTCACGTGATCTTCGGCGCACATGTGAACTCACGGACTCACCTACATGTTCTTTCTTTTGATAGTCTTTGATGACCTGGGATTGTGGGTTATGATTATAAAGATGCTTATTGCTAAATATGGAGGAAAATCAAGTGATTATAACACAGCATATGATTTTCTCTCAAATCATATCATTGTCTTTAAATTCAAAATTGTGAGACCAATGCCATATGATTTTCTTTTTTTTATTCTTTTTTTTGGCATGTATTTACAAGGGAGAAACGGAGCAAATGGCTATGTAGTAAGTAGTATTGTAGAGATCATGCAAGTTAAAACAAAAATCACAAACCATAAGTGCACGAGCCACACCGACACCTCCGCGCGCCGCCCTGAAGCCGCGACGCGGACGGAAGGTGCGGACGGCTGCCCGCAGCATCGCCCTCGACTCCGTCGGGACGCGCGAGGTTTTGGGGCCGACTGATCACCACCGGTGGATGACGGTGGCGTGGCACTAGGGCAGTGTGCGCGGCTCGAAAGAGGCGGCGACTTGCCCGTCGGAGTAGAGAGAAGGGAGCATAAGCCTTGGAATGCGTTGAAAAATTGACATTATATATTTTTCGGGAACATAGACAACAATATATTCGATAAACATAGAAAAGTAATACCACATGAAAAAGCATGCGTGGTCCATGCAAACTGACCATCCATGATTTCTCCAGTTTCTGCTTCCGAGGACCAGACGCAATGTAAGCTGTGAAGGTGACATGAATTGGAATTGGTTGGCAAGAGATCTGATCTGCCTGCCACAGGGCCCTGCAACCAGCTCACTCTTGCAGCCCATACCTCCACGCTTCCATCACAAAAGAAATGTATAAATTTGCAGCATGAAAACATCATCCATTTAATCATACCCACGCTTTTAAATTACAGCAACAACGTGACATAAGGTTGTGGTGGCACGCAATAACCTACTCTCTCCGTTGATAAATATAAGTCATATAGTTTGAATGGTCATATTGAAAAATATAAGACGTGCATGTAGATTTAATGAGTCTTTTCACATATACCCTTATTTATTCTCTCTCAACCATATGCATTTATTCATTACCACCTACACAAAGTATTATCTCTCATCTTCCAAGATAATTAAGAGGGATATGTAAGTCATTTCCTCTTATGTTTTTCTTAATATCACTATAACCTTAATCCTTATGCCAAGTCAAAATACACCTTATATTTATCAACGGAGGGAGTAACACTAGGCTTGCTATACTAGTGATGAATCCAGTGGATGGAATTATTAGTGGCTGCAAAGGTTGTCTCGGATGGAGCACATCAATCGTGGCTGAATAAACAAACCGGCATTGATATCAATCATTAACCTTTAGAGAAAACTTATAGCATTATAGCATTGGCCTTTTTAGCTTTGCATTGGATTTGGCTGTGTGCTTCTCATGATGCGGAGGTTGGAAGATATATTCTTTCATTATTAAAAAAAAGCTCTGCTTTGGATGCAACTAAGCTCTGCAGACCAAAAAATGGGGAAAGCTGGAATCGCTTTTGTTGCGGCGTACTTGAGTGTTTTCTTTTTCATGCTGTCTTACAGACTCTCTAAGCTAGAGCCATGCGAATGTGTTAAATGAACACTCTTCAAAAAAATAAAAATGTGAATTATTGATCCAGATGGTTAAATCAAAGTCAGAATGAATATCAAGATGTTGATCCGGCGTTTGCTATATAATTTATACGTTCTAAACAGACCTTAAACTTGGCTTTCTCCTACGTTAACCGAACAACCCACATTGTGTAGCATAAAAATGCATTTCCCACTAAACGCACTTTCTGTAATCTTTTTCCATTTTTTTTCACTTCTATGTCCTGGTAATGATGAGGATCATTTTGTTTCCAGACTTCCAGTTGGGTGATGAAAAGTTGGAGAGTGAAAAGATGATCAAATCAATCAAATGCGCATGCTTACTGTTGTTTTGCTTTGTTTCAGCAGTCAGAATGCAAAGTTGCATGGTTGGGGTAATCTGGTAGACATGTATCATTATCATGTATGCCTGCAGTTTGCGAAGTCAATCGTTAGCTGACGACCTGTTCTTGTTGGGCCCCTTGTGACGCTATGGCCAGGTGTTTTGTGACTGTGAAATCTGAAGAGCGCAACAAATGAAGAAGGCACCAAAATACAGCCATGGCTCCTTTAAGGAAAATGCAGCCCCTGGCTTTTTGCAGAACATCTTGCAAGGTTACAACTCTCAAGTCACCCGCATTGCTTGCAAGAATTAGGAATTTTCCAATCAGATTTTGGCATTCATTTTACTTTTGGTTTTGGAAACTGTTGACTTTTGAGCTGGTATTCTCACTGAAATTGCAAGAGACAGCATCTGTATTCGGATACCATTTAATACATGCTCTGAGGCCAGAAAGACGATACACCCTCCGTTGTTTTTTAGTGACTTTTTTTACCTCTCACGGTCACTGATTTTGACTGTTACTTTTTGTAACTTTATCTTATTATATACTAATAAAAATTATAATATTACGAAAGTATTTTAAAGATAAATCTAATAATCTAATTTTCATGTGTCCAATCTAGAAAGTTTTAAATATATTAGTGATCAAACTTTAATAGTTTTGACGATACGGATTCTAGGGTGTCACTCAAAAAAGGGATGTAGTATAGGGTATCCTTCGCAAATTTGGAGATCTCCGAATTAGGTATCTCGAATCTCATGTCAGTACCACAGGGACGCTGATGCTACATAAACATGTGATATGTAGTACTCCCTTCGTCCAAATCTATAGAGCGCATTTTTTAAATGATTTTGTCTATAAACATAGGGTGTATTTCATATTTCAATGTAAAAACTAGTGTGATATTCCCTTTATACCCCTAATAAATATCCAGATTTACTTGATATTCTTTACATGCGTGCATTGAATATAATGTGTTTAGAGATAATAATTCAAGGTAGTCTAGTTATTTTCAATACACCCTATAAACTTGGATAGAGAGAGTATTAGCTGTGGGGTTCAAATACTAACGACTATTCCAATCACCATTAATTATCCACTCAGCATAACATGCATCATTAAACACCATATTTTTGCACACAAAGTTGTCCATTTTCTAGTTTCCCCGTATACGAGTATTGTTCAAACTACAAAACACTCTGTCGGTGTTTCGGTTTGCTATAGGGCAGTGGTAAACTCGTAACTAATTACCCCCAAATTTTTATTACCGATTGACAATTCAGTTGGCCTATGCAGTTGGTACTTGGTACCATTCTACAAGATCTTTGACCAGAGTTGATTAAACGCAAGAATCAGGTGCAGATTACTACCAGTTACCAGGGCAAGAGTCTTCAATCTTGGATGATAAGCAATATGGTTGCTTAGGTAACTGCACAAATTTCTTATTGCCTATTCAGAAACTTTCAGCAACTCCTACTATTCGGCATTTGCACAGACTGCAACTGTGCAACAAATGGCCCAGCCTTGTTCTGAACCGACCGCTCGCCACCAACGTTGCAGGAGAAAGCAGAAATAAAGCCGGTTTAGGCAGAAAGAAGGTCAACCCTGTTGTAGTACTTGATAGGGAACAATCGACTCGTGCTAGTATTACCTTAGCATACTGGCACTTTGCAGGAATCCAAGTAAGCTGCAGATCTCTGTTTGCAGGACGAGGTACAGAGTTGAGACAGAGGTAGTAAGACCACCCCGCTATTGGTTTGTCCATCTGAAGAAGAGAATTTCTAGATGTACTTACACCACAATTCCACTTCAGATTTGCTCATCGCTCCGTGAGTGATGATAACACAATTAGCTCGTGTTCAAGAATCAAGACAAACGGAGCAAGGTGTGAGCAAGTACTCCCATCACAGTTCAAGAACCAAATGATCCTGATATCTGACCAGGACTACATATGCGTCGGCAGTGGTTTCAGCGATGTTTAACACGTCGATCTTATGCGTCGGCAACTAGGCAAAGTCCATGCAAATCACCTGGTTGTGCTGCAATATGAAGGTGCGTGAAACCTCACAGACGAATTGTATTCCAAGCTCTTGCATTCTCTGTCATTCTGATCAATTCCATGGCTCCCCAGTCTCCCCTTCTTGAGAAAATGAAAAGAAAAGCCTACTGAGCGCGCATCCCATATCATTATCATATCGGTGTTTTCCTTAGTCGACGATGCAAAGGTGATAGGTCAGCTTCGGGACGCAGCACGCGACGTCGCCAGCACAGGCGGCATGCGTGGCAGACGCGCTGGCGCTGAGATCGGCATCGTTCGTGTGGGCGGTGAGGAGCGGCACCGCCGTGCCGGATGGGTTCCAGGCAGCGACAGCCTCGCTAGATTCGCCACTAACGGGCTTGAGATCGGCATCGTTCGTGGGCGGTGAGGAGCGGCACCGCGTGCCGGATGGGTTCGTGCAATGACGACCTCGCGGGCATGGTCATCATCCGCGGGTGGGCGCCGCAGGTGGAGATCCTGCGCCACCGCGCCGTATGGTGGTTCCTCACCCACTATGGCTGGAACTCGGTGCTCGAGGCGGCCGCGGCCGGTGTGGCGATGCTCACGTGGCCGACGGGCGCCGACCAGTTCACGAACGCGTGGCTGCTCGCGGAGGCCGGCGTGGCCATGCCGGTGGCGGAGGGCGCCGAGCCGCCGACTCTGTGCCTGACGCTGGACGGATGGCGAACGCCATTGCCGCGGCTTTCTGGGAGGTGGGGACGTCCGTGAAGGAGCGTGCGGTGGAGCTCGGCCGTAAGGCGATGGCAGCGGTGACGGAGGGCGGATCGGCGGGAGTTCGTACAGGGACTTGAAAGAGTGGGTACACATGCTCGCTAAGGTTCAACGGCGGAGCCAGGAAATTTGTAAGCATGGACAAATCTTACTACGGCAAATAAATACAAACAAGTCTATATACATAATATACAAACAAAATTGATAATTGTAATAAGTTTTTTTTACTAAAACATAGTCTAATACACAAGTGAACATCAATTAGACAGCTCCACTGCAGATCGCCAACTAGCCAGGGCAGGTGTAGTGCAAAATTTACTTATTTCTCTTCTCTTCCTTCCTCTCTCTCCCTAATACACAGGCATCATCCCATTGGCCTATGCCATATGCCACGCCCTCCCTTGGCTAGATCCAACTGCTCCCAGCACCCCTGTGCCCAGCCACCTCCTTGTCTTCCTTCCCCTATTGCCTCGGCCGCCCTCCCATCTCCTCCTCCTCTCTTGCCGTCTGGACACTTAAGGACTAGTAGCGACGCCGCCTCCACCATATCTAGGAGCGTCCCGAAAGTCAACGCCACCTCCATCCTCTTCTGCCTCGAACACGATGGAGAGGTTGAGGGCTACATCAGCTACCTCTTCACCGCCACTCTGCGGGCCATAGCTATTGAGGCCAAGGCCGAGGCCCCGTGCCCAAGATGGAGGAAAGCCAGCGCCTCACCGTGGAGGATGTCGAGGGTATGCACTACTACATAAATGGTCATCTGGGTCGGTTCTTTTTCGTCATCTATATCGGTTTTGGTGGCGATACAAAGTCCTTAAACAGTGATGAGGAGCGGTTATCATGGTCGATTTTCGCCCGATAGAGATACAACGTCATCTGGGTCGGTTCGGAACTCGGAACCGATTGAGAAGACAAATTATCTCTATCGGTTATGAGCGTGGAACCGATAGAGATATACATCAATCATATCAATTCCATGCTCAGAATCGATAGAGACGTCCTCCTGATCTCTATTGGTTATTAGCGTTGAACCGATAGAGATTCGTGTATTATTTCTAGAGATTCCACGCTCAAAACTGATAGAGATTAGACGTCTCTATTAGTTTTGAGCATAGAACCGATAGAGACAAATCCTAGGCTATTTTTTTAAAACAGCACCAGGAATTCACATATTCATAGTATATTCACAGATTGACAAATTCACAGTATATTCACATTCACAAAACTGTTCACTGTTAGTTTATGGATACATAATGCATAAATCAGCAGCACAATTCTCTAACGTAACTCTCCTCAGGATACATACTCAATGCAAAAATCAGGAACACAATCCTCTAACGTAATTCTTCTTAGGTAGCCCTGACGTCCTAGTAGAAAGCTCTTTGCCCCAAGCAATTGCATCTAGAGTACCACAAAGATTGTCCACTGATATAAGGCACATACTTCTTGGCACAAGAGCCATCGTTTTTGTAACCAACTTTTGTTTGAAGTATTTCCTGTTAGTTTACAAGGATACAATAAACTAGTTAAAATAATTTCAGGTGAAAATACATTAAGAAGATATGATACCACAAATATCAACAAGCATACATTGAAAAACAACATTATTTGATAGATCAAGACAAGGAGAGACCTTAGGGCTTTTCTATGTCTGCCATCATATATGCCACAGATCCCGTAACAGATGCTTTTCGATTCTCCTTATAGTTCCATAGCTTCATTAACTTTTAGTTATATCTCTTAATCCCTACAAAAGCGATCATTTTGTTGTACAAATAGGCTGTTTTGGTATATTTTCAGTTACCACGTCGAATTAAATACTAGAAACTTTATATTATCTCTAGAAGCTTAGTTTTATTTTCTTCCAGCTCTGCATTCACCCTGCGCTCCTTAATGATGAATACATAGTTAGGAGATTCAATATATTGTGATTTGTCATCTATGTCTTTTAGTTTTTGTTTTATCTCATAAATCTTTTCTGTTAACTCAAACTTTTCCTTCAATTGTTCTATCTCCACCTCAAGCTTTCATTTAGCATCCAACAGCTTTATCATATTATCGATCTTGTTTGTAGGCTCTATTTTATATATGTATACAATTTGCAGTCACTGGGATATAAATAAATATATGATGAATAATTGTAGGATAGAATGCTCTCAAGTGTCGAGCTACTGAAGGTTAGACCTTCAGCCTCGTCGCCATAAGGTGTAGGATTGCTAGAAACTAATCTCTTACCTCTACTACACCAGGGTCATATAATCAAAATTGAACTAGACAATTAACTAAGCAAATAAGGCATTGAACTATTACCTTCCTAAATTATGGACAGTTCGCCCAATCAGGTATAAAGTATTTAAAGTTAATTTCACTATTCAAATGATCAAAATAAGATTATGAATAGTTCGGCCAAGCAGGTATAATCAACAACTGACTAAACAGAGGTTATGAACAGAGCAAGCTAATCAATCATAATCAGTACATTTAGCAATAATCAAACAAGTATCAAACTAGATATTGAATACGATGATAAAGCTCAAAGACAGTGAAATAAAAGCAATACTTTCTAGCGTTAATAGGAAGTAACTCTATAATTCAAAGTCACATTCGCTACTTTAATTGTTTCAATTCATCAATAGACCCATAGCATCATTAAGCATACAACCAGTAGTAATACAATCGGTAGCGATCCACTATTCAAATGATAAAAATCAGATTATGAACAGTTCGACCAAGTAGGTATATCAACAACTGATAAAATATGGGCTATGAAAAGAGCAAGCTAAGCAATCATAATCAATATATTCAGCAATAATCAAATGGGTATCAAACTAGATATTGAATATGATGATCAAGCTCAAAGACAGTGAAATAAAAACAATACTTTTTAGCATTAACAGAAGCAACTATATAGTTTAAGGTCACATTCGCTATTTTAATTGTTTTAGTTCATCAATAGACCCATAATATCATTGAGCATACAACTGGCAGCAACCTTGGTGTAACGGAGTCGGGGAGGCGGAGGGGCGACACAGGTATCTTGGAGCCGGAGAGACCGAGGGGTGACATAGACGAGGCGGAGCTAGGGGCGCACCACGAGAGCCAAGGAGGCGGAGGGGCGACACAGGCACCGGGGAGCCGGGGAGGCCGAGGTGCGCGACATGGGCAAGGAGAGGCGAAGAGGCGCGACATGGGCGAGGAGAGAACTCCTTTTTTTTAGAGAATGGAGGGGAAGCCGAGAGGTCAAACATGAGGTGAACGCCTCGGTTTTTTGTATTTGAATGCATCGAGAGGAGAAGTCGAGAGGTCAAGCGTGGGAAAGCATTTGGTATTGCTATCATGATCGGTTCTAACTTCAAAAACCGATTGCGGTGACCATAATCACTATCGATTTTGATGTCAGAACCGATAGTGATAAATATAATATCACTATCGGTTCTGATGTCAGAATCGATAATGATGATGATGGTCATCACTATCGGTGCATAGCTATCGGTTTTGTGGTCGGACCGATAGTGATGTTTTGCACTATATTTCTCACTCACGCCGAATCATATATCACTATCGGTTTTTTCTTGAAAAGTTGAAAATCGACCCAGATGAATAGATAGTGTTGTATCATTCTGTAGTAGTGATGGTCGCCTTCCTTTGCCAGTCGTACTGTCGACCTCGCCTCCACCTGATCTCCACATCCTGACCACAAATATGAGATTTAGCCCATGCTTCGTCTCCTTCATAGTGGCTCACCACTGCAGCCCATAAACGCTCCGTCGCCATAGGCCACAGGAGCCAAGCTTGGTCGGCCCATCGTTGACCTGTCAGTCGTCGCTACTATCGTCGGTGGGGGAGGGAGACCGCGCTGGATATGGACTAAAGGAGAGGACAACATGTACATCGGTGAGGAGGTCCACCGCCGCAGCCTTGGAGCTCTCTCTTCCCTCTGTCTTTGTGTGCGTGTGTGCATGCTGTGTGAGAGAGAAGAAGGAATACAAGGGTAAAATGGTATTTGCACAACCACTTCACGGCTTGACCAGTCAATGATGGCATAAAAGGTACGGTTTCAATTTTGCAGTGGCATGCGAGGAAGAGACCACTTTGCAATGGCAGATCAAAGATCCAGAACAATTGCAATAGCATATAAATTTTTTCCCTTCAATTAACTAGCTAAATTGTTAGCACAATTGTGCTACTAAATACTACAATATTTATGTTTATATATGAAGATACATTTATATTTATTACATAACTTTAAATCTTAAAAAGCTTTTCTTCTTTTAGTTGTCATAGCCATCATTAGTTTCAATTGATCAATGTGAGAATTTCTAAATCATTTCCATGCCACGACCGCGTGGAGGCTGGGACTGTCTCCTCAGCCAAGGTACAGGCGCCGCACGGGGACGCAAGGGTGAGTGCATCCAGTGGTGGCATTTGACCAACTGGTTTTGTGAGGGATGGAGAGGGTGGCGAGCTCAGTGGTTTAGCGAGGCGAACTAAGGAGATGGTGAGGTGGAAGAAGGGTAATGTTGTCTTTTCGCGGCCCACTTAACAGCACAATGGCAAGAAAGGGCACGAAATTTCAATTCAGTGGCATAAACGGAAGACAAGTTTTTTTAGTGGTACCTTAGGGAAGCGATAAACTCTGAATGCCATACAAGGAATTTCCTCAATTAGTTTCCTACTGTTGTCGTACAACAAACTACAAACCTACACTACTAGTATAGTGCCTGTGCTAACGCTACGACGGCAGTACACCCGCTTATCAATTAAATGAGAAGATAAGTATGAATACAACACTTAATAATAAAGAGAAATTTAGAATTTTAAATGAATTTAGAAAGAAAATGGAACTAAATGGAGGTCGAATAGTAGCGGGCTCCCAAAAGATTTTAAATCAAGAAAGAGAAAGAAAAAATAATTTTGTGATCTTAGATTATTTTTGCAGCTTCCAGAGAAAACACAGCGTGCTCTCTCAGGCATGGCCAGAGGCAAGGGAGGAAGGCAGGGGTGGCGGCGGTCATGATGGGTCGGCACTGGTGTGGCGATATCGCGGCAAGACCGACACTGGGAGGAGTCACGATTGCGGTGAATTTACGTGGGAAAGATGACGGTGATGGCAGGTTACCTCAAAATCCGCGATCTTTACAAGAGGAAGCACTTGGGGATTTACGCAATGCGATGGGGTGGAGGAGAGCTCATGGCTTTTTAGCACCGAAACAAGCATATTTATGGAAACCATAATTTGGGATCAAATTAGATTGGGAGAAATTTTGGCAATAGAGCACAAAATTTAGGAATTAACACTATAGATGGAAAGAGGAGATTTGGTGCGGGATTGATGGAGTTTGGAGCTTCTTTCTTGCTTTATTGGAGGAAGAGAAGAAGCTTCTTTGGTGCGGATTCTTTGCTAAAAGAAGCTACAGGTGAGTTGCCTTCATTTTTTTAAATATAGAAGGATTTTTGAAAAGATAGCACATTAGGTTAAAATTCTATAAAAATTCTCAAAAAACTTTCGATTATTTTGTACTTAATAAAATTATTTTAAAAATTAAATTATAAATTTGCGAGAGACACAGTGCGCGAGGTCGTGACCAGCAACCTCGCTTGGCGTCAGCAAAGCCACCGATGGCAACCGTGGAGCCATTGCGGACTGCGTTCTCCGTGCCGTATTGTTGCCCCATCTCGGTTTCCTTTTCCCAAAGACGTAATGTATGGTACTTTCCTTTTCGTAACGTTTGTTTCCTTTTCCTTGATTCGGGACGTTTGTTTCCTTTTCCTTGTTGATCTTTGGAGGTGAGGAAGGTGCATTGTAGGCCACGAGGATGATTTCGAAAAAATATGGAAAAATAAAGCTGCGCTCATGACCGCTGGATCCGCAAGGAAAAAGATAAAATTAAAAAAAGTGCTTTTGCATTGGTTCGCGAGAAAAATTAAAAAAATTAGCGGCACTCACAGACGGTTGGTTCCTTAGATAAAAATGAAAACAAAATTGAGCGCTCTCCGTGCGCTGAAATTAGGCTCTATGGGGCTATATCCGTAAAAAAGTCTCGAGAAGGGTCATATTCGGAAAAAAATACGATCACAATGCCAGGACAATAAAAAATTCAAGTCTTATTTCCTTGCATGTGGATCCTATTCCTTGTTTGATTCACCCTCCTTCCAAATATATAATACATTACAATTTTGGCGATAAAAATTCAAATCTGGTTTCCTTGCATGCGGATCCTCCTTATTTATTTCCTTGTTTGATTCGCTCTCCTTCCAAATATGTAGGTGGGGGAGGTCTATTGTGGGCCACAGGGATGATTAGACACACTAAATAATGACCATCGGATGTGGATGAGTAAAACTGAGGAAAGATCAGAGGCGTTCATTTTGATGAATGCAAGTTTCAGGGGCGTTTCTTTGGGTGCACGAACATTGGGCCATCTCTAATGAGGTGCATTATTTAGGGTGGACGTAGGAAAATTTGCTTAGGTGTATTATAAAGGGGTATAGATACTCTTACCTAGACATGCTATCCAATATATTTTCTTAATTTGCACAATTATAATCTACATTCACTAAGATAAGTTGTGTGGTGTGGAACTATTCTTCATATTGTGTGAATGTGCTACTACCTCCCTTCTTTTTTAAAAGAAGCCTAGAATCCATGCAGTCAAACTTTCTAAAGTTTAACCACTAACATGTTTAAAACTGTCTATATTTGTTACATGAAAAGTGTATAATTATATTTGTCATTAAAAATACTTTCAACACATTATAATTTTATTAGTATATAATAAGATAAAGTTACAAAAAGTAACGGTCAAAAATCACATCTTGGAGACCATAGAAAGTAAAAAAAAAAAGTCATTTTAAAAAGAACAAAGAGGGTATAACCTTTGAGATATCTAATTCCTTCCATAATATATACTCCCTCCATGTCAAAATATAAGTAATTTTAAACTTGGGCACAAAAATATGGTGGTGGCTGAAATGACTTCGTTGCCCTTCAATTATTTCACATTGGAAAACATGTCTCGTTTACTCATGAGAGCAATAACGTACATTTACCAAGGGCATAAAGATAAAACAAACGGTAGAAAAATACGTAGAAATTGTAGAACGTCTTATATATTGAGAATAGTTGACAAGGCTAAAACAACTTATATTTAGATACGGAGTATATAACAGTAGATTAGTAAGACTCCTACAAAATCATGTGTTTAGATTTTGTCATCACCTTTTTTTTCTTGCTTGGCTTTTGCTCTCTCACTTTTTTCCTACAGTATGGTGCAGAGCATGTACCACTACTACAGAAAAGGTTATTACAGACGGTTCAAAAACGTCATCACAGATGGTTTTCTGAACCGTCTGTAAGCATGTGTCAGTGATAATACAACACATATTACAGACGATTTTTATATAGAACCGTCTGTGATATGTGTTAATCATAGACGGTTTGTATATATAACCATCTGTGATATGTGCTGATCACATATGGTTTTTAAATAGAACCATCTGTGATATGTTTTTTTTACTAACTCTTTTGGCAGAACTTCCATAATTAGTATCTGTTGTTCGAAATTTTATTCTCTTTAGATATTTCTACAATGACATTTACAAGGCACAACCAGTTATAGATTTTGCAATTGAATATCAAAACATCCTAGATACATCGAGGCAACAGCTTGTCTAATGAGGTTGGTCTTAAAATATGAATATTTGTAGCACTTTCATCCCCTTTTTATTCTAATGTTGATGGATTCCAAGGAAAAATCCAATTCCATCTACATTTCATCCTGAAAGTTATCATACTCTGATTTATCTTCCACTTCATCATCATCCCCGAATGTGAATACCATAGACAGCCTATTTTCACTCTGGTCTTGTTCAGGAATAGGACCAGAGCGATCCTGTTCTTGCACAAGATCAGAGTGAAAATAGACTGCCTATGGTATTCTCATTTGGGGATAAGGATGAAGTGGAAGCGATAAATCAGAGCATGACAACTTTCAGGATGAACTGTAGATGGAATTAGATTTTGTCTTGAAATCCATCAACTTTAGAATAAGAAAGGTGATGAAAGTGCTACAAAATTTTATATTTAAGACCATCCTTATTAGATAAGTTGTTGCCTTGATGCATCTAGAATGTTTTGATATTCAATTATAATATCTATAACTGGTTGTGTCTTGTAAATATCGTTACAGAAATATCTAAAGAGAAGAAAATTTCGAACAATAGATACTAATCATGGAAGTTCTACCAAGAGAGGTAGAAAAACTTTTGGTTCCAACAAGCAAGCTCGACACTATTCAGTAATCTGATTAATTCAAGATGAGCAAATAGTAAGGATAATTTCAGTAATCAATACATTGACAAGATATGATACCACAAATATCAACAAGCATACATTGAGAAACAATATTAATTATTTTATAGATCAAGACAAGGCCACCTTAGGACTTTTTCATGTATGCCATCATCTGTGCCACAGCTTCCGCAATAGAGGCTTTTCAGTTCTCCCTAAAGTTCCACAGTTCCGGCACAATGCCTATTTGTTTGACACCAATAATTAGTTGACTTCTAGTTATATCTCTTAATCCCTACAAAAGCGATCATATTGTTTTGAAAAGAATGTCTTGGTATATTATCAGTAACCAAGTTGAATTACATACTAGAAACCTTTATATTACCTCTATAAGCTCAGCTTTGGCTTCTTCCAGCTCTGCATTTGCCATGCGCTCCTTAATGATGAGTGCCTTATTAAGAGAATCAATATCTTACGATTTGTCATCTATATCTTTTAGTTTTTGTTTCATCTCATAAATCTTTTCTGTTAACTCATACTTTCCCTTCAGTTGTTCTATCTCCACCTCAAGTTTTTGTTTAGCATCTAATAGGTTTTTCATATCGTTTATCTTGTTTGTAGACTCCATTTTATATATGTGTGCAATTTACAGTCACTGGGACATATAATGTATATATGATGAATCATGACAGAAATTAAACATCTAGATATTTTTGGAATATAATGTGCACAATTCAAATCTTACAAAAACAACATAATCGAAAGGATAAAGCAATTCATACTTATTGTGTTGATTTGACATTGAATTATGTCTACTTAATAGATTAATCAATAATTGTATGATAGAGTGCTCTCTTAAGTGTCGGGCTGCTAAAGGTTAGACCTTTAGTCTCCTCGCCACAAGGTGCAGGGCTGCTAGAGACAATATCTTACCTCCACTACACCAGGGTCATGTAATCAAAATTGAACTAAACAAATAAGACATTGAACATTTACCTTCCTAAATTATGCACCATCAAAATCAGATTATGAATAGTATCTAAGTATTCTTCTAGTGTATGGGTATAGCAACAAATACAAAAATGAAAACACTATAGGCAACTTCAATTACCCATACAGACCAAGGTAATGTCAAATAGATTATATATAACAAAATATGACATGATTATAGAAATATTAGAAGTTCTAAAAACAGGGCACCTGCTTACTTAAACAAATCATATTATTAGAATTACATGTCATGTTCTTAGAATTACTGAATATTGAATATGATGATCAACCTCAAAAACAGTAAAATAAAAGCAATACTTTCTACCATTAACCGGAAGCAACTATATAGTTCAAGGTCATATTCGCTTCTTTAATTGTTTTAGTTCATCAATAGATCCATAGCATCATTGAGCAGCAATATGTACATCCAGGGAAAAAACATCCATATAGCGCAAGGGTTCGAAGGGGAGGGCAGAAGCTCATGGGGATCCAAAAATCAAATTTAAAGTTAGCATAACAACATTAAGTATAAACATGCACCTTATGGAGGGATTAAGAGCTAAGAATGAGAGGATAAGTATGAGAGGTGTGGTAAAGAGGATAAGTATGAGGCAATAAACACCGCACTGAGACATGCAAACTTCTAACAACCAAAGACAGCTGGATTCTTATACAAAAATTAACTGAACACTAGGCATGTGCCTGCACATGAATTGAAAGTTTCACAATAGCCTAAATTATAATCACTCTAGGTGCCTTCACTATAGTAGATAACATACAAACATGTGCATATCAAATTGTCTACATAAAGGGATTATAATTGGTGTAACCATTAATATATAAACCAATAAAAAAACCCCATAGACCTTACTCTGAGAAACAATATCAAAATCCACATGATCGGACTCTAAAGCAACTTACAGTAAATTCTAAAATTAAGTATAAACATGCACCTTACGGTAAATACATGTTATTCTAAAATTAAGTATAAACATGTCATGTGGATCCTAAATTGCTCACCACAAATATTATCCCATTAATCCACGAAAGAATAAGAGAGCACACATATAAGATAGCACATAGACCAGGGGGAGTCGGGGAACTAGGGGAGCATGAGGTACCAGATCGGGGGGAGGAGGCGGAGGCGACGGTCGACGACGAGAAGGAGGATTCGGCTACAGGGATGGATGATCTGGCGGTGGGGACGGCAGATCCGGTGGTAGGGAGGATGAGGAGGCTAGGATTTGGAGAGAAGGCGACGAGACGGCACGTGCGGGAGGCTAGGGTTTGGAGAGATGGTGCGCACGGTTATATTTATAGTGATGTTATCACAGATGATTCTATTATAACAGATGATTCTATAATAGAATAGTCTGTGATCTATACATATTACAGACGGTTCTCTCTTAGATCCGTCTGTGATGTGCGACTCATCACAGACGGTTCTATAATAGAACCATTGAAAAGGGCTCGCTCTAGATCTGGTGCAATTTTTCAGAACCACGAGGGTCTCTTTGCAAAATGGGTTGGTTAGGAGCTGCCAGCAAATTTGCGGAACCACGGGGTTCTTTTTGTAAAAAAACTAGTGAGAGGACCTAAACGTAATTTCGATTTTCTCGAGGTTTTTTGCCAAATGGGCTTGCTAAGGAGTCGTCAGCGAATTTACGGAACCACGGGTCCTTTTTACTAAAAACAATGGTGGAAGGACCTCTACACGATTTCGGGATTCTCATGGGCTTTTATGCAATAAAAATGACATGGATGGCCTAGTGTCGCGCGAACAGGGTTCAAAATTTCGTCGAATTTCGGCGAAATTTCAGATTTCGGACCACCCCGAAATCTAAACTACCGGCCGGATAAAAAAAAGTTTTAAAAAATTTGAAATTGCTACAGTACCCGAAATTTCGTTTTTTCTCGGCGAAATTTCGCCAAAATTTCATGTTTTTGGCTGGTTTTGAATCTTTTAAGGCCGGATTTGATCGGATTTGGTCTAATAAACCTTAGGAAAGTCATCTCCTATGAAAATTTGTTGAAAAACAGAATTTTTGAGACATTTTAAAATTTTGGCAGAAACACTGTCAGATTTTTATAAAATTGTACAAGCTTGATAATGTGTAGAAAATTTTATTTTACTATATTTAGTATCTTGGGATCATACATAAAAAATTTAAAAATAATTTAACTTAATTTGTTATCCTTAAAAAATCAAAAGCAGAATGAACACAATTGGGACAGTTACATTGTCAGAATTTTATAAATTTTCTTGAGTGTGATTATGATCTAATTTTTTTTAGAGATTAATAATTGCCTTATTACCATTATATAAAATTTTAAAAAAAATTAAAATTTTTTGTTTGGTCAATAAAATCTATATAAGCATTGAATTTCGTTTGTTATATTATATTTCAAAAATCAAAAAGAAAAGAACATAAATGGTACTGTGCCTTGTAAGAATTTTATAAATTAACTGGAGTGTGATAATAATTCAAAAATCTTATGAGAAATTAATAACTTACGTATCACCCTTCTGTAAAATTTTCGAAAATTTTAAACTTTTTTTATTGCTAAAGAAAATCTATGTATTGATCATGAGGCTTTTATCAGGACGTAGCACTGTCTGAATTTTAAAACATTATTTGAGAATTATCATCATCTAAAAATTTTAAATCAACATTAGTTTTACATCAGGACTATCCACAAAAATTTTCAAAAGTTTTTAACATGGTTTAGATAATTTTTCATTTTGTTCAAGTTTACCGGTAAGCCTTTTAACAGGGCAGTAGTACTGTTCGAATTTTAAAACATTCATATAGTTTGATCATCATCTAAAAATTTTATGAGAGCATTAGCGATACATCATAACCATGTAAAAAAATATTCAAATGTTTATAACGTGGTTTGAACCATTTTGCGTTCGGTTCAAAATTGCTGGTCAGTGTTTTATCAGGACAGTAGCAATGTTTGAATTTTTAAAAATTGCACAGACTTCATAATAATCTGAAACTTTTATGGAAATAATATCTATGTGTCAGAACTCTTCAAAAACAATTTCAAAATTTTTGGACATCGTTTGACCCACTTTTTTCCGTTGCAAAAAGGCCAAAATTTCGGGTATTTCGCCTGAAATTTCGGTATATTTCGGCGAATTTCGTTTTTTTCTGGTACAAAACGAACCAGATTTAAATTTTGGTTTTTGAATTTCGAACGAGATTTGTCCGAAATATCCGAATTTCGCCGAAATTTCGGATTCCGGCCCTAGACGGTATTTTATCCGAAAACAAAATTTGAATCCTTGCGCGCGAATTCATCTCGCTTTAAGAGATACTAGATGGGTTTGCGCGCTATGCCGCGCCGAACGGGATATGTCGGATTTCCAGAACTCCGGAGGTCTTCGTGTCAAATTGCGAAGGATCTCTTCGTAAATTTTGAGGCCCCGAGGGCCTACGTGAAAAGCTACTAGAGGGCGCTGGACCTTCTTGGATTCCGTGTTAAAGCGCGTAAGACCTCTTCGCATATTGATGCAAACCACAGGGGTTTTCGTGCAAAAGAGTTAGGGAGGATCTAAACATAATTTTTGGAGCCATACGTGATTTTACGGAACCACGAGGCTTTTTTTTTTTTGCAAAAGAGCCGATGAAAGGACCTAAACATAATTTTGAATTTTGAGAGGGACTTTTTTTGCGAAGGAGGTGAGGTGGCATGCCTAGGAGGGCTCCATTCCCATGAGCTTTATATATGTAAATGATGATAATATAAGCTTTCATTAGCTAATTGCCTATGGTAGAATTACAATCATCCAAAAAAAGTCCATATAAAACTGCCCATATATGACTTAATATGCTAGTCTCTGTTTTTTTTAAGACGCCGTTTTAGAACGAGTTCGGAAAATATTTTTATGTTTTGACCACTAATATGCATGTAAGTACTGGATTCTTCACAGGAAAATGATATTACTAGTTTTGTCCTAAAAAAAATACTTTCATATCATTATATTTTTAATAATATTTACTAATATATAATTAAAAAAATAATCAAAGATGTGTACTTGAGACTGTTATGTCCCAAATAACAGGTGAAAAGGACGAAGGTAGTACTTAAGCGAGAGAATGAAACGTTGCAACGGGAAGCTCAGGCGAACCCAATCGTGGCCTGCAAACCTCCTTGGCGCATGCCGCATGGTCTTCTCATCCATCCGTGCATGCATGCATACATGCAGGTGTTGGCAAAACAATAAGGGCCTGTTTGGAAGCATAGTATTTTTATGGTTTCTAGTCAATACCATAGTATATGAGAATACCATGATATTTTATACCATGAGGTGTTTGGTTGCCCATCAAAAAACTCTGTTTCAAAAACCATGGTATTGCTAATACTATGGTATTTTTGGAGTATTGGAAACTCCAGTCCAGACCAAAGTTTTCTCACTTTTCTCACGAAGCGTTCTGCTGTTTTTTCCTTGGCGCCGTATTTTCCCCTTCTCCCGCCACCGCTGGCGCATATTTCCCCAATCCATCGCAGGACCTGCGTCGTCGTTGCCGATGTCGCCGCCGCCGCCGATGTCGCCGCCGCCGATTCCATGCCCCGCGAGAAAGGTACGTCGTTGCCCCTCCGCAAGTATTAGCAATTGGCGGCAGCACACGTGGGCAAGGGGAGCGGCGGTGGGCGGCGGCCGAGGCGAGGCGGCGGCGGCGAGGGGAGCAACAGCGGCTGGGCGGGGAAGCACACGCGGGGCGAGGAGCGCGCAGCGCGAGGCGAGGCGGCTGCGGTAGGGCCGAGGGAACGGCGCGCACCGGGCGAGGGAGCGGCGGTAGACAGGCGAGGGAAGCGGCGATGGGCAGCGATGGCGATGGCGATGGGCGAGGAAGCGGCAGCGGTGGAATCCATATGCACTGTTTCGTTCGATGGCGACGGTTGCTTGTTTTGTTCCAATGGACAGACATGGATTCCATACTTGTTTTGTTCTGATACTTGATTTGGTCTGCTTCAAAAAATCATTAGTTGATGAAAACTACTGATACTTTTTTTTTCGTCCCAGGAACAAAGGACATGAGGGCATTATGGAATGAAACACGAACCAGGTTTTTTGTGAGCATCCTCAAAGAGTACAATTCACCAAGATATCGTGCCCAGAATGGTTGGACCAAAGAAGCTTGGAATAGCATGGCACACCGTATCAATGAGAAATTTGTATCAGCAAATTTAATAGTGTCGCAATTGAAGGACAGAGAACAAAGGCTAAAGAAGGATCATAATGCAGTGAAGCTCCTCTTGTCAAAGAGTGGATTTGGTTGGGACAACCATCTAAAGATGGCTACTACGATTGATGAAAAATGGGATGAGCTACCAAAGGAATTGCAGAAATGGAAGAATAAGGCTTTCCCCTACTATGACGGCCTACATGAGATTTACAATGGTATGATAATTCAACTACGTGTGTCAATTAAACATACCCATATCTCTCATTGCTAAACTATTTTATTTGTGTTGAATCGATAGGTAAAATAGCTGAAGGGAAGCACTGTAGGCGATCTTTGAAGAAGGCATATAAATCTGAACTCAATTTTTTGGAAGAGGATTATGGACAGATGAATACACCTAGCCCAACCATACCTGTTTTGCAAAGTACATGGGTTGATCTCCTTCATGAAGGTATTGATTTGAACATTCAAAGTGGATTTAACTATGATGTAACTCATAGTCAATATAGAGCAAGGGCTGAAGAACAAGCTGCTAGGGAGGCACAAGCTGCTAGGGAGGCACACGCTGCTAGTGAGGCACACGCTGCTAGGGAGGCACAAGCTGCTAGTGATGACATGCCCGGGAGGCAAAAAAGAAAAAATGAAGCACCTGCTGTACCTAGTTCAAAGAAATGTAAAAGAAACAACGACACTTCAATGAATGAGTTGCTTGCTTTGCGAAAAGAAGAGCTAGAGGCTTATAAGGAGCTTACGGAGAGGCAGATTCAATTAAAGCTTAGACAGATAGAGAATAGTGATCCCAACAATGATCCATACAGTATGGCAAAATGTATGGGTAAATTGAAGACTCTATCCCTTCCTCAAGCTGAGCCACTTAAAGCAATCAATTTTTTGAAAGAAGATAGAGACGCTAGAGAGATATTCATGTGTTGTGATGAGGTGGACCTTGCAGATGCTTACATCAAGGGGTCAATTTTCAACTAAAATCAGGTTTGTGCTTCACTACATTTATTTTGGATGAGTGGAACTTCTAGTTCATGCTAGCAGTTTTTTGCTTGTAAGTTCATAATAACAGTATTTTGGTTGTTTATTTTGGATGAATGGACATGAGTTTACTGTAAGAAAAAACAACGCTTCCATTTCTTTGCATTCTTACAAACAATACTAGTTATTTCTTTGAAAATGAGCAACAAAATCATTCCACATAGCCTGCGTAATTTGGTTCCTTCTCAAATTTCCTACATGTCGACGTTCATTGAGAGATAGCACGTCATCTTCATATTCCTCATCTCCATCCGGAACATCTACTATCTCGGACGGATTGACTTGCATACTGTTTTGATTAAGCCATTGATCAGAACCATCATTCTTTTTGATGAAATTGTGGAGAACACAAGAAGCAAGCACAATATCTCTCTGTGCGTCAATAGGGTAGTAAGATGCACATTTAAGTATAAGAAAACGCATTTTCAGAACACCGATAATGCGTTCAACATGGTTGCGGAGTTGTGCATGTCTTAAGTTGAATAGTTCCTTCGCATTACTTGGTCTCTGATTACTACTGGCTTGCTCTTGCAAATGATATCGAACATTACGGTATGGAGCAATGAAATTTGGAGTATTAGCGTATCCTGCGTCCACTAAATAAAATTTGCCAGTATGAACATAAAAACCATGAGCTAATGCATCATGTAATACTAGAGCATCTGAAGCCGATCCTTCCCATCCCGCGCTGACATGCACAAATTGACAATTGAAGTCACATGCAACCATTACATTCTGTGACAAACTACCCTTTCTGTTGCGATATGGATCTTGCAAACTAGGAGAAATAGTAATAGGTACATGAGTTCCATCAATCGCTCCGATGTAGTCCTAAAAAAAAGATGTTACTAACATCAGTACATAATGCAAAAAATGGTGTACACATTACTAACATCAGTCCTAAAATTACCTTGAAGTATGGCATGAACTTGGGGTTGCTAGATATATGGAATGGAGTGTTGATTGGAGGCAGTTGTATTATCTTTGATGATAATGAAACAAGAGCTTCCAGAACAATATTGAAATACCGACTAATAGTCTCACCACTATGCTGAAATCGTTCTTGCATCGAACGGTTACTTGCATTTGTTGAAAGACAAAATAGAAATATAGCCAATTGTTTTTGAACTGTAACTTCTCTACTATTTGTAAGGAGATTGTTGTCATGAAGGACCTCTATGAGCTTCAAAAAAATTTCCTTCTCCATGCGAAGTTCTCGCCTAGCCCGTACCTTATGACCTTGGAGAAGTTCTTCAACATGCTTCTTTCCCGAAAGGATGGAAGTGTGCACAGGTGTACGCTCATGAGAACAATTGCTAGCTAACCACCGGTTGACAATCTCCATTTCTTCATCATCTCTTCTCTTTCTACTGAAGAAATTTCTCCACATCTCTCGCTACATTCACCTCACAAGCTATTTCTATTTTGTGAGGTTGGCTTGCTCACCATATTTTACACAAGATACATTCATCATCTCCTCTCTTTATATACAATAGCCAAAAAAATTGACATCTTTTTTTTGTGTCATAGTCAATACTTTGATAAGTATGCCAACCAAAAAACCATGAAAACCATTTTTGTTTGTGTCATAGTCAATACTTTGATAAGTATGCCAGCCAAAAAACCATGAAACCAAACAGTTGGTAGTTCCAAGAAGTACCATGGTTTTAATGGAGTTACATAAAACCATGGTATTTATGTCAAAGCAATTATAGACCATGGTATTTCAAAACTATGGTTTTAGAAAACTTTGATTCCAAACAGGCCCTAAAAAGCTCTAGCCAGCTGTTAAATGGAATTGCTGACGTCAGGAACCACAACGTTGAGCACTGCATGTAATGTATTGATACTACACTGTATCTTCTGCACAATAATTACTCAGAAACGGCGCCTTGTTCCAAACAAGATATATACTGATAATGCAAGTATATATGTTCCAGATTCAGCCATAAATCCATAGTATATTTTAGTGATCATCGTATCTCTACCTTTATATTTCTCTGAGGTCAAGTCATCATACATCTACTAGTATAACTAGTATAGTGCCTGTGCTAACGCTACGACGGCAGTACACCCGCTTATCAATTAAATGAGAAGATAAGTATGAATACAACACTTAATAATAAAAGAGAAATTTAGAATTTTAAATGAATTTAGAAAGAAAAACGGAACTAAATGGAGGTCGAATGGGCGAAAACGGGCACCCAAAAGATTTTAAATCAAGAAAGAGAAAGAAAGAAGAATTTTCTGATTTTAGATTATTTTTTTTGCAGCTTCCACAGAGAGCACATCGTGCTCTCTGGGCTTGGCCAGCGCAAGGGGAAGGGAAGGCGGGGTGGCGGCGGTCGCGATGGGTAAGCGCTGGTGTCGCGAGATCGCCGCACCGGCGCTGCTGGGAGGAGTCACGGTTGCGGTGAATTTCGCCGGGAAAGATGACGATGATGGCTTAGGTTACCTCCAAAATCCGACGATCTTTACAAGAGGGAGCACTTGGGGATTTACGCAATGCGATGGGGTGGAGGAGAGCTCACCAGCTTTTATAGCCCCGAAACAAGCATATTTATGGAAACCATAATTTAGGATCAAATCAGATTGGAAGGAAATTTTGGCAATAGAGCACAAAATTTGGGGAATTAACACCATAGATGAAAATAGGAGATTTGGTGCGGGATTGATGGAGCTTTAGAGCTTCTTTCTTGCTTTAATGGAGAGAGGGAAGAGAAGAAGCTTCTCTGGTCTGGGCTGCAGCTAGAAGAAGCTACAGGTGAGTTGCCTTCATTTTTTTAAAATATAGAAATATTTTTGAAAAGATAGCACATTAGGTTAAAAAATTCTAGAAAAATTCTCAAAAAAACTTTCGATTATTTTGTACTTAATAAAATTATTTTCAAAAAAAATTTAAATTATAAATTTGCCGAGGCACGGCGGCCGCGAGGTCGCTGACCAGCAACCTCGCCGCGTCGGCAAAGCCACCGATGGCGATCGTGGAGCCATTGCAGACCTGCGTTCTCTGGCGTTGCCCCATCTCCGGTTTCCTTTTCCCAAAGCATGTAATGTATGGTCCTTTCCTTTTCCAGACGTTTGTTTCCTTTTCCTTGTTGATCTTGGAGGTGAGGAAGGTGTTGTGGGCCACGAGGATGATTTGGAAAAATATGAAAAATAAACTACGCTCGCCGACCATTTGGATCCGCAAGGAAAAAGGATAAAATTAAGCAAGTGCTTTCGCACGTGCGTTGGTTCCGCGAGAAAAATTGAAAAAATTAAGCAGCACTCACAGACAGTTGGTTCCTTAGATAAAAAATAAAAACAAAAATTCAACGCTCTCCGTGCGCTGAAATTAGGCTCTATGGGGCTAGATCCGTAAAAAAGTCTCGAGAAGGGTCATATTCGGAAAAAAATACGATCACAATGCCAGGACAATAAAAAATTCGAGTCTTGTTTCCTTGCATGTGGATCGTCCCTGTTTATTTCCTTGTTTGATTCACCCTCCTTCCAAATATGTAGTGCGTACAATTTTGTCCAGTAAAAAATTCAAGTCTGGTTTCCTTGCATACGGATCCTCTTTATTTATTTCCTTGTTTGATTCGCTCTCCTTCCAAATATGTAGGTGGGGAGGTGCATTTGTAGGCCACAGGGATGATTAGACACACTAAATAATGGCCATCGGATGTGGGTGAGTAAAACTGAGGAAAGATCTGAGACGTTCATTTTGATAAATGCAAGTTTCTGGAGACGTTTTGCTAGGTGCACAAACATTGGGTCATCTCTAATGATGTGCATTATTTAGGGTGGACGTAGAAAAAATTGCTTAAGTGCATTATAAAGGGGTATAGATACCCGTGCTAACGCTACGACGACAGTACACTCGCTTATCAATTAAATAAGAAGATAAGTATGAATATAACACTTAATAATAAATAATCTTGTGATTACATTGTACGTACTACATATTTGGAAAGAGAGCGAATCAAATAAGAAAATAAATAGAGAGGATCCACATGCAAGGAAATCAGACTTGAATTTTTTACTGCCCTGGTCAAAACTGTACGTACTACATATTTGGAAGGAGAGCGAATCGAACAAGGAAATAAACAGGGAGGATCCGCATGCAAGGAAACCAGGCTTGAATTTTTTACTGTCTTAGTCTCGTGGCCGTATTTTTTTCGAATATGACCATTCTCGAGATTTTTTTACGGATCTAGCCCCACAGAGCTTAATTTCAGCGCACAGAAAGCGCAGAATTTTTTTTCTATTTTTTATCCACGGAACTAGCGGTCTGTGAGTGCTGCTTATTTTTTTTTAATTTTTTCTCGTGGAACCAGCGGCCGGCGAGCGCTATTTAATTTTTATCTTTTTTCTCCTACGGATCCAGCGGTCGACGAGCGCAGTTTATTTTTCCATATTTTCCCGAAATTATTCAGTGGACGGGCACCGTTTGAATTTTTTTTTCATTTCTTCTCTCACGCTTGAATTTTTCAGCGGCCACCGAGCATTTATTTTTTTTGCCAAAATTATCAAGTGGACAGACACCGCTTGATTGTTTTTTATTATTTTTGGGAATTTTTTTACTGTATTGGCATATCGTTATAACTTTTTTCGAATCAGACTCGCAGCGATTAATTTGCGATTGTAGCCTCGAGCCGAAAAAATTCAGCGGAGCGGTGGCGCGGTATTATTTACCAGTGTCTAGACTCGAATTTTTTACTATATTAGTATCGTCGTTATAATTTTTTCTGAATCAGGCTCTCAGGCGATGAATTTGCGATTGTAGCCTCGAGACAGAAAAAATCAGCGGAGAAGTGCTAGAATTTTTTTTCCGCGATCGAGAAGCACTTTAATTTTTTTCACACCGAAATTATCCAGCGGCCGGGCAGAGCTTGGTTTTTATTTTTTTCGTGCCTGAAATTACACACCGTGCGCTTGATAATTTCGGACGTGGGAAACAAAATTCCAGCACCTCTCCGTTGAATTTTTTCGGCTCGAAGCTACAATCGCAAATTCATCGCCGCGAGAGCCTGAATCGGAAAAAATAATACCGGGCTGCTCCGTCTCTTGGTTTCCTATTTTCAGCACGTAATGTATGGTCCTTTCCTTTTCTAGGATGTTTGTTTCCTTTTCTTTGATTTCAGGACATTTATTTCCTTTTCCTTGATGATGCTGGAGGTCGGGGAGGTCTGTTGTGGGCCACAGAGATGATTAGACACACTAAACAATGGCCATCAGATGTTGGTGAGTAAAGCTGAGGAAAGATCTGAGATGTTAATTTTGATAGAGGCAAGTTTCTGGAGACATTTCGCTGGGCTCACGAATGTTGAGCCATCCATGCACTATTTGGGGTGGACAAAAAAAAATGTTTACGTGCATTATAAAAGGTTATAGATATATATACGTATTGATCTACCAGATGTACTAACGAGACTCTGGATTCTGGACTGTTGCAACCTGTAGTCTAAGTCCATTTAACCTGCAGTGCTCTTCGATCTCTTCTGACTTTTTGAGGTTGCATTTGCACGGTTGCACCAGCCCATTGCCCGTCGTCCATGGACGCACCACCGCAGACATGCGCAAGCAACGGCTGTGGCGACGGCAAGCCGCACGTACTTGTCGTCCCGTACCCGGCGCAAGGCCACATGCTCGCGCTCCTCGACCTCACGGCGCTGCTCGCGGCCCGGGGCCTCGCGCTCACCGTCGCCGTCACGGCCAGTAACGTCCCGCTTCTAGCACCGCTCCTCGCGGCGTGCCCGTCCGTGTCCACGGTCACGCTGCCTTTCCCTTCTTCGCCCCTCCTTCCGGCAGGGTGCGGCGAGAACACCAAGGACCTGCCGGCCCACCTCTTTCGGTCGTTCATGGCCTCTCTCGCCGCCCTCTGCGCGCCGCTCCTTTCTTGGTGCAAGGCCCAGCGCCATCGGGTCACGGCGATCGTCTCCGACTTCTTCACGGGGTGGACGCAGCTGCTCGCCGCGGAGCTCGTCGTGCCTCACGTGACGTTCTCGTCTTCCGGTATTCTCTACCTCGCCGTGTCGCACTCCCTCTGGCGCCACCTACCAAAAAGGCGCTGCCTAGAAGACGACAATGAGGTGGTCACCTTCCCGGAGGTACCCGGCTGGCCTAGCTTCCCGTGGAGCCACCTGTCTGGGCTGTTCCGGCAGCATGTGGCCAGTGATGAGGTGTCGGAAACGATCCGGAAATTCTTCCTGTGGAATCTGGAGAGCTCGTGCTTCGTCGTCAACTCGTTCGGGGCGCTCGAGGCCGCCTACGTGGAGCGCCCGCTCCCCGACCTGATGGCGAAGCGGGTGTTTACGGTGGGCGTGTTGTCGGATGCCTTGGGATCCTGCAACGACCGTGGCGGGAAACCCGCGGTACCTCCGGCCAACGTCGCAGCGTGGCTGGACGCGTTCGACGACGGGTCCGTTGTGTACGTCAGCTTCGGGACGCAGCACGCGATGTCGCCAGCGCAGGCGGCATGCGTGGCCGACGCTCTGGCGCTGAGCTCGGCGCCGTTCGTCTGGGCGGTGAGGAGCGGCACTGCCGTGCCGGATGGGCTCGAGGCAGCGACGGCCTCGCGGGGCATGGTCATCCGCGGGTGGGCGCCGCAGGTGGAGATCCTGCGCCACCGTGCCGTAGGGTGGTTCCTCACCCACTGTGGGTGGAACTCGGTGCTTGAGGCGGCCGCGGCCGGTGTGGCGATGCTCACGTGGCCGATGGGCGCCGACCAGTTCACGAACTCGTGGCTGCTCGCGGAGGCCGGCGTGGCCGTGCCGGTGGCGGAGGGCGCTGACTCCGTGCCCGACGCTGTACGGATGGCGAACGTCATCTCCGCGGTAGTCGGGGAGGCGGGGAAGTCCGCGAGGGAGCGTGCGGTGCAGCTCGGCCGGAAGGCGGCGGCTGCGGTGGCGGAGGGCGGGAGTTCGTACAGGGACTTGGAAGAGTTGGTGGACATGCTCTCTAGGTTTGACTAGTGCGTATTGGGTGTGTATCAATTGTTCGCATGGTTTTTTTTGGGGGTATCATTCGGATTTTGCCTTCTCCCCGTCTTCTTCTCCCTTGCTGCTGTCGGAATTAATCTTGTAACGTTTTGTCGAGTCAAGTCCATGTGTGTGAATTGTGAATGCATGTGTTAAGTGTTGGGAAACCATGTTGTCCATTAAGGTCTACGATGATTCTTTAGTCGAAACCCTAGACGACTACTATATAAAGAGGATGTGGTCCCATTGTATAAGGAATCAGAAAGCAATAAAGAATTATCTCGTTGTTCCTCCCTAAACCTGTGTCTCTCTTTCTCTCTCTGTTCTCCACTTCAGATCTGTTCGGGAACCCCGGACTATTCGATAGCGAGGTTTCTTAACACGTTATCAGCACGAAGCTCTACCGGTGAACGGATTGAAAATGTGAGAAAAGGTGAGAATCGGCGATTGAATCTAAACACTTGTTGATTTTATGCATGCATCTATCCTACGCATCTGATACTGTGTTCGTCTCGTGGCACGAAGCTACAGACGACTCGAAGCAATAGTACAAGCGTGATTACTGTTCATCCAGAAAAAAGAAAAAAAGGCAACGTCGCCTCGGTTTCGCGCCGCGCATTTACCGCCGCGAGCCCCGCAAAGACGCCGGCGCCACCGCCCCACCGCCTCGGCCTCCCGGCTCCGCCGACGCAGCGCCGCGCCGCCGCCGTCACGTCGCCTGAAATTTCTTTATCCGGCCCGGGGCGAAATTTATTCCGAAACCGAAATTTGAAACCTTGGGTTGAGGAGAGTGCACTTGAGCTTTGGACTGCACTTCAGAAGCGGTTCGAGAAGCTCAAGTACACCATCTTGCTCCAAGCATAGCAAGATTGGGTCCGCCTGAGGTTTGCGGACTACAGAACAGTGGCCAAGTATAATTCTGCCTTGCACAGAATTTGTACCAATCTCTCCTTATGTGGCAAGAAGATCACTAACGAGGAGAAGATTGAGAAGACTCTCTCCACTTTTCACCTAAATGCTATCCAGAGTGCCTGCAGCTATCGTTAGGACGCATACAAGGAGTATAACGAACTGATTGATGTTCTACGTAAGAATTTCATATCACAGCCATCTGGAAGAGGCATTGGAATAGAAGTCAATGCCAACAGCTATAAGGTGAAAAAGCCCACTCATAAAAAAAAGGGCAAGCAGGGTGGAAAAGAGAGGTTTCAGGCCTAGGAAAAATCCAAAGCCCTAGTGAAGAAAGATGACAAGGAAAAGGCGCATGCTAAGCCGTATGGACAGCATAACCAAACATGCTTCAGGTGTGGCACTTGGGGACACTGGTCAAAGATATGTCGGGAATCCAAAGAAGTGATCAACGCATATCAGGCTAAGAAGAAGGCAAAAGAAAACGCCCCAGCAGAGGCGCACTTCGCCAAGGTTGGTGATAATGATGCCATAGATGAGGATACCCCACTTGTCTCACCTTCACAAACTAGCCTGGACATCGATGCTGCAGGCAATCTTATGGCAAATAAAGAGAAAACTTCTATCGATGACATAGAAGCGGAAATTAATGCATATTTTACAGATTCCGTTTAATGCATGAATCACATTTTTCTTTTTAGATTATGGTTGTTAGCAATTTCTTCTGAATAATGAATTGTAAGCTCTAGAAGAGCATACTTCTCTCATGAATAAATATGCAATTTATTCTTTATTCCAGTATTCTTTAATTTGCAAGCAATATTTGAATTATTTTGCCACTGTTTGATTGGAATTATTTTCCTTTTTAGAAATCGTGTAGCGCTCAAATGGAAGAGATATGCATTGTTGATAGTGGCACAACAAATACCATCTTAAGAGAGTCCAAATACTTCCAGTCGATCACGAAGAACGCTGGAAAGATTACTACAATCGCTGAAAGCGATTCATATGTAATAGGCTCAGGAAGAGCCACAATTATATTGCCTATGGGTACAACTTTGGTAATTGAAGAAGCTCTTTTGTACCCTGAATCAACGCGCACTCTCCTAAGTTTCAAAGACATCCGCGCCAATGGTTTTCACATAGAAACCAATGAAGAAAATGGCAAAGAATACTTGTGCATTGTGAAGCACGCGGTATGTGGAAAAATGGTATTAGAAAAATGTCCCTCATATGAATCTGGGTTGTACTACATGAATATTCATGCACCCGAAGTGTATACATCCTTGAAGACTGTCTTTAGAAGCTCTGAGTTATTTTCTTTATGGCATTGTAGATTAGGTCATCCTGGTCTTAGAATGATGAGGAATATAGTGAACAACTCACAAGATCATGGCGTTAATGTTAAAATTTTCCCGAATCATGAAGATTTCGTGTGCCCTGCATGTACCACCAGGAAATTAATAACTAGACCCTTTATCACGAAAGTGCAAAGTGAAATCCCTGCATTCCTGGAACGCATCCAGGGGGATATTTGTGGCCTGATTCAGCCCTTGTCAGGGTTATTTCGGTACTTTATGGTGCTCATCGATGCTTCCTCGAAATGGTCGCATGTATGCTTATTGTCAACAAGAAACCATGCTTTTGCAAAGCTGATCTCGCAGATCATAAGAATTAAGAATGCTTTCCGATCATCGCGTGAAGTCCATCGAATGGACAATGCGGAGAATTTACTTCAAAGGCATTTGATGATTATTACCACCGCAATGAGGATAGCGATTGAGCACTCTGTACCGCATGTCCATACGCAGAATGTACTAGCTGAAGCACTAATAAAGAGGATTAAATTCATTGCCAGACCGCTTTTGCAGAGTTGTAACTTGCCCAACACTTGTTGGGGACACGCGATCTCGCACGCAGCTCTCATCAATTTCAGACCTTCGGCCTACAACATCTATTCCCCTATGCATCTGGTGCACGGGGTTATCCCGAAAATCTCATATCTTAGAAAATTTGGTTGTATGATATATTTTCCTATACCACCCCCTCATCGGACTGCAATGGGCCCTCTCCGCAAGTCTAGGATATACGTTGGTTATGAGAGTGCATCCATAATCAGGTATTTAGAACCCATGACTAGAGACTTGCATACAAGCCGATTCGCTGATTGCATATTTGACGAGGATCGTTTCCCGTCATTAGGGGGAGGAAATCAACCTTTGGATGAAAAATACCGGGAAATCATATGGCATTACACTGGGATCCCCGCGCATGACCCCCGCACTAATGAAGCAAATCAAGAAGTCCAGAAGATAATTGATTTGCATAATTTAGCAAATGAACTGCCTGATCATTTTTGTGATCTGAAGGGCGTGGTTAAGTCGCATGTACCCGCAAGAAATGCACCAGAGAGGGTGGAAATACCAAAGAAAGCAGAAGGTATCCCTCATCCTGTTCAGAGGCCTCAAAGAAAAAGAACAGGAAATCTGGCTCCTCAAACCCAAAGTACCCGGAGACGTCTGGAGAAATTGGGCGAGAGGACTTACCACAACCAATCACAAAAATACCCCAAGGAAAGAAGGCGAGCCAGTTGAGACCTGGCACTGGAAAGAAGCCGACGGAAAAGGCAATTCCAGACTTGAACCTTCCACTGCAGGAAGTCACCGGAAATAATGTGTGCGCACACATAGGCGATGAAAAGCTAAAGGAACTTGCTCCTACGATAGGAAATAGCAGTGAAGAGCAAGTAGAAGTGCATGAAGCACCCTATAATGAAATGACCATAAACTTTGTAATAACAGGAGAATCTCTGAATAGAGTAACAGCCAATATCGATGCATATTTTGCAAAGAAGATTGCCTCGATCATTGATCATGATCCCAAGCCTGCATCTCTCGCAGAGTGCAAGAAAATGCTAGATTGGGAAGAATGGAAAAAGGCAATCACTGCAGAGTTAGTCTCTCTAAACAAGAGATAGGTGTTTGGGCTCGTATGCCGCACACCTTCCCATATAAACCCTGTAGGTCACAAATGGGTCTTTGTTCGGAAGAGGAATGAAAACAACGAAGTTGTAAGGTACAAGGCAAGGCTTGTAGCTCAAGGTTTCACTCAACGTCCTAGGGTTGATTATGATGAAACCTACTCTCCGGTCATGGGAGGAATTACCTTTAGATATTTGATCTCAATGGCAGTCAACTTGAAGTTGAAATTGAAGCTAATGAATGTTGTTACAGCATATTTGTATGGGAACTTGGATTCGGAGATATACATGAAAGTACCGGAAGGTATTCCTATCCTGAACCAAGATAGAGCAAATAGAAACCTGTACAGTGTGAAATTGGAAAAATCACTGTATGGGCTAAAACAGTCAGGAAGAATGTGGTACAATCGCTTGAGCGACTTTCTCTGCAAGAAAGGCTACACGAACAGCGAAGATTGTCCATGCGTGTTTATACAGCGATCCCCGAATGGATTCTGTATAATTTGCATCTATGTAGATGACTTGAACATCATTGGGACGGATGAAGAGATTGAAGAAGCATGCTCATACTTGAAGTCTGAGTTTGAAATGAAGGATTTGGGTAAAACCAAGTTTTGTTTAGGCTTGCAGCTTGAGCATGTCCAAGGAGGAAACTTGGTACACCAATCATCCTACACGTAGGAAGTGTTGGAAAGATTTGACTTTGAAAAAGCATATCCTGCAAAGACTCCAATGGTCGGAAGGTCACTCCAAGCAGACCTAGACCCATACAGACCTAGAGAAGAGGGGGAGGAAGTCCTGGGAGCAGAATTCCCATATCTGAGTGCAGTTGGAACGCTCATGTACCTTGCGAATAGCACCAGGCCTGCGCATGTTTATCTAGTCTCTATATACCGAGTCATCAGCTGAGGGTGTATTTGGTTGCTTGTATTAAGTAGTATATATACGAGATGATTTAAAAAAAAAAGTTATCCATGTCTTTAGTTGCTTGAATGGAACCATCTTGTCCTGGATGGTGGGATACAAATTTGAAGAATATTTTCTATAGATACGGAATCATTCTATTCACCTAAAACAATGAAATTAAGTGGTACAAGACCATCATATCCTATTCAATCTCATTCCACTAACTAAACACACCCTTGTGTGAATAACAAAAGACAGAAAACAGACGCAAAGCTGTTGCAGCACTACGCCAAAATTCTTGCGTGTTTTCTTCCTCCAGTGTGTTCTAGATTGAATAAACTATGTGTATGTTCTCTCTAGAGCCTGGGCCTAGAGCTGCCGGTTCTTCTTCCCATCTCCGATGGCTCCACCTCCAGCGATCCATGCCGTCACCAACAGCAACGGGTGAAGTGTCTTTGGTTTGGCGCATGTCCTAAATATAAGGAAAATAAGGGTTGGAGTAGGGGTGGGTATTCGGTTTTTTTGGTTGGATTTATTCAATTAAAAAATAATTTGGTTTTTGAAATTTGACTATTGAAATTATCAGACAAAAAATAAAAAACCGAACTGATTTAATATAAAAAATTTGGTTTGGTTAAATCGGTTTTTCGATTAATCGAATCACCCTCTCATCACATAGGCACTGAAGAGGTGGTGGAGAGGCTCACCGGGCGGGCGGTTGCCGCATGCACAGGGCGGCGACGAAGGAGAGCCATGTGGTCTTGTGTAGGTGGAGAGGCTCATCGGGCGGGCGGCAGTAGCTCGAGGAGGCGGCGACTAGGGGAGAGCTGTGGCGAAGCAATTCTGTAAGGGCCCGGCCACCGAGGCGAGGAGGTCTGAGGAGGCCACAGACAGCAAGACCTCCCGAAGCCATTGGCCCGCTGCTGCCACGACGAGCCGCTCCTCCGCCGAACCACCTTCGAGAACCCCCAGATCAGCCCCCGAAACACTAGGAGAAGGTGGCAGAGGGGAGAAGCTGGAGGCTTGCGAGCGTGCCGAGGGGGGATTGAGCCGGCGACGGCACAGCGGTAGCAGGTGTGGGGATTGGGGGATTTGGGGATGGAGATGGAGATGGGAGCTAGAGATAGGGGTTTTGGGAGGGGTTGGGAATGGGAGAGGGAGAGGGAGCCAGGGAGGCGGCGGTGGAGTTGCTGCGAAGGGAGAGGAAGGGACGGTGGGAGCGGTGACGGAGACCAAGGTGGTCGAGAGGGAGGGGCGGTGTGGGCGGAGATGGAGGCGAAGGGAGACGGAGGTGAGGAGGTCGAGACTCGAGACTCGATATGCGAAGGGAGACGAAAGCGAGTTGGGCCTTCCTGTTGCAAAACGCGAGAGGGGACAACGTGACGCCACACGATAGTGCGACAACAAATTGGTTTGTTCATCTATTCGGTGAACGGGACTTGACAACTAAACCGAAACCTAAAAACCAAACAGCACGAAAATAAAAATCAATCTAAAACCGAAAAACCAAAATAATCGATTCATTCAGTTCAGTATTTCGGTTTAGGTGTTTTTTTGCCCACCCATAGGGAGGACATTTGCCGGAGTGTACGCTCGTTAGAAGGGTGTTCAGCAGCAGCACTCGCGTGACGAGGCTACGCCGGTGATAGACGCTACAAACGAGGAAGACGGTGCCCTGGAGCACGAATCTCTAAGCAAATTGCATGGTTAGAAATCTGAATGACAAGCAAAAAAAATCATGCGGATGAAGTATAACAATTTTGTTTTTTCTAACTCGTGGTTTGCGAAGACCGGAGGGATTGAGCTGGATTTCTCCCGCACAATTGTGTTGATATATACAAAAATATATTTATAATAAAAAATTGAGTTGTATTTTGATAAAATTATAATGCTTACTATTCAAAATACAATTATATATCTTATACAACTATAACAACTATAATATATATTTTATCCGAACTCACTACAATTCTTTCTCTTTTTCATATGGTTAACCCAAAGTTTTCTTATCTATCCCATAAAAAAACCCACTATTATTGACCTTCGAACATTTACGTATCAGCTCTTGTTTTACCTAGCCTTGCCTTCGAACCTTTTGGCCGAAGTGGATTGTACTAGTAACTAGTCCGAACACCTATATCCCAGTTTTATTAATTATTTATATCTTTTAGTCCACTCTAATTCCATAGTTAGTTCTTCGCAAATAGTTGTCGTTATGTACATGGTACAATTAAACATTCGAAATTTTGACTGTCAATACCTTTTTAAATATTTAAATTGTAAAAATCGTAGGTATAGTTTTGTCTCGAAAAGTACTTTTGTAATATTATAATTTTATTTGGTTTTATAAATATACTATAATAAAAATTAGTAATCAAAATTGTAAGAGCATATCGATATCTAAAATAATAACTATTTGTGACGGTAAAAGTATATATAGTAGCGTGGAGACCTCCCTGCTGTCCTTTGTCAAAATAAAAAAAGTATGGTGGTCTTTTTCGTGACTTTTCCACATTTGGCTTCAGAAGTCAAAAATATACATGCGTCCACTTAGACCATCAGAAATCACATTACGCGATATATTCAACGTTGTGTCTTTACTCTCTAGAGACGTACTACTGAGATGAGACCATGAGAAATCCCCACCTGAAGGTCTTGAACCTTTTAATCAATTGACTTTGAAGCGGAGAAAGCTGGTGAGCTATCACAGCTTCATACAGTTTCAAGTTTGATGGTTTGAGAAGCCAGGAGACTCTTCTATTTTTTTTTTTGAGATGCTCCTACGCATCTTCCTGTAATACAATTTGTATAAATCTTAAAGCAAATGATAAGATAAATAATTAATATATATTTTTCTTTTATATTTTAATATTTGTATAACTTTTAGAAGAAATGCATAAAAAGCACTTTTGTTTTTTTTTATCATTCGATTTGCGTTAAAAACCTAGCCAGAGGCCCTGAAGGACACTAGTGATTTTTTCCCAGTGTCCACCAGATTCTGTCTCCGTGTCTGTCTGTAGTGTCCAGGGACAAGCTGAACATGACCTTATTTTTTTCCCCCTTGAAACCATGAACAGGTCCTCGGGGAGTCTTGGGCGAGGTTTCAAATCTCGTTTTCAGTTGACATATCGGAGATGGCCGGAATGCGAAATTTCGTCGAAATCTCGGAATTTCAGATGAAACACAAAAACAAAAATTTAAATCCGGTTTTTTCTAACCGAGAAATCTGAGTTTCCGGCCGACATCGCGAGATCTCGGTTATTTTGTACCGAACGAAAAATGGTACAAACGGCGTCAAAATTTTTTGTGGATGGTTCTGATACATCAATAATATTCCCATAAAAATTTCAGATGATTATCAAGACTGAGGAATTTTTAAAATTCGAAAATTCTACTGTCCTGATAAAATGTTGACCGACAAATTTGAACCGAATGAAAAATGGAACAAACGACGTTAGAACATTTTAAAAAATTTTGTGCATGGTTATGACATATCACTAAATTTCCCATAAAATTTTCAAATGATGGTGAAGCTCAAGAAATTTTTAAAAATTCGGAAAGTGGTGATTTCCGAATGAAAAATGCTTAAAACCACGTTAGAAAATTTTGAAATTTTGTTTGGATGGTCCTGATGCATCATTAATATTGCCATAAAAGTTTTATATGATTATTGACCCGTAAAGTTAGAAATTTCGGCAGCATTTTGACTGATATTCGGATTTGGAAGGTTACAATTGGAAACAATCAATATATATTGGCATAAAAATAATAGTTATAAAATAAAATTGATACATATGAAAATTCATCACATATACACCATAAATATGACTATACAGGAGCACGTGAGAACTACCTGTGAAAACACGGATGATGCTAGAATGCAACGCTCAGCTCAGACCAAATACAAGAGCCATACTTGAAGAATGAGTATGCAGTATGAACATGTATTGCAAGAAGATGCATAATTAAAGGAGTAGGATCATGCAAAGAATGGACAACAATGTGTTTATGTACCTATGAGTAGTAGTACGCTTGTGGTGCAAACTCCATCTCCTCATTATCGATAATGACCTCGTTATACCTCCTCTTGTGCTATTGCTTGTATTCTTCCTAGGTCATATCTCGCGGTAGCCAGACAGACTTTCAATATTCTTAAGGAGCCATCAGTGTAGTCAAATGGCTAAGACATGCTCGATCGTCATAACTCTATCTGTGATCATACCCACTCTGATCCCATTCGTAGGGCATCGAACCGTACGCAGGATGCTCATTTGGAAAGCCCAAATGACTGGAAGACTGGCTGCTACACCATAAACCTATATCATCCTAGGGCTGTGCTGCCTGTCATCCACCCCCACCACTCATCGTGCCCTTTTTCGTACTACGGATCTGCCTCTGTGAGCCCCTCCTCGGGGCACTTCCCCCTGTTGCGATCCTCTCGGCGATTGTGGCTATGAACAGGGTTGGAGGGAGTAGTGGGCAACATCCGTCCCATCGCCACCTCCAGAGTCTGTCGCTAAGCTACTATCAGTGGTCTCCTGGTATTGCACATTTTGAGAAGGTGTGTCCGTGTCGTCGTCACTGCCGACATCAGGCTCATCATCACTTTAGGCCTTTCCTTTTCCCTTAACACGCTATCTGTCTGATAACTTCGCCAACTCACCTAAAGCACCTGCTAGCATGTTGTCGTCATCGGTAGCACGCTTCCTCTTCCCTGTGTGCGTCTAACCGACCATGAACTCGGCCCAATCTGGGAGGCTCTTCCCACCTATGCCCAATTATAAGTAATGTTAACACCGTTGTGAGATTTCGACATACATGATTACCAAGTAGTATAGAATACAATTCCATGTTACCTGTGGCCTCGTTCATCTCTTCTAGCGGGATGATGTCAACCACGAATCTTGTTGGAAGGGGTGGGTTGTACCCACTGTCCTCATCCAGTAGGGGCTCCCTACCAGACTTGGATGAATTGAACCACTCTACAATAGGATCGCTACCAGGATGCATCGCACCCTCAATGAGGCGATCGAATGGGTTATCATCCTAGGCCTGGCGGGTGGATTCGTAGTCCCACAGGTGAAGTCCAAGATTGTAGTGCACGAGCACGAGCTGTTGGAGTTTTGCATAACTTAATCGGTTCCTTAGTTGCGTGTGCACTAAGGCAAATGTGCTTCAATTGTGCTCGCAACCACTAGACGATGTACACTACGACACCAACCGTAAGGCGTACTTCTGCAACATTGGCGTCTCATTCCCGAACGCCATCCACCATTGAGCTGCAAACAAGACGACAAAAGAAAAGTGCATCAGTCAGTGCACAACAACAATTTAATAATACCTAAAATTAGGTACATACCTGCCGTCATGTCAGGATTGGTGGTGATGGACTGTGCAAGCTGGGTGGCAAACCGTTCCCTCCTAAAACAGTATACGTCAGCTTCCCATATGCCCTACACCGCGCTACTGTCCTCATAAGCTAGAATGCCTAGGGCAGTAGAGAGCGCTCCCATGTACTGGGGAGTGCTACATATATTATACGAGAACTGAGACTGGATCGAGCACAAAGGCTGCAATGGACAAATCATTGTATAGTTAGCAAAACAAATTCGAATATTGTATAGTTAGCACAATAGAAATGAACATATTAATTTCACTGACCTGCTTGCACAAACGTGGTATCCCTTATATCGGCAAACCTCTTTTCTAGGACTTGCAGGAATATCTTGTACTGCTCTCCGTCCTCCCGCAAGCGCTTGTGATACTCAGTCCGCACAATTGCATACTACATCATAACACCACTTATCGTTGGTAACTTGTCTTGATTCGTGAACCTCAATATCCTGTACAAGGGTTCTACAGCCAAGACGATCCACTCCAACCAGTCCCAAAACTCCATGTCCACGAGGTGGTCATATGTAAACTTGCCCTTGTCCATCCCAGCCCACCTGCTACCTGTCTAGTCCGGATATGTCATCCACTTCTAAAACTTTTTCTATTTTTTTGAAGAAGCTATCCAGAAAAATGAAGGTCGTGTCAAACCTAGTAGCATTTGGCCTCACCAACTCACCACCTATATGTTGCCTCATCTGTGCATGCAGATTCTTGTGGTTATACAGGAATCTGCAAATCCTCTTGGCCTCTCCCACAACCTGTTTGATATGTGGGATGTCACACACGTCTTTCAGTATAAGGTTCAAAGTGTGTGCCAAGCACAGCTGCCATATAATCCGTGGGTACTCCACTCGTAATAACTGGCATGCTTTGTTGAAGTTGGTCACGATGTCAGTAACCACTTGCACGACGTGCTCTGCACCAATTTCCTCGGCCACGACTTTCGTTATCTCGCATAGCAAGTACTTGTGGTCTTGGACCTTGCATGTGAATGAACAAGCCAGAAGTTAGTACGTACATTTCTAGTATGCAAGAGTAAAGACAAAACCGAATGTTGTACATGTGGCATTGATGGTGTTATGCAAGAACAAGACCCCATTGCAGTACATCATGAAGTTGATGATGCTCTACTGAGTAGGCTCAGTCTAAGCGTCATACATGACTATCACACCAAATGTGACCCAGTGAAAGCATCTAGGCCCCCAATTCGATTTGGTTTTGGTAATTAATGATAATTACGGTTAAAGGACTAATATTTCCCATTTAAGCATTTTGAGAATAGGTTGGTCCAAGTTTCGATGATTATGAAAACATGAAGTTGATGAAGAGAAGATCAACGCGTCAAGATAAAATGGCTAAGGTATAAATATTTAAGAACTTTTTCATAGCTTTTACCGATCTCAGAGTTTGGAGAAAAGATTGGATTGCTAGAACTAGGGCCGTACTATTAAGAGGAGTCTTGACGATTATTTTGATGTCATCTAGAGTTTAAAGGTTCAAATCTATGCTTAAGATCATGCATCATGTCATACAAAATTCAAATTGAAATTCCATATTTGTTGAAAGAAAGTTTCTGGAAGCCCGGTGCTACCGCCCATGGTAGCCCGATGCTATCGGGGAAGCGGTAGCATCGGCTCCAGAGCGGTGTGTAAAAAACCCGAGAAGGGTATTTTTGGGGGACCAGGCAGAGCGGTGCTATCGCCCATGGTAGCGCAGTGCTACCGGGCGAGCGGTAGCACCGGCCCTTTAGTTCGGTGCAAAAATTCCAGAGGGCTTATTTTTGGACAGTCAGGTGGTCCGGTGCTATCGGGCAAGCGGTAGCACCGGCCCCTCAGCCCGGTACTAAAATTTCAGATGGCTTGTTTTTTGGGTAGTCGGGCGGTCCGGTGCTACCGCCCATGGTAGCGCGGTGCTACCGGGCGAGTGGTAGCACCGGCCCCTCACCCCGGTGCAAAAATTCCACAGAAGCCCTTTCTAGCAGAGCAAAGATAAAAGGAGTCCGGTGCTACTGGACCTAGTTGGGCGGTAGCACCAGACCCTCTGCACAACGGGCTCTGGCAGTGCATTTAATGCACTATTCCAACCGTTGGGTTGGAGCCCGTTACTGCCGGTCCTACATGGGCGGTAGCACCGAAAATTCTAATTTCAGCTCATTTCAAGCTCCAATGGCTAGAAAAGTTGATGGGGGCTATAAGTACATCCCCACCTGCACTCTAGAGGCTCTCTTGGTCCTCATTGATGATATTTGAGCTCTAGCAAGTGAAAGGATCAAGTTGGCCTAGAGGGGGGGTGAATAGGCAACTTTAATTTTTTTTAATTCTTAAGAAAAACTTTTCTAAAAAAAATAGCAACAGAAAACAATTGGAATAGGAATTCAGCACAACTCAATTTCAGTAGGATCAGTATTGTGAAGAAGAACTTGAATGAAAATTGACAATAAGATGAACACACAAAGATAAACCGATATCAGGACGGCTCAGGGATTTTTTCACCGAGGTTCAGAGACCAATCTCCTACATCCCTGTTAGAGCACTTCTTCAGAAGTATTGCTCTACCAAATAACCAATCTCAACGGCTTTTGGTTTTTCACTAGCTTGACTCTTCCACCACTCCGGTGAGGTGAGTCTCGACCTTTCACAGCAATGGTGGCCTTCCACAATCCCTTTTGGATAGGTCGCACCAACAACTTCTCCAACCGTCTAGGAACAGCTAGTTTCAAGAGTAATAGACTATGCATAAGCCCTGTCTTCTTGGTTCAATAGCTAGATGCTAACTAGACTCAGCTTGGAGCAAGAATTCTAAATGTTTAGAATGAGTGTTTGTTGTTTCTGAGTTGAAGCTCAAACTCTTTGATGGAATGAAGGCTTAGGAATGCTAAAGATCAAAGAGATGTAAATGATTTGAAAGATGTCAACGGTATTCAGAATGTCAAAGATGTGTATGTGTAAAGTCTTCTGCTTTTTAGAGAACTCAAGCACTGTATATATAGTGTTTGAATAGAAAGAACCGTTGTACCCGCCATTTGCCCGTTGGGTGTATCAGGATGAATGAGACAGGTCAACTATGGAGTCACGGGCTGCCCCTTTTATAAGTATTTTAAGGTGTGTGAGTCATACCGGACTGATATGATGAAACATATGCATGCACCGGACTGAAAATGTTAGTCTGGGGTACACAAGTGTGGAGAAGTATTATTGTACCTAGTGTTACCCATTTGCGCCGGACCGACAAAATCAGTCCGTCGTATACATGTACTGGTAAAGGTAAGTTTGTGCCGGACCGACAAAATTGGTCTAGCGTAGACATGATTTGTTCTATTTGGATACCAGCAAAAATAATGTTTGCGCTGGACCAAAAAAGTTGGTCCGGTGTAGAAGGGAAAACAGCTGGTTTTACCAGAGAGAATCACGTTTGCATCGGACTGAAAAAGTTGGTCTGGCGTACACTTAAAATTCGGTCCGCCGTAAACGGCAAGTTCTCGGTTAAGATTTGAGTAAAGAAATCTTTAACGTCGGACTAGAAATGATGGTCCGGAGTGAAAAAACAACATACATCGGATTAAAAATAAGGCTAAATTCAGATCGGTCTGGTGTGAACGGTGTACGCTCGGTTAAAATAAATCAGAAGAGAACTCTTAACGCCGGACTAAAAAGTCGGTCCAGCGTACATAGAGTGCGCTCGGTTAGAACTTGAAACTTGATCTTTCATCGCCGGACTTAAATGAAGTTGGTTCGAAAAAGAACTCTTTTTGGCTAAGAGAGGGAAGATTTGGATTTTTGAATGAGAGATATGAAATGGCCTATGCTCCAAGTAATCTTAGTGATTTTTGCATATGATCCAATATTATTACTTGTGTATAATCCCTCTTAATAATACGATTATTCTAGCTATATGGCTTGAATCAACTCCCAAGCCAAAACTAAGAATAAACTCCTTAGCCTTGTTCTTCAAATATAGCTGTTGTCAGCTTATACTGAGTATGCTTCTTGATCATCAACACCAAAACCTACATAATAAGCAAAACTAAAAAATTTAGCACCGGCCCTTCAGTTCGGTGCAAAAATTCCAGAGGCCTTGTTTTTGGACAGTTAAGCGGTACGGTGCTATCGGGCGAGCGGTAGCACCGGCCCCTCAGCCCGGTGCTAAAATTCCAGAGGGCTTGTTTTTTGGGTAGTCGGGCGGTCCGGTGCTACCGTCCATAGTAGCGCGGTGCTACCGGATGAACGGTAGCACCGGCCCCTCAGTTCGGTGAAAAATTCTAGAGAAACCCTTTTTGGCAGAGCAAAAATAAAAGGAGCCCGGTGCTACTGGACCTAGTTGGGCGGTAGCACCAGACCCTCTGCACAACAGGCTTTGGCAGTGCGTTTAATGCACTGTTACAACTGTTGGGTTGGAGCCCGTTACTGTCGGTCCTACATGGGCAGTAGCACCGAAAATTCTGATTTCAGCTCATTTCGAGCTCCAACGGCTAGAAAAGTTGGTAGGGGCTATAAGTACATCCCCACCTGCACTCCAGAGGCTCTCTTGGTCCTCATTGATGATATTTGAGCTCTAGCAAGTCTTCTTCTCTTCAAAAGTGCATTCAATTTTTATTTGAGAGAGTAAAGAGCAAATTTTGAGTGTTGTATTTAGTTTGAGCCTTTAGGCACTCAAATTTGACCTCAAGCAAGCGTCAAGGCTTATTACTCTTAGAGCTTGCCGCCTCCTAGACGGTTTGGAGGCGATTGTGCGTGGTGAGCTTCTCATCGAAAGTTGTGAGAAGCCCAGGTAAGTTGTGAAGGCCGGAGTTCGCCTACCCGAAGCGAGGAAGAACTACCTTAGTGATCAGGGAAGGATCAAGCGAGTGGAGTCAGTTTGAAGTTGTTCAAGTCACCTCAACGTGGAGTAGAGGAGACTGGCAAGTCTCCGAGACCACGGGTCAAAAATCTTGTCTCTTGGCCTCTTGTGATTTGCATTTACTCCTTTAGTGTTTAATTCAATTTTTTAGCCTTGCAAGTACATTATTTGTGCTTAGTTTTCATTTTGTTCATACTTGATTTATTAGAGAACTTAGTTGAAAAATTGAAGAAAATCTCAATTCTTGCTTAGTGTTTTAATTATTGTTTTTAGCTAAGAAAATTTTAGGAACCTCCTATTCAGCCCCCCCTCTAGTCAGTTATCCTTGATCCTACACCCAGTCGTCCCTGAGCTTTCGAAGGTACTGGACAATCTCCTACTCGTTCTCGTCGAGGTACTTCCTATCAATCTCGTGACCCCGTGGTGCACGAACTCCTAAGCCTAACTCCTGTATCATCTTGAGTGCACCTGTCCGTCGCAGGTATAAGAGGTTAGTACAAAAATCACAAGAGTTGTAACTTGCAACCATACGATTGTTTCATACCTGTGAAATACAAACACTCGGCCTTCCTTCTTGGAATTGCATTAGCATGGAACCACTTGGACCATACCCTCCCTATTTTCTGCCTCATCCTCTGCTTGAATGCAATGTCAATACGGGGATGTTGCGGGGCACCACTCCGTGCAAGGTCAACATCGATGGAGATGTGGTTTTCCTGTGTCGATTTGGACCTACTGAACATTTTGCTGAGAGTGGATTGGGCCAAGGGCCTCGCTGCACCACTTTCAAACCCTGATCCTGGGGGTCAAACCTTGGCTCCTAAGATAGGCCTCTTCTTTCGAGGCCCTTATGGCCATCTTGAGCTGCTCCTGCTCAGTACGGTAGTTTGTGGTCAAGGTTGCACAATCATCGCATGCCTTCTCTTTACGAAGGCACACTGCCTCCTTCTCCTTGTTCTCCTGACCTCCACGGAAGTCCACGAGCATGGCTGGCCTAACCACTTTAGGCATGCCTGGGTAGACCTTCACATCGTTGACGCGGCTAGACAGATGTTCCTTCAGACGAGTCACCTCTCCACACTTCATAACATGCCTATCTAGTTGCACTTCGACCCAGACTGTCTGATACGCTCCCCATACTCTCATACGATACTCGCATGATTTGTCATCACGACAACCTGCAACGGAACACAAAAGATGCCAATGAGGCAATGGATCAACAATGAAAACATTATTTGTGATAACTAAATGCAAAGTATCCATTAACATCATCTTGAAGAATTCCAATGGAATGAACCAAAGCTCACACATACCATTAAGCCATTTACACGTGCTTGCTGCTCAAACATGCCACTAACACATGCTAGTTATTGTACATACTAAATATGAAAAGAGCATACTAGCTAGTCTTTAACATGGTGAATTTATGTTGCTTTTGACAAATGTAGTACTGCATGAAGTAGTAGTGTACTGGTTTAATTAGTTGATTCAGAACTCAGAACCAATGTTCCTTTTTGTGCTACAAGGAGTAGCTATACTTGATTAGTAGAGTGGCATCCATTTTTTTTCCAAAATATGACACAAACCTCCTACTGTAGATCAACACCTAAAATGACATTATATTATTCGCCATGCTAAAATTGAATCTGTCAATTTATTGCCAAGATAGACAAACGATCGTGTGCACTGCTAGCAAATGCAAGACATTTTTTTAGTCATACACCCAAATACACCAAATTTGCTAGAAAAACGATTGTGCTGCACTCATGAAATTTTCAACACTAATACACCCAAATACATCAAATCTGGCCTACAAATGTCAAAATCTGGCACATATACTCACTAATCCAACACAACATACCGAGATTTCACCCTAAACGAACGAGATTTCGCTCGGAAAAAGGAGATTTTAATCCCTCAAATCTCGGTAGAGAGGTCGAAATCTCGCTGAAAATAGCCGAGATCTTGGTGAAGTCAGACGAGATTTCGCGTCTTCTAGCCGGAGAAGACCGAACTTTGGTCGGAGTTGGCCGAATTTTGCTCGGAGGAAGCTAGAGACAGTAAGGGCGACAAGGCTATGTCACTGGAGCTGGTTGAGTGCGAGAGTAAAGTGAGTGAACTGTGCTTTGGTCGGAGTTGGCCGAATTTTGCTCGGAGGAAGCTAGAGACAGTAAGGGCGACAAGGCTATGTCGCTGGAGCTGGTTGAGTGCGAGAGTAAAGTGAGTGAACTATGTAGGGAGTGAATGATTGAGTGTGCATTAAAATCAGTGTGAATGATATAGATAAATGAATTAATTCCTCAATGTACTTACACAACACCAGGTCTAGCCTAGTGGTAAAGTCAAAATCAGTCAAACAGTAGGTCTCGGGTTCGAGTCACAACCACGGTATTTTTTTGCAAGTTTTTTTGCACTGTTCTGAGAACGCAAAAAATTTGAAATTTTTTGTGGCTAGTCGTGAAGCATCCATAATGTTTCTATAAAATTTTTAGATCATGATCAAATCTAACAAATTTCCAAACATTATGACAGTGCTACTTCAAATTTTAGAACTTTAAAGTGCATGCTTCTATAGATTACAATTTTTGATTGAGCAATCAAAATAGGCTTAAATTTTTTGAAACTTTTAGAAAAAAAATTATAAAATTCTGACACTGTTACTACCACATTTATGCATATATTTTTTATTTTTTAAAGATAACAAATAAAGTTAAAATATTTTGAAAATTTTTATATATGATGCAAGGCTTATTTGTATGGTAATATAAATTTTTCATAGCATGATCAAGCGTGTACAATTTTATAAAAATATGATAGTATTTCTGAAAATTTTAAAAAATGTCCCAAAAATACGGTTTTTCAACAACTTTTCATGAAAGATCACATTATTAAAAGTTATTGACCCAAATCCGGTCAAATCTGGTCATCCAAATTCAAAATCCGAGCCAAAAATCGAGATTTTGGCCACAAATAGCGAAATATTGCTAAAATTAGCGAGATTACTCTAGGATTTCAAATTTTTTGAATCTTTTTAATCTAGCTGGCATTTTGAAAACTTTCCAAGTCCAGAATCTGAGATCTCGGTGAGATCTTGCAAAATTTTGGTTAGATTTTTATCCTCGATCTTGTACAAGGTTTTAAATCTCATTTTCGGCTAAGATCTCGGAGGTTGTCAAAATTCAAAATTTTGCCAAGATGTCAGAATTTCGAACAAATTCTAGAAGAAATACAAAAACAAAAATTCAAATTAATTTTTTTTACAAAGATTTGCCGAGATTTTGGTGAAATTGAACAGAGTAAAAAAATGATTCAAACGATGTTAACATTTTGAATTTTTTTTGAAGGGTCCTGACATACTATTAATGTTCCCATAAAAATTTCATATGATTATCAAGCATGAGGAATTTTTTAAAATTCAGAGAGTGTTACTGTTCTGATAAAATACTGTCCGACAAATTTGAACCGAATGAAAAATAGAACAAACCACGTTAGAAAAATTTTAAAAAATTTACATGGTTTTGATGCATCACTAATATTCTCATAAAATTTTTATATGATGATAAAGGTTCAGGAATTTTTTAAAATTTGGATAGTACTACTATAAAGCCTTACTAGCAAATTTCAACCAAATAAAAAATAATTTAAACAACGTTAGAAAATTTTTAAAATTTTGTGCATAGTCCTGATGCATCATATATATTTTCATAAAATGTTCAGATGATTATCAAGCTTTAATAAATTTTAAAAATTCTGACAGTGCTACATCCTAATAAAAGCCTCATGATCAATACATAGAATTGCTTGAGCAAACAAAAAAGTTTTAAATTTTTTGAAACTTTTATAAAAGGGTTCTGGATCAATTTTTAAGCTCTTATAAAAATTTTGGAACATAATCATGCAACAGTAAATTTATAAAATTCTTAAAATGGTACTGTACCATTTGTGTTCCTTGTGTTTATAGATAACAAATGAAGTTCAATACATCTATAGATTCAATTTATCAAACAAATAAAATTTAAATTTTTTAAAATTTTAGAGAAGGCTTCTTATACAATTCTTAAGCTCTCCTAAAATTTTTGAATCATGATCACACTCGAACAAATTTATAAAATTCTGACAAGGTTACTGTCTTAGTTATGTTTATTATATTTTTGATTTTTTAAAGATAACAAATGAAGTTTAATTATTTTGAAACTTTTTCTGTTTGATCCTACATTTCTAAAGATAGTACCATAAATGTTTTAGAGCACGATCAAGCTTGTAGAATTTTATTAAAATCTGAAAGTGTTTCTACCAAAATTTTAAAACGTCTCAAAAATTCGAGTTTTCAACAAATATTTATGGAAGATGACTTTCTTATGGGTTATTGGGCCAAATCCTGTTAAATCTGTTCAAAAAATTCAAATTCTGATCAAATTACCCGGTCGGGATTTTGGATCCCGTCCCCGTCCCGGAATTCGAGATCTCGACCGAGATTTCCGAAATCTCGTCGATTTTTGAAACCTTGGTCTTGGACCCTTCTAGTCCTTTGGAGTTTGGTCACTCGATGGTCGAGTCTCCAGCACAACTCGTCGGAGAAAAAGATCTCACTTTTTTCCCCTAGCACATTGGATCCGCTCTCAACCACAGAAGTAATTGTAGATGACTGGCCACACATCTATACCGCGATAGTACATTTTATCACGGTTAACATGATGGCCCAGAGCTACCGCGTAGCAGGAGCTCGGCAACAAGTGTAGCAGATAGCTACCGAGCTTCCTTTGCCTCGGTCGGAATGTAAAGGATTAATTAAGTGATTAACTAAGTGACACTTAATTAAATCGGTATGTTCTGCTGAGCTTCCCTTCCTCGGTAGGATCCTCGAGTGTCTTGCCTACATTCCGCGATCGGAAAATAGAATATTTTTGTAAATTTATTAAGAAAAAGACTAAATTTGAAAAAGAAAACGTCTGACTGTAGAAAAGCGAATGCTTGTGGGTGAACGGATGAGGACAAACCCAGTATGACACGCAACCTTGGGATTCTGGAAGCAAAGAAGGACTGCGACTACGCAACCTTTTCTTTTCCCAAGTGGAACATGGTAAAAGTGTTAAACTGCGACCTCAATTTGTGTTATTTTCCACGGTTAGTCCACAGACGTCTGGTGCGCCCTCCACCAATCAGCAGCGCATTTTGACGGCGTGCTAGCTGAATAATGCTTTGAGAAAGTTTGGTCCAAACCAAACCGAACCATGTCTCTTTTCTTTTTAAGATGAAATGAACTAACACCAACCCCAAAAGAATTGAGGTCTAACACCATCCCCCGAACTTTCAAGGGTTATTCACCGTCTAGAATTGAGATCCGTTGACAGTTGCTTTCAAAAAAAAAAGATCCGTTGACAGCTGACAGTTCAAATCAACCCCAAAAGAAATGCACTGCACGCAGACCACCAAACACCAATACGCTGTAGCTCTATCTGAAATACAGGGATTTAACGGGAAAATAGTTCAAATTTTGTAAAAATCAGGAATTTTTTCGCGTTTCAAACAGAGCCTTGAATAATTCAGATCCAAAGAAGTCGAGTGAAATGGGCTTCCCTCACTCTGTGAACAAACAACAAAGTACTCGAGCATACTTCTTTGAAGAATCCTCGTGCCAGCGAGGACCGAGCGTAGCAATAAAAACAGGTCAGGCTCAGGCTCGCCTGGACTCGTATGTGAAGTTCTTATACTAGCATTCTGGTTGAATTTAGGCCCTATTTAGAGCGATTAAAGCCGGCTTCGGTTTCTAAAAATCCAGTAAACCCTTCTAAATGGATCAGTTTTTAAGTGATTTTTTGTATAAGCTAGAAGCCATATATGGGTCTGTTCGGGGAAGCTGTAGCTTTTCTGAAAAACTATTTTTTTTTTTTTGCTTTTTGGACTGAAAGGGGTTTTAGTTTTTTTATAAGAGATCGTTTGATAAATAGCTAATTTCCCTCAACAATAAACTGCAAAAGCAAGTTTAGCCTAACTTTCAACTTTTGGTTTTTGCTAGTTATATATGACTTCTAGCTTATATCAAAAGCCGTTTAAAAGATGAGTTGTTTGGGGTTTACTGGTTTTTTAGAAGTTGAAGCTGGCTTATAACCCTCCAAACAGGATATATAACTAGCAAAAGCTAAAAGCAGGGTAAGGCGTATTTTTACAGCTTATTGTAAAAGAAAATTAGCTATTTGTCAAATGATCTCTAAAAAAATTACAACTGTTTATCAACACAAAAAATTGAAAGATAGTTTTTTAGAAAAACTACCACCGCTATACAGACCTTAATAGCCCCGGAGCAGATCTTAAGGTATTATACCCACGTTATCCGATCAAATCAATGATAACCCAAGTACAATCGACTAAGGCTCTCCAAATGCACTGTTGAAGCGAAACGTATTTCAGTAGGTTGGGTTGGGCTTGATCTTGGGTTAGTTTGAGTTGGACTTTGGTTCATGGAGGAGAAAACTCTTTTGGAGTAAATTTTGGTTTATGACCTGAAGTTAGACCATCTTCCAGGCTTGGACCTAGCCTGATCGACCCAAACAATTGGCCCTTTCATAGCCTAGCTAGATCCTAGGGCCTTATGCCCGAGCGGATAGTGCTCACTGTTTAGAGCAAGTATAATAACAAAGTCAACTACTGACTAATAGTAAGCTAAAAACCAGTTTGTACAATAACTGTCTCTAAAAGTTATCTTTAGATATTGTGCAATAACTATATTTTCTCTCTTATACATAAATGATCTACCTATGCTCTCGTGCAAAGTTGGCTACTAAATAAAACCCAGCTCTCTTCTCTCTCCTCTTTTCTCACTCCTCCACATAGACTAAAGCTGATATGTACAGATTAAGAATCAGCTAACGTGACCTTATTTTACATACCCTTAATCCACACGACGGCTCCACAGTTGGCTTTCAAAAAAGCTCTCTTCCTCGTTTAACTATGGAGGCCGTCCTCTCAAAAAAAGAGGAAGAAAGAAAATTGTGGAGACCGAGAGCTGCTTAGGAGCTAACTATGGTTGAAAAATCACCGCTAAGTTTGCCTTTGCTCGGAAGGAGAGAGATTTGGGCAGCCAACATAACGGCCCATTTAGAATAAAAGAAGTTTTTTTTATAGGAAATACGTCCGGACGTCCGATACTATTCGTTTCATCGGACGCTCGCTGCAACATTTTTTTCCAACGTGTGCAACATTTTTTTCTCCGCTCATATTTTTACTATTATCGAAGGAAAATGTTTCATACGTGGGAAAAAAATGTTTCACGCGTAGGGAAAAAATGTTGCAAAGCGTCCGAAAAAATCAGACGTCTGATTGCTAGCAATCCCGTTTTTTTATTCCTGCATGAATGAATTGTTTCTACCCATCACCTAAAAATTCATGCATTCCAAACGGGCTTAGCATAAACAAAGGGTAAAATCCTGGATGGGTCATCGATGGTATGTAAACCGAATTAACCGACCAATCTAAGCACCATTCATAGACAAAAAAACGACGCACAGGGACGAGTATGAATCCATCTGCAGCAATCTGTTGCTCTCGTTGTCACTCCTATGCCGCTGCGACGGCTTCCAGCTCCTTCAGTATCCTCTCCAGGCCCACCCACGAGCTGGCGCCTTCCTCCACCGCCTCCGCGGCGACCGCGGCGTGCGCGCTGGCCTCGGCCCTCACCTCTGCCCAATTCGCCCCGTCCACAGCGTCCGCGAACACCCGGGAGAGCACCACCGGGTCAGGCACGACGCCCTTGCCCTCCGTGGCGCGCACCTCGTGTCGATGAACTGGTCCGCCTTCATCGGTCAGCACCGCGTGTCAATGAACTGGTGGTTTGTACATGCTCCCGAAGCAGACGTACAGCACGCGAGGGGAAAGCGCCGAGCCAAGAGGAGCTCCTCTGCTTCCATGAACCTCTCCCCTCTACGGCAGCCGGAGTCGGCAACCGGGCCGACCGCCCACACGCTGCCGTGACGGAAGTGTTGGATTAATAGGACATGGTCCGAACCGAGTAGGATTACGGGAGAGTCTATTTCTGATTTGGCTACTTGAATCCGTTTCTGATTTTTAGAATTGTAGGTCAAAAGTACAAATTTATAGATAGTCTTGAGGCTTGTAAGAATGGGAAAAGAAAGTGAATAAGAAAATATGCTAATTGTGTTGTACCATCAAAATACTTGTGTTCGTGATTTTTGTCGTTGTACATGTGTGATGATCCAGAGCTAAAAACAACAATTGGTATCATAGTGATGGCCTAATCTTGGTATCACACTTACCCTAGGGGAAGCCACCACTATTGTACCTCGGGGCAGGCTATCGACGCTGAGCGATGCAGTGTTGAGTGGAATCCGATAATGCATCGAGCACGGCTACGACGTGCATGCGACTCCACGATGAGGAGATAGTGAGGTAACGAACCGTCGTTGAGGTATGCATTGTACACAATGTGTGGTGTACGTATGTATGTGTATTCAAGTCAATGTGTTAGTGTTCTATATGTGCATAAGTACTTGTGGGTGTTTGTCCAAGTGCTTGTATGTGTAAAACTCTTATCCATGTCTCCGTGTCGTCAAAGTTGTGTCACGAGCGGGGAGAATCGGCGTGAGGAGATGTTGTACAATAAGTTGTCTTATCAACGGCAAAGAGGTGACAAAGATGGCATGAAGGCCATCGTTGTAAGAAGAGCTGAGGTCGGTGTGAAAAGATGACATTAGCGGTTATCTTCGTGTCTCGTCAAAAAGACAATGAAAGCTAGGCATTCTCATGTCAATTGTGTCCACGAGATATTGTGTGTGATTAAGTGAGTTCTTGTGCGAGTTGTGTCCATAAGATAAATGTGTGTAAGTTCCTTCAAAGATGTCGTGTGCATCTAAAAAGATCATGCTACACGAGAAGATCAAAAGAAAGCCGCTACATGTGCCAAGGAAAGTACAAACGTTGAGGATATGTGTTCTCCATCCTAAGTTGAGTTCGTGGGAGATGTGTCTAGTATGTTGAAGAGATGTGTCGGCGTTTTCGAGCGCCGGCAAGTAAATTTGTAAGTCTAAGGGGTCGCGCGTTCCACTCCCGAATGGTTAGACTCGTGAGTCCAAGATGTATCTTGGTTCGGTGAAAGTCCCTACTCGATTCGGATGGTCGATTGTATTGCTTTGCACGACGTTTCTGAGATGAGAGGCGCTAAGTTACCTAAGCTCCTCCTATTCTTCTCTCTTTTTCCTCTCTCCCGACTGTTAGTCCCGCCTCCTTTTATACGAAGGAAGGGCAGTTACATCGAGAGTCGGGGAAGGGCGAGGCGACCTATGCTAGGAGCTCGTCCTTCGTCTCGTGGATGAGTCGCCACACGTCTTGCCCATCTTTGGGTCGGTAGCTTTGGTGGTCGGGGTTAGGTATTCTTGGAAATAGCGTACTTGCCTCGTGATCCTTACGAATCGACGTTGCGGTGCGTGGCGTTGGCGCCGCCTCGAGGAGCGTGCGTCAGATCTTGATCGGTTGATGGGCCGGAAGCTTTGTCTTGGCGATCACGGACCTTCTTGGGAAGGAGCCACCGCTTGTATAGTCACTCGATTGACCTCGTTCGTAAGTGCGTGGCGGTAGGTGATGAGGGCTCGACACGCGCCCTGGCGTCCGTCACCTTGGTTCGGTCGAGTCGGAGATCCGCCCGCCAAGGGGTCGGAGCGCCGTGTCGATCGAGTCGCTTCCTGGCCGGGAGCGGATGTCTTGTGTGGTCTCGCAGCGATCGGTGGTGGGCGGCGCGGCTGCTGGGTCGAGATGTGCTTGAGGCCGGCTCGTTGCTTCGAACGTTGGGGTACCTCATATTAGTATTCGTCAAGATGTGTTTGTCGTCCTGAGTCATGTCCGTCGAAGATGAGTCCAAAACATTGAGAAGGTGTGTTCGTCGTCTTGTGTCGAGTAAATATTGAGTAAGTTGTAGTTGAGACCGAATGGCTCAACAAGTTAGAGTTGTGTCAGATACCTCACGCAACCAAGTCTAGATTAGGGGGATTGTTGGATTAATCGGACTTGGTTCAAACCGAGTAGGATAAGGAGAGAGTTTGTTTCTGATTTAGTTACTTGAATCCATTTTTTATTCTTAGAGGTGTAGGTTAAGGGTATAAATTCATACGCAATCTTGAGGTTTGTAAGTATGAGAAAAGAAAGTGAACAAGAAAATAAGGAAATGAGCTAGTTGTGCCGCACCACCAAAATACTTGTGTTGGTGAGTTTTCGTGCTTGTTCTTGATTTTTTGCTGTTGTCGTACATGTGTGATGATCCAGGGCTAAAACCAATAATAAGCACCGGTTCAAGTACTCTAAGAACTTGCTCTCCATCGCGCCAAACATGTTCACCACGACGCCCCAAGCTTTAGAGTTGAGCAGGAACCCTTCCCTCACGAGCTCCCAGTCTAGGTCGCCGGGGACGTAGCTCCTCTCCACCGACAGCACGTGTCCGTACAGAAATGCCATGCGGGAGAGGGTCCAAAACAACAAAACTGCTCAGTAGGAGAGCGGAAGCGGGAGGGTGACAAGAGGGGTGGATGCGAGGGAGGGAGAGAGGAGCGAGAGGTTGGAGGGGGTGACGGCAATGGTAGGGGGACACGGTGGTGGGTGGAGAAGCAGTGGGCAAAGTCTAGGAGCGACAGGAGGTGGCCCTACGCGGGGAAGGGGACGACGAGGATGTGTGCACACCGTCGAGAGGGCGTGGCGCCGATGGGCACGACGAAGAAACAAAGGATTTTGTTGAGTACGTATGGTGATGAGAGAGAATATAAGAGGGTATTTTGAGTACCGTACGAATTTGTTTTCTATTTACGGTCAGAAGACCTGAAATTAGGCTTGAAGCTCTCACCTTACAATGAGTCAACTACTGATGGCTATTGGTCACGACTACTGCAAAAAAGTGAAGATGACTCTTTCTATTTCTCACTTATGTACCCTTAAATATGTACATGTAATTAATAGACTATAGTAAAGATCTATTTGTTTAGACTTAAACACCAAACGAATGAGTGGCTTTTTAATTGGAGCCACTTTCTAACTATAAGTTAAAAGCTATAAGAGAGAAGTTTTTTTTACTTTTGCGGGTTGAGAGTTGCCCTTTGCCATTGAAGTTCAAGTTATTTACCCAACCTTTACTAGGCTATAAAATATCTTTCTTCGAGCCCTATGTCCCATTTCCTAACCTCCTCTTTCGCTCCTACTGTGTGAAGGAGAGGGTGGCGTCTCCCTCGCGAGTTGTAGTTGAGACCGAGTGCCCACGTCGGCGACCAGCGACGGCGATCACCTCTCTAGTATCGTCATCCTACTCCCCTGCGCCTCATCCACCTCGCCCCCGATACGCAGCCTGTGCCCATCGTCTGACACCTCCGTTCTCCCTACACCTAGGCTACAGACACTATCGTCCTCGACCACTCCCCCTAGCCGTCTTCCTCTACTCTCTTAGGCCACCGTCCTTGACTCCTTCCATAAGGCTGCAGTCTTCTCGCCTCCTCTGCGTACCCGACTCCATCCTCTGCAACGCCTCCTCTAGGCTACGCCGCGCCAACAAAACAGCCATCCTCCATGGTGCACCTGACATCTCCCGGCCGCAGATTGGTCTTCTTCCCCAACTGTTGACACCCCTTGGCCTCAAAATTGCCAGATTTGACTTCCTTCTCACCATTGGTTGCCATCTTGGACATCCACACCTCCTGTCGCCCCGATTCACTTGTCTACGACATCTTCCCACAATCCCACAACCCATTAGTCCCGATTAGAGGTGGGCGTCGTACCATGCAGGGTCGGCCCGGTACGGGCCCATCGTGCTTCGTGCCTGAATCGTGCCAGGCTGCGACGGACTATCGTGTCTGCCGTGCCTTGCTGTGCCGGCTCACTTTTGGTGAGACTAGGCATGGCTCATTTGTATTTCATGCCTGCTTCATGCCGTACCGGCTCAGATCCGGCCTATTTGCACTATTGCAACGAGAGAAAAGGAGCCGGAGATGCACGATGCTCCTTAGTACAAAGATTTATACATTGCAAGAAGCTGCTCTCTCACCCATTTCTCTCAATCTCTCTCAGCTCTCTCCCCTCTCTCGCCTGTCTCTCTCAATGTCTCTCTCTCGGCTCTCTCTCAGCCATTGCTCCCTCTCTCAGCTCTCTCCCTCTCCCTCGCTCGTCTCTCTCAAGCTCTCTCGCCTATCTCTCACTCTCTCTTTTGCTTCGATCAATCTCTCTCCCCTCTTTCGCCCGTCTCTCTCGCCTGTCTCTCAATCTCTCTGAGATCTCATCCTCTCCTATTGCTCCCTCTCAGTTCTCCATCTCTTTCGCCCGTCTCTCTCAATCTCTCTCTGTCTCTCTCTCTCTCTCACTCACCCGTTACCCCTCCCTCTCTTTTCCCCTTTCCCGGTGAGAGGAGTGGAGAGAGCTAGACACGGTGTCGACAGAGGATAGGGAGAGAGAGAGGGACTGAGAGAGTGACAGCGAGCCGAAGAGAGTGACATAGAGAGTCAGAGAGGGAAGAGCAACGGTCGGGGAGGATTAAAGCGAGGCAACTTTTCCAGAAGCCAGAATATTTAAGCATCGCAAATATTTAAGCCTCCATAATTTTATTTAATTACTTCAATTTCACAATTTTATTTATTTTCTCTTTGTTTTCCTTTCTCCTTTCCCCTTTTATTCCTTTTTCACCTATTTTCCCTTTCACCTTTTCCCTCCATTTTTCCCATTCCCCTCTTTTTTTCCCGTTCCCACCCTTTTTCCCCACCAATGCCCTCTCTTTCTTGGTCTCTCTCCCAACTCCCTCTCTCTCGGTCTCTCCCCTCTCCCTTTATAGCGCAGAGATCGGCCCCTCCCCTCCCCACCCACCCTCCCTCCCCATCGTAGCCATGACCTGCCCCTCCCCTCACCTCGCTTCCCACACCATGGCCATCGAGCCCTCAGCCCCTCGACCACGGCAACCATGGCGGGCGACCATGGTGGGCGCACGGTGGGCATGCGATCATGGCGGGCATGGAGGAGGTGGCAGGCCACGACCACGGCATAGAGGAGGCGATAGTCGCAGGCCACAGCGCGATTGGGGAGCTGAGGTGGTGAGGCCTCGGTGAGGCATCGAGAGCCACAGCGTGGCAGGGGAGCCCGTCGTGCCGAGCTTTGGACAAGGTTGTGCCCGTCATGCCTCGAGTCGGCCCAAAAAATCCTAGCCCGAGTGCCCACCTCTAGTCCTGATCTAGCTAAAACTGTGCAGATAAGAGCTTGGTGGCGGTCGTTGTTCGGCCAGATCGTGCTGGTTCTGTAAACTATAGTAGTAGCTAGGCTATGGTTTTTTGTTGTGTGTAAATATTCTCTTTTTCTTGTGCTTGTACTTTAAGCATGATGTTAAGTTCATTTGCATCTCGACATATGTTCTTTTCGTGTTGTACAATCAGATTGTTGTTCTTAATTTGAATGCAGAGTATCTGAACCATTGGTTGCCTTTGCTCATCATCAGAATGATGTTTTCTCCAGGTATCAGCAGGACAATGAGAGGACAAGTTTGTTAATTGACTTGAGTAGATACAAATCTTGTTGCTTGTTCATTTTAGATGCTGATCCGCATTGGAACGAACATATTCTAAGCTTCGTAGCTCATCTGTAAATGGGTATTTTAGATATTCATCATAAAAACCAAAAAGCCAACCCAGAAAAGACAGAACTACCAAACAAGTTGGCTTGGCTTCAAAGCATACTAATCATAGTTTACTTAGGCTAAAAAGCCTAAACCAGAACAAACAGTGCCTAAGAAAAAAAAGAGCCTTACGGTAAATTTCTCCTCGTATATTGATATTTGCTTTCGTACATTCATGGTTTTTCTTGAAGGATTTTTCATGTAAAATTAGTCTCTTATGTTCCTATTTTTCTATACTATTTGCAACAAGTGGTGAGAGAGGCATGTTCTAAATCCTAGCTACTGCCCCTGAGAGGAGGCAACTCCCGGGGATGGCCATCGTGTGGCATCTATGATTCGGCATGCGGCGTTCACACGACACCATCGCACAGGAGCAATCAGTCATGACAAACATACTTGGCGACTTTGTTATTTTCCAACGACTCGACCCAATATTGAGCGCAGCTCATGCTCCTCTCCAGTGGTTTTTTCAATGCTAGTTCCACCAGCATCATTGCATGCGTCGCCCGACGCCATGCCCTAGTATTGTACCGCACTATCTTTGTCAATGATATTTTGTCTTTGTCGATCATCTTCTTCCATCAAGAAGCTATATCGTCAGCTCTACATATTTTTTATTAAAGATGGAGTTCATTGCAAAGGAAATATCTACATATGTGGAGTCGAAGGTTGAGTTGCATACTTACTCACATTATTTTGAGTATATACTAAAGAAAAAAATCAATATCAGTTGTGGGATTAACTAAATTTGGTGCTTTATTCACCATTTAGATATGTTGTAGTTTGAATCGCTTGTGTGGCCATTATGGTGACTTTGGCAACATTCAATTTTATGGATTTGATGACACCCTAATGGCAGCTAGCATGACACTCTTCGAAGTTTTGCTCTTTGAAAGTGAAGGTTTGGCAACAATTTCAGATTGCGACGAAGGATTGAAGTGCAAGAAGGGATTTGTTTTTGTGTGGATACTACAATGTTTGCCAATTGTCACAGCTAGATATGAGGGGTCTCCTGTAATTTATACTTCATTGATAGTATGATAGTTAATTTCATCTAAATAATTTTACAGGAGTGGTTTCAATTATGTCATCGAATTTAATTACCTTTGAAGTTGACTATTAATGTACGTGATAGCCATAGATACAAGCTGCTCTCTAATGGGCACTATTTGCCGAATTTTATGTTCTAGGTGCAGTATGTCAGATTTCATGATATGAGTTCTTCGTTTTCTATCCAGCGTCACATGTGACACTTTGGTTGTTGGTGATGCGCCCTTGAGGCAATCATGGAAATGATTGTATCACATCTTGTATTTATGAAACAGTATAATTGTTTGTCTTTTGAATAAATATCGATTGGATTGACCAACAAGTATGTGACTTGTTCATGAAACTCTTTTTATATATCGATGTTATCCAAGTTATCCCTGATCGGTTATCATAATATAGGACGATTATATTTCATAGATCAACAAATGTATTGATTGATGACCATGTTTCATGGGTTATAAAGATATAGAAATATATAATTAATAATGTGGACACATATTGGAGAACATGCGTTGGATAGACCCATATGAGACACTGCGAGAATTGTTATATATTCTTACGTGTCAGTTGGTCTTATATATAGTGTATGTATGATCCTTAGACCTGAGATCGTCATTGGTTTCTTAGATATGTAATGGTTTACTTAGGGGCTGCCAAACACTACTCTTTAACTAGGTAGTTTTTCGGTTTACCATGAAACATACTGAGGTACATGAATGATCAAGATGGAATTTGCTCCTCCTACATAACGGAGAGATATCTCTAGGCCCGTCAAGGTAGATGGATTAAGGAAGTGCATGGCCATGCTGAATGTGATTGAGAGTCAATCAGATAAATTAATCCACTATGATATGAGTGAATGGATCGAGCTGTCATAGGATGACACGACTCTTGCCTTGAGTTCAATCTGATATCATGAGATAAAGGGAACATGGCATTATCACACTATAGTAGGTTCATCCGATGCTTTATGAATATTTGGGAATCGATATGTACTGCTAGGGACCGCTATCGATTATCGGTCGAAAAGATGTTTCCGAGTCGTGTCCAAATATACATGAACCTATAGGGTCACACACTTAAGGGGTTTGTAACTGTTACAATCAGTTATCAGAGTTCAGATTGGATCTGTTCTAATGGGCCAAATTGAATATGGACTCAGATTAGATCCAAGGGTTGGACGCCACTGAGGGTAACAAAAGAGGACGTAAGCTTTGGGTTTGAGGTAGAAGTTGTATGCAAGAGTTGCACCACCACCGAAACCCTAGCCGTCCTCCATCATCTCTTCCGTGCATACGGTGCTAGCATCCTGGCGCTCGGCGTTCCAACCCCGGACGTGTGGATACCGATAGAGGCACTGCTCTATTGTGGTGCTATTCGAGGATGACTGTTTAGACCGATCCAGAAGCCAAAGGATCAACTTACGGCTCGGCTATCGCTCGGAGTAATCGCACTGTTCGACGACCATACCAGGACGGGCAACGTCGATCTACTTAGACATCTTCTTCCACTACACTACGCATCTAGTGGTAACGATCTATAATCCATGATCATTTACTTGCCAACCGTGACCCTTCATTGGCTTATGCCATTTTGATGATTGAGCATTAATTTAGGAGGTCAGTTGTATAAACTCAGATGTTGCCGAGGTTATGAATTGTTGAATACCCAAATTTATTTTATCTACTTTGTTGATAGCTGTGTGTTTAGATCTACTGATGGTTTGCTTAATTTTGCTTTGCGAGAAGTGTTCGAATAAGACTGTTCTAATCTTAATCGTTTAGATTAGTCCTTTAGACTTTCAGCACACAATGTGTTTATGCTGATATGTTTTAAGGAGATCTACATTTTATTTTAGCTATAGGAGGAATTCATCTCAAGGTAGGGATTGTTGAGTTTGAGTATGATACGAATTTATTTCCTACTCCAACTCAGAGTACTCCTCCTTTGTGAAGTCCTTTTTGTATCCCTTTAAATATGTACATGTAATTCATAGGATAGAGCAAGAGAAAATAGGTTCTCATTATAAACATCATTTTTTACAAGGATTGTAGACATCTTCTCATATATTGACATTTACTTTTGTACATTCGTGGTTTTTATTGGAAGATTTTTTTCATGCAGGCTCGGCGGTGTGGTGGCACGAGGCAGTGGTAGTGGAAGAGACTACTGGTAAGTGGTGGCATGCTTTCGCCCAAGGTTTCAAATTTCATTTTCGGATCACATCTCGGGGGGTGGCCAAAATCTAAAATTTCAGCAAGATTTTGGAATTTCAGTCGAAATTCGGACGAAATTTCAAATCCAGAATTTTTAAGGAACCCTATATCAAAATTTAAGTTGAAATCACCAAAATTTCGGTGAAATTGGCTGAAATTTCGATAGTTTTTAACACCCTGTGAAATGGTCTCCCGAGGCTATAAAAAATTGAAAAAAATATATTAAAAAATCAAGACAAGTATCATGCATCGAAGGAGGCAGTGAGCATCCATACAAGCTTATATGAGGCACAAACACATGATATGGTTGAGCTTCAATGGAAATGCACATTATGCATCAAACTTCATATCAAGTGGCCAGTATCGACGACAAGCAGCATCAAAAACTTAAGGTGCTCACTCTTCCCAAATTTAAAGCCCCCAAATAAGATCATTCGGCCTTACTAGGCTTAAATTTGAGCAGTCAATTTCGGCAAAATCTCAGCTCAAAATGCCAAGATCTCGGTGAATCTGGCTGAGATACACTTCTTCCTGACTAGAGCTGGTCGATTCTTATCGGATCTGGACCGAAGGCCACCGGAGCTGGATCGGAGCTGGCCAAGATGCACTGTGGTGGCTGGATTAAGAAGCAGCTTCCCCCTCTTCTTCAGTCCCCGATGGGGTTGCCTGCTTGGGACAGTGGTCTGCCATCGTGCTCTAGAGACGGCCCCACCAGTTGGGGTTCCGTGACGACGGAGTCGGGGCAGGAAGCCGGTGCGGATCTGCAGTAGAGGAAGGTAGGGGGAAGACGAGAGGAGGCCAGGGCTAACCACGAGTAGTAGGAGGTAGGAGGCAAGAGAAGGCCGGGGAGGTGGCCGGCGATGACGGGGACCACCAGATCTGGTAGATTCGAACTACGGCAGCGCGAGTCAGTGAAGGAGGAGGAAAAGAGAGTCGGAGGTAAGCTAGTGTAGGTAGCGAAATTTGGAGGCGCACGCGTGAGAGAGAGAGAGAGAGAGAGGAAATAGGATTAGGGTTAGGGGAGGGCGGCCGGGCCAAATGGGCCGAATCCAGTTGTAAAAACATGAAATCCGGTCCAAATACCCAAAACTCACCAAAATTCACTGAAATCAATGTAGTAATTTGAAAATTTTCAAAAAAAATTATTCCACCGAGATTTATAATCTCGGCCCCGAACGAAATCCAAAATTTTGTCCAAGATTTTGAGCCCTGCTTTCGCCTATCTGAGAATGGGCTACTGACAATAGCCACAAACTTTGGTTTGTTGACCTCCGTCAAGTTTTTTTTCTACTACTAGAAAATATTTTTTAACGAAGACCTCAGTTCATAAAGTCTTTGTGCGAGACGATAGGAGAATACAACGTGCGTTTCAAGTATTGTTGTGAAAAATAGCCTACTCAACCAATTAGTCGATCGATTAATCGGTCACAGTGACTAAACCATCACGAATAATTTAATCAAAGTACAATTAACGCAGTCGAACGATTAATTGACCGCATAATCCTATTAATTGGCCGTTTTCCAATTAATCATCCATTTTTTCTAGTTTAACCATGAAAATAGATTATTTTTATTCACTAATTATGATAAATTAGTTTATAACATTGTGTCATAGTATTGTATCTTTTGGATGAAATACAAACAATAAAATGTAAAACATGCATTTGTAGAGGGATAATTTATAATAACTTTGGGTAACTAAAATATTTCTAATTAATTCTAAATGTAAATAAATATATTAATAAAAACATATAATCGTCCTTTAAATTTTAATTAATTAGTCGTATTGCGATTAATCGTTTAAATCGTTTAGTGGTACCATTTCTCTGTTTGTTGATCTTTTTTACAACACTGGTTTCAAGTGTCTCGTAGAGAGTTTCAAGTGTCTTTCACGGTGAGCACACTTTGGTTGCGTGGATGGTACTGTAGTCAGATTTACATGGAAAGATCGTACAAAATCGTGACTCATGGCATGCTGACATTTACCGGATGAGTTGATCTTGTTAGGTTCGTCGAATGATGTGCTAGCCCTATCAAAGTTTGTTCATTTCTTTATTTTGGGGACCCGCATAATTAGCCTAAGGTAACAACAGTGATACCGTCATTACTCTGAGATAATTACACGAATCTCGACATATTAGCTAATCAAAATATCAAGCGCACCTGACGTTTTATTAGTTATTGCACCATGTTCAGAGTGTTACAACAGAACAATAATTAGAGACTGAAATAGAAACTTATTACAAACCATTGCCACACAGACTACAGGTCTAGTACATTAATTATACATAGGATCCAAATACAATGAAAATATAATACAAAAGTACTAATTACTCCAAAGTAAAGGGGCATTTCTCTAAGTAAAGGGAGATTTAGCAAAAATGAGTACAAAAGTACTCAGCAAGTATTAATAACAAAATGCACCATATGAAATTTTACCAACCTCCATCTCATAACCTCCTCTTAAATCCATTTTCAAAAAAATAGGGTTTTATTAGGAAAATGTGGGTTTTCAATTTTAATTATTGAATTTGCTACTATCATTCATATATAAGGCTGACTTATCTTCCGTAGCTTCCAATCTAGGAGACAGGCATGAATTCATGATTTTACCCTACGCAGGTTTGTACCACTTTCCCATAGTGAACCCAACCTCAGTTGAGAACCCAGAATATTTATCATTACTCAGATATTAGATCTCTAACCCTAATAGTTGACGAGCCATGGTGTTCTTCACAACGTTCCCTACCCACTCAACCCAGACGTTTAAATATAACACCGAAATATAGCAGCCTTGATACTCAACCCAGACGTTTAAATATAGCAGCCTACCAGTTGTACCATGCTACCATAGCAGCCTTGATACTCAACCCAGACGTTTAAATATAACACCGAAATCAACCGCAGCTGATATGGTGTCGCCTCACTGAGCCTTCTGACATACCCGACTTCACACGCGTAGTTATCTACTCTTACCCAATGTGGAGATCATAACATCCTCATAGGATAACCTTTTCTGGTTGTTTCCACACACTATGGTTGATACGAATTATACGGCTCATTGCCTGAGTGTAGTTGTTTATTCTTATATCATAGCCTATGTAGAGGGCCCAACTGCCGATACCCTTCTCACGGCACCCTCTACCCACCACATATATAGATTTATCAATCCCACATATCTATAACCAACTACTGTCGCAGCAGTTTGTCAGGACCGGATTTCCAAATCTGAACACTCTGTGCATAACCTGTGCTAGTCCAGAAAAAGCTAGCACACACAGTGAAAACAATGATGACAACACATCCATATCACGAATCAAATAATATTAATTAAGCAAAAAGGTATTAGCCTTATGGCCAATTATTATAAATAAGCAGCCTCATGGCTTGAATTCAATAAAGTAGCAACGGAAACGAAATAATAGCAGTATGATAAACCCATCCACTTGCCCAATAGGCAATCGACTGGGGTACGTGTCCTAGCAATCCGAATCACCTTCGTCGTAACCACAAGCAAAGAACTCATAGTCACCTTCAGCTTTTGCGCACTCCTTTGTGAAAAGTGGGGATGTTGCAAGGGTGAGCACAAAATGTACTCTGCAAGTCTTGAAAACATAATGCACGATAACTATATGCAAGGCTAAACAATTGAAGGCATAATATGGCTCTTTTAGCATAAAGCAAAATTTAACTTTAAATACAACTAGTAATTCCACAAAGCAGTATTTGACCAAAATGTAATAGAATAATAATTGAATTTGATATAACAACTAAAGCAGATTCTATCTATCTGACTGGCTCCATCTGTCAAACCATAACCCGAGAGCTCCATCTACTCACGGATTTCCAAACCATCATTTTCATTTAAAACAAAACCATAAATTCTACAATGTGCAAGCGTACCTCGCCTGCCCTTGACCTTGGGCACAGCTACTTAAGTAGTTTTAACTCTGCAGAGTGCGTACAACTTTACCCACAAGACATGATCATCTCTTATTGCCATACAGTTAACACACTTCCTTTAGTGTGTCGGCAAAGAGATCATGATAAGGCCTTTACAATGTAAAACTCCAATATTAACCTTGCCCGCTAAGGTTTCACCGCCGATGGGTTCTAGCTTCCCAGTCAGAAGCCCCCTCTTGCGCCTGCCATCATCTGGCACCCACCAACTAGCGAAGCTAATAACGATATGCACAAATTAATTAGCCAGGTCGTATCCATATAGACTTGTGGTTGTACAGTAGTGCTTGGTCCATGATAACACACGCTTCGGTCCTTAATTGACTAGAGCAGAACATTCACATCCCAAGGTCTCGTGCTTCTGCACCTGCCAAACATCCATCCGCCCTGGTCTAAATCATATTTTCCACTTTATTTCATTTAAATAACAGTAACAACACCAATTACCACAAGTTCACAAATATGTTTAAACAATGTTTGAAATGATTCCCATAATGGCATAATACCGAAACGTTTAAGCTGGACTAAGCAATTCTACCGTCCCATGCTACTCTATTGTTTATCACCAAAAAATAGCTATTATCATCTAGGGTGACAAAGGTTCGACATGATCAAAACCAATGAAGTTATAACAAATTCTGGTATTTAACTAAAACCTAAAACTATATTTAAAGTACATTGCATAAAGTAAGCATGCATAATTTAAAACAATATAAGCATTTTATAAATTTGGATTCAACATGTTCAAGGAAGACATGCCTTCTCTACCTCCTGCTGGTTCTAACTCTGTCTGATGATTCGAGTGAGCTTCGATTGCGTCGTCTACACACGAAACGAGAATAAATAAATAAAATAAATTTAAAAAAATCAAAAATTTAAAAGAATGGTACTGGAAGATAGATCTTGAATTTAGATGAATTTAGGAATTTGCATCACTAGAATCGGAGCTCGAACGAAGGAGAATGGGCTCCTAGAAGTTCCTTGAATCAAAAATTCAGAACAAGGAGAAAGGGGGTGACGTGGCGGAATCGGATTGGTTGGAATTTTTGAATTTATAGAAAAAGATAAAAAGGAACACCGACTCACACGTGGGGCCCACGCGTCAGCAGCACGGCTCACAGTGGACTGCATCCACCGAGGGGATGGCAAGGCGACGTGGCAGATCGGTTGACGTGGAGTGCCATGTCGAAGCTGGGGCTGACATGGCTAGTCCACGTGGCCACTGACGCAGCTGCTGACGCGGAGGCATAGGCGCGCGGTGATGTGGACCGACGCTTCGGCTTCAACGCCAAGGTGGCGAAACGCGAGGCGACGCGGGCGACACGTGGCACCAGTGCGGCAAGGGCGACGCGGGGCGACGTCGGCTCGGCGGCGGCAGGGGCACACCGGAGGTGGGGAAGAAGAGCTCGACCGGGTCGCAACACGCGACAGAATGGCACGAGGCTTCAGGAAAAAGAGAGAGGGCGTCGCGGCTGACCCAACGGCGCAAGCGACAGCGACAGAGGCTCATCGACGGGGAACAAAAGCGGCGAAGAAGGTCACGATCATGGCGGAGAACAACGGCTGCTAGGGCTATGGATTTTTGGAGGCGCACGGGCGGCGAAACTCAGGGAAAACAAAGGGGCGAGTGCGGCGGCTTATAAAGGCACGCACATCGAGGAAAATGGCACGGATGCGGCGCCAACGATAGCGAAAAAGGCAGCGGCGGTTGCGGGAGTTCGGCGATGCAGAGACGAAGTGGCATGTCTTGCGACAGCGGGGCCGTCGTCAACAACAGCGCAGCATGAGGCGATGACGGGGCGGCTGGCTAGGCCGAGGAGAAGCAGGCGGCCCAAGAAGAAAAGGAGGCGGTGGTGGCGAGAAAAGGAAGTAGGCTAGGCGGCGGGAAAAAGAGGTCGGCCACGGGGAAAGCAACCCACGCGAGAAAACAAAAAGGACGCGGGGAAAGCAGCCCACGTGAGAAAAGAAAAAGGAAAAAGGTTTTTCTTTTTAGAAAATGCAAAAAGGACAAAATAAATAGCAAATAAATTAGGAAAAATCCTAGAAAATTCTCAAAAGTACTTTTAAACATTTGGAACCCAAATAAATTATTTTGAACTCATTTAAACTAATAATTTTGATTCAAATGATTTGCTTGCACTAAAAAAAATTAAATTCACCAAAATTTTAGAAAGGCTCAAAAATGGAATGTTACAGTTCATCATCAAAACCATCTTTCCCAACCGCATCCGATTTATGGTTTTTCTTAAAAGCATTTCCTCATGCATCGGTGATATCACATATAACGAAATAAATTTGTTGGAAGTTATTAAAATGTGATCAAGAAATGCTTGCCTGAAATTGGATGGAAAAAGGCGTCCTCACGCAGATTCTGAAAGAGATTACTAGTCGAATTGGATTGATTTCCTGAAATTACAAAATACCACATCTTAAGTGGTTATTAGATTTTTGCATATTTTACGACGTCCAAACTTTTATTAAGATGTATTATTTGATTTATATCTAATGCCTCTTTTAAAATTTTAGGTATTTTTATTTTAGTGTATTTATTTAAAGTCTGATAGCTTTGTTTATTTAATTTACTAGGTTTTTATCAGGTATATTAATTTTGGATGCTACAGACATGCTGATAAAATTTATAGATTTTCTATTTTTTTCCACTTTTCTTTTCCCTATTTTTTTCCAACTTTCTTCCCTTCTTTCTTTTATTTTTCTCCCCGTCATCCTTATCTCTTCCTCCTAGCTCTTCCTTCTTCTCTATCTCTCTTCTCTCCCTGTCTCTCCCGATCTAGCCATCCAGCTGCCGGTCAGTCCTCCTGCCAGTGTGCCCTCCGTCGTCGTCAGTCCTCGCCCCTGGCCCTTGGGCCCCTCCCCGCGCACCCTCTTCTCTCACGCTCGGGCCTGCCCTCGCGCACGTTGGTGCCTCACGTGCGGCCCTCCTAGCCTACGCGCGCCTTTGCGCTACTGGTCGCCACGCGCCGGTCTTCCCTGTGCGTGGTGGGCCTGGGTCGTTTGAGGCCCCGTGCCTTGGGTTGCAGTGTGTCCTTGGGTCTCCTCGCTGTCGTTGATTTGGGCCCGATCGGCCCCCCGCGTCACCCTGTGCCTCTACCGCACCTCGGCGCCACTGTGCCCGTGCACGGCCTTCTTTCGGCCTCCCATGTACCACGCCACCGAGTGCCCTCCTCTAGGTTGCCAGCTCGCCCGAGCCAACCCTGGCGCCTCCCTACCAGCCCCAGGCTGCCTCACAGCCAGCCACGCCCTTGAGCTCCTAGCCGATCCCTACTCTAGCTAGGGTTTGGTAAACCCCAGCTTTTTCTCCCCTTTTCTTTTCACTCAACTTCACTGTGATTATGCATATTGGTGTGATGATGGGCATGAATGAACACCTATATTTTTGTTTTTGGGTCAATTATGATTATGGGGACGGTTGTGGATTTGATGGTGTTGTGACAACATCGAGGAGCTTCTCGTACGCTAGGGAGTGTGGTGGTTCCTTGGCACGTGCAACACCACCTCTGTGGAGGTCTTTAATGAGACTACTAGCTTACCTACTGTTTCTAGTCTCTATACTTTGTTTTTGCTACTGTCATTGCTATACCTGGGATATGGTTAAGATGTGGTTACCTGCGATTGGGGAAAGGGAAGAAATGCAGGGCTGTGATGTGCTGAGGATGCTCGTGGGATCAATTGATGTATAAAACTTAATATAATATTAGAACTAGAGAAGTGCTTTCATGTTTTTTTTAAGTTGCACAAATATTAAAGCATGAATAAGGGGTATGAATGAAGGATAGATAATGATTATTTATTTTTTCTCTTGCTTTAATATTTATATAACTTTTATTTTGAAAGAAAAGTATAGAAACATGTTCTAAGAACTAAGAGATAACCTATCTTGCCTACTTTTTCTGCTTTTGGGTGAATCCTGTGTATGGAACAGTGAAAGAATAGACGCTCAAAATCGTTTGTCATTCAAGACTACCTCGATCTGAGTCCCTAATCTGTCAGGTCGGCGACCGCGCGTCTTGCTTCGCTGCTTGTAGTAACTTCGAACCACCAACACTCCTCGTGAAAAAAACAAATAAATAAGAGAGATGTTATAACATCCTAATTTTAGCTCAAATTAGTTTAATATTGTTATTTGTTATTTTTTGTGAATTTTTGAAATTTTCTAAAAATTATTTGGAATTTATTTCATATTTTTGAATTAGGATTATTATGGAAATTATTGAAATATTTAAAAGTATAAATAAAATTTTATCAAAAATATTTTATTTGAGTTCTAAATGTTTCACAATATTTCATAGAATTTTTTATGATATTTATTTTATTTATTTGGAATTAAATGAATTTTTTGATTTAAATTTATTCAGAAATACGTTTAAATTTGGACATAGGCTTTTGAGACGAATTCTTGTCGGCCCGTTACTATTCAGTTTTGTCGGCCGATTCGTTGGCCTGTTTTCCAGGCTCAGTTTGCTTGGCCCGTCAGCCCGTTTGCGGCATAGTTCTGTCGGCCCGATCCGCCTTGCCCAGGCCTGACCTACTCCGCTGGCCCAGTCCGCTCGCGCACCATCTCCATGTCTGGCATGGAGTCACTGCCGTGTCTGAGCAGGAGACCGGCAGTCGCCCGCGGGCTTTAAAAGCTGAAGAACCCTCGCATCGGGATCTCAAGCTGCCTAGCCTTGCGTGATATTATCATGTTTACTATAAGATCAATCAACAGGTTTATATTTATGTTTGCGCTATATATAATTGTGATAATTATCTATGATGATACTGTGTGCACTAGAGTGATTCTAGATTAATGCAGTATACACAAAGGAGGATTTGTATATTCGAGTCCTGACAGATGCTTCTATGTATTTTTTTAAATTATATAAATATTAAAGCATTAATGATGTGTATATAATAATTATATTAATAAAGAAAACATAAAAACACCTCTCAATCAATAGATAAATAAATAAATAAACACACATCTCTTGCGTGGGACCGGAGAAACACCGCGCCGTGCTCGTGGGAAAAGGAACCAACCGCGCTAGTGGTGAACGCATGGGCCGGTTCGTTCGAGTTCCAGACTTCCAGTTGCTGTGCGTCACGAACGGGCATAAACCCGGGGCGGATTATTAGACCGCGAACCGACCACCAACGCACATGAGATTATGAGCGCGCCGCGTAGTATCCGCGCGACGCCACGCCGGCCTCTCGCGTAGGATCCCTCGTTTTTTCGGGTCGTGGCACGTGGGATCTTACGATTCGTGATGCCTACGCGGCTGCTACAGGAATTTTTTTCTTTAATATTTATTTTTATTCTTTTTTTCAAAACTATGCGTCCGAAAAAAAAAAATTACGCAAATGACTCCCGTCGCCCGTGTATGGGGGCGATCGCCCCATACACGGGCGATCGGTGCCCTCTGCCGTCAACGCCGTTCGGCGCCGTTGAGTGGGCCCGCCGCCGAGAGGCAGGCGATCAGCATGACCTTTTTTAGTTTTGTTTTGTAATTACTATATGCTTTTAATATAAACCCGTAACTTTTGCTAGAGTGTCCAAATTAAATGAAACTTGTTTCTAAATTTAAATTTTGGAATGAAGAATTAGAGTGTAAAATAAAAATCCATGTGTTGTTTGCAGAATTTTTTTATTTGAGTTGAATGCTAGGCTCTAAGCGTGGATTGTGAAGGAGTTATAATGTGTGTTGATCCATAATTCATGAAATAAATAGAATAAGTTACTACAACCTTATGCACTTCATTTTTGTAAAAATATCTAAATATGATTGCATTTTGAATAAAAGATGGCTAGTTTAAACCCTTTATAACATTCATTGTTCAAGCGGTTAGAATAATGTTCGAACGACCTCAAAACTTGATGAAACAGTTTTGTTGCATTCTTGGGCTTGCATAGGTTACAATTATGTAAAAATATTTAGATGTCACTTTAGGTCGCACTATTTTATTGTTGTCCTAACATGCAATCGGTAAAACATGAAAATTGCCGTATCTTTCATAACGATGGTAAAACTCGATGAAATCAAATCGATTTAACTGAAAATGCTATAACCTATCTCGATGGAAAAATAACATCATTTGGGACAAGCGAGCAGAGGACATATACGAGCCCTCAGGACAATGAGCATACTCTTGAAGGTTGGGCCGACTGCTTATTACGACTTAAAACTAAACGGAGTACCACGAACAAAGAAAACCAAAGTTAACACAGACGCGTCTATTGAGTGCTTCGAGGCCACTTCCCATTCGCCCATGCCTCGGTGGGCTTCTCCGCACGCCGCGCTCTCTCTCGCTCTCTCTCTCTCGGCCTCCTTCTCCTCCGCTTCCTTCCTACATGCCTCCTCGCGTGCGGCATCGCGTTGTTCTTGAAACCGCCGCGTGAACTCATCCTGCCGGTTGGCTTGGTCAATAAGCCGTTGGTCCTCGGGGTTGATCTCGTATCAAACCATCGCTCAAATTCACTGATGGCGGAGGTGAGTGCATGAAACGTAAATTAGCAAAGTTTCATTCACAAATATTATGTAACCCCGTACGATTGTTACCATGCGGCGATCCTTCAGGCTCTTCTCCGGTGGATCGAAAGCGTAGTTGCGGCACTTCCAATACCTCCTCTTCCAAGTTGAAATTTTCCAAGAGCGGACAAGCCTGCAAAGATCTCCGCACATACACATGGGTGCTACAGCTCCACGAGGTAGGAAGAGATCTTGGTACGCTAAATTCCGCGGGCATGCACTTGCTTCTTCCTTTGCCTTCCCCTTACCCTTTGCACTTGCACGCCTCGGTATTTTTGATTGATGCTCACCCCTCTATTCTTTCTCTCGCTATTCTTTGCGAGACCGCTTATGAGAACGAATGTTATAAAGGGCAGATATCGCCCGAGTATGGAGCGATCGCCTCATATTTGGGCGATCGCCCCATGTAAGGGCGATCGCCTCACATTAGGGCGATCGCCCCTACTAGAGGCGATAGGTGTACCGAAACGTGTGTTGTCACGTCGTGTGGCATAGGCAAGCAATGCATAAATGATTTGAACAATTTATAGTGATAACGCCACATGTTACTAACTCGGGGAGTTATACAATGTCTTCACGAACGTAAAGCCATTACAAAAATACATCCGTACAACAAGTCAATCACGGCCACGCTTCCTAATCTGGCCCGTGGGGTAGGTGAGTGGCGACGGCGGACGGACGTCCCTCCTAGGCCGGCCCTGCGGCGCAGGCGTAGAGTAGTGCGGCGGCGGCGAGGCCAAGTCCTGTGGCGGCGCACCCGAGAGCTGAGAGGGGTCGAGGTAGTCGGTCGAAAGGTACTCCTCCAGGTCGAACTCGTCGTCGAAAGGCTCGTCGAAACCACCCCGGGTCTTGTTGGGGCGCGGGACGACGAGGAGCCTCAGACCATCGCCCCTCGCCGCTGCTGGGAGCGTAGCGAGGAACCGGCAGGTAGGCGAGACGCGGAAGGAGCCTCCCAGGGCCATCGTCCCCACCGCTGCTGCGTGGGAGCGAGCGAGGAACCGACGGGTAGGGCGAGACGCGAAGGAGCCTCGTCGACCACTGTCCCCCCGCACCGCGTGGGGCGTGACGGGCACCGGGGTAGGGCGAGGTCTTCAGGGTGGCGAAGTGGCGTGGTGTCTGCGTCCGCCGACGTCTCGCGCCCTCGGCGGTGGCTAAGCGAGCCAACCGCCTCACCGTAGCGAGGACCCGACCCCAAGGCGTCTCGGACTCGGCGGTGGTCACCAGATGCCCCTCTAGGCGCGTCAACATGGACACAGCCTCCACCTCAATCTCCGCCAAGAGTGAGTCCGCATGTAACGCCGAGTTGGTATTACGTAGTTACATGAAAAGACGTGCCCATGTAGATTCGATTGCGACACTTATCGAGGCGTTGTCCTCCGGGACATCTGTGAAGATGCGTGTCCGCTACCGATGCATGCCGTCGCGACGTCACGGCGGCCGGTGTGTACCCCACCCTGAGGCGAGTGCGCGGGGCGAACCACTCCATGTACTGATCGTACATGTCATGGTCGTACGGCCGGGTCTCGGTGACCCTCTCGTCGAGTGCGGCGTCCCACTGCAGGGCCCATGGCTGCATACGGTGCGCGAACTGAGAGCCCACCGCAAAGACCCATCCGGTCATCCTGCAATGCAAAAACAGTAAGTACACACCACATTAATTTCGCAAAGATACGGAGTAGTAGGATCAGGGCAAGTACCTGTGAGCGCCACGTGCGACAACGTGACGAGGCGGCAAAGGAAAGGACTAGAACAGGCCGAACTGCCGCAGCACTCGGTGCGGGGAGTACTCCTCGACACAAAGGTCAAAGACGAGCACCTTACGGGTGAGCCAAAAGGCCTCATCTCGCGTGCAAAGCACGGAGACCCCGTGAGGTGCTCGGGCGTGGACGTCGTACATGGTGTATGACGTCCACCGCACGTCCTCGTCGTGGAGGCGGTCAAACTCCCGAACGAACTCCTGATAGGACCTCCTCACCTGTCGGTGCGCGAACCTCCGCTGCGAGGAAATAAGAAATGGCGAAGGTCATTCAAGTGCGTTAGTGGGGAAAAAGATACGAGGGAGCATACCTGTCGTCGGACCCAGTAGTGGCCTATGGTGGGCCAGTCCACCGGGTCGTCTCCGTAAAGCTCCTCGGGGTACGGTGTCGTGTCAACAACGAGCTGCCGACGGAGAAGCGCCCAAGACCACAACCGGAGGAGTAGGACGCAACGACATCGTCGCGTCGTGCTCGCCGAGAGACGGCGTCGCCGCATGGACCTCAGACGTCACCGCAAGCACGGTGAGGCCCACGACCTTTGCATCACTGTTTACAAGGGGAGTTAGACGTGCTCACCGAGACGAGATTGAACCGAGTGTGTTACCTCATCCACCGGGTGTCGGCGATGTCTTCGGGCGACTCGATCGGTGACGGTCCACCGTGTTCCCGTGGGAGGACGGAACATCACCCAACCGAACAACAACAGGAGGTATGCCTCCAAGTGGCGGGCCACGTCCGCCTCCTCCGCGTCTTGGTGGAGAAGCCGAGCTGCAGCGTTCGCAACAAACATTATCGACAACTTGGCACTTCTATTTTAATTCTCAAAGAAAGAGGTACTCACCGTGAATCAAGCGCCCACGCCGTCGGTCCGTGGCGCCGGCCTCCCTAAGGGGCCGGTAGGGTCTGCCGGGTGCCGCGCACTCGCAAACGCGGACAACTCGGCGTGCCACGTGGCGAGGCGTCGCGGCGGCACGACGGCCGGACCCGCATGGGAGGCCTAAGAGGTACGACACGCCCCGCGGCGCCGAGCCATCTCTCCGCACGGAAGGTGGAACGTGTCGTCTCCGGTCTCCACCGGTCCACGAGTCGCGCCAGCAGGACCGGTCGCACACGAACCGCGGACCTCCTTGCCCGCTAACGGGTAGTCACCTACTCCACCATCCTACAAAGAGGAAGTAAGCCACCGCCGCAACTCGCATGTAGTGCAATGCGTCGTTAGAATTGCATTCACGGTAAGTACATGTACGTAAAGAGTGCAAGCGTTGGCGACATCGTGGAACCAGCGTGGGTCGGCGCGGCACTCGTTGGGCACCCGAGGTCGGAGTGTCCCTAGCTCGGTTTCTCCTCTGCGGAGTACCTAGACCGGTGGTCGCATCGACGGTCACGCCCAAAGCTCGTGGCAAGGTCGCGCCATCGTGGCTCGTTAGAAAGCAAATACAACAAATTTGTCAAGAATTACATGTGCACACAAAATGAAATGTGAAATAACGAATTGTACCATACTCATCAAACAATACAACCAAGTACTGAGAGCCAAAAAAACTCATATTACAAACATACGAAGACAACGACATGTTCGACGAGGCACACAACGTCGAGAATTACATTATCCTCATAGCTACTAAGCGGTACATCAAGAATTACATGATGCGAAAAATAACTTACCAAGACATTGAAAATTACATCGATCATTACAACTTACATCACAACTTACCGGTCCATTGAAAAATACAAGATGGGAACAACATGGAAAATTACATTATCCGCGGTTGCGACGCCTCGGACTCGCCCATATCGTTCGAACGCGCCTTGTCCTTCGGACGTCCGACCTTCGCCTTCAATATTCGGATGTCCGGCACCCATCGATGGTCCGGAGGGGGTTGTTAGAACGATCCGTCCACTCGGCACCGTACACCTCGTGATGCCACGTGTTGAGAACGCTCGCTTGTAGTAGTACGGGAGACGAACGGACGGCGGATTGATGTGTCTCGGCGGTCGCGGCAATGACGCGAACACGGCAAGCGCGCAGCGTGGTTTAGCGGCAGAGCACTCGCAATCACCGCTCGAGTATGCACGATGGAAGTCCTCTCCCTGGCACCCTCGCGACCTCGGCCACCGAGGCACGTGGTATCTCCGCTCCACGCCACTCTCGGTGTAACCCGATGTGTCTGCGCCTTTCTTGTTTTCTTGGACATGTAGGTAGACACAATAGTTGAGTAAGACAATGATTGTCCGACATACATCTTTGTGGAGGTCTTGTATCGCTCAATGAAATATCTCTGTGTCCCTAATAAGACACCTCAACTATACCCACCGATGGAAGGCATCCGTGCCTTTCATTACCTGTTGTAAATCTCCGCCAGTTCGTTGTCATGATCCCATAACGCGAGCCGCCTCGTCGTGCGTAAGGACCATTTATCCAAAGGCTCATGTCGATCCAATCGGTGAAACTCTTTATCTTTGGTACGGCCCACGCCGGATGTTTGGGGGTCATCGGCGGCAGCAGCATATAAGGTGTGGGGTCCTCTCCTTGCTCATGGTACACCATCGGGTTCCTTGATGAACTAGCGGTACCTCTCGGATCCATTGATTGCTTCTTCGTTAGTTCGCCCAACGCCTTCCAAAGCGCGTCGAACTTCCTCCGTTGGTTCTGCTTGCACAGCGCTTGAACATGTTCATAAGCTCCTTGTTCCGAATCGACGGAAAAATTGGCACCCATGTGCCTCATGCACCACCGCTCCTCGATCCGCCACTTTGTTGCTCCCACGACGGCGGACCCTTGTTGCATATCCACGATCGCCCTTAGCAGCCCGCATGTCGGTCATGGATGACACAAACATCGAGCTTGTCGAGAACAACCGCCACTTCACTCTTTCAAGGAACCGCATCACTTCTCTCGTGTTTTCCCCTCCACGAATGCCAACGCAACCGGTAGAACTCGTTGTTGGCATCCACCGCGATCGCAGATTAGAATCGCCCTTGTACTTCCCGTGAGGAATGTGCCGTCCATGCAAAGGACCGGACGACGATGTTTAACGCATTTATGCATGCGCCCAGGCGAAGAATGCACGCCGCAATACCCACTTCGGTGCACGCACCACCCGCAGGAACTCCGCAAGGTCGATGGATGTACCGGGGTTCCTTTGTACGATTGCCCGAGCAAGTGGGAATATTCGTCGAAGCCTCGACGCCCCGAACCGTATTTCCGAGTGTCCTTTTGCTCTCCATGCCTTTGCGTAGCTAATCTTGTATGAAACCTCTCCTCCACTACCGTGATAATAGATCGAGGTCGCAGATGGGGATTGTCCACGATCCGACCATAAAACACATTTGCCACCCAAGTGGACGACGATTGCGGTGTCCCCGCTCCTCTTCTTCCAAACCGCAGATTATGCTCCATCACTATGGAGCATTTCCAGAGTCCGTCCACTTCCCCGGTATGCATGCACCGCCATGGGCACGAATCAACTACGACTTCACGTCGTAGTCCTTCTTCTTGGACTTCACAACCCCGAATTGCCGCCGAGAGACATTGCCCAAGATTTCACCGCATCCATCACGACCTCCTTGTCTTTATATATGGCCCCTGCGTCACCTCGTTCTCACGATACTCCCATGCATCAATGTTCCTTCATTCATCGTTAGGTCTTCGAATTGTAATTGGTCCACGCACTGTGGATAGGCACCTCGTGGGCGTTGTCCTCCTCGTCAGTGCTCACCATCGAGGACTTCCTCATCCGCACTGTCCTCCTCTTCCATCAGTCAACAATGTTCTCCACCTCCTCCCCTCGTCGGCCACCTCGCTCCTCCACTGCCTCTCTCCGCCCCGGTCCCTTCGCCACCGCTAGCCTCGTGCTCCTCGTCTCCGAGCTCCTCGCCGCCTTCCTCTTCGCATCCTTCTACATTTGATGTCCTCCGCCGTAATGTCCACCCCGACATCACGAACTTGCGACACCGATGGAGCTACCGGTAGCATCAGACCAACAACATGAGCGGCCAACCCCGCCTACAGCAAAACCAACATAACTCCTCCATGTTGACGCCGAGTTAATAGGAATCAACTCTCCGTAAAAGCGGTCTTGCGCTCGGCTCACTACTCTGCTCGACTCAGAACCGAACGTCTGGGCATCCAAACCGAACATCCGAGACATCCACTCCAACAAACCCTCAGATGTCCTATCGCTCGGTCTCGCATATGCCCGCATCGACTCTTGAAAATGATGATAGATCCACCCCATCCGCCCCGTGCTATCTCCCCATCTCCATAAAATATTTGGAAATACAATTTCTCCGACATGCTTGCAACGTCCGACGGAAAAATATTACTCTAAAATACAATCTACAAAGCGTGCATTGATCGTACTACAAAATACGACTATGAATAAGTGATTCGACTAGCCTACTATACGGCCTAATATTAAATTTCTACTACATTACATTTGTATATATTGCCTAATACATTACTTACATAATAAAATTAGTAATACACGACCCTACTAAATTAAATTCATACCACATTACATTTGTATATATATTGCCTAATACATTATTTGCATAACAAAATTACTAATACACAACTCTACTAAATTAAATTCAAATATTGTCTAATATTTCTTATGTATTAAATTTCTACATCTTGAATACTACATTAAATTTGCACATCCGACCATACTAAATTAAATTTGTAAATACTACATACTACATTAAATTTCTGAATATTAACTGCTATATTAAATTTCTAAACAATACATAATCCTAAAATTTCTAAATACTACAACAAATTCCTAAATATTAAATGCTACATTAAATTTTAAATACTGCATAACCTAACAAAATTCCTACATTTACCTCTACAAAAATTGCTAAACTAACTCTACAATAAAATTAAAAATTTACCAAAATTTCTAGCTCTTCTCTCTCTCTCTCTTCTTCTTCTTCTCTTCCTCTCCTCCCTCTCTTCTCCCTCTCTTTTTCTCCTGCGCTGCGCTCGGCTCCCCTTCTTCTCTCTGCGCCGACCGAGCGGTGCTGGGGTTAAAAATGGCCCTGTCGCCCCTGTAGGGGGCGATCGCCCCTACAGGGGGCGATGGGGGGTCCCACACGCGCGCGCCGTTAATGCAGTAACGGGAGGCGGAGCTATCGCCTGTGTATGGGGCGATCTCATACACGGGCGACGGGGAGGCATTTTTGTCATTTTTTTTTCCGGACGCATAGTTTTGAAAAAAAGAATAAAAAAAATATTAAAGAAAAAAAAATCGGTTGGCGGAATGGCGGAGCGCCTTGGCCAGGGCCCGGGAGAGAGCTTGTGGGAACTGGGAAGGACGCCACGGACGGCGGACGCTACGGCAGCGCTGGGCCTCCGCGGGGAGCATGTTTCCGGGGCCTCAGCCCAGAACTGGAGGGATGGAAATACCGCGGAGCTGTGTGTCTGAGGGCCCTGATAGGGCCCAACGCTGGAAGAAATCAGGAGAAGAGTACGTCAAGAGAAGCAATATCTGGTGATGGGACTGGGAGGCTGTGAAGTGATAACTGGGGAGGAAGAAAGTGCTAGTTTGCAGATCGTCGGTTCGGGAATGACATCAAATCGGATCCCCGCCGGCCGTCGCCGTCCAGGAAGATGGGGTGGTGTGCTTCGAGTCGGGTGCCCGAACCTTACTGGGATGGAGACTTTGACCCCGACTGATGATTCCAAGAATCGTCAGTTCGTCACGGCGTTCTGTACATGCACCACTCAATGGCTAGCTCACTGCGAGGACGCAATCATACATGTATGTATATGTTGTCTGTAATCATGACGTGTAGAGCTGCCATGGGATGAAAACCATCAATTATCTAGTATGGACAGCCCGGCAGCACAGCCCTTCCGTTTCGGCCGTCCAAAAGCCAAATATGCAATGCAAATGTGACAATGAAAGGCGTGTAACTGTGTCAGAGCACACAAAGTACACGTGCAAAGCATGGATGCGCGCGGGCGGTATTGCCTGAATGCGTACGGTCACCGCAAGTAGATGAATTTTAGTTAAGCTTAGCTTGTCGCCGAATTGTATAGCACAAATCATGTAAGGCCGAATTGGATAGCACAAATCATGCAAGGGCGAATTGGATAGCACAAGTCATGCAAGTAGGAACCCGTTTTCGATCGAGCTAGCTAATCAGAGGCTTGGCGTATACGGTGGTTCGGTGCATGGTCTCAACTCTCAACTCCTCATAAAGCTTAGCCATCGGTGTTGTCTCTCATGAGTTATGAGTAGCTTGCACCTTGCATTAGGTGAGCAGGCAAATTGAACTCAGCTTGATCACCAAGACTTAAACAATCCATACATGCGTTGTGCACCTTGATAAATAAAGGTGATCGAACTCCATAGAGTGAGCCTGCCTGCCTGCCTAATTCATTATAGCGGCTAGCTAGTGATTTCGTGCTCTCCTATAAACTAAATTACACGAGTCTAACCGCAAGTAGAGAAGTTGGATGGTTAATTAGCTAGCAATTTGTTTCAAATTTTGGAAAGAGTACAGAAACGCTCCCCTTGATGGCAGTATATTCAGAACATTAGTTTTAGTTTTCTTCCGGAGGTAAACCTATCCTAAAGTCCTTGCTCTTACAATGTTAGTATATGACAGAAGTGTTATAGCTGCCTCAGAGTGCAACTTGGACTTGCATGCCATTGCAAGCTAGCTTAGCTTCCAATCCTGCTATTTGCTGGAAAGGCCTCTTCGATCTACCAGCAAATATGGGAAGTACAGGCGTATAGCACACACTGAGCATCTTTGGACTCTAGGTTTACAAAATGAAAAAATGGCAGCTCCTTGTCCTCTTGGACAAGGAGAGTCTTTTTTTTTAAAAAAAAAAGATTAACAGGAGCTCTCCCATTCATTCAAGAGAAGGGGTAAAAACAACTGTCCGATAACAACTTAAGAAAGATAACAAAAGAGAGTTTAAACATGAGCCTAGCTGAATAAACGACCTTAACCAAGGGCAAAGCAAAATAAAACGGAAACAAAAGACAAAGCTTTAAGTGAGCACTAAGACACCTACACCTTGCCTGAAGCAGTCATAGGGTCCACAGCAAGGTCCACGTAGACGTTGTGCTAATCTTGGTTGGTTGCAAAGGCTCTTCTTGTTTCACCCACATTCTGCGTGATTTGATTGAACACGTCTTCCACCGTTTTATAGGAATTTTGAAATATTCTTCTGTTTCTTTCCCTCCATAAATTCCAGAAGGCATAAATGAGAATTCCGTCGACCTACTTCCTCCTTTGTGATGGTGCGTGATCGCGAATGGATTGCAACCACTGGGCAGTGGTGAGATGCCTTTCACCAGTGTTGTTTCGGATCTGCACTGGGTGCGGTTGGAAGTGAAGCCAGCGGAACACTTTACCCCAGATCTGTCTCGCAAAAGGTCAGTAGAGCATTAGATGTGCAGAAGATTCAGGATGAGATCCACATAGTGGACATTGGATACCATGCTGCCACCCCCGAAGCGTGAGCCTATCTGCTTTTAGTATCCTGTCTTGAATAAGGCGCCAAGAGAAAAATTTGCACCTGTTTTCCGTATTAACCTTCCATATAGCTCTGTAATTGTGTTCCAGTCTGGAGCCCCTGAAATGTACATTATAGGCTTATTTTGCCGAGTATTCGCCATTTGCCGTCCATCTCCACACTATATCGTCTTGTACCTGTGGGTGTAAGTTGACCTCCTGAATCGCTGTCCACAATGTGATGTACTCTTCGAGCTGCGTATGGGTGATTATTCGTCGGAGCAGCTTGAGCCAGTTTTCCTCACTAGCTCGTGTCAAACTGATATGTTCTTTGATCTCACCAACTTAAAGCAATTGGGCGTTATCTCACATGGCGCTTCCCCATGTAGCCATCTAGATATCCAGAACCTCGCTGTCGCTCCATTTCCTAGTTCAATGTTGGTGCTTGCATCGAAGAGGCTCCTATCCGTCGCATCGCAAGGGATCTCCATGCCAACCCATGGCCTGTACCTATCTTTCCATTCGTACCAGAGCCAACGAAATCTCATTGCTTGTTCAAAAGTAGGAAGGTCTTTTATCCCCAACCCGCCTAGTTTCTTGGGTCTGCAAACTTTATTCCAGTTAACTAGGTAGTCGCCTACGCTGCATTCATGTTGTCCCTTCCAAACAAAATTTCTCCTTAACCTATCCTTCTTTTTTGTTGCCCAGGTGTTTGTTGGGAACACCGTGAAATGGTAGATAGTGATGGGCGTGAGGACCGAGTTCACTAAAGTGAGACGAGCCGCCCTCGATAGAAGCTTTCCTTTCCATCTCGCCAACCTGGCTCCCATTCTGTTGATGATCAGTTGCAAGTCCAATTTTCTTAGCTTAGTTGGCCTCAGTGGTAGGCCTAAGTATTTTCACGGGAATGATTTTGTGAGAGCTGGAAAATCCTATAGGATGGTCAGGAGGTCCACGCCGACGCATCTTATGGGATACCTCACTCTTCTGGATGTTAGTCTGCAAACTTGTTGCGCCACCAAAGATAGACAAGGCCAATTGTATTGCCTGTAGCTCAAGCACATCCGGGTTGGCGAAGATCACCGCGTCGTCGGCATAAAGGGAGATCCATAGCCTATGTGTTCGACCGAGGACCGGTTTGATTAGATTCTCCACTGCTGCTTTCTCAAATATCTTTTGCAGGGGATCAATAGCCAAGATGAAGAGTATAGGTGACAGCGGATCCCCCTGTCGGAGCCCTCTCCTGTGCCTAATTGGCTGCCCGGGGTTTTCATTGAGGAGGATTCTGGAAGAAGATGAAGCCAATATTAATGAAATCCACTCCCTCCATCGATGGCCAAAGCCTAAGATCTCCAGGAGCTCCAGAAGATATCCCTAACTGATTGAATCAAAAGCTTTGGCTATGTCCAACTTAATGATAAGGGTCAGGATATTCCTTCTATGCAACTCCTTGGCTAGGTTTTGAGTGTAGAGGAAGTTGTCGTGGATGGATCTCCGTTTGATGAAAGCGCTCTGACTGCTTGACACCATCTCTTGGAGGTAAGGTGCTAGCTTGTTCACCAGTAGCTTGGAAAATAGTTTTCCTACACTGTGAATCAGGCTTATGGGCCTGTCAATCTGAAATTCTGTCCGCTTCCTGTTTCTTAGGCAACAGAATCTCATCGCGGAATTGAGAAGGTGGAAATTACGGGCATCGGCATCAAATAGCTAGTTTAAAGCGGCCATCAGGTTCGCCTTAATGATGTTCCAGCACTGCTTGTAGAATCTTCCTGTGAAACCATTCGGGCCCAAAGCCTTGTCCAGTGGCATGGAGTGGACCGCTTGCTGAACTTCCTGCTCATCAAAAGGTTCCTCTAGAGTGTTTAGGTCATGGCTTTGCATGCCAAGTGCTTCCCAGCGTAGCGTATGCCCTCTTTGCTCGGCCATCAGGTTCGCCTTAATGATGTTCCAGCACTGCTTGTAGAATCTTCCTGTGAAACCATTCGGGCCCAGAGCCTTGTCCAGTGGCATGGAGTGGACCGCTTGCTGAACTTCCTGCTCATCAAAAGGTTCCTCTAGAGTGTTTAGGTCATGGCTTTGCATGCCAAGTGCTTCCCAGCGTAGCGTATGCCCTCTTTGCTCTTTCCTTCCTAAGTGATGTTAGAAGTATCTAAAGATCTCGCGGTGTTTGTCTTCTTCGGAATGGACAGTGGTACTGTCAGTAGTGAAGGATTGAATGTAGTTTTTCCTTTTGTGCGCATTGTCTTGCGCCCTGTCTAATTGAAAAACGAACTAGGGGAGTCTTGTAACTCTACTGACTTGGCAACTAAATGGGAAAAGGATTTCACAGTTCATGATGATGATGACGCAAGTTCATGCATAGTTCCTCTCATGAGGCGACGTGCGTGTCTAAATAATTTATTCCATTTTGTAACACTCAACATATATGTGAATACATGGCTAATTACTGAATGCCTTCTTTGTAACAAAGTCCTTCTGTATGTTCTCTTATTTTGCATGCTCCTTTTATTTTCTTGTTCTCTGAAGTGACTTCTTTGCATGCATTGCATTCTTATCTCTGATATGTGTCACTTTCTACTTGACCCTTTACCAGAGCCATTAATTCTTCAGCTACATTCAATAATTTAAAAGATTGATCTGAAGCCGGCCGGATTAGCTAAGTGCTAACGAACAAGAAGCAAACAAGTACACTAGTAAATGTATGTACAAAAATGCCACCGGTGATAAAGACAAGCCGGGCAAACTTAGCCATGTATGTAGCCGGGGAAGCGTCATATATAAAGTTGAAACCACCGCTATTTCTTTCTTCAGTAAATACCAAAGCAGAATGTCCTTTTGTGTTTTCGAACTACAGGAAAGGCTATACTGACAGAGATAAGAGAGATGAAATTAGCCATGCAAATCAAGGAAGAAGAGTCTAGAAACATTACTGCCGTCCAGAACAACAGGTGTACCATGAAGTCCTTAGTTTCAACTACCAGCAGGTAGGACTGTTTTTTCAGTCACAAAAACAATATATAGGGCCTGTTTGGTAGAACTCTAGATCCCAGCTTCATCTGAGATCTGAAACTTGTAGGCTAAAATAAAGTGAATTAAGTTTATATTTTTGGTCTAAAATTTGAAAAGATGATCTATCTAAACACTCTTAATATACTCACAGCTCCAGCTCCACGGATCTGGTGGAGTTAGGAATACCCAACTCCACCAGATCCTACCAAACACACCCATAGTTGTTGAAATGGTTCCTGACCTCATTAGAAAATGTTAATTTGAATCCAACTACCAAACCAAAGGAGAAAGGACTACTCTCGTAAATGCTTTTGTCATGAAATGATCCTATTACTTATGAGGAAACTGAGCTGCTTAAGTATAACAAACAAAAGTTGGATGGAAATATGATAGTATCCATGTACTCCAATTCAGATATGGATATAGATGCAACGCTGAAGTCCAAGAAAATGAATGCATTGCCTATGATGTTAACTATCAGCAATTTTTGGCATTAAACTACTAAGATACCATAATTGATGCATTGAAACATACAGCCAGTTGATTGTTCATCAGGCCAGCGAACTCCTCAAGGTCGATCAAGTACAGAGAAATGCAGGATTATTTACATGGCAAAGGTGATTGCTGTTGCCGCCAGATTTTGGCAGGCAAAATAGTCGGCAAAAGTATTTTGGGCAGTTGATATGATTTTAAAGAAAGATCGGATTTTCCAAAAATCAGAATCAAGCATCGACTATACTAAAAAACCTCTAGAAGATGCCAACTAAGGAAAGGTAGATGCAAGAAAGGAAATTGTCAACAAGAGATTGGCAACATAAAGATTTTAAGATGGACAAGGAAATCTATCCAACGAAAAGTTGATCCGACACGAAGAGGGAAACCAGAAGCACAATTCAATATTGAGTCAGTTGTTTTACATATAAATACCATGAATCGACTGATAGAAAAAAACGCACACACCAACCTATACTACCATTTTGTATCTGCTTTTCCTATACCGTAGGAGTAGGCCGTAGCTAGTAGAACTCTACCTTAGTAATTCGACTTTTATCAATATTGCATCACATTAACGTGTTAATCAATCCGTGAGTTACACCTATGCCCTATTTCGATATTTCATTACTATTTGTTATTGCTTCGCAGCAATGTTTCGCCCAGGATCGACTTTTATTCATGTTTACCTATTGTCGACTTTGCTGATTTGCTACAAAATTGACTGGCAAGTGGCATACACTGATAGAAAGCACCCTTCATAGGGGCGCATTATTGCTGTCAGGAATTTTTCGGTGGCAACACACTCTTGGCACGCCTGGTGAGATCCCAAATCTTCTAATCAAGATCATGATGCTGCTAAAGCATGGAGGAGTTGACGAGAAGATTTCGCAGTTTCTTTGTCAAGAAGCATGATGGTCAAACCGTTCCTAGTAGGGAAGCTCTCCCTAGCGAATCTGTCGACTTCACAGAATCCGATTCCAGTATCGACCCTAACAAATTCACCAAGCATATATCAAGTTACCCAAGGCGAGCTTACTAATCTTGTCAATTGTTCATTAGGCTCTTATGAACAACTCGATGTTCGTGAGTACCATTGATCCTCTCTTTTATACTCATATGAAAAGTATATTTCAGGAAATCGCAGCTTCGTTGTAGAGATTTGTTATGCCGGTTCCAGAATTACCACGATATCCTGCGTTTTCTCCGAATACGTTGGATTTTGTGAGAAATCTCATCAAAAATAGTCAGTGAGCAATTTCTGCATCCAATCTACATCAGACCACATTGGCCATACTGCCGATGGCGCCAACACGCCCGACTATCAAACAAATATATGAACACGATGATGAAACTTTGGCGAGATCTCAAGCTAATTCATTGGTCAATGCTAATCTATGTACCACCTACCATAGCAAATCAGCATCCACAACTACCAATTGGGGGTTCGTTTAATCAGGCAGCAATGAGGCAGCATCAACTAATGAGGATTATTGACCAGGTCAACGTTTTAATTGGTTAGTTCATGAAACTCAACAAAATTAATCATAGGAAAGGCCACGGCGACAGAGATAAGAGAGATGAAATTAGCCAAGTAATTCAGGAAGATACTAGAAACATTGATGACGCCCTAACAACATATGTACTATGAAGTCAGGTTGAAGAAACCGGTACTGTCGTTTCTCTTTTTTTGTCATTAACACATGTAGTACCTTTCCAAAGCCAATTGAACTTTATAATGAACTGAAAGTGTTTTTCCTCAAAAGAAAAATCATAAGTGTTCAGAATGAGCCAATGAAACTACAAAACTAAAGTGTACCATTGACCCGGAACAGAGGGATGAAACCAGCCATGTATGCATTCACTGGTGTAACACATTAAATATACCGTGTTTAAAGTTTAGACCACCATTAATTCTTTAATGACTTGATGATATCAGCCAATCTTTTTTGGAAACTCACAAAAGGATGAGTGATCTATGACAAAGATAAGTGGGATAAAACTGGCCATGTAACTGAGCAAAGGCTGTAATGCAATTTTGAGATACAAGGAAGCGGATTCAAAGAAATAAGTGTATTTTTTAAAACATTCCTCCCAACAAGTACAGGTGAAAGATGTTACTGCTAATGTATTTCGGATTATTGAAATTCAGAATTTCCTCTAATATGGTTGATGCTTTGGGAAGCTGAATGAGTTAGTTCATTTCATAATTGTTTGCCTTGAGTAGAAGCTAACCTAAGTTGGAGGTTTTTTGATCATGCGGATCTTTTATGTAATTAAGTTAATTATGTACTATATTAATTAATGTTTATCAATAGGGCCCTCCCTTACTGTTCCCTAAAAAAAAGAGATACAATGAAGCAAATGTATCTTGCTATTGATGTTTAAACCATCAATATTTTCTAGTGGTTAAACTATTAAGAGGCTATTTGTTTTACATGATCCATTAAACTAGGCAAGTGTTTGTTTGTCTGGTCAATGAAATTAACCAGCTAAAAGCCGATCAATGACAAGGAACGCCAGGATGAGAATAGCCATATAATCTGAAAAAGTAAATGTACCATATGTCCTATGCTTAAACTACCTACATTTTTGGTGACTAAAATACCAAGTTACCATCTGTTGGAAAAGGTATTGCAGTTAGCTAAGGATTTGTCAGCCAGGTAGAACTACCGGAAAGGCAATCAATGAAAAAGAAAAGCAGAATGAAGTTAGCCACATGTAATCTTTGAATCGTCTAAATGATTTACGAAACCTGAGAAAAAAAATGTAACTCACTAATGTACCTAGTGGTTTTTCAAAGAAATAAATGTAGCTGAAGATTGTTTACAAAGAAACAACAAGAAAAATTCATATTCTGGTACATAAGAGTTATATAGGAATCGAAATAATCTTTTATTTTCTTTTGAAAATGGAAAAATCCATTTCATTGAAGTAATAGGACTATAGTTGAGAAAGAAAATTGACAAATCATCACCGTATTGTGGCCTGGGCGAAAAACAAAGATTGTTGTGACAACAAAATTAACCATGCATAAAGTTCAAGAGCAAGAAAAAGAACAAATAGTTTGAATCTGTTAGAAATGAGGCCCAAGTGGCCCATTTATCTCTAATGCCAAAGCTACAAATAATAGTACCATATTGTTAGTTGAGGGGGGAGAATATCAATTTAAAAGGGAGAGCTCCCACCATATCTTGTAATGAGACATATGGAGGGTGAGGAGCTGGCTAAAGTCACACGCACGCGCGCGCGCGTATTTCGCGAATTACCGCGTATTTCCGCGTGTTTTTCCCGTGTGACTTGTGACTTGTGACTTGTGACGTCGCGAACGTGCCGTGGATTAAATTCCTGGTACGTTTAAACCCTTTTTAATTTTCGATTTCTCTCTGTTATTAGTGAATTAATGGGGTCATTTACTGAGATTTGAAATAGCCATAATAATGGCGTCAGTTTCTAATAGAAACTGTCATTTGAATGACCTGCAGTTACTAGCATTTAATGGCGACCGTTACTGGTGCGAGGCTATAAAATCTGGAGACGTCCAGATAAAAACTAGGTTTTTTTGAGTTTTGGCTCTGATACTCGCGTTCATCCACGGTGATCTGTTTGCGTTTTCGTGTTGTGGTCGTTCTTCACCGACCTTCCTCTCGGCGTGCACCGCGAGGCAAGGAGAGCGGGATCTCCGAACCATTGCCGTTGAGAGAACCTGCACGGGGGCGGCAATAAGGTTTCGGCAAGCAGAATCGCGCGACCGCCGAGCTCTTCATCTTGCGATCAACGACGTCGACTACTTCCTCTACGGCCGATCGCTACTGCGCTGTTTTCTTTTCGTCATCAAGCCCATCGTAAGAATTCTCCTATTTTTCTCTGTGGATCGATCTATTTTACAGTAATATGTGGTGTATTATATCTTGCCTGTTGTATTTAATCCTTTTGGAAATTAGCTTTATTTTCAAATCTAAAACACAAATAATACCTAGTTTTTCAACATTCCAGAAACCTTATTGGTATTATTTGTGTGATTGTGATTCAGCAATGGCTGGTGCAAGTGATGCCATGAAACCTGAGAGGTTCAATGGTCAGAACTTCCGTAGGTGGCAGACTAGAGCCAAATTTTGGCTCATGTCTCTGGGTATGTGGTGGGCGATTTTCCCTCAATACCCGCTTACGGATGAGGAAAATGCGCAGTTTGAGAATGCGAATAACACCGCATTGGGCTGCATTCGACCATCTTGGCAGATCGCTTATATGATGTGTATATGAGTTACACATCCGCCATCGAGTTGTGGTTGGCTCTTGAACAAAAATATGCGTAAGTCGAGGTGGTCATTGGTTGTATACGTCAGCGAGCAATTATTCGATTTTGCCATGGATGAGTCTAAATCGATTGTTGCTCAAGCGCATGAGTTTCAAACTACTAGTGGGCTAGATTTCACATTTGGGATGTGCTTTACACCGCAAAATTTGTGGTCGGGCATTGTGGCTAAACTTCCCCATCTTGGAGGAATTTTGCCACTGGTCTAAAACACAAGAGGAAGAGATTTCTATTGAAGATCTCATTGCTGCCTCGACGTGGAAGAAAAAGCCGAGCCAAAGATGCGCCAAAAGTTCTTCTCGGGAACCAAACAACGCAAATGTGATTGAGAAGAAGGTGGCAACAACAACAAAGGCTTGAAACCAAACAAAAATACTAGCTTCAAGAAGAAGAAGTTTGAGCAGAAAGATATGAAGAACATTACCTGTTTTGTGTGCGGAAAAAATGGTCACATGGCTAAAGACTGTCGTTTCCGCAAGAACAGGCCAAATGAGCAAGGCAAGAAAACTGCCAACGTGACCATAAGTGAGGGAACTACTTCAGGAGGGTATGGTAATTCTCCTGTTGTTTTTTCAGCATGTCAATCCACTGATTGGTGGGTTGATACGGGTGCAAATGTTCACGTATGTTCTGACATATCTCTATTTTCTTCTTACCAGGCAGCAGGGGCTTCCTCCGTCCTAATGGGGAACGGGTCGCATGCTTTTGTTCTTGGTGTTGGCACGGTGGATCTGAGGCTTACTTCAGGGAAGATTGTCCACTTAAAGAACGTGCAACATGCGCCAACAATAAATAAGAACCTTGTCAGTGGTTCCCTATTATGTCGAGATGGCTATAAGCTAGTATTCGAGTCTAATAAAGTTGTAATGTCCAAGTTTGGAAACTTTATTGGAAAAGTTTATGAAAGCGGAGGCCTGTTCCGCTTAAGTGTACTAGAGCCTTGTTTAAATTTAAATGTTGCTACTCAAGTTAATAATTGCGAATCCAATGTTTGGCATTCTCGTTTATGTCATATTGGTTATGATACCATTGCTCGAATGTCCAGACACTGATTAATTCCAAAATGTGATATTGTCAAAGGATCAAAGTGCCATTCTTGTGTGCAAGCAAAGCAACCAAGAAAACCCTTTAAGGGATTAGAGGAAGAAAAGAACTTGGCACCACTAGATCTTGTCCATTCGACTGTGTGAGATGAATGGATTGTTGACAAAAGGAGGCAAAAGATATTTTCTAACTTTTATAGATGATGCAACTCGTTATTGTTATGTGTATTTTTGAAAACAAAGGATGAAGCTTTAAACTACTTCAAAATTTATAAGGTCGAGGTTGAGAACCAACTAGAAAAGAAAATTAAACGACTAAGGTCCGATCGTGGAGGAGAGTATATCTCTCATGAATTCTCCCGCCTGCTTCGAGCATGGTATAATCCATGAAGTTACACCACCATATTCTCCCCAATCAAATGGGGTAGTGAGAGGAAAAACCGAACACTAACAGACTTGGTGAATGCCATGTTGGAGAGTGCCAGATGCCTAAAATGTGGTGGGGAAGCTATATTAATCGGCAAATTTTGTCCTAAACAGAGTAATCACTAAAAGGTGTGAGATTACTCCGTATGAGGGATGAAAAGGGAGAAAACCTAATGTTAATTTTCTGCGAACTTGGGGGTGTTTGGCAAAAGTCAATATACCATTGCAGAAAAAGAGAAAGCTTGGACCTAAAACAGTCGATTGTATTTTTCTAGGATATGCACATAACAGCACGGCCTATAGATTTTTAGTAGTAAAATCAAAAACTCCTGAGATTATTTCTAATACAATAATGGAGTCCAGAGATGCTTCATTTTTTGAGGATATTTATCCTATGAGAGCAGGTAGGACTTCAATAACTGAGAAAAATCAAACTGATAATAATAATAATAATATTGAACCTACCACTGTTTCTGAACCAATAAGTGATACACTACCAGTAGAAGATAATTCTGAGGAGGATAACAATTTAGTCGCAGAGGCTCCTCGTAGGAGCAAGAGACAAAGGGTTGAGAAAACCTTTGGCGACGACTTTATTGTATATCTCGTGGATGATGTGCCAAAATCTCTTTCAGAGGCTTATGCACTACCTGATGCTGAGTATTGGAAAGAGGCGGTCCGTAGCGAGATGGATTCCATCATGGCTAACGGGACTTGGGAGATCACCGATCTTCCTAGTGGGTGCAAACCTGTTGGATGCAAGTGGATCTTCAAAAAGAAAATGAGGCCTGATGGTACTGTTGATAAGTACAAGGCAAGACTTGTGGCCAAGGGTTATACCGAAAAAGGAGAGGATTATTTTGATACTTATTCTCCTCAGAGCGATTAACCACCATTAGAGTGCTCATAGCATTAGTCGCTTCCCATGGTCTACACGTCCATCAAATGGATGTAAAGACAGCTTTCCTTAATGGAGAGTTGGAGGAAGAAATCTATATGGAGCAACCAGATGGTTATGTGATTACTGGACAGGAAAATAAAGTATGCAAATTATTAAAATCCTTGTATGGCCTAAAGCAGGCTCCTAAGCAATGGCACGAAAAGTTTGATAAAACTTTGACATCTGCTGGTTTTGCTGTTAATGAGGCAGATAAGTGTGTATACTATCGTTATGGTGGGGGTCAATGTGTTATTTTGTGTTTGTATGTTGATATGAAAGACTTGGGAGAGGCAGATGTTATTCTGAATATTAAATTGATCAAGAATGAGGATGGAATCATTTTGCACCAATCCCATTATGCTGAGAAAATTTTGAGTCAATTCGGGTTTGAGAATTGCAAAATCTCCCCAACACCTTATGATCCAAGTGTTAAGCTTCGGAAAAATCAAGGGTTAGGAAAAGATCAATTGAGATATTCACAAATTATTGGGTCCCTTATGTATCTAGCTGGTGCAACAAGGCCTGATATCTCATTTGCTGTGAGCAAATTAAGCCGGTTTACATCTAACCCAGGAGATGATCATTGGGAGGCACTTGAAAGGGTGTTGCGCTACTTGAGAGGCACAACATCTTATGGAATACACTATACTTTGGGTATCCATCTGCTTTAGAAGGATATAGTGATTCCAATTGGATCTCTCGATGCGGATGAGATCAAAGCTACAAGTGGTTATGTTTTTCTTTAGTCGGTGTCTTAGCGGTTTCATGGAGGTCTTGCAAATGACCATATTGACGAGGTCAACCATGGAAGCTGAACTCGTAGCACTAGACACGACCACCGTTGAGGTGAATGGCTTAGAGAGCTATCGTTGGACTTGCCATTGGTTGAGAAACCAATACCGGCGATCTTAATGTATCGCGATAACCAAACAAAGTGTTGACTAAGGTTATGAGTACTAAGGATAACATGAAGTCCTCCGGACATGTGAAGCGTAGGCTTAAAGCGTCGTAAAATTGAGAAACTCCGGAGTTATTGCTGTGAATTATATTCGTACTGAGAAAAATCTGGCAGATCCTTTTACAAAAGGACTTGCAAGGAAAGCGATTTCCATTGCGTCTATGGACATGGGCATGAGGCCCGTTTGAGTTACACCACAACGGTAACCCTTATCTTCCTGATCGGAGATCCCGTGAATTAGGTAATGGGAAAAACAAGTTGAGGTTGTAACAAGAGAGTACATATTATTAAATTTGTACCTGTGTCCAAATAGACAAAGTACTCTCGACTGTATGGAAGGTTGGCTTAAAGCCTTAATGTATTCTAGTGTCAAAGGAAAAAGGTATTGGCCTACAGGATACCTAAAATGAATACACCTACTTGAGCTTAAGCGTGAGGTCGCAGTTCACGAGAAAGGGCATTCTCTAGAAAGCTCATGAGAAGATTAGGAGCATGACCATTTAACGCTCCGTTGAGGTGAAGTTCTTTGCCACTTAGTATCGCTTAAGATTTGGGTGAAATCAAACCACACAAAGCTGTGAATTCAAGGCTTAGTCCATTCATTAGCTGTGGGAGGATGGATCACGTTATTCTAGGTGAAAGTTCAACCCGTATGGGACTTACATCAAACACCGATATATTAAACGAAGATTCAAAGATGTTGATCAATTGTCAACTTCGCATTGGTGGGGATTGTTAGAAATGAGGCCCAAGTGGCCCATTTATCTCTAATGCCAAAGCTACAAATAATAGTACCATATTGCTAGTTGAGGGGGGAGAATATCAATTTAAAAGGGAGAGCTTCCACCATATCTTGTAATGAGACATATGGAGGGTGAGGAGTGGCTAAAGTCACACGCACGACGCTGCAGATTTCGCGAATTACCGCGTATTTCCGCGTGTTTTTCCCGCGTGACTTGTGACTTGCGACGTCGCGAACGTGCCGTGGATTAAATTCCTGGTACGTTTAAACCCTTTTTAATTTTCGATTTCTCTCTGTTATTAGTGAATTAATGGGGTCATTTACTGAGATTTGAAACAGCCATAATAATGGCGTCAGTTTCTAATAGAAACTGTCATTTGAATGACCTGCAGTTACTAGCATTTAATGGCGACCGTTACTGGTGCGAGGCTATAAAATCTGGAGACGTCCAGATAAAAACTAGGTTTTTTTGAGTTTTGGCTCTGATACTCGCGTTCATCCACGGTGATTTGTGTTGCGTTTTCGTGCTGTGGTCGTTCTTCACCGACCTTCCTCTCGGCGTGCACCGCGAGGCAAGGAGAGCGGGATCTCCGAACCATTGCCGTTGAGAGAACCTGCACGGGGGCGGCAATAAGGTTTCTGGGCAGCGCAACTGCGCGACCGCTCGAGCTCTTCATCTTGCGATCAACGACGTCGACTACTTCCTCTACGGCCGATCGCTACTGCGCTGTTTTCTTTTCGTCATCAAGCCCATCGTAAGAATTCTCCTATTTTTCTCTGTGGATCGATCTATTTTACAGTAATATGTGGTGTGTTATATCTTGCCTGTTGTATTTAATCCTTTTGGAAATTAGCTTTATTTTCAAATCTAAAACACAAATAATACCTAGTTTTTCAACAGAATATCCTATACTTAAAAGTATCAACAAATTTGCACTAACATGTAATGTTGCCATCGAATTTCTATTTCTGAGACACTCCAAAAGACGGTATACATACGAATTGATAGGAATCTTTCGAAAAGAGATGATACGGGTCTAGGGGAAAGCAGGATGAAAATAACCATGTAATTAGGCACCGTGAAAACTTGAGTAAGCAAATATATCACGTGAGCATGTCAAACCTACACTACCACAGAAACCCCATATATGCCGCCCTAATGCACCGGCAGTGATGGTGCATCACTGCCGGTCCGTATCAAGGACCGACACTAAAAGCCCATTCGAAAAGGATCGACAGTGATAGTCAAGTATCACTACCGGCTGTAGCCACGAACCAGCAGTAATACTATCACTGCCGGTTCGTGGCTACAGCCGGCAATGAAACTTAATCTATCACTGCCAGCTCATGATACGGTCCGGCAATGATAATAGGGACATTAACACTGCCGGCCTGTATCATGATCCGACAGTGATAATCAAGTATCACTGTCGGTTCGTGTCATGATCCGATAGTGATAATTGCATACTGAGTCGGATGGAGATAAACTTTATATAAAAATTGTAGCTCTCGACAAGATCTATAATTTTGTAGTTGAATTTTTTTTTATTTGAGATCGTTTAGATACCCAAATAACCATAACAATGTTTCAGAGAATAAGGATCAAAAGGAAAGCATATCATGTTACTATCACTAGTAACTCTGCGGTGGGATGGTAAGAAAGCATCGCGCGAGGTGAGAGGTTTCGGGTTCGAGTGTCACAAACCGCACGCGCACGTATTTCGCGTGACTTGTGACTTGCGATCGTGCGTAGTAATAATAAATACATGGTGGTCCGGGTGCAAATAATTTTTTTTATTTTACCGAGTGAGTTTTTGATTTACGAACTATCACTGCCGGCTCACATACAAACCGAGTGATAGTCGGATTATCACTGCCGGTTCCAATATCCGGCAGTGATGTCAGTTTGAAACCCGCAGTGATCTGGTGTTTTATAGTAGTGCTACTTTTGAACTACCAATGTTTTCTTGTCCACAAAATACCAAATTATCCCGTGTGAATTACCGAAAAGGCAATCAGTGACAAGGAACGGTAGGAGAAAATCAGCCATGTAATCCCAGAAACCATGTAGCATGTAACCCAAAGCTCAAACCACCAACACTTTCCACTCGCTAAAATATCACTGCCATCACATTTTTAATAAGATCCAGTGGAAGCTTTCATGCAGCTACCATGAAGCCCATATGCTACCAAACAAGCCCAGGACACAGCACCTCAACCTCAACCCTTATAATACCAACAACCACACACATACCAAACCACACACAAACACACATTTCAAACCCCCTCTTGCCCCCAAAACGCTTGCCTCTTAACTGGCACAATGCTCACCACCACAAACCATGGCAGACACCATGCATTTGAGAAGAGCCCTGGCCACGTGATGAAGAATATAGACAGGAAGCTGCAGGCCATGAGCCATGCAAGCAAGTACCTGCAGAGGATCTACCCTCTGGGCATCCAGAGGACCAGTTCCAACCTCTCATTGTCATCTCTTTCCTTGTCACAAAACTCCAATGACTCATCACTTAGCAGCTCAAACTCTAGCTGGGAGCCAAAGGTGCCCCTGTTGTATGGTGGCACATTTAGCCCTTGGGGTGACGTGCTTGTGTCCTTGGAGAGGAGGGAAGATGACAAGATGAGTGATCATGATGTTGAGGGGGAAGAGGAGTTTGATTGCAGTGAGACAGGGAGCTTGCATAGGTGCAGCTGGATCACCAAAAACAGTGGTAAGAAGTGCTTACGTGCTATCACGCATGTATATTTTTCACTTGATATTTCATCTGGTGGACAGATTCTAAGAAACCATAATTTCATCCATCTTAACAACATTATGCAGCCAAAAATTATATTCTTGCCGATCCATTAATTAGTTTAGCACCAACTTATGAGTACAATTTGGACAGAAAATTCTTCCCAACAAAAAAGAAGTCTGGATATGGATAGCAAACGGGACAGCCTTATTCTTTAAGAAAAGGTTAAGTCGACATCACTGACTGATGAGTGATGAATAACTATGATTTGACTAAGCTTCAGAAGTCACTTGCTGATGGCTTGAAGAAAAATACTCAGTTGACAAATTCATCAGAAAGAGACTCCTCTCCAATTCGCTGTAGTTTGTTGAGCAAACATAAGTTTTTCAGGGAGGGAAAAAAGACAGAAGGATAAGAAACTGATCACCCTCTGAAACCCATTGTGCAGATGAGGCATACGTTCAGTTCCACGACGAGTGCTGGGGAGTCCCTGTGTACAACGACAAGTATGATACTGTCACATTTATTCTTGTTTTTCTCCTGCATGCATCATTTCTGCACTGTTAATAGTTCATCTTGGTTGTATATATCCGTTGTAATTTGCAGCCGTCTGTTCGAGCTACTGGCGCTGTCAGGGATGCTCATAGACCACAACTGGACAGAGATACTCAAGAGAAGAGACATGTACAGGTACCTCTCTGAACATTTGTGCTTTAAGTATGTATGCGGTAATGATTTCTTCTGGGTTAATTTTGCCCCATCGGGTGAAATGTGGCTGCGAACGATCGATTCAGGGAAGCGTTCGAGGACTTCGATCACAACACGGTAGCGAAGATGGACGAGAACGACATCGCCGAAATAAGCGCCAACAAGGAGCTCAAACTGGCGGAGTGCAGAGTGCGGTGCATCGTCGAGAACGCCAAGTGCATACAGAAGGTGAGTGCGATGAGCTCAATCGATGAACCTTTTTATTTTTTATTTTAAATCCTCCCAAATTAAATCACTAGAGAAAAATTATAAAAAAAATACTTCTAAAAGATCAGAAATTCGATACTAAATTATGAAACATGGACAGTGAGGCACCACGAATCTACTGTATAAACAATGGCGGAGCCACCGTCCGGCCGGGCAGCACCAGCGCGTGCTCGGGCTCACCATCAAACCACCATTGATAAATTCAATTAAGTCTCGTTGTCGTTGGAGTAAAAGAACGAGACATTTCTCATGTCATAGTTAGACTTGCACAGACATAAAAAATTTCCCGGTTCCACCACCGTGCATAAACGAAACTAATTTGCACCGTCAGGCCCCGTCTTTAATTTCTTGAACTGCCAAAGTTTTTAGGTGAACGATTGATGCATGAAACTCAGCGAACGCATTCGCGCGCAGGTGGCGAAGGAGTTTGGGTCGTTCAGCGGGTACATCTGGGGGCACGTGAACCACCGGCCGATGGTGGGCAAGTACAAGCACCACAAGTACATCCCCTTCCGGACGCCCAAGTCGGAGGCGGTGAGCAAGGACCTCGTCCGGCGGGGCTTCCGGCTCGTCGGCCCCGTCATCGTCTACTCCTTCATGCAGGCCTCCGGCATGGTCATCGACCACCTCGTCGACTGCTTCCGCTTCCCGGAGTGCGTCCGCCTCGCCGAGCGCTCGTGGGGCATCACGAACGTTGCCACGTAGCCGCCGCGTGCATGCCGGCCAGTCGCTTGCTCGGCGTTCAAATGTTTTCTCTACAGCTTTTTTCTTCCCCGAGAATACGCGGTAGAGCTGCGTATCTTTGTTTTTTTACACCATTTTTTGTTTGGATTTGGTAATGCTTGGATCGCATTGCTTGCTTGCTGTAGAGAGTAGTACTAAGTTAAGGTGCTTCCTTTTTTCTTCTTCCCACATGGAAAGTGTTAGTGTAACTAGTTTGTAAGAATAAGTTAAAGAATGTCTCCTGCTTGGACTTGTCTAAGGCCTTGTATAAGAATGGAGACAACAATTCAGAGGCGCTATAGAATAGATTGTCCATGTGTGGCACTTCTCTAAAGATCCTTCCAATTTTAATTGAGTGTTTTTTTTCCTTTTCTTGTATGAATCTTTTGATGGAGCACAAGAGGTGATGATTTCTCCTCGCTTCTGGTTGACAGGTCGATTTGTTTATGTAGAAAGCTAGTAACAAAGAGGAGGAAATGGGAGCAGCTTGTTACCAGGCAACGCATCTACGAAATCTTCTTCAGGGGCAGCTTTAAAGGCTTAGTTGTTTTTTCCTCTCTTTTTTCCTTTTCTTTCTCTGATCCCTCCTGTCCCCTTTCACCTCTCGGGTGCAATCTCTGCACCTTGTAACTGTACTCTCTATTCCGTCTTCTAATATAATGCAAGGCGTTCGCCGTCTTAAAAAAAAGACATGTGCAAGGAAACAAAAACAATGATGATCAAAGGTACAAGATGTAATAGAATTGCATGTTTAACGCTTCTGCAACTTCTCAACGAAACAGCATTGACGGACAAGGTAGGATATGCAATTACATCACAGCAACAATGCAACCTGACAAAATGAGATCCTTCTGAGATCATGTAGCAAAAGCACAAGGATAAATACCGGTGGATTTTTGTACATTTTTATGAAGCAAACTCTAATTCATTCTTTAGTCAACGGGCTTGATCAACCAGCCCAAGGTGTGGAACGAAAAATAGAGAATAAAGCAACATAAATAGACAAGACATAAAATAATTTCTAAATGTTTTCTTATCATGTGTTTACCAACGGCAGTCAAGCATTGGCAATGCCATCGCACTCCCCAATAATAGCCCATATCATGCCCGATGTTCCCGGCATATAATACAGAAAGAACAACGCACCACTCGTACGTCTATGCACAGACGCAACAGTATCCTGCTGCAAACACATACATCAGAGACGGTCTTATACTCCCTCTATTAATAGATGGGAGGATTCCCGGGCTGAGGTGCATTTGAGCCGGGAGGGCGTCGGCTAGGCTCGCGGCTCGAGCCGAGCCGGTAAAAAAAATTACGCTCGGGTCTTTTTTCGGAAAAAAAATTACACTTAGGTCCTTTTTGGGAAAAAAATTGTTACGGTTAGGTCCTTTTTTAGAAAGAAAAATATATTACGCTTATGTCTTTTTTGCGTTTTTAAGCCTTGCGCTCAGGTCTTTCGAAAAATCATAATTACGTTTAGGTCCTTTTTCGGAAGAAAAAAAACACGGTTAGGTCCATTTTATGGAAGAAAAAACATATTACATTTAGGTCCTTTTTTCGTTTTTTAGCGTTACATTTAGGTCCTTTTCCGATAAAAAACTCGTTCAGGTCCTTTTTTGGAAAACAAAAAGAAAGAGTTTATGTCTTTTTTGCCATTTTTCGTTTTTTTCTAAGAGAGCCTTTCGTTTCAACGAAATCGCAGATCCAACCCGTTCAGGTCCTTTTCCGAAAAACAAAAAGAAAGAGTTCATGTCCTTTTTGCCATTTTTCGTTTTTTTTTTCTAAGAGGGCCTTTCGTTTCAGCGAAATCGCAGATCCTTCGTGAGAGGACCCCGAATAGGTGCAAAAAAACGCAGATACCCGAATAAATGTGAAAAAAACGCAGATACAGTTATATCCTTTACATTTATGTCCTTTCAATCGTTCCGCCGAATAAATGCGAAAAAAATACGATTACGTTTGTATCCTTTTAGCTGTTTCGCGTGTTTCCTTGGTTTTCTCATGTTACATTTATATCCTTTCAACCGTTCTGCCGAATAAATGCGAAAAAAACGCAATTACGTTTTTATCCTTTCAGCCGTTTCACGTGTTTCCTCGATTTTCTCACGTGGGGAGCGGCAATCGCATGTTTTCTCGATTTTCTCGCGTGAGGAGTGATGTTCGCGACGTGGCACGCCGCGGTTGCTTATCTAGTTCTCCTTATAACTATGAGTAGAGGGCTACTGCCACTGCTACCATGGCAGAACACAACTGCTGATGTATATGGCATACCCCTGGTTTGGCCTACATTACCTGGGAGGGAGATCTTGAAGGATCGAGATGGCGATCAGAGGGAGGAGTGAATGATCCCAAATAAAATTTTCCCCCGATCAAAATAATCCAAACAAGGTCTCAACCAAAACAATCAAAGGAAGCAAATTAGATGAAGAAAGTTTCCAGCAAGGCTGGTCTGACCGGTAGCACCGAGGTCCGATGTGATCACTCATAGAGCGGTATGACCGGGCTCAAGAACAGCTGAAGAACCAGCACAACTCTAAAAGTAAATTTTGATGAATCTTTTGATCAGTTGGATAAAAACTCACGAAACTTGGTAGATGTCTTCCTAAATATGTCAGGAACTTATTCCAACCTTCAATCGCAAGGATTGACATCAAAATTTCAACATTTTTCACTTTAAAAGAACACACCAAGTTTGAGCAAAACTCAAGAACTCGATCTTGAACTTGCTCGTGGGGTTATGATGATTAAGATGATCTTGGATTACCTCCCACACGTCACAGCAAGCAAGAACATAAGTCCAAAACTCCACAAACGCGATCTAGAAGAATGATTTACTCAAGAACACAAGATCGGTTTCTCGCAATAAAAACACATGAATTACCTAGATAATTGAGTTATAATATGAGATTCATCCATCAATTAACATCCTTGGCACAGAAAGCAAAAGCGTGTAGAAGGAGGGGAGGCAAATCTAAATTGCATAAATGTAAATTGAAGAATATAAGTGCGGAATTTAAATGCTGAATTTAAGATAAAGTAAATTCAAGCATAGGAGAAAAATATTTGCATTTCTGGAAGAGAGGTTTACAAAGCCTCACAACAAAGTGGACAAAGTACAAAAAGCATAAAACCTCTAAAACCTTCAAAAGGAGGAAGGCTACCCCTCCCCTCTATTTATACTACTCTTGAGTCACCCTCCACCCTTAGATAAGTTTCTTCTACCCTAAAGATCACCATACACAGCCATACATGGGCTAACCCGAAACCCAAAAGCATACCTGGTTTTTTTACACGCTTTTCAAAGCATACTAACTAGACCCGCTACTCTATCACCTAGACCGTGATCCGACGGCCCTCCTTGATCCGAGTAGCTCCAAGTTAGCATCTCATCCATTCCTTATTTTCTTGGCCCGTAGCGACTTCGTCTCCGATTACCTTCCGGCGATTCTCGACCGTTTGGACCTCTAGCGCACCTCGTCTAGTCCCGATCATCCTCCGCCTCACCATGATTAAGCACCGACATCCTGTGACCATCAAAGACAAGAAATACCCATCTAATAGCAATATTCAACAAGATATGCAATTAAACTCCCAAAATCATAATTTTTGAATCATTTACGCTCATCAGGGTCGGTGCTACTGCCCTTCATCCAAAACAGCAAAACATCCCTCTCTGGAATTTTCACACCGGACATTTGGGCCAGTGCTACTGCTAGCCCAGTAACACCGGACCACCAGTATACCCAAAAAAACACCCTTCTAGAATTTTTACACCGCTCTGCGAGGCCGGTGCTGCCGCTCGGCCGGTAGCACTGGAATGTCATGGCCGGTAGCACCGGCGAGCCTGATCCCCCAAAAACACTCTCAGATTTTTACACACCGCTTTGGGGCCAGTGCTATCACTTACCGGTAGTACTGAGCTACCATGGCCGGTAGTACCATAAATTCCAATCAGAGATCAAATTGCTTCAAATTTAGAATAGCACTCAAAACAAACTCAAATTTAGACACCTAAAGCTTAAATACAGATAATAACTCATCACCACTAAGGATAGACCTTCATATGATCTTTCACATCTCGTTGGCGCTCCAACCACCAGACTGATGCTCACTACGATTGCCACTATAGCTATAGTTAGTTTTAGTAGTTACCCTGTTCTTCGGAAGACCACAGTGGCGTTTGCTGTTTCCACTGAAGCTAAGCCCCTTCAGCGAGATTGACTTCACTTAGGGATTGGACTGTTGCAGGTTCCCACATTCTCCTTGCTCACCTCATTGCTGTCATCCCCATCCTTGTCCTCATTGCCCTCAGCTAATTTTGACAGTGAGTTCCTGGAACTGCACCTCATAGGCCCAAACTTGCTGAAAAATGATGCTTCAAATGTAGCCGAATCATCCTCAGAGTCAAGATCAAACTGGGTGGACTCGTCATCGTCATCATCTTCTTAAAAGTCAACTTCTGGAAGAAGCAACTCCCTTTCCTCAACCCACTTAACGTGCTTCCATGCACAGAACCTCAAACTCACTTGGCTCCTCTTCTTTCCCAGTGAACTGCCTGCTCATCATCTCTCCTATCTCAGACAAGCAGAGGCCGTAAGCCGCAGCTTCCTTCAGAAATATTGTTGAGAGGACCAGAACCCTGAGACTTGCCTCATGGATCATAAGCAGCACCATGTGAAGCATTTCAGCATCTTTTGCAGGATCTGGATTTGCAATGTATTCAAGCTCTTCATCAGAGAAAGGAATAGATGCCTGTGGCCAGTGGGTCCACTCAAAGTAGGGTCCTCCAGGCTCTCTGGCAGACAAAGGCCATGATCAATAGGAATGAGTTTTGTCTGTGCTTCAAATCTGCCAAGTCCAGTATCAAGCTTCCTGACCAGAAGATTTCCTGCATGCCTGTCTGTGTTGAAGATTCTAATATCAATTATGCCAATCCTGTGAAATGCAGAGACAGGAAAGCTTGAAATTCCATAGTCACTGGCACGCTACAATGATGTAATCTTGCTAAGGGGGCTTGTTTGTGGTGGTGGTGGGGGTGGAGGGGGGGCACTTAAAGCCAGCAGCTTTTGGAATAAGCTAGAAGCGCATATAACTAGCAAAAGATGAAAGCTGGTCAGACCTGTTTTTGCAGTTTATTGCTAAGGGAAATTAGTTGTTTGTCGAACGAACTCTTATAAAAAGCTACAGCCACTTCTCAGCCTAGAAAACCAAAAAAACAGCTTTTCAGAAAATCTACAACTCCTCTAAACAGACCCTAAAAGCAAGTGGTTCATTGTCACTGGCTTTAGTTTTGCGGTCAACACCTTCATTCACATGGAACACATTGTGGACAATCTTTACCAGCACAGTAGGAGGAACATTTGCAAAATTCTTGTAGTCAAGGAGGCATGCCGCGACCTCTCGGAACACTGTCACACCAACACATATCTTTTAAGGCCTGGCTGTCCAAGGGACTTCCCTATAAAACCTTTAGGATTATTTAGAGCAAACCGTTCCTCATCAGTTGGCTTAACTATTGCAACACCAACACGTTCACCCCAGATGTCCCTGAAGTAGTAGGCACCACCCACCCCACCACGAACAGCTACTGGGTCAACATCATATTTTATTCCCTTAGTAATATCCTTAACCAACAGCTTCATCCTAGTAGAAGGGCTTGAGCAACCCAGGATTGCAATGACTCTACTGCAATCACACTGGCACTTCCTTTCCCTTAGGAGAGAGGCAAGGTGCGGAGCAGATTCTATGCATGTGATTCCTGGTGAGAAGCAATGGTAAGTCATTCCGAATGCTGCTGAGATCATTGTTCAAAACTTGATCGCCGTATTATAGTGAACTCTCGGTGGAAACATTAAGGGCTATCTACAGCTTATTTTTTACAGTGTATGCATTTTCTCCTCGCTCCAGTTCAATGCCCAGGACAGAACCATTATCAGTTTGGACAAACGCGCTTCCCACTAAATGATCTACCCTCAATTCTTTCTTTGAGGGGTAGTCACTACTCATGCTGTGATCCAGGACTGCAACAGCCATCTGTGTCAACAGGACTATCGAAGTTCTGTCAACTGTGGCATAGATTGCCAGAAAGAAAGTCAGTGAAGGCCCTGTACTGGCAAAAAGAGGGAGAGCAAACAATCTTCAAACAACTTATAGTTGTCAATGTAACGAATAGTCAACGCTCAAGTAGCTCATGGCTTTGCATGTCCAAGTGTACAAATTAAGATTCTTTGACGTCTGAAATGGATCGCTGCACAATTAACTGATATAGATCCTGCAAAGGAGATATAAACCACAAGTACTAAGGATTTTTCACTGTTCATGATTAGTTTACCATTAGATGAAACTAAAAAATGAGTAAGACACACTGGAACAAGCTTTAACTATGTTGATCAAGGTTATAAAAAGAGCGCACCAAGACAAGGTAATAGCACAGATTGGTCACAGGAAAATAATTCTAACGCCAACTGAAAAAAGGCAAAACAAATGGAATAATCTTGTGCAAGTTTAGCATTGCGCATATTATTGCCACACCAAGTTAAACAAAAGTTTTAAGAGTATGGACAGGTAAAATTTCATTTCATTTTAAGGTGCTGGACTAAAATTCAGTGTCTTTTCTTTTCTTACTCTATGAGGCATGAGGATCTAGATTTAGTATAGCTGGCCCAATCAACTGAGGGATGTGGGTGCGTACGCAGGTCAGGCATAAGCAGAATTGCAATACAAATGTCAGAATGATCACAAGTCGCAAGTGGATATATACACAATTCAATGGAATAGATGCTGAAGATTCGAACTAGGCGCCCCATGACTTAAGAGTTACTGAGCTCTACAACATCTCTATAACGCTGCCCGAATTCCATAGATAAATAGACATAAACATAAGCTTCCACAGAAGAAAGTGGAAACGTAAACCTTGCCATCCAACAAAATTCCATCAAAATTTCACCCTTGCAGTTCGCATCAAATTCTTCACGTGATCACACTAGTCAAATAATCCTGCCCATTCCCACCAGAAACGCCGCCCTAAAAAAATCCAGAAACCTACAGCTCGACCTGCACTAGCCGAACCACCCATCCATCCGCCCCTACCGGAGCAGCACCAAGCGAGGGGGATCAAACTCACTGGCAGGCGCTCCTTCCTCTCCCTCCCCAATTATAGGCTTAACTCACCGTCAACCCAAAGGACGGGTTAAACTAATAACCGTGGTTAAGGCGAGGTAACCACGGCCTCTTTGTAGCCTTCTTCTCGACGGTCTTCCAATATATCCCTCGCTAATCTCGGGGCAGTTGCGACGGGATTCTTTTTAGCCATGGCCAAAAAATAGGTCGAATGCATTTTGGGAGGTGCTTAGCTGGAAGTTTTTCTTTAAAGAAATGGCTATCTAGAAGATTATCCTGTGATCACGATATCTTTAGAGCCTGTTTGGGATCAATTGACCCTGTGATCTAATCGTTCAGATATGTACTTGGACTCTGTTTACAATGCGATAAAGAAAATTTCTCCTTAATTCATTTATGGATTTCCTACGCATGGCTCGACCTTTTTTTTTTTTGGCAAAACCAATCAAGTTTCTAATGTTTAGATTGGCTCAAGATTCTTGCTTCAGTGAGCTCATCCCCCATCGCCGCCAGGTTAGGGCTCAAGTTCACCAGTTAGGATTATGGTTCACTTTAGCCCCAAGCTTAATTAGAGGGAGGGGGATCCGGAGGTGGCGAGTGATGAATAGATATTCCCATTCATTGTCACTACCTTGTGCACACCTAGCTTCTAAGAAATGGCAGAGATTGAAAGGGCACCATCATAGATTCATAGTTGACACACATACCTTATGAAATGCCATTTTTTTTGTCGTGGTTGTATGTTCCAAATCTACCCTACATGGCGTTGGCAATTTAGGCACCAACCATTTGAACCTGACCTTTTCTGGCGTTTTACGCCAAAAGGCACAGGTACACGACGAGCCAAGGCCATGCAACCAAACAAATGTACCGTCATTGATCAACGTCAAAAGGCAATTGGGCATGCAGGAACACAAACATGTGTGCGTGCATCCATTGAGACCCTTTCCCCTAAAAAGAAGAACGCTCCAGGGACCTTTCTGCAGAAAAGAGTAACCCATTAAAGAGGCTGAAAATGTAAAATTGTGTTCCTTCAGAAAGGGAAAAAATGAAATCAAAAGTCGTACTTTCACTGGGAAACCTCTAGAACTAATTGCATTCCACTGACGCACCAGCGACTTGGTGGTAGGAGCGAGGGTGTTCATTTCCACCAGCCTGGGTTCAATCCTAGATTGACATGGTGTGACGTATTTATTTAGAGCGCAGTGTGTGTTGAGAAAGCGTGTGCCCACATCGTGAAGTTGTGGAGCCTTTGCAAAAATTCTTACCACGTGTGGTGGATAAGCACACGTATGTGCGCATGTATAGCATAAGTGAGGTGTCTGTGTGGTATACGTCCTCATACCCTAAAAAATAAGATCTTGCCGCGGTGCCAAGTAGAGGGAATCGTACCTATCCCATGCCTTTGCATGGCAGAGGCGAACAGTTCCTTTTGAGTGATTCTCACCCGTTAAGTGAAAACTGAGTGGAGATTTGGATCTAGATCAAGTGGAGAGAGTCCGACCGATCAACGAGAGGTGAGGATCCGGCCTCCACATGGGCATGGTAAAGCTAGCGCTCGAGTATGTGAGGACCCTCCCCCAAATCATCCCATCATTAAGCATAAGCATGTCATAGTCATCATTGTCATTCTCAATTAGCATCAATTAAGCATGAGCATTAGTAATCTAATGAACATCAATGCATTGCATATAAGTGCATCAGCAATTATTAGTAGTCTTAAGCAAGAGCATTGCTAAATAGCCAAAGGTATAAGCAAAAGAAGCATGTTTGCATGCATGCATATTTAGTGGCAGTAAAAGGGTAAATGAGGGAGGTAGTAAAAGTAAAATAGTGAGGGTAAAAGAGTAAATACAGAGCTCAGTGAATGGATAAGAATGCCAGCCAGTGAAGAGAGAAGCAGCAGCTAGCCTTCATCTCCCCTTGCTCTTTCACCCAAAACTGAAAGCCAGCAACCAAGAATTAGCTCTTCTCTGCCAACGCCAAAAGCATAGCCAACAAGTGGATTTGCTTCCCTTAGCCTTACAACTAAAGAGTCATCTACCTTTCCAAATCAAAGCACTAAAGCAAGAAATAGCCAAGCAACCAAGGAGCAAGAAGACCATCCAGTAGCAGGGAGGAAGCCGGCCAAAACCAAGAAGCAAGAACCAGGAGCAAGAAGGGGACCGGCCAGGATCAACGAAGCAAGGGAGAAGCAAGAGGATTTGGTCACCTCTGCACTACCTCAACCCCAACCCTAGCTTTCCAGAACCGAATCAAATCGGTGGAGCTCAAGTAAGTGATAGTCTAATACTAGTTGCAACAACCTAGATCTATTGAAATAGCAAGAGACTTAAATATCAACAGCTAGATTAAATATATCGGGGGAAAACTTAGCTCATGGGGGAAGGGGGATGTAGATGCGCCGGCCAGGAGAGGAAGAAGAGAGCAGCTGGCCAGGAGTAGAGGAGGAGCAGCCGGTGCTAGAGGGAGGCGTCGCCGGCCAGGAGAGCTCGCAAGGGAGCGAGCTGAGCAGGGAAAAGGACTTCGGTCCAGAGAGCTTCGGTTGAGAATAGGGAGAAAAAGAAAGAAAAGGCAGAGGAGAGAAAAGAAAAAGAAAAAGGAAAAAGAAGAAAGAAAGAAAAGAAGAGAAAAGGAAAAGGAGAAAAATGAGGAGATTTGGAAAATGAGTGGATTACCTGCATGTAGATTTGTCTTGAGCATCATCAGTTGCATTAGATAAATAATTAGTTAAGTATAAACATGATGCATGCATGTGCATAAAACTATAAATAACAGCATTAGTGGCATTAAGTAACTAGTTAGTTAATTATAAAAATAGAGCATGCATGACATCTAAATAACCATCAGATCCATAAAATGAGCATATAAATATTGGACCGGTTGGACACCGGAACTCATGCTTAATAAAATCGCTATAGTTTAATAGATTATAATTTCAGGACAAGATCAGAACCCGCTCGACCGTCAGACCCAGTTTTTGAGCGAGGTAGAACCTTCTGAGTATATTCCAGGCAAGCAAAACCCCCCTTGATCATGCTTTATTAAAATGATTTAACTGCTTTTATGTATTTATCTATACTCTCACTGCATGGGAAAGCTTAATTTAATGTAATTATTAAATGAGTACGTTCTGGGAGATGGTTTGGAAAATGGCTTGATGGGTTGGAATTGTGTTGATGGTTGGAAAACGAAAATGGTGTTAGGTTGATAGGTCTAGCTAATGGGTGGATTGTGTGTGTTAATATGGATGGTAGAGGATGCTGATGCGAAGGATGTAGGCCGGCGGGGTCCTCTACATAGGCTATAATATAAGTTTCAACAAACTAACACTTGGGCATTGAGCCATAAAATCAGTATCAACCATGGTGTGTGAAATCGGCCAGAAAAGGTTATCCTACGAAGGTATTAGAGCTCTCCACATTGGGTATGTATAAAGGATGCACTCTGGGAATGCCGGTAAGCCCCATAGGTGCGAGACCAATTGGATGGCAGTATATTTGAAGCCAACGTTGTACCCCTGGTTGAGAGGGAGTACAACTGTGTCTTAGAGTTGTGTGGCAGCCTGGGTTAGGTGTCACAAATTCGAAGTGCAGGGTGGAAAACTAACGCTAGCGTAGTGATAAACATTCTGGGGCATCTCTTGTAGGTGTCACTATGGGTAAAGTGATACAAACCTGCGCAGGGTAAATCTTGAATTCAAGCCAGTCTCTTTGATTAGAGACTATAGTCAGCTTCGGCTATTTCATATACAGTGTTAGTAGAGTTTCTAATAATATAAAATCAACTAACCTTCCAACTAAAACTTAATTCCTGTAACAAGAGTATTTTGAGAAAAGTGGTTTTGAGTTAAGTTAGATTAGGTGTGGTTAATATGGGAGGGAAAAATCATTTCCGCATTCATATATTATTGCTTGCTGAGTACGAATCCTCACCTTACTTAGACGGTAAGGTCCATGGACAATCCTCTGAGACATGGTTGGAGGATAATCCGCAGGAGCAGGACCTACCGGAGGACGGATACTACTACTATCAATAGTAGTAGTGTTAGTAGACCGTATTCCAGCTCTAGCATGCCCTTAGGGAGTAGGAGGTTGTAGTAGATATTTATGCCTTTTATTGTAATCAAGTCTATGTAAACTAACGTAATGTAATGGACAATAGCCCTGTGTGGCTAATGAAATGTAATAAGGAGTTTCATTGTCTGTCTCTAATTATTGTTCTGCTGCAATACTCTGTATACAGTGTAGTAACTAATAAAGCATCGGAAAGTTCGATGTTTTGCTAGTTACTGTGTTGAGGTCCGTATGGTTAACTCTAGGTGACGGTTGTTACCATGGGTTAATTATACGGGTCACCACAGCTGGTATCAGAGCAATGGTTACGACAACCACGCAAATAAATAACTAGAGACTGGTAGAAAACCTAAGGGAAACATTTTTACTGGCTATATGGCACTAGCTATATTTCTAACCTTCATCTTGTCAAATGATAATAGTAAGTTTAATTTCAAATATTTGATGGCAATAGTCTGACCACCAGTTGGTTAGCTCCCTTTCAAGAAGGGTAGGAGTGAGACATTAGTTCTCTTGCTATATGAAGATACGTTGTTTGGCATATATTAATATTGTTGCAAAAATGCCTTTCTTTATGTGAGCTAATTGTGTGTATATGGCTATGTATATACTCAGTTAGCTGGTAACAGCAATTAAGAGCTAAGGACTAAGAAACGGATCCGGACCCGTATTGTCCACGGTGTGCCTGGGCGCATGGATCCATGGTGTGCTCGAGCGCATAGTCTCGAGGGGTTCTTGGTGCTCACCTACACCAAGTTTGTTTTCGTTGTCTTCAATAGATATAGATGAGTTTTTGGTGCTCTAAAACCAATCTTTTTATCGTTTATTTATTTGTTTCTTATGTTCTTATGGCTCTTTTGTAGATAGGGCGACCCGAGTGCGTTAACCTCGGGGAGTTCCTGGTGCTCTAACATTATGTTTGTTTTCGTTTATTTCAATTGTGGTTCATGCTTCTTAATCTGAGATGGTAGTTAGTTTTGAGTCAAGAGTTCTGTAATGGAGTGGCGAATGAGAGCGGTGAGCTCTGTTCTTTCCTCTCTTTTTCTTAAAAACATAACCTTAATAGCCTCTAATCACAAGAATACCTCTCATCTTATATTCAATTGCTACTAACAACTAAAATTTGATCATTTTGTTCTTCTCACAATCAGACCTCTTGTCTTATTAATGAAATCTTGGTATGAGTAGATGTCCAACCTTCCTTATGCAATCATGTTAGCTATATATATGAAGAGCTAATAAAATTTAAAAATATGCAAAAGATGAAGCATTAGCTAAGTCATGCATCCATCATGTTCTCTTTTGCAGATATGTCAGACAGAGAAGTGGTTGAGCAGGATCTTATCCTTAGGTTAGGATCCTCTCCAATTCATGATCTCAACCAACCAAATCCACCAGAATCCAGACAGCCTACACCCCCAGGAGGAAACGGCAGCACCGCCAAGACTCCAGAGCATCAAAATCCATTAGAAAGACTCCTAATGTTCTTAGAAAACTCCAAGAGGGAAGCTCAGGTCAATCAAAGCCAGTTACTAGAAATTTTGCTTACCAATATAGTACCTGAAGCCCAACCCTCAAGCAGGCACCGAGTCACTTTGGGAGAGTTCCTCCAGACTCGTCCACCCACTTTTGCTAGAGCCACAGAGCCACTTGAGGCTGATGATTGGCTTCAAGAGATTGAGAAAAAAGCTCACTACCATAGGTTGCACTGAGTAAGAGAAAGTTCAGTTTACAACCTACCAGTTAACAGGGCCCGCGGCAACATGGTGGAATAACTATTGCTGCACCCGTGCAGATGAACATCCTATTACTTGGGCAGAATTCACATCTCAGTTCCGCATTACTCATGTTCCATCAGGAGAGATGGACAATAAAAAGAGGGAGTTCTAGGATCTGACCCAAGGGGGTAGAAAAGTGTCTGATTACCTAAATCAATTCAATGAGTTGTCTAGATATGCTCCAGAAGAAGTAGACACAGAAGCCAAGAAAATCTATAGGTTCAAAAAGGGCATGAATCCAAATTTGAGAATACAACTGGCCCCTCTTAAGATCACAGAGTTTCAAGATTTGGCTTATAGGGCCATAATAATCAAGAGTGAGCAAGATCTACAGAATGAAGAGAGGAGGAAGAAGGCTAGACTTGATCCTAGGCCACCCATGCAGAATCAACCAAGACCATTCAGACCTCCTGTGTTGATCCGGTATCCAGCACCGAGACCATACATGGGTGCCCTAGTTCAGCGTCCTAATACCTTCCAGCCTAGACCTCCCCTCCAATGCTTCAAATGAGGAGGTTCCCACTATGCCACTAATTGCAACCAAGTAGCCATCAAGTGCTATCATTGTGGTCAGACAAGCCACAAAAAGATTAATTGTCCAGCTCTTGTTGTTCAAGCTGTGCAAAACAATTCAGGAAGACCCCAGAATCGTCCTCCAATGGTGGGACGTGCCTATGGCAATTCCACTGTTTTGTCTTCCCAAGGATCCAGTAGAGGAGCCCCAACCGCAGGATCAGCCCGCTTAAACAATGTTTTAGTGGAGCAGGCAGAGGGAGCCACAGATGTGGTTACGGGTATGCTCCCTATTCCTCCATCTGTTGACATTATCTTATTTGATCCTGGTGCAACACATTCATTCATTGCACAAGAGTATGTGAATAAAAATAAATTGGAGTGTGTGCCATTGGAAAATCCTTTAGGAGTCCACACCCATGCTGGAGTAATTACAGTTGCATTCATTAGAAAGAATCAGATGATAAACATACAAGGCACTCCATTCTTTGCTAACCTGCATGTCATCAGTTTGTCAAATCTAGATGTTATTCTGGGGATGGATTGGTTAGCTACCAACGGTGTCAATATAGATTGCAAGTGTAAAACTGCATCTAGTAGAACACCATCTGGGAACCGTATCTTGTATAGGGGACATAGAGCTAAGCAACCTTCATCAGACTCCAAGCTCAATCAATTGTCATCTCAAGAGTTGTCCCTTATTCCTGTAGTTCAGGATTTTCCTGATGTGTTTCCCGAAGAACTGCCAGGCATGCCACCTGATAGGGGTTTAGAGTTCTCTATAGATCTCATTCCAGGAGCCACCCCCATAGCAAAGAGACCTTACAGAATGAACCTACCAGAGTTGGATGAACTTAAGAAGCAATTAAAGGAATTAGAGGAGAAAGGGTTCATTAGAGAGAGTGTTTCTCCATGGTGAGTCCCCATCTTGTTTGTGGGCAAAAAGGATGGTGGGATTAAGCTATGTTTGGATTATAGAGAGATCAATAGTGTTACAATTAAGAACAAGTACCATCTTCCAAGAATAGATGACCTATTTGATCAACTTAGAGGTGCTTGTGTCTTCTCAAAAATCGACCTACGGTCAGGATACCACCATATTAAAGTAAGGGCAGAGGATATAGAGAAAACTGCCTTTGTATCTAGATATGGGCATTATGAGTATACAGTAGTATACTCTTAATTAACCCATGGTAACGACTGTACATTACCCACGCAGGGCTATTGTCCATTACATTACCTTAGTTTACATAGAAATTACAGCAAAAGACATAGATATCTACTACAACCTCCTACTCCCTGAGGGCCTGCTAGAGCTGGAATACGGTCTACTAACACTACTCCTCCTCTTGATAGTAGTAGTAGCAGTATCCATCCTCCGGTAGGTCCTGCTCCTGCGGATTATCCTCCAACCATGCCTCAGAGGATTGTTCATGGACCTCACCGTCTAAGTAAGGGGAGGATTCATACTCAGCAAGCAATAATATATGAATGCAGAAATGATTTTTCCCTCCCATATTAACCACACATAATCTAACTTCACTAAAAACCACTTTTCTCAAAATACTCTTGGTACAGGAATTAAGTTTTAGTTAGAATGTTGGTTGATTTTATATTTTTAGAAAACTCTACCAACACTGTACATGAGATAGCTGAAGCTGACCATAGTCTCTAATCCAAGAGACTATCTTGAATTCAAGATTTTACCTGCGCAGGTTTGTATCACTTTACTCATAATGACATCTACAAGAGATGCCCCAGAACGTTTATCGCTACTCTAGTATTAGTTCTCCATCCTGCACTTCGAGTTTGTGACACCTATCCCAGGCTGCCACACAACTCCAAGACACAGTTGTACTCCCTCTCAACCAGGGGTACACCGCTGGCTTCAAATATACCGTCATCCAATTGGTCTCGCACCTCTGGGGCTTACCGGCATCCCAGAGTGCACCCTTTATACATACCCAATGTGGAGAGCTCTAATACCTTCGTAGGACAACCTTTTCTAGCCGATTCCACACACCATGGTTGATACTGATTTTATGGCTCAATGCCCAAGTGTTAGTTTGTTAAAACTTATATTATAGCCCATGTAAAGGACCCCACTGACAGCAACCCTTCTCGGCGTCCTCTACCCACCCATATTAAACATACGCCAACGGCTCTATTCGTTGGATGAGCCAATGAAATTACCAACATTCAATTATCAATCCATCCATCCATTTTCCAATCCATTCTTTCCAACCGCATCCAATTTAATACTTTCTTTTGCAAAATAAAGTTCCCCATGCAGTGATGATACGGTTATTTACATAAAGTAGTAAAATCCTTTAATAAAACATGATCAAAGGAAAAGCTTATCTAGAATATACTCGGAAGGTTCTACCTCGCTCAAAAGTGGGTCTGACTGTCGGGCGGGTTCTGTTCTTATCCTGAAAATTATAATCTATTAAACTACAACAATTTTATTAAGTTTGAGTTACGGTGTCCAACCGGTCCAATATTTATATGCTCATTTTATGGATCTGATGGTTATTTAGATGTCATGCATGCTCTATTTTTATAATTAACTAACTAGTTACATAATGCCACTAATGTTGTTATTTCTAGTTTTATGCACATACATGCATATCTAATGTTATAACTAACCACTAATCATCTAATGCAATGAATGCTATTTTTGACAGACTGCATGCAACTAATCTAGTCATTTTCCAATTTTTCTCATTTTCTTCTCCTTTTCTTTTCCTTTCTTCCCTATTCTTTTTCTTTTCCTTCTCTGTTTTTCTTTCTTCCTTTTTCCTATTTGGCCAAGCCCACTCCTGGTTCTCCTCTCCTGCGACTCCCTGCTGCCAAAGCTACAGCTTCTCTCCCTAGAGCCGCAACTCTACCCAGCCGGTTCTAGGGTTTTTGCTAGGCTTGCTGATTTTGAAGGTGGGATGAAGTCCAAAATAATACCAGAGGGAGTGGTTCTAGCGTTAGCCTACTGAGATTGCTTCCATTTTCACATATCCATTGCCATTCTACCCGATCTGTTTAGTCTAGCTATTGATCTCCGAGTCTCTTGCTATTCTAATGGATCTCGGTATTTGCACTGGTAATAGACATCACTTACTTGAGCTCCACTGATTGGGTTCAGAATGCTAGGGTTAGGGTTGGAGATGAGGGAGCTAGGGTTGAGGATGATGCAGGGGTGGACGAATCCTCTTCTTGCTCCTGGTTCTTGCTCCTCTTCTTGCTTCTTGGTTTTGGCCGGCTTCCTCCCTGCTACTGGATGGGTCTTCTTGCTCCTTGGTTGCTTGGCTATTTCTTGCTCTAGTGCTTTGATTTGGAAAGGTAGATGGCTCTTTAGTTGTAAGGCTAAGGGAAGCAAATCCACTTGCTGGCTATGCTTTTGGCGATGGCAGAGGAGCTAATCCTTGGTTGCTGGCTTTCGGTTTTGGGTGAAAGAGCAAGGGGAGATGAATGCTAGCTGCTTCTTCTCTCTTCACTAGCTGGCATTCTTATCCATTCACTGAGCTCTGCATTTACTCTTTTACCCTCACTATTTTACTTTTACTACCTCCCTCATTTACCCTTTTACTGCCACTAAATATGTATGCATGCAGACATGCTTCTTTTGCTTATACCTTTGGCTATTTAGCAATGCTCTTGCTTAAGACTACTAATAATTGCTGATGCACTTACATGCAATGCATTGATGTTCATTAGATTACTAATGCTCATGCTTAATTGATGCCACAAGGAGCTAGCAGAAGCCGGTTGGCACGTTCATCGGTGAACGCACTCAACGGATCGGTGTGCTTCCCCTCACGGAGGATGCAAAAATGCAATGCATCATTCATGCATTGCATTAGGGCTTGGGGACATGCGTGCATGTGCTGGGAGACAGGGCAGACTGCGACGAACTACTCACACTACTGTGAGCTTCCCACAAGGTGCAGGTCGAGTAGCAGCATGGTCGTGAATGTACACCTAGCTGAAACAATGTGTTCTGATTCATTTAGTTGTTCAAAACTGCATCTTCCACTGCAGGAAATGCGAGCCAAATGAATGCCTTCTGATCCTTTTAGCTGTAAAGTTCTCTAGAACTGTTGTCTATAAGAAAAAACTTTCCTAGTTCATGAAACAATCACCATGCTCGGTCCAAAACTAAATACAAATAGGAAGTTTTTGTAGTAAGTTTGCAGTGTAAATTACGATTATGCATCCATGCATCTTAAGATTTTTAACCATACTCACCAAGTAGCTGAGGTCTAAAAAAAATGGGGCTAAAACTGAAAGCCTGCTGCAGTTAGTTTGGTGCAGAAGCACAGCCAACAGCAAACTGCAAGGAAAAACATGGGAAAAATATTTAAATGTAATTTTGTGTTGTTGCAAAATTGAACGCAACCACTATCAATATGCAAGCTCGGAGCATCTCGGTAGTTTGGCCCTTCCAACAACATCAATTTGGCTGAAAATCTGAAACACATGTGTGCTCATGGTGGATATCATGCAAGCAAATGAGTGTATCTCATGTTATGTCTAAAGACTCTAAACACATGTATGCAATATTACTGAAACTTGAAAAAAGTGGGCCATAAAAACTCTATGTTACAGAAATCCTGTGTTTGGAGAACCTATTATTACAACAGCAATACTCATCTGAAAGAAAGCAGCATTTATGGCACACTGATTAATGGTTGACTTCACAAAACAATTTACCTGAAAGGGGAAAAGACAGTAACAATGTTTATCCATCTTCAATAACACAACATGTTATGAATCATTCACTGTACTAGCCGCCTCGGGTTTGTTTTTTTTTACAAAACTAGCCTCCATGCGAAATAATTTTCAAAAATAGTCCCCTAGCCCACTCCTACCATACCCGGGTAGCGTGGTAGCCACCTTCCGCACTCCCCGAGCGATGCAATGCACTCCCGTGCTCAGCGTCGTGCCACGCGCTCGCTCGGTCAGCCACGCGCTTGCTCGGTCAGCCCCGCCACGCTCCACGCATCCCGCCCACCCGAGATCCCGCACAAGCGCGCTTTCCCACTCGAGCGCACGTCTACCCGCACGTGGCCCGCCGTTGCTACGCCAAGTTCATGGCAGTCCCCAGCTACGCCTACCTCAAGCTGAAGATGCCCGGGCCACGAGGAGTCATCACCGTGGCATCATCTTTCCAGCTTGCCTACAACTGCGAGCGGAGTAGTTGTGAGCTTGCCTCGGCAGTCATCGCGTCTGCCGAGCTCGACAACCTCAGGAGGGAAGCCTCCGAGTCCGCCCCCGAGTCCAGCAAGTCGGGGACGGGATCCTTCAAGTCCGCCGAGGACACGAAGAAGGTCACGGTCGATCCCTGCGATCCGACCAAGACCGTGCGGGTCGGAGCCACGCTCCCCGCCAAATAGGAAAGCGCGCTCGTCGGCTTCCTCCGCGCCAACAAAGACGTCTTCGCATGGAGGTCCTCCGACATGCCAGGAATCCCAAGGGAAGTCGCCGAGCACTCCTTGAGCATCCGACTGTGCTCAAAGCCGCCGCCCAATGCCCGCGCGCTCGACGAGGAGAGGCGCAGGATCATAGGGGAGGAGATTGCCAAGCTTTTGGCTGCAGGGTTTATAAAAGAGGTTCGCCACCCCGAGTGGCTAGCCAACCCTGTACTTGTAAAAAAGAAAAATGGGCAATGGAGAATGTGTGTTGACTATACGAGTCTTAACAAAGCGTGTCCCAAAGACCCATTCCCCTTGCCCCGCATCGACCAAGTCATCGACTCCACCGCGGGGTGCGAGTCCCTTTCCTTTCTGGATGCCTACTCAGGTTACCACCAGATAGCGCTGAAGGAGTCCGACCAGCTCGCGACTTCCTTCATCACGCCGTTCGGCTCGTTCTGCTACGTTACAATGCCGTTCGGCCTAAAGAACGCGGGCGCTACATACCAGCGATGTATGCAAACGTGCTTCAACAACCAGATCGGCCGCAACGTTGAGGCGTACGTTGACGACATCGTCGTGAAGACCAAGAATGCGCACGACCTTATTGTCGACCTGGAAGAAACTTTCGTGAATCTTCGACGGTTCCGTATAAAGCTCAACCCCGAGAAATGCGTCTTCGGGGTCCCCAAGGGGAAGCTGCTCGGCTTCATCGTCTCCGAACGAGGTATCGAGGCCAATCAGGAGAAGATCTCGGCGATCGCAAGGATGGGCCCGGTTCCTAATCTGGGTCCAGAGGCTAACAGGGTGCCTTGCCGCCTTGAGCCGTTTCGTGTCTCGCCTTGGCGAGCGCGGAATGCCGCTCTACAGGCTGCTCAAGAAATCCGACCGCTTCAGCTGGACCCAGGAGGCTCAGGAAGCCCTCACCCGCCTGAAGGCCTTCCTATCCTCACCTCCGGTCCTGGTCGCCCCGGCACCAGGCGAACCGCTGCTCCTCTACATCGCCGCCACTGCTCAAGTCGTCAGTGCGGCCCTTGTGGTGGAACGAGCGGAGGAAGGCCGTGAACTCAAGGTACAACGGCCAGTCTACTTCATCAGCGAGGTTCTTTCCGAGTCCAAGGCTCGGTACCCGCAGGTGCAGAAGCTGCTCTACGCGGTGCTCATCGCCAAGAGAAAGCTCGTCCATTACTTCGACCAGCACGCCATCACCGTGGTGACCGCGTCCCCGCTCGGCGAGATCGTCCACAATCGCGACGCCTCGGGAAGGATAGCCAAGTGGGCGCTCGAGCTCAGCGGCCACGGCATAACATACGTCCCTCGGACAGCGATCAAGTCGCAGGCCCTGGCCGACTTCGTCGCCGAGTGGACCGAAGCCCAGGCGCCACCGGTAATCGAAGACCCCGAGTACTGGACAATGTACTTTGATGGGTCCTACACCAAGAACGGCGCGGGCGCGGGAGTCGTCATCATTTCCCCACTCGGGAACAAACTTCAATACGCCATCAGGTTGCTCTTCGACGCGACCAACAACATCGCCGAGTACGAGGCTCTCGTCAACGGTCTCCGGATCGCTGCCGACCTCGGCGCTCGCCGACTCTACGTCCGTGGGGACTCCAAGCTTATCGTCGACTAGGTCATGAAGGCTTCGGAGCCCCGAGACGCCCGTATGACTGCGTACTGTCGGGAAGTGCGCAAGCTCGAGGAGCGGTTCAAGGGTTTCAAACTCCACCACAACTACAGACGCTACAACGGTGAGGCCGATTGCCTAGCCAATCTTGCCTCCAGCAGAGGGCCAGTCCCACCCGGGATCTTCGTCTGCGACCTCCTGCAACCTTCCATCCAGCTGGACTCGGTGGCCGAGCGGTCTCCCGATTCGCCTAGCACGGTCACCCCGACCGCCGCGCGGTGGGCGTAGACTTAGTCGGGTCGAACCGCAGCGTGCTAGCAGCTGAATCCGACTGGAGGAAGCTCTTCATCAACCGTTTGATGGACGGGTCGCTCCCCCCTGACCCGATCGAGGCCCGGCGCCTCGCTCGGCGGGCAAAATCTTTCGTCCTGGTCGGCCCAGACCTTTACAAGAGGAGTCCCTCCGGTCCTCCGAGGTGCGCCCCGCCGACCAAGGGAAGCAATCGCCGCCGATATCCATAGCGGGTTTGCGCCACCATGTTGCACCCCGATCCCTTGTAGGAAAGGCCTTTCGACAAGGTTTTTATTGGCCGACCGCCGTGTCCGACGCCGAGCAGATCGTGCGCACCTGCGGAGGGTGCCAATTCTTTGCCCGGCAGACACATCCGCCACCAGTTTTGCGACGATCCCCATCACATGGCCGCTTGCGCTTGGGGACTCGATCCGTCGGGCCCTTCAAGAAAGCGCCGGGCTTTACTAATCTCCTAGTCGCGGTGGATAAATTCACCAAGTGGATAGAAGCCAAGCCGGTCGTGAGCGTCACGTCGGCACAAGCGGCCATCTTCTTCCGCGACATCGTTTTTCGGTTTGGAGTCCCCAACTCTATCATCACCGACAACGGAACACAGTTCACAGGGAAGGAGTTCCTAGAGTTCTGCGACGACTTCAACATCCGTGTCGATTGGGCAGCCGTGGCCCATCCGCGAACTAACGGCCAGGTCGAACGTGCGAACGGCATGATCCTTCAAGGACTCAAGCCACGGATCTCAGTCGGCTCAAGCACTTCGCGGGGCGGTGGGTGGCCGAGCTGCCCTCCGTCCTCTGGAGCCTGCGGACCACGCCCACCCGAGCGACCGGATTTACACCGTTCTTCATGGTGTTCGGTGCTAAAGCCGTCTTGCCAACAGACCTGGAGTATGGCGCCCCAAGACTACAAGCCTTCGATGATGCTCGGGGGCTCGCCTCGCAACAAGACGCCATCGACCAGCTCGACGAGGCGCATGACGTGGCCATCCTGCGATCGGCCAAGTATCAACAAGCTCTGCGGCGCTACCACGGCCGCCGTTCGAGGGCGATCCTTCACCGGGCGACCTAGTCTCGCTACGGGTCCAAACCAAGAAGACAAGCACAAGCTATCGCCGCCCTGGGAAGGCCCCTTCACCGTCGTAGAGGTTCTCCGACCTGGCACCTTTCAACTCAAGGACGCCGACGGTCGCACCCTTCCGAACGCTTGGAACATAGAAAAGTTAAGGCGATTCTATCCCTAAACTCTTTTCTTTTTCCCTGGCATGGTCTTTACCTTTACCCTTTCGAGCACCTGGTCGCCATGCGACGCTCGGGGGCTGCCCCTTGGTGCCCCCATTCAGGCTGCTTCTAGTCGACGCTCATACGGGTCGGTGACCCGACCGATCACAAGGTCCATCCCGAGCGGTAACCCTCTCGACCCAAGCGTTACGGCCTACGCCCCAGCGGCTATGGTTGCTAAGTAGCACTTCGCGGAAGAAGGAAGTGCCCGAGTGGAGTGACCTTTTGGTCAGTTGGGAACACTCCTCCCCCGCGCAAACTCGGCTAACTCACGCTGCGTGTGGTCGGTGACCCGACCGGTCACGAGGTCCTCCCGAGCGGTAATCCTCTCGACCCGAGTGCTATGGCCCGCCAGCCGGCTATGGTTACGCACTTCGCGGAAGAAGGAAATGCTCAAGTGGAGCGATCTTTGTCGGCCGGGAACACTCCTATCCTCACAAGTGCGTATAATCACGAGTATCCAAGATTCCTATCCTCTTAGCCCTCCCGGCAACCCGACCCACGCATAAGTGACCCTTGCGGTCCTTAAGGCTATGGCGGTCAAACGCTCACCAAAAACACAAAAGGGCAAGAGGCGACCGAACTTGTTAACCTTAAGATTGTTTAGAAGCATAGTAGTCTTTACAATTAAAAAGGAGGATAAATCTAATCGCTTATTCTTCCTCGAGGGCGACTGCGGCGAGACGTGGTCGGGCAATCTCCCGAAGCGTGCGGCTCGACCAAGAGCTCGAACTCGCCGATCTCTCCGTCGGTCCGGTCTCGCGACGCGCCGCCACCACCGCGAGGTCAATTCTATCGAGTGCGAGATGGTGTTGACCGGCCGAGGAAGCTCCAAGCGCCGCACCAACAATCACCGCCCTCTCGACGCGCTCCGGCACTCGGGCTAGCGAGGGCGCCAGAGCGCTCGGGCCCGCCACTGCTCCAAGGACCCGGGCGCAGACGTCCTGGCCGGCCTTGCGAAGGGCCTCCAGTTCTGTGGCCAGCTCGGCCCGACCATCTTCGGCAACCTTCAGCGCCGCCAGAGCCGCGTCCCGCGCCGTGACCGCCTTGTCACGGGCCTGCAGGGCGTCCTTCCGCTCCTCAACGGCGAGGCCCAAGTTCTTCTGCACCTCTGTAGATGGCAACGACGCCAGATGATCGCGACTTACGAATAGCGCCCACAGAATCAAATAAGAAGTTGAGACCCTTACCGGCCGCAGAGTTCGCCAGGTTGCCGACTTCTTGCCTGACCGCCTCGTAGGAGGTCCTCAAGGAGGTCAGGTCCTTCCGAGCGGCCTCCAGCTCGGAGCGGACTCGGTCGGCGTCCTTCCGAGCCTAGTCTCGCTCGGTCCGCAGACGGGTTGCCTGCGCTTGCGCTGCCCCCTCTGCGGTGGCGGCGGCGTCCCTGGCGCTGGTGGCCTCTGCCAGGGAGGACTCGAGCTCCGCCACCTTCGTCCTCAGGGACTGGGCCCCCAGGCGCTCATCGAAGAGAGCCTTAGTGGCCCCCTCCAACTCTTGGCAGACCTTCGCCGCCTCCGACCGCCTCACGCTCAGCGCCTCTTGAGCTAAGCGCAGCTCAAGGCGCAGCCGGTCGCACTCTTCCACGGCAGCCGCCACCGGCTGTCCGAAGGCCAGAGAAGTTTCGGCTTTGCCTCCGAGCAAGCCCGCAGATGCTGCAAGATGCGGACTATCCGTTAGTCTCACGGCGAGTGCGTCAGAATTTTACAAGATGGGTTTTTTCATCAACTTACCGAGCTGATCGGCCGAACTCCCCCGGCCATCGTGTCCAACGCTCGGCTGGAAGATTCTAGAGCAAGAGTCGACCTTTCGACCGCTCCATCTCTGCTTTGGCGCCCGTAGCGCTTTGTCAAGAGCGACCCACTCGCTCTCTTTCGCTTTCGCCCACCGACCTCGACTCAAGGGCCACTCCGCAGCCGGGCCTCGTCGTCGCTCGGGCGGGCACTACCGTCGTGAGCACCATCGCAACGATGGTGGAACTGTCCCCGGGATCCCTCGGCGACTGCGCCGTGGGACCTCGGTCGGCACTCCCACGGGCGAGGGGTCGACACCTCGCACACTGCGCCGTCTCGGCAAGACGATCGCGGCGGCCGCCTGCCTCTTCCTCCGTGAGGATGATCACGTCGACGGCGGTGTCCCCAATTGAGGCGCGGAGCTCCTCGCCAACCTCGGCCTCGTGGGCGGCGCGCCTTCGGCCGCCAAAGACCACGATCGGCGCCGACCGATCGGCGTCTCGAACCTCCTGCGGCGCCCCACCGCCATGCGACTCCTCCTACCGTCCCTTGCGGAATCGCCACAGACGCGCCACGGTCACACTCAGATAGGCGCCGTGACGCCGCAAACACTTAAAAGCGGTTCGGCGGCTTTGCTGCAAAAATGTTTGAACAAAAGAAAAGAGTACTTATCGAGCCGAAGCGGTGCGCGGCAGCGCGCTCTCTTCGCCGACCCTCCGAGGGGCAGATCCGCCGCCGCTCCCTGGCCGCTTCCACCGGCGCGACGATGACGGCGATCGCGACGGTCACCTCGCCGAGGCCCCTACCGCGGAGCCTATGGTGTCGCCCTTCGGCAGTCCACGCCCGACCACCGCCGGCCGGGTCGAAGGAACCCACAAGATGCGTGGACCGGAGGTGCCTGTTCTTTGTCGGTGGAGGTTGCACCCACGCAGATGGCCTCCGACACGCTCACCACGCTGCCCTCGCGCGCCTCCTTCTCCTTCTTCTTCCTCCTCTCCTCCTTCCGCTTCTTGCGGAGGAGTCGAGTCAGACCTTTCGCTGCCGCCGCCGCCTCCTTATCTCCCGGAGCGCACCGGAGGACATTCCCAAGAGCCCCTAGAAGATAAAAACACGGTCGGACCAAGCGCTAAAAGCAAAGAAAAGAGAGGCGGAAGAAGTCCGCCGACCTACAGATCCGGAGGGTGGCTGGCCGAGAATGGCTCGGGTGGCCGCCCACGCCTCCGTAGCGCTTCCTCCCATGACGGCGGCCACCGGGCCGACCTCCGTCGCGGCCGGCTCGGGCTCCGCCATCCTCATCCGGCCGGATGCCCTCAGATCTTGGAACGATGGGCGGGTCTCAGGCGCAAGAGGTTGCACGCAAGATCCTCATGAAGGCACGCATGACCACGCCCCGGTGAGCCTTGCCTCCTTAGGGCCCCGACCGCTCTACGATCAGGCCACCTTATTCTTCTCTCGCTTCTCGCGCCAGGTTCCACTCCTCCCGCCACGGAAGTTTGCCGGTGAAGGGCGGGCGCTGTCTCCGACGCTCGAGCATAGAACCACTCGAGCGCCATCCCTTGTTTGACGATGGCGCTTGACCTCGAGATACTCCGTGCTCGGCCGGACCGGAAGTGGAGGGCCGTGCCACCAATGGCGCCAAGGCGTCCGCTGGCTTGTCCTTCCAGAGCCTTGCTTGGTAGAAATGCCTCCACAGCGCCCAATGCGTCTCGATTCCCAGGAAAGCCTCACAGAGCGTGATAAATATGGCGATGTGGAGGACCCCGTTGGGGGTGCGCCTCCGCCTTGTAGTGGAAGAGTAGCCCCCGGACGAATGGGTGCAGCGGCAAGCCGAAGCCGCGCTCGAAGAACGAGGCTAGCACCACGACCTCGTCGTCCCCCGGCGAGGGGGCAGCAGCTCCCGTCGGCACCCTCCAACCAGAGAGATCTTGCGCAGGAAGGAAGCCCTTCTTCACCAAGCCGAGCGCGCGGCTGGCCTGGGCAGAGCACTCCGGCCACAACATCCTTGCAAAAGAGGTGACGGAAAGGCGAGGAGAAGAGAAGGCTGAGTTTTCTTTTCCTTGCCTCTTTGTTGTTCCTTTTTGTCTTAGGGACGGGAGGCGAGGAAGGCAAGCAAGCGTGACTACTCAAAGCGCCCCAGCAACGTATATATAGAAGACGAGCAGGCGCCGACCGAACAGGCACCCCCTCGAGCGAAGCGTCGCGTCCACCCTCGTCTGTCACGCCAGCCTGGTAACTCCCGGTTTCCAATTCCACTCAGCATTTAATCCTGACGAAACGGCAGAGCCATAAAGACGCCGCCCCCGGGCAGTGCGTCCTGTAACCTCTCGGTCTCCGCCTTGAGGCCAGGACGGTTGCTCTGGGGCGCGTGCGAGAGGCCCACTGGGCCGCTGCGGCCCCGAAACGGCAAAAGCTCTGTGGCTTGCGCCGGGGGCCCAGCTAAAAGCTGTGGGTTCAAAAGGCCTACCCCACCAGATGGGCATAAGGCCGCCCCAGCGAAACTTGAGCGAGGGGCAAGTATGAGGTGAGCCCCACGGTGGGCCCTCGGTTAGGTCGGCTGACGACCCAATCACCTCTACTCGCGTCCGAGACCATACTTCACACTCTCCCGGGAGCTCATCGATGAGCGATATTCAGCTGTGCCCTGGGTCGGCGGACGACCCAGGGCCCATACGGGATTGAGTAAAGAAAGGTTTCTTATGGGTCGCCCCACAGCAGGGCCAGGACACCCTACTCTGGGACCGTCCGCTCGGAAGGGTCCCCTTCAGCGGACCTCCCAGACCCACTCGGACTACTCGTTATAAGCTCCACGAGCACGACGCTCAAACCAACGCGTAAACGCGCGCCGCCACCCCTCCAGTCCCACACCGCGGATGGGGTATACGTGTGGGATAGACGGCGCCACTCCTCTCGCAGCTACCCGCCAGACGAGGACTCGGATGGATGCCCCACGCCCACCACGACGTAAAACGAGCCCACGCCCGGCCACGACGTAAAACGAGCCCACGTCCAGCTACGACGTAAAACGAGCACTCGGACACCCGAACCTCGCGCAGGGGCATCGCGGTCGCCCCCGCCACCAAGGCACGATCCAGCTACGACGTTAAACGAGCACTCGGACACCGAACCTCGCGCGAGAGGCATCGCGGTCGTCCTCGCCGACCAAGGCACGGTCCGGCAACACGACGTTAAACGAGCACTCGGACACCCGAACCCCGCGTTAGGGCATCGCGGTCGCCCTTGCCGACCAAGGCACGGTCCACCACGACGTTAAACGAGCACTCTGACACGAATCCGCGCAGGGCATCGCGGTCGCCCTGCCGACCAAGGCACGGTCCGCCACGACGCTAAACGAGCACTCGGACACGAACCCCGCGCAGGGCATCGCGGTCGCCCCCGCCGACCAAGGCACGGTCCGCCACGACGCTAAACGAGCACTCGGACACCGAACCCCGCGCAGGCATCGCGGTCGCCCTCGCCGACCAAGGCACGGTCCACCACGACATTAAACGAGCACTCGGACACCCGACCCCGCGCAGGGCATCGCGGTCGTCCTCGCCACCAAGGTACGGTCCGGCACGACATTAAACGAGCACTGACACCGAACCTCGCGCAGGGCAACGCGGCCGTCCCCGCCGACCAAGGCACGGTCCACCACGACGTTAAACGAGCACTCTGACACCGAACCTCGCGCAGAGGCATCGCGGTCGCCCCCGCCGACCAAGGCACGGTCCAGCCACGACGTTAAACGAGCACTCCGGACACCGAACCTCGCAGAGGCATCGCGGTCGTCCTCGCCGACCAAGGCACGGTCCAGCCACGACGTTAAACGAGCACTCGGACACCGAACCGCGCAGAGGCATCACGGCCGTCCTCGCCGACCAAGGCACGACACTCGGACACGAACCTCGCAGAGGCATCGCGGCCGCCCCTGCCGACCAAGGCACGGTCCAGCTACGACGTTAAACGAGCACTCGGACACCCGAACCTCGCGCAGAGGCATCGCGGTCGTCCCTGCCGACCAAGGCACGGTCTAGCTACGATGTTAAACGAGCACTCGGACACCTGAACCTCGCGCAGAGGCATCCGGTCGTCCCTGCCGACCAAGGCACGGTCTAGCTACGACGTTAAACGAGCAACTCGGACAACTCAACCGATGCAAACTCATCACAAAGACATTCATAAAGAAAAAGGAGATTTCATTATAGGCCAACAGGCTCAAACTCTACACAACTTTACATACAGTCCCCAACAGACACAAGAATAGCTACGCTACACTACGGCAGAACTTTATCCGCGCCAAAGCCTCTTAAACATCCGTGCGGCATCGGTGGCACCGACGGCATGCTGGTAGGCCCTTGCCTGGTCGACGGGACAGCCGCCGCAGCCGCGGAACCATACGCCGACGCGCTTCCTGCCGTTCAGCGACATCGACGCAGCCGCACTGACTACAATCGGCGCCCTCGCGCCATCACCTCTAGAAGGTCCCCCCTTACTACCTCGAGCCTCGGGACGACCTCGAGCAGCGCGTCGACGGCAGCAGCATCACGGGCTACAGCTTCTTCCTCCCGGAGTTCGGCCATCGCCTGGTCGTACTCAGCCCAAAGCTCGGCCAAAGGATCTTCTTCTTCTACCGCGACATCATCACCAAAGCTAAAGACTAGAAGGTGCCCCGAAGCCATTTCAAGGAGCAAAAGAAAGGATTCTCGTCTAAAGGTCTATCACTCAAGCAAGCCGTAGCGTCCTTATATACCCGGACGGAGGGAGATTAAATGTCTCCAGAACAAATGCAAGCGTCGGAAAACGAAGCGCCCTTCACCAGAACCCGAAGCAGTCCAGAAGACGAGCGGGCGAGGCGCGCCAAAGCCGTGCGCGGCGTGCACCACGATGTGATAAAAAGCCCCCGACGGTTCGAATGCCCCAAGCCAAATTCCAGGGCAGCCTTCGGATGCGTCGGGGTACACCTGGCAGAAATCGTTTGACCTAATCAGTCGGACCGACCACTCGGGCCTAGTCACCATTCTCATCCAAGCTCAACCCCAACCGAACCGCCAAATCGCCGGGGTTCGGGGCTCGACGAATACTTATAACGTGGGTACCCTTAACGGCCCGAACGACGAGCCGGGCGGCCTCAAGCACAACTTAAGCCCAACAGCCGCTCCACCCACTCATCGATCAAGCACTGCAAGGTCACACGAGACATCCCTTCAACCGATCGAGGGAAGTGTCTCCACTGCGTGGCTCCTAACCTCCGCAATGGACGGGTCCCCGGCCCGACCAAGCCGAGCTCCCGACTTCGCGCAGAGGTCGGGATCCCCGACCGATCGTGCCAAGACAACCCCGCCAAGGGCCGTGTCAAGCCTCTACCAACCAACGACCATGTACCCCACGGATGGGGTCAATCGGTGACTACACAAGGGCGGTGGTCCTTCCCAAGAGGGTTTAATGACTGCCGAAGTCATGCTCCCAGCCCCATCAGCCGGTCACAAACAGTACGAAGACACGCTCTCTCCCGAGGCAACACCCACGTCATGCGCAGCAACGTCAACACTCGTAAGGTTCGCAGAGGGCAGGTACGCCGTTTCCCGGGGAAATACCTAACCGCCCTGGCCAACTAAGCTACCGACCCAGCATGGGCAAGACGGGTGGTGATCAGTCAGCAGAACGAAGGACCGAAGCTCCTAGTGTAGGTCATCTCGTCATCTCCCAATTCTCGATGTATCCTGCCCCTTCCTTCCGTATAAAAGGAGGCAGGAACTCCCGTAGGAGGGGGATCGAACCCATCTCGCTAAGCCATTAGCACTCTCGCTTGTAAACTTTGTGCAATATCTGCATCAAGGGAATACAACGCCACCACACGAACTGGAGTAGGGACTTTTGGCCCGAACCAGTATACATCTTGGACTTCTGAGTCTAACCATTCAGGGAGTGGAACGCGCGGCCCCTTAGACTTACAAATTTACTTGTCGGTGGTCGAAACGCCGACAGCTAGTTTTGTAAAAAAGAAAATAGAGGGGGCTAGTACAGTGAATGCTTCACATGTTATAGTAATGATGTAGAGTAGTATCTTTAATAATTATGTTAAAAGCTTCCAGAGCGGTGTGGAAATAATTGAATGTCCGGAATTAGTTAAGCACGGCTGATAATTAACTGCTTGATTCTTTAAAGGAAGCAGTGCTGGGTGAGCAGACAAAATACAGTCAGTATTGTTATGAGTGTAATAGATTTGGGATTTACGTAAGAACCATTTGCATCTCATCTCTATATAATGAATCTGAATCGCACATCAAAGGACAGACGTAAAATAGAAATATGGATGCTTAGGTGTTATGATTAATGGCCATAGCCATGGCTGCATCTCATGCTCATGACAATATACCTGAATCACATAACCAAAAACACAACCAAATTCTTAGAACACTGAGATTGCGGACAACAGAGCACAGACTAAAACTCGTACCTCCTATCTGCCTAGGTGGATGCAGCAGACATCCTGTAGCCACGACTACCGTTGTGCCATCCATATCATCACCCACTGTCTTGGACGTTCCAATGCAATAGCTCTATCTCTGCATGGACAGCCCATCATTATAAATTAGCAATGTTGGCAAAATGGCACCATAAGCTAAAAAAATGTGGGCACAGGTCCTAGGTGATCACTAAAAGGCACTACAAATCATGCAGAAACACCAGAGTATCAGACAATCAATAACTAATCAGCAGTTTACTATTGCTATCACTGGACTATAATCAGAATAAACCTGGATGAATGAGCAATCAGAAATAGCAAGCGGCAACGACAATCCTATAGAAAATATCTGAGGCCAAACAGAGGCAAGAATTGACCTGATCTGCAGGAGATCCAAGCAAGGCAGGCCTTGCTCGTAGTAGCAACGCCTAAACGCCATAAGTTAGCACAGAAGCAAACCTTGAGAAGTTCGTAAGAAATGGGAGACCAAAATTGTTCCACATCCGTGAAAACGAATAAACAACCTGGTCAGCAACGGGACGGCCACATATCACTGTTGAATATAATTCTTGGGTGCTAAGTTTAGTATTTGTCTTTGTTTGGCAAGCAGCTCTTAGTTTAGCAAGTAGCCTAAATCAGGCGTGTGTTTTAGGCGTGTGTTTGTGTCAGGCTAATTGAGAGGCCTTGATTTATTTCCATGTAATCCCTTTTATAAGCAAAGCAATAGACACTGGAAAAGCAGTCAGTTCAGTAGCACAAAACAAGACTGTGTACACCATTGTTCGCGTGAGTTTCTTGTGTATCCTGTTGGCCGTGATCTCGCTGGCAACCCGGGCGTTGTCTCTCCGTGAAGTTCCAACAATTGGTATCGAGCTCAAGATGTCGAAGACAAGACCTCCAAAGATGGCGTGGTGGTCCAATGGTGATTCGTGAGGTTGGCGCCGGAGTAGCTACCCGCCCTCACCAAGACCAACTACTCCGATCGGGCACTCGATGAAGGTGAAATTGAGGCCAGGGCTCGAACGCCATCAAGGACGGCGACGCCGACACTCGTGAGGAGATTTGGCGCCGACGCCTATGCGAGCGGTGCCACGAGATGGTGCCACCATCGCCAAGCCGAAACGCAAAGGAGGCTCGATATGATCGCGACCGAGGGTCGGGATGATCGCTGAAGAAGTCGACGGCGCAATACCGCGCCGAAATTCGACCTTGCCACGCTCAAGACGGTGAGACCATCGAGGACTTCGCTCTGGCCGAACAACATTGCGCGCATCTAGCCACCCCGATGAGGAAGTCAAGGGCGGCGAGATCGCCGCCAAGATGCTCCGCTGCTCGCCACTCGGTTCAAGCAGATCGCGATTGCGATCAAGACGCCGCTGGATGTATCGACCATGTCGGTCGCCGATCCGGACAGGCGACTCAAGGAGGCTAAGAGGCGTTCTAGGAAGCGCCGGCCGCTACAAAGACGAAGGAAAGCCAGACTCACAGAGGAGGAATGGGACGCACATCGGAAGAAGCGCGAGCAAGAGATCTACTCCGGCGCCGACAGAGGTGCCAGAAGTGGTGGTGGCTCAAGCAAAGGAGGAAAACAAGGGTGTGGCCGTGGGCGTGCTGGCGACAAATGCCGGCGTTGCGGGAAGATGGGCCATTAGGCCCGCGAGTGCCGCTCCAAGCCCAAGAAAGAGCAGGCCAAGCAGCAGCAGGCCAAAAGGGAGCAGGCCCATGTCGCGGAAGAAGAAGAGGAGGCCCTGCTCCATTTCGTGGAGATCTCGCCCAATCTGTCCACTCCACCGCCGCCGCCACAAGCTTCGCCGACAGCATCGCCGACTCCTTCCCCGACGTGGGACGTTCCGCTCCCGCAGGCTATACCAGTGCCGCGGGGAGAGGAACAGGAGCATGGGCCCGGCGGACCAAGGGTGGTCTCGAGCGCCCTGGTCGCCATTCGGGAGGAGAAGGTGTTCGCCCACCTCGACGACGAGAAGGAGCGCGACGCCGGGACATGGGTCCTAGACATGGGGGCGACGAATCACATGTCCGGATCCAGAGTCGCATTCACAAGGCTCGACGCGGCGGTGCTCGGAACCGTGCGTTTCGGCAACAACTCGGTGGCGCGGATCGAGGGCCGCGGGACCATTGAGTTCAAGGGCAAGAACGGTGAGCTCAAGTCACTCGTCGGCGTTTACTTCATCCCACGGCTGACGACCAACATCGTGAGCGTCGGTCAGCTTGATGAGGATGGGTAAAAGGTTGAGATCAAGTCCGGAGTGATGCGGATCCGGGAGCCTGGCAGACTGCTAGTGGCGGCGGTGAAGCGCGAGGCAAACCGCCTGCACCGCTTCCACGCTGCTTGTACACCGCCATGCCATGCGGTGCGTGATCGCATACCGCGAGGTGGTGTGGCGCCGCATGAGCGCTTCGCCATGTCAACATGGCTACGCCGAGGAAGCCGCTCGACGAAGTTGGTGCGCGCCCGCCGGAGATCGGCAGTCGATCACTGCGGCGAGGCGTGCTGTGTCGGCAAGCGAGGCGGATTTCTTCCCGCAGAAGCAGTGAGTACCGTGCAAGAACGCTCGGAGTTGGTGCGCCGACCGGCGGCCCCATCACACCGCGACGCCCAGAGGGAGCAAATACTTCCTGCTGATGGTGGATGATCTCAGCAGATACATGTGGGTAGCCGCGATTCCTTCAAAGGATCGTGCAGCGGCTGCCATCAAGGAAATCCAGGCGCAGGCGGAAGGTGAGTCAGTGCTGTCAAGGGCTCGACCGATCGCGGTGGCGAAGTTCACCGCACCGAAGTTCGCGCATCATCGCGCGGCTAAAGGCGTGCATCGTCAACACACGGTGCCCTACAGCCCGCAGCAGAATGGCGTCGTGGAACGCCGGAACGGCACGGTGGTGTCCACGGTGAGGAGCATGCTCAAGGCCAAGGGCCCGCCTTACCGGTTTTAGCGAGGCGTGAGTACCGCCGTATGTACTAAACAGTGCCCAACAAAGAGCGTGGAAGGGATGACACCGCTCGAGGCGTGGCACGGAAGAAGCCAGCCGTGCACCATTTCGTAACATTTGGTTGCATCGCTCACGCCCGAACACGCACCGCACCAAGAAGCTCGACGATCGCGCCGCAAGATGATTTTCGAGGCTACTTAACGTGGCTCCAAGGCGATCGCGCCACGACCCGGCCACGGCGTGTCCAAGTATCACGGACGTGGTGTTCGACGAGCAAGGCGGGGACTGGGGCACCGGCGACAACGACAAAGAAACCGAATGGCAAAGAACGACGGTTCACGGTGGAATACGCCACCATCGGTCCCGCACCGGCCGATGTCGGCGTCGAGGCATCCGGAGGAGGTGCGCCGAGAACACTCGCGCTTCTGGCGAGGCCGGCGACGCAGGCCGGTGGCGAATTGAAGGCCGGTCGCAAGATGACAACCTTGACGCCGACCACGACAATATAGTGCTCTCCGCTTCGCACACAACGACTTGTGCGTGTGCGCGCGGTCGGGCGATGGAGAAGTCGCACACGGTGAGCGCCGACGAGCTCGCCTCATTCGCCGAGGCGAGCGCATCCCCGCCGGAAGAAGGCGATGATGGAGAAGATGGAGTCCATCGAGGAGAACGGCACGTGGTGCCACGCCGACCTCCCACCGGCCGCAAGGCGATCGGGTGAAATGGGTGTTCAAGGTGAAGAGGGGCGCGACGGGCGGTGTCAAGCACAAGGCACGCTGCGTGGTGAAGGGCTATGCACGCGCGGCACGGATCGACCACGACGAGGTGTTCGCGCCGGTGGCTCGCTCGACTCGTGCGCTCGCTCATCGCTCTCGCGCGCGCACGAGGGTGGAGCTGCACCACATGGACGTCAAATCGACGTTCCTAAACGGCGATCTACAAGAGGTCTACGTCGAACAGCCGATCGATTTCGTCGTCACCGGCAAGGAGCACAAGGTGCTAAAATTGCGGAAGGCACTGTACGGCCTACACCAAGCACCGCGCGCCTGGTATGCGAAGCTGGACGACACACTACTGTCACTCGGCTTCAAGAGATGTCCTTCAGAGCACGCCATCTATGTGCGGCAAAACGGCGACACCCAACTGGTGGTCGGGGTCTATGTCAATGACCTCGTGATCACTGGTTCAGGCATCCACGACATCAAGGCGTTCAAGGGGGAGATGGCGACCGCGTTCAAGATGAGCGACTCGAACTACTTCACTACTACCTCGGCATTGAGGTGAAGCAGAGCTCGAGGGGAGTCTCGATCAGCCAAGGTGCTTACGCCGGCAAGATATTGGAGAGAAGCGGCATGGCGGGGTGTAATCCTTGTCAGGTGCCGATGGAGGCTCGCCTGAAATTGAGCAGACTGAGCACGGAGCCGTCGGTGGACGTAACGACATATAGAAGCATCGTCGGAAGCTTGAGGTATTTGGTTAACTCTCGCCCTGATATAGCTTTTGCTGTTGGGTATGTTAGCCGTTTTCTGGAGGACCCACGCGAGGACCATCTCGCTGCCGTGAAGCACCTTCTGCGTTATGTGGCTGGAACTCAGAATTGGGGACTCTAGTTCGGCAGGAAAGAGGAGACTGAAGCCCATCTGATAGGGTACAAAGGACAGCGATTACTGGCGACGTTGATGCAAGGAAGAGCACAACGGGAGTGATGTTTTTCCTCAACAAAGAGCCCAATAACTCCGCAATCCATGAAGCAAAAGGTTGGGGCGCAATCAAGCTGCGAGGCATAATACATAGCAGCTGCAAATGCCGCTTGTCAGGCTCTGTGGTTGGCTCGAGTGTTAGCAGAGGTGCAGGGGTCAGCACCGAGAGCGCCAATGTTGAGGGTGGACAATCAGTCTGCCATTGCTTTGATCAAGAACCCAGTACTTCATGGACAAAGTAAGCACATCCAAGTGAAGTATCATTTTGTCAGGGAGGCTGCTGATGACGGCCTGATCAATGTGAAGTTCATCAGGAGCGAAGAACAGCTGAGTGACATCTTAACGAAGCCGCTCGGTAAGACTAAGTTCCTTGAGCTGCGTTCAAAGATCGGCATGATTAGTGTACATAAACACACACCACAAGGCTTTGGAGGAGATTGTTGAATATAATTCTTGGGTGCTAAGTTTAGTATTTGTCTTTGTTTGGCAAGCAGCTCTTAGTTTAGCAAGTAGCCTAAATCATGCGTGTGTTTTAGGCGTGTGTTTGTGTCAGGTTAATTGAGAGGCCTTGATTTATTTCCATGTAATCCCTTTTATAAGCAAAGCAATAGACACTGGAAAAGCAGTCAATTCAGTTGCACAAAACAAGACCGTGTACACCATTGTTCGCGTGAGTTTCTTGTGTATCCTGTTGGCCGTGATCTCGCCGGCAACCTGAGCGTTGTCTCTCCGGCGAAGTTCCAACAATCACATGGAAGAAGAAAACAGAGGGCATCAATACCTTCGATTAGAAGCGAGTCAAGCCATACCAGTTGGTAAGCAACCGCAGTGAGCTCATGATGCTGCGTGATGAACGCGAAGCCTAATCTGTGCAAAACGCTGACGGAGATCAAAATGCTAATCATCAGTTAGATTGAATATGCAAACAGTATGCTCAAGAGAGGGGAAGACTTAGCACAGCACAAACTTGCACGGCCAGGAGCCCAGGACGCGGGGTGACCAAGGGTTTGGGCGCGAGTGGACATCCAGTGCATACCGAAGTCGGGTACGTCGAGGGGGCGGATGGCACGTCATCGGCGATGGCGGCAGTTGGAGGGGACGCACCTCGACGAGCCGAATCGATCGATCGGGACGGTAGTCGCGTGAGGATGGCCACAGGCAGCAGTGGAGAGTTGGAAGGATTGGGGAAAGAGCAGCCGAGCGCAAGGGAAGTTGATTGGTGGCTGGCAGTGAAAAGGAACGCGCCGCGGCGGCGGCGACCGAGCGGCATGGCGTGGGAGCAGAGGCATCGAGGGGTCGGGGGCCGTCTACCCCGCAACCTGGTTTGGTGAGGGTTTGGGGCGTTGTGCGCGCTTTTTCCCGACCAATCTCTTTTCGAAACATGACCTGTATAACGAATTTACAAAACTAGCTTCTCTATCCGTAAAAGCAACGATAAGTGATGTGTTACTTAACTTGTTCTTGCACCACGGCAACGGCTTTCATCTCAATAGGTCGAGCGACCAAGGCAGCAAAGCAGGGCCTATGGTCTACCATGCTCCTCTTACTTGACATCACATCCATCAAATCACTCACTTAATTGTGCCAGCTTGTCGAGATACATGTGCTTGGCGTGGAGTTGTCGAGTTCTCGGTCCATGGCACTTGCTATCGAGCTGGGGCATACGACTGTTCATCTGCCACAGTGTCGATGAGGTGATGCGGTATGGGAGCGCAGCGGTCGATATTTATCGCCTGTCACTGCTCCCGCGGTCGAGAATGATACTAGTTTTATAAATTCGTTCAATCAAGACTAAATTTATAAATAAATATATCGAGGGCAAAAAAAAAGTGAAGAATTCTTGTGGTGGTGCAATAGGCAAGCTAATAGTGAAGATTAGGACAGATCACAGGAGCCGACAACGAAGGCCACATCGAACGGTACTAGTTTACTGGTGACATGGCTTCTAGATGTGATGAACGGTAAACAGTAGCTAGGAGGTAGCGGTCAGTAAAAGGTATAGATTTTATACCATATGGTCGTTTCACTTATATATACACATCATTCTAACTTTATAATCTTATTTTTAAATACATATCATTTTATAATTTTAAAGCGATTTTTTATCATTTTTTCATAACTCTTCCCTTTAGCTATTTTTAATGTTTTTTTATACTACGGACTAGAATAAAATACATCATCTAAATATATAATGGAAGGAGTAATAGTCTTATGGAAATATGCTTTGATGAAAATGTAAAAATCTAAAATAATATATATTCAGAAAAGAAGAAAATAACCTGCTAGCATCAATTAAGACACGATGTATTTATTCAAAAATTAAGGCATGATATGATGTGCGTGATATTCTCGAGACGGACGACACAAACGAACCAACCGCGCCACATGGAAGATGGCATGGTGACATGCATGCACGATGCTAAATCTTTCCAAAACCTGATTGATTTGATACGGTGACATGCAGTTAGCTCGTCACGCTCTCTTGGCCATGTCAACGTATCAGGCTTTGATCAATGGACAATGGGAGTGGCGTCTAGAGGTGGGCGTCGTGCCGTGTCGGGCCGATCCGGCATGGGTTCATCGTGCTTCGTGTTTGAACCGTGCCAGGCCGCGACGGCCCATCGTGCTCGCCGTGCCGTGCCGGCTCAGGTCCGACCCATTTGCATTATTTCAACGAGAGGAAAAGAGCCGGAGATACATAGAATTAAGGCAGTGAATACAAATATTACGAGAAAAAGAACTAAACTTTATTTATTATCGAACAGTTACATAGAGCGAGAAGGATGTGCTCAATACGGACATGAGAGGGGAGAATGGGCGAGAAAGAGAGTGAGCGAGACAGACGAGAGAGATTGAGAGAGACGGTGAGAGAAAGAGTCGAGAGAGATTGAGAGGGACGAGCGAGAGAGAACAGCTTCTTGCACCGTCTCTCAATCTCTCTTAGCTCTCTCTCTCCTGTTTTGTCCGTCTATCTCAGGTGTTGGCGATAGAGGTGACGTTCATGCTACTGGGTGCATCCATGACGGTCATGCTCTGTGAGATCCATGACGGTCATGCTCTGTGAGTCAGTGACGTTCATGCTAGGCTTCTTCCTCATGCCCTGGATCATCAGGCCCAGTATAGCCCATTCTACAGTATCGTGTCGTGCCGGACCGCTCATCGTGCTTAATTCTCGAGCCCGGCACGCCCGTGCTACAGTGTCGTGCCGACCCGGCACGACCCACTTCGTGCCAAGTCGGACTTCGTGTCGAACTGTGACGTCGTGCCTCGGGCCGGCCCAAAAGAGCCCGGCCCGAGTGCCCACCTCTAGTGGTGTCTCGGGGAAGGGCACCGTAACAATCATATCGCTAGCTTAGCTACACGCGTGTACGTACGATGAACCGCAAAAACAGTAATGGATGTAGCCACCAGTGCGGATTCCTTGCGGGCTTATCCTAAAATACCACATTAATCGACGTAGTGAAAAGTTAAGTATACCTCTCAAGGAAAGAAAAGAAAAGTATATGACGTTAACTCTAGTGCATACTTGGCACAGAAAAGCAAAGTGGCTGGTCTCTCTGGAGTTATTATAATGATGGTTTTCTTACTGGCAAGCACTTACTCTTATAATGTATCTTCCATTGTGATATTTTGTGTAATCTCTACCCATCAACACTACTATTGCACATCTGCATCATGAAAGTACAAATTGTACAAAGGACTAAGGAGAGGAATTTTTTTTCTTTAATATTTATTTTTATTCTTTTTTTCAAAACTAGACGTCCGGGATGAAAAATTACAAGTTTAGGCTCCCGTCACCCGTACATGGGGCGATCGCCCTATGTACGGGCGATCAGTGCCACGTCTAACGGCACTCGACGGCGAAATGGACGGCGGTGCACCTATCGCCCTATGCACGGGCGATCGCCCGGTGCACGGGCGACGACGGGCCCAGTGCAATTTTTTTTATTTGTAATTATTTTATGTCTTTTAAATATGAACCCCGTAACTTTTGATAAGAGTGTCCAAATGAAATGAAACTTTTTTCTAAATTTAAGTTTTGGAATGAGGAGTTTGATTCTAAAATAAAAATCTATGTGTTGTTTGCGGAAAAATAATTTTATTTGAGTTCGAATGCTACGCTGTAATTATGGATTGTGAACGAATTACTTTGTGTATTGATCCATAAATCATGAAATAAAATAGAATAAGTTAGTACAACCTTATGCACTTCATTTCTGCAAAAATATCTAAGTATGATTGCATTTTGAATCAAAGTTGGCTAATTTAAACCCTTTATAGCATTCATGTTTCAAGTAGTTAGAATAATGTCTAAAGGACCTCAAAATTTGATGTAACCAGTTTTGTTGCATTCTTGGGCTTGCATAGGTTACAATTATGTAAAAATATTTAGATGTCACTTTAGGCTGCACTATTTTATTGTTGTCCTAACATGCAACCCAGAAACATCAAAATGGTCAGATCTTTCGCAAACGAGGGTCAAACTCGATGAAACCAAATCTGATGAACTTAAAATGCTATAACCTATCTTGATGGACAAAAATAACATCATTTGGGACAACTGGAGCAGTAGGACACATCGGAGCCCTCCAGAAATGGAATCGGTTCCTCTCTAAGGCTAGTTGAGGACAGTGAGCATACACTTGAAGGGTAGGTCGCATTCTTTATTACGGCTTAAAACTGAAAGGAGCACCACGAACAAGGAAAACCAAAGTTAACACCAGACGTCTACTGAGTGCTTCGAGGCCACTTCCCATTCGTCCATGCCTCGTGGGCTTCTCCGCACGCCGCGCCTCTCTCGCTTTCTCTCTCTCTCGGTCTCCTTCTCCTCCGCTTTCTTCCTACATGCCTCCTCGCGTGCGACATAGCGTTGTTCTTGAAGCCGCCGCGTGAACTCGTCTGCCGGCTGGCTTGGTCAAGAAGCCATTGGTCCTCGGGTTGATCTCGCGATCAAACCATCGCTCAAATTCACACAACATGAGGTGACCGCATGAAACGTAAATTAGCAAAGTTTCATTCACAAATGTTATGTAACCAGACGATTGTTACCATGCGGCGATCCTTCGAGCTCTTCTCCCGCGGATCAAGGCGAAGGCGCACTTCCAATACCTCCTCTTTCAAGTTGAAATTTCCCAAGAGCGGACAAGCCCGCAAAGATCTCCGCACATACACATGGGTGCTACTGACCCACGAGGTAGGAAGAGATCTTGGTATGCTAAATTGCGCGAGCATGCACTTGTTTCTTCCTTTGCTTTCCCTTTCCCTTTGCACTTGCACGCCTCGCATTTTCGATTGATCCCGAATTTTTCCTCCTCCTCTATTCTTTCTTCCTCTATTCTTTGCCGCACCGCTTGAGAACGAATGTTATAAAGGGCGATATCGCCAGTGGTATGGAGCGATCGCTTCATATTAGGACGATCGCCCCAACTAGAGGCGATAGGTGCACTGAGTCGTTGGTGTGTTGTCACGTCGTGTGGCATAGGCAAGCAATGCATACATGGATTTGCACAATTTAAAGTGATAAGGCTGTCATGTTACTAACTCGGACAGCTTATACAATATGTCAATGTAAAGGCATTACAAAACTACGTCCGTACAACTAGTCAATCACGCCACGCTTCTCGATCCGCCCGTGGGGTAGGTGAGTGGCGACGGCGACGGACGTCCCTCCTAGGCCGGCCCTACGGCGCAGCGTGAGTAGTGTGGCGAGACGCGGGCGTGTCTGTGGCGGCGCCCCAGAGCCGAGAGGGGCGAGGTAGTCGGTCGAAGGTACTCCTCCGTGTCGAACTCGACGTCCGCAGGTCGCCGAAACCACCCGAGGTCTCGCTGGGGCGCGAGACGATGAGGGAGCCTCCTCAGCCCACTGTCCCCACTGTTGCTGCGTGGGAGCGTAACGAGGAACCGCGGAGTAGGGCGAGACGAGGAAGGAGCCTCCTCAGCCCATCGTCCGCATTGTACCGTGGGAGCGTAACGAGGCACCGCGAGGTAGGCGAGTGCCGGGCCGCGGGACGTGGTGTGCTGGCCCGCCGACGTCTCCGCTGCCCCGGCAGTGGCTGCGACCCAACCGCCTCATCCTATCGAGGACCCGATCCCAAGCTAACTCGGCCTCGGCGGTGGTCACCAGATGCCCGCCCAAGGCACGCCAACATGGAGATAGCCTCGCCTCAACCTCCCGGACGAGATGTGCCTCGCATGTAATGTCGATTGTTATTACGTAATTTACATGAGAAAGATGTGACCATGTAGCCGACAGACACTTACCGAGGAGTTGTCCCTCTAGGACATCTGTGAAGGGTATGTGTCCGTCACCGATGCCTGCTATGCGATATACGATACTGGTGTGTACCCCACCCTGAGGCGACTGCGTGGGGCGAACCACTCCATGTACTCATCATACATGTCAGGGTCGTACGGCCGGGTCTCGGTGACTCTCTCGTCGAGTGCGGCGTCCCACTGCACCGCCCATGGCTGCATACGGTGCGCAAACTGAGTGCCCACTGCAGCACCCATCCGGGTCATCCTGCAATGCAAAAATAGGAAGTACACACCACATTCATTTTGTAAAGATGCGGAGTAGTAGGATCAGGGTAAGTACCTGTGAGCGCCACGTGCGACAACGTGACGAGGCGGCAAGGGAAAGGACTGGAATAGGCCGAATCGCCGCAAAGACTCGGTGCGAGTACTACCTTGACACATTGTGTCAAAGACGAGGACCTTACGGGTGAGCCGAAGGCCTCATCTCGTGTAAAGCACGGAGACCCGTGAGGTGCTCGGGCGTGGACGTCAGACGCTACAGATGGCATCTATCGCACGTCCTCGTCGTGGAGGCGTCAACTCCCGAACGAACTCGAGGTAGGACCTCCTCACTGTCGGCGCGCCGAATGTCCGCCGCGAGGAAATAAGAAATGGCGGAGGTTATACAAGTGCCTAAGTGGGAAAAAGATACGAGGAGCATACCGCTCGTTGGACCCAGAGGGCCCACGGTGGGCCGATCCACCGTCGTCTCGTAAAGGTCCCGGGGTACGGTGCGGTGTCAACAAACAGCTCGCTGACGGAGAAGCGCCCCAGACTACAACCGAGGAGTAGGACGAACCCGACATCGCCGCATCCCGCCGCCCGAGAGACGACGCCGCATGACCTCAGACGCCACCGCAAGCACACCGAGGCCCACGATCGCCGTGATCATCTGCTTACAATGGGTAAGTTAGACGTGCTCACCGACACGACATTTGAACTTAGTGTGTTACCTCATCCTCCGGTGTCGGCGATGTGTCGGGCGATTTCGATCAAAAAGCCGGTCCACCGTGTTCCGTGGGAGGACGGAACATCACCCAACCGAACAACAACAGGAGGTATGCCTCCGGATGGCGGGTCACGCCCTCCTCCTCTCGCGCGGGTGGAGAAGCCGAGCTGCAGCGTTTGCAACAAACATTATTAGCAACTTAGCGCTTCTCATAATTCGCAAAGAAAGAGGTACTCGCCGTGAATCGACGCAGCCACGTCTTCGCCGGTCCGCGCCGCCACCCCGCTCGAGGGCTGGTAGGGGCTGCCCGGGTGCCGCCGCACACGCGCGAACCGCGGACAACTCAGGTGCCACGTGGACGGGCGTGCGTGCGCACAACCGCCGACCAAGACAGGAAAGCCTAGGAGGTACGACACGCCCCGGCGCCGAGCCATCTTCTCCGCACGGAAGGTGGAACGTGTGCGTCTCCGGTCTCCATCGGGTCCACGAGTGCCGCCACAGGACCGGTCGATCGAACCGCGGACCTCCTCGCCCTTTAACGGGCAACACCGCTCCACCATCCTACGAGAGGAAGTAAGCCACCGCCGCAACCTACATGTAGTGCATTGCGTCGTTAGAATTGCATTCGCTGTGTAAATACATGTACGTAAAAAGCGGTGCAAGCGTTGGCGACTTACCGTGGAACCCAAATGGGTCAATGCGGCGTACTCGTTGGGCACCCGAGGTCGGAGTGTCCCTAGCTCTCGCTCGCTCGCAGAGTACCTAGATCGGTGGGTCGATCGACGGTCGCGTCGAAAGCTTTCGAGGCAAGGTCGCGCCATCGTCGCTGTTACAAAGCAAATACAACAAATTTGTCAAGAATAAAATGTGCACAAAAAATGAAATGCGAAATAACGAATTGTACCATACTCAACAAATAATACAAAAGATGAAGATATGTTCGCTGAGGCACACAACGCCGAAAATTACATTACCCTCGTAGCAATTAATTGGTACATCGAAAAATACATGATGCGAAAAACAACTAACTGGTACATCGAGAAATACATGATGCAAAAAACAACTAAATGGTAAATCGAAAAATACATGATGCGAATAACAACTAACTGGTACATCGAGAAATACATGACGCGAGTAACTACTTACTGGAAGTGCGAAAATTACATTATTGGCACAACAGTTCACTGGTACATGATCGAATCTTACAAGATGCGAAGAAGATCGAACATTACATTATCCGTGGTTGCGACGCGCCTCGGACTCGTCCATATCGTTCCGAATGCGCCGTGTCCTTCGACGCCCGACCTTCGCCTTCAACATTCGGATGTTGGCACCCATCGATGGTCCGGAGGGGGCTGTTGTGAACGATCCATCCACTCGGTATCCAGACACCTCGTGATGCCACGTGATTGAGAACACTTTGCTTGTAGTAGTAGGGGGAGATGAACGGACAACATGATTGATGCGTCTCAGCGGCTGCGGCAATGATGTGAGAGCATGGCAAGTGCAGCAGGCGTGGTTTCTGGCAGGAGCACTCGCAGCCACCGCTTCGGAGTATGCATGATGGGAAGTCCTCTCCGATGGCACCCCGCGACCTCGGTCATCACAAAGGCACGTGGTATCTCCGTTCCACGCCACTCTCCGGTGTCACCCGATGTGTCTGCGCCTTTCTTGTTTTCTTGGACATGTACGTAGATACAACCGTTGAGTACGACAGTCGATTGTCCGACATACATGCTTCGGAGCTCTTGTATCGCTCAATGAAATATCTCGTGTCCCTAGTAAGACACCTTCAACTATACCCACCATGGAAGGCATCCGTGCCTTTCATTACCCGCTTGTAAATCTCCGCCAGTTCGTTGTCATGATTCCGTAACTCGAGCCGCCTCGCCATGCGAAGGACCATTTCTCCAAAGGCTCGTGGCCGATCCAATCGGTGAAACTCTTTATGCTTGGTCCCGCCTCACGCCGAATGTTTGGGGCGTCTGTCGGGAGTGCACACAAAGCTATGGGGCCTTCTCCTTGCTCATGGTACACCATCGGGTTCCTTGATGAACCAGCGGCATCTCTTGGATTCATTGACTGCTTCTTCGTTAGTTCATCCAACGTCCTCCAAAGCGCGTCGAACTTCCTCCGTTGGTTCTGCTTTATACCGCTTGAACATGTTCATAAGCTCCTTGTTCCCGAATCGACGGAAAAATTGGCACCCATGTGCCTCATGCACCACTCGCTCTTCGTGTCCGCCACTTTGTCGCTCCCACGACGGCGGACCCTTGTTGCATATCCACGATAGTTCTTAGCAGCCTCGCATGTCGGCCATGGATGACACAAACATCAGGCCTGGCCAGAACAACTGCCAGCTTCACTCTTTCAAGGAATCAATACCAGCTCTCCGTGTTTTCCCCCTCCACGAAGGCCAATGCAACCGGTAGAACCTGGTTGTTGGCGTCCACCGCGATCGTAGTTAGAATCTGGCCCTTATACTTCCCCGTGAGGAATGTGCCGTCCATGCAAATGACCGGACGACAGTGCCGGAACGCATTTATGCATGCGCCAGTATAAGAATGCACGCCGCAAGACCCACTTACCACAAGCACACACCACCCGCAGAAACTCCGCAAGGTCGACGGATGTACCGGGTTCCTACGTGCTATTGCTCTTAGCAGGTGGGGAATATTCTCGTAGGAAGCCTCGACGCCCCGAACCGTATTTCCGAGCTATCCTTTTCGCTCTCCATGCCTTCCGTAGCTAATCTTGTATCAAACCTCCTCCACGGCTTTGATAATAGATCGAGGTCAGCAAAGTGATTGTCCACGATCCGACCATAAACACATTTGCCACCCAAGTGGATGATGATTGCGGTGTCCCCGCTCCACTTCTTCCGTAACGCAATTGTGTTCCATCACTATGGAGCATTTCCAGTAGTCCTTCCACTTCCCTTGTATGCATGCACCGCCATGGGCACGAATCAACCACGACTTCACGTCAGACTCCTTCTTCTGGACTTCACTACCCCGAATTGCCACGGAGAGACATTTCCAAGATTTCACCGCATCCATCACGGCCTCTTTGTCTTTATATATGGCCCTCCGTCACCTCGTTCTCACGATACTCCCATGCATCGTTGTTCCTTCATTCGTTGTTAGGTCTTCAAATCAGAATTGGTCCACGCACTGTGGATGGCACCTCAAGAGCGTTGTCCTCCTCGGCCGAGTGCTCACCATCAGAGACTTCCTCATCCGCACGGTCCTCCTCTTCCATCAGGTCAACTATGTCCTCCACCTCCTCCCTCTCGTCGGCCACCCCTCGCGCCTCCATCGCTGTCTCCTCTGCCCCTTCGATCCCTTCGCTACCGCCAGTCTCGTGCTCCTCGTCTCCATGGTCCTCGCCGCCTTCCTCTTCGCATCCTTGCACATTTGACGTCCCCTCCCCCGTAATGTCCACCCCGACATCACGAACTTGCGACACCGATGGAGCTACCGGGTAGCATTGTACCAACAACATGAGCGGCCAACCCCGCTCTACGGCAAATCCAACATAACTCCTCCATGTTGATGTCGAGTTAATAGCAATCAACTCTCCGTAAAAACAGTCTTGCGCACGGCTCACTACTGCTCGACCCGCAACCGAACAGTCTGGGGATCCAAACTGAACATGCGAGACATCCACTCCAACAAACCCTTGTATGTTGCAACGACTCTTGAAAATGATGATAAATCCACCACATCCGCCCCCTGTGCTATCACCCCATCTCCATAAAATATTTGGAAATACAATTTCTCCGACATGCTGCAATGTCCGACGGAAAAATATTACTCTAAAATACAATATTGAAAGATCGAAAAAGGCGACTAGAGGGGGGTGAATAGGAGCCAAATAAAATTTTCGAATAAACTCTCCCCCTAGAATTCAAACAACCAAAAGACCAGAAAGAAACTGCACTGGTCGGGGTATCTCTGGTCGGATGAACAGTACCCCCGACCTACAGAGGTCGGATGAACAGTACTCAGAATGAATAGTGTTCGGGTGAACAATACCCCACCAAAGACTGGCCTGATGAATGCGACTCCCGACCAAGTGGTCGGATGAATAAGACGCCCGACCTGCGGAGGTCGGATGAACAGTACTCGGGTGAATAGTGTTCGGGTGAACAATAAAATCAGCACGATCTCAGAAACAGAAATCGATGTAACTTTTGATCGGCTGATCCAAAAACAATGAAAATTGGTGTGCACCTCCCAAAGGATGTCAGGAACCTATTTCAATCAACAATCGAAAGAATTAATACCAAGGTTCCGTCCTTTTCAGATTAACAAATACAACACCAAAAACAGAGTCACGAACACAGACTTCACCCCTAACTTGCTGGTGGGAGTTGATGGTCAGAAATCCTTAGATGAATCTCCACAAATCATAGCAAGTAAGTACACGAAGAAACAACCCTTCAAACAAATAGAAACACTATCTGAAAACTAGGCACAAAAATTAGTTTCTTGCAAAACTGAATAGAAGAGGTTGTAGATTGCCTAGATGATTAGGATATGATCTATAGAAGATTCATCCAGCAATCTTTCATCCTTGGCAACAAGAACCGAAGCCAATCAAGACTAAAGAACTGCAAGTCACACGCTTACGCACTTTAAGAACACACGATTTACTAACTTGCAACAAGAATGGAAGGATTGCCTAGATGATTGAAAGCACCAAGTCCAGAGAAGAGTTCATCAATCATGAATTTCAACAAAGACTCAATAGCATGTAGAAGGAGATGAGGCAAATCCAAATTACGTAAAGTAAATTGCAAGTAAGTAAATGCGAATTTAGATAATGTAATTTAAGTGCGAATGTAAATACGTAAGGGAAATGAAACAAGAATATAAATGAAGAACATTTCATTTCGGAAGGGAGGTTTACAAAGCCTCACAACAAAGTGGGCAAAACTCAAATGAGCAAGAAAACCTCGGAACCTTCACAGAGGGAGGCTGCCTACCCTCTATTTATAGTGACTTGGGATCAATTCCCACCTTGGATGTCCCGCTCAAACCTAAGCCAACATCCAAGAGCCGGATTTGATCCTTACACCGTCACTCTCAACAACTCTCAACTACTCACGTACACTTTCCTCACTGCTCACCCTATCTCAAGGAGACACCCTCTCCTGCCTATTTGTAGCGTGCTTGGACCACCTACCACCCTTGGATGAGCCTCTAAACCCTAGAGCACTCCATCAAGGGCTGAGATTTTACCCACTCACACGCCTATGCATGGGGTGACCAAACCCAACAACACAACGGGTTTTGGCACGCTTTTCAAAACATACTAACTTGACCCGCTACTCTATCTTCCTGACCGCGATCCAAACGGTCCTCCTTGATTAGAGCAGCTCCAAGTTAGCATCTCATCCATTCCTTTGTCTTCTCGGCTTGCAGCTACTCCCTGGCCTTAGTCATCTTTGGCGACACCTTGATCATCCGGACCTCGGCTCTCCCAAACCTAGTCCCGATCCCTTCGCTCACCATGACCTAGCTCCAAAGTCCCGCAACCATTATAGACAAGGAAACCACATCACATAGCAATGCCCACAAACACATATCCATCTCAACAGAAAGATATACACTACGCTGACCAGCAAAACCCCGACCACACGTGGTCTGACCACTGGTCTCCATCCCGACCACTCGAGGTCTGATCACCGGTCTCGACCACCAAAGCCTGCACCACTCGGGGTCGGACGACTGGTCTCCGACCAACCACTCGGAGTCGGACGACTGGTCTCCGACCAACCAAAGATCTGACCACTCGGGGTCAGACGACTGGTCTTCGACCAACCACTCGGAGTTGGACGACTGGTCTCCGACTAGCCAAAGCCCCGAAGCCGGTAGACCGACACTCAAATTGCTTCAAATCCAAATCAATTTAAAACAACACAAGCTCAAAACTCATCAATTACTCATCACACACAAGGATAGACCTCCACATGGTCTTTCAAATATACAAAACGTACATTGATCGTACTACAAAATACAACTATAAATAAGTGATTCGACTATAAATAAGTAATTCGACTTGCCTACTATATGGCCTAACATTATATTTGTGTCACATTACATTAACCCTACCAAATTAAAGTTTTAAATATTTCCTACTATTTTCATTGTATTCACTTTCTATATACTGAATACTACAATAAATTTGTAACGTACTAAATACTATACAATCCTGAAATTTCTAAAAACTAAATACTACATTAAAATTCTAAATATGTATTGTGATATTAAATTTCTAAACAACACTATCCGAGAAATTCTAAACGCTACACAATCCTAAATTTTCTAAACACTACAATAAATTTCTAATACTACAATAAATTTGTAACGTACTAAATACTATACAATCCTGAAATTTCTAAAAACTAAATACTACATTAAAATTCTAAATATGAACTGCGATATTAAATTTCTAAACAACACTATCCGAGAAATTCTAAACGCTACACAATCCTAAATTTTCTAAACACTACAATAAATTTCTAATACTACAATAAATTTGTAACGTACTAAATACTATACAATCCTGAAATTTCTAAAAACTAAGTACTACATTAAAGTTCTAAATATGAACTGCGACATTAAATTTCTAAACAACACTATCCGAGAAATTCTAAACGCTACACAATCTTAAATTTTCTAAATATTAAATGCTATATTAAAATTCTAATAACACACAGTCCTACAAAATTATCTAAACACTACAAAATCCTAAAATTTGTAAATAATAAATGGTACATTTAACTTCTACATAACTAAACAATCATAAAAAAATTAATAAAGATACCTTCGCAGAAACGACAAATCGACTCTTTCCCCCTCTTCTTCTTCTTTCTCTTCTTCTCTTCTTCTTCTTCTTTCTCTTCTTTTCTTCTTCTTCTTCTTTCCCTTCTTCTTCTTCTTTCTCTTCTTTTTCCTTTTCTTCTGTCTCGACTGAGGCAGCAGCGCTGGCTTTAAAGCCTCCCTGTCGCCCTTGGGGTGGGCGATCGCTCCTATCTCGGGCGACAGGGGGCCCACCTCCATTTCGCCGTTTTTTGGCCGTTAGACGACCGTTGCAAGAAGAGTTTATCGCCTAGTGTATGGGGCGATCGCCCCATACACGGGTTATGGACGTCTAAAACTATAAATTTTCACCCCGGATGCCTAGTTTTGAAAAAAAAGAATAAAAATAAATATTAAAGAAAAAAATCCTAAGGAGAGTACCAAAGGCAAACAAAGGAAGAAGAAAAGGATGAACCAATCGAGCATTAATCTGTTAATCTTAGTGGCCATTTGCATCCCACGTAAATAATTTGCGGGCCCATGCAAATCTCACACACGGCGCTCTCGTCTCGACATGTTTCTTTAGGCTTGATTTGGCCCAATCTCACGGCCATATTGTAGTTGGGCCAGGCCCATGCTATGGGATCGTATTGATATACAAACTCTCCGTGGACAGGTTGTCAAGCCAAGTAGATCCACGATGTTTCCTAAAAATAAACACACACAGAAAGAGAGTACATCCACGACGCATTAGCAAATTTAGTGTGTGTTTGGTTGTTTATACGAAGTTGTATATACATGTACGAGGTAGTTTAAGAAAAAAATTGTCAATGTGTTCGGTTACTTAAATAGAACCTTCTCATCCTAGATGGTGGCATACAAATTTGAGTAATATTGTCTGTAGATGTTAATCATTCTATTCACCTAAAACAATGGAACCAAATGGTATAGAACCGTCCCATCCTATTCAACCTCATCCCACAAACCAACACACCCTTTAAACAGAGCATTTCTCTTCTTCTTTTTTGTGCACCTGTTTTTACTTTGATTGGCCGACCTAGTAATGTGACATGTAGAAGAAAAGGAAACCGACCACTTGCAGTCGTAGGTTGCAGCACGAGTGGGTGCATGACAACCAGGAGCAGAGGGGTAGGATGGTTGGCCTTGCAAGTCACAGACGACCCCCTTGCTGGCGTCTGCATGTCTGGTCACCTGGAGGAAAAGAAGAGGAAACGAACAGTTGGCACGTGCACACCAAATTTCCCTGGACCCAACCAACATATCGTGGGTACAAACCCTACATCTACATGCAGCACTTCTCCTAATGTCTGGACAGTTTGGTCATATCTGGGGCAGCATGTAAAGCAGGAGGAATGGAGGATGCATCGTTTCCAGCCCTGTCCAAATTAACGAAAACTTGTCACCGTTAAGGACCTATTTGGAACAGCGACAATTTTACGTGAGTTTCACAGAAATTAGATCATTTTTCGCAGGAACGGGAAACTTTCCAATGTTTCAAACAGAGCCTATTTTCCACCGAGCTGGCGAGCTGTACCTGATGTTTGCTCATTTGCTGCTAAAAACATTCTATAATGATAACTTGGTAACCACCTGTGCTCCGATAATGACCGGTGTTAAATGGAAAGAGTGAAGTAACCTTGTAGGTTCTTAGCTAAGTAAAACCGCAAAGCGATTATAGTAAAAAATAGGCTTAGATCATAGGAGTATATCTAATCCTGACTAGTATTCGCCACAGTGCTATGGTACCAAAAGGTACCTGAAAAGACAACAAACGGATCCAAACAACAGCAATCTGCAGAACACGAGCTGCAACAAGCCAACAACGCAACAAATTCAAAGCAGAGCCCCGCTGCTGCCGGAGTACCAGTAGCACCAGGCAGTCTGTCAGGCACGTAGACATCATGTAGTTACGTCACGGCAGGGCGGGAACAGCAGCTAGCTGCAGTGCTGCCTATGGCCAGGTCAGGCTCGTCCGGGGATGAAGCAGCGCAGCAGCGGTGTCAATACCAGCCGGGCCCATACCGGGCTCACGTGAGGGGCTGGGCAAGCACGGACGGGCCTGGACAGGTCGCCGTCGTCGGGCTCGGTTCGGCCTCCGTATGCAGAATGACCGTGTTAAACCGGCGGGGCCTCGCCAGCGCCAGGCAGTCGAGCCGGCGGCGGGGAAGGAAAGGAAGAGAGCAAGGCGCTTTTGGCCCGTGCGGGGGTGGACTGGTGGTGGACTCCAGCGCACCACCGCCCACTTTACACGTCCCTGCGCGTGGGCCCGCTTCTGCTTCCAGTGGCACGTGCTACGACTCCGGCTCGGACCCGCCCTAACTTCCTCTTCCTTTTCCTTTTATTTTTTTCCTCGTTCTCTTCTTTCCCCTGTGTTTTTTTTCCATTTGTCTTTACCCATTGCGAGTTGTGTTCCGACGAACTGCATCCAAAGCTAGTGGTGAACTGGTTAACCAGAACATGCTAGTAGACTAGTAGTAAAGTTGTTCGATGAGGACCCAGCCTCAGCTTGGTTGGCACAGGAGTATGGAACTCCCGATCGGTCTAGAGAGGATCTAACTTCTCATGTTTCATTCAAATAAATTTAAAAATAGATAAACACGTACGTGTTCGTGTTCAGTGAGACAACGTGTTCAACACTATGAAAGTTATAGAGACTTCAATCATTTTCCTAACCTATGTAACAAACACATTCACATGTATCATACGTGAATACAATATAAGTAGATTATATTCGTTCATCTTGTACCAACAAAAGTTGTAGTGCGATTTACTCGATCTAGCATGGCAGCAGCGGTGTTTTACCTTTGGAAATGTGGCTGACCTAAAGCGGAGTCTAGGCGCCGAGGGTGTCACGCAAAGTCGCGTTGCGATGGAGACAGCTTAACAGCGCTGTTTTGTTGTTTTGCCCTCGTTTTGCCATCCACGGCTCTACGAGGCGTCCTCAGACTGTTCATGCGTGCACGCGAGAGCGATCAAAGGCTCGATATTACGCCTCGACCCCGGCACAGCAAATTCCTCGCACACGCGGACACGGAGTTAGAAGAAAAAGAATAAGAGGAGTAAAGAGTCGTATTGCACGGTAAAACTTGAGATCAAGCACCCGGAAATGGAATCACAACACCATGCCCGATGCCCAGTATCAGGCAAGTGCAAAACGTGAGATTCGCTAGAAGGTTAGACAATTTAAAACCAGACGAGTCTCGGTACGAAACGAAAACGACAGTGCTGCAACCATCCCAAAGCGAGGTGCACGGGCGGCGTCGCCGCCCATCCATCGAAAGTAAACGCCGCTTCCGTCTCGCTCCGTGACGGCGTCGGTCCGCGCGACAACACCACGGTGAAGAGCGCCCGGTCGAGGCGGAGCCCACCGCACGCCATCGCCACGGCCACCTGTCACGAGCCGAGCCGAGCCGAGCTCATAACAAAAGAAAAGAGAGAAATCAAGCTGACCGCACGTGAGCGGAGCCGCTCCTGAGGGCACGCGTCCCGACTCCTGACAGCGACGCGACAGGGCCCGGCCGACGTGCCGGCCGGCCTACTCTAAATTCGAACGTCTTGATTTTTTTTGTTCCAAAAACTTTTTTGCTTGTTTCTTCGTTTTCGGATAGATGTTCTTTATCTTGATCTTTTCCTTGGCCTACTTGTGCATATCCCACGAAACGTAAGAGGGATAGATATTACCACGAGCTGGTCCCAGCCTTCACTTCACCACGAAAATATCGTGTACAAATGATCACTGAGCGAATTTGGCTATCGATACCGTACACGTTGTTGTGACAAAGGGTACAACTAATTTACGGTCGCCTGTTTGCTCATTTCGTGTGGCTGTGACCTAGAGCACGACATGTGGTTTTGTTTCTCATACACCAGCAAGAAACCCTTTGCGCACAGCACATGTCTGGACTAACCTCAAAAAAAATTTACTCGAAAAGTTTAAACTCAAAAAAAAATCATAAAATTTCAAATTAGAAAGTTTCAACTCAAAAAATTTCAATTCAAAAAGTTTAAAATCAGAAAGTTTCAAATAGAAAATATTTTGAATCAAAATTTTCAAATTAGAAAGTTTCAACTTGAAAAATTTATAATCGAAAAGTTTCAACTCAGATAATTTTCAATTGAAAAGCTTTCGGTTCGAAAAGTTTATATTAAAAAAAAATCGATTCAAAAAATTTCAATCAAAAAATTCAAATCGAATGGTTTCAACTCGAAAAAAATTAAAAAAATAAGTTTCAACTCGAAAAAAATTCAAACAAAAAAGTTTCAACTCCGAAATCTTTCAATTCAAAACTTTTGAATTGAAAAGTTTCTATTCAACAAACTTTCGATTCAAAAAAATTTGCTTAAAAAACTTTAAAAGTGGTTAAAAATACTTGTTTTAAAAAACTAATAAAAATGTAGCAGATGGGAATGTAAGTATAGAGTATTGATTTTTTTTTTTTATAGAAGATCAAGGAGACAGGTGGGCGTACATTGAGATGCTGCGGAGGAACTTGGCTCCACGTGTCATTCGACGGAGTGCAGGAAAGCATTGCTACATTCAACTGTCAATTAGTCTTTCTTATTTAATGCTCTGATGCTCGGTATATGTTATTCTAGTTTACAAATATTATTTTAAATACATATTATTGTACAATTTTGAGATGATTTTTTTACTCTCTTTTTCTTATATACCTCTCTCCTTTAACTATTTACAACACATTTAATGCTATATACTAAAGTAATATACACTATCAATAGCAATAAGTAACCTAATAAGAGGGTAATTTAATCCTTTGTATAAAGCACAAAATTTCTCTGCGGACTCACAGGGACAGGGCCACCACCCGTGAGTTGGCCACGTGATGCGCCCGGCGGCTGAGCTCGATTCCGACGGGCTCCCTCACGTGATCCGCCGCGCGCGGCCACCGTGCCCACCACTCATACCGTCCCACGCGTCGCTCGCTGAGCGTCCTCCGCTTAATCAAGCAATCACATGCATGCAAGCAGGGATTAGTGTAGCACCATCGCTAATTAATCCTGGTGCCCAAGCAGCAACGGTAGGTTAGGCCTGCGACTTTGCTCCGATTTATTTACAGATCCCTAAGCTGATACCTTAAACAAAGGAGGGAATAGTTTGAGAGACTGTAGTACAGGGGAATGTCTATCAAGTGGTCACTCACACCCTCTTAATCCACTACCATTAAAACATTTTGTATATATCGATCGGAATCTTCCTCTCTGTCATCGTGTCGGTTCGATTACTTTAATCACATCCTTCTTTTATTTATGCCACTTCTGTCCCACAAAGGGAGATGGCAACGCAAAAGGACGAAGCTACCGCGTGCTGATCGAGTGGTTTTGTGTTCTTTGTGTTTTGCTAAGCTTGTCTGCCTTTAGCCCATGAGATGTGTTGGTGGCGATGAGTGTTTTATTCTTCTTTTGGTTTTTAGAGCTGCGATGCTAAACAAGTAGGGGTCATGTGACGACCCATGTTTTTTATTGGCGTGACTAATTAAGAGTTAACACGTTCTTCCTTTTCTGCTTTAATAAATAATCTCGATCCACATCTACATAATTTGTCAAGGATTCACGACTCAAACATGGTAGCACTGGATTTACCATAAAGATCTATGTTCATGCAAGGTAGGAAGAGGATTTTCTCCTCCCAGGAGGAGGTCCTCCCTCAGTATCCACCGTCCGTCATTTTCTCTGGATCCGTGCAAGTATTCCCCGTCAAGCGTGTCAATACACGCTTCGTATTTCCCGGAATCGTATATACGGTACACACCGTGCATCATCTCTCTCATCTTTCATCCCCTCACCTCGGTATCCTGCGATTCAAATCCACCTAAGTGGAGGAGAGATGCTTCAAATGTACCACTGCCCTGTAAGAAGCAAAACCTGTGTTTTTTTTTCTTTTGCTTCTTTGTTCGATAGGAATCGTAAATATATCCCACTATTGGTAAATTACTATGGTTTTATATCATTAGAGATAATACTATCGTCTCTCGATTCTTTCATGATTTAGAAAAAGCTAGATTTGGATAAAACCAAACATGCAAAAATAAACAACTTGGAGAGACATTTACAGTTTGGGCCGATTAGCGTTGTAAGAGTTCCCGCGCGATACCAGACAAATCAGACCATGGGGTCCGGATGGGGATTGAAGAAGTTGAGATCCAACACAAGAGATGAGAAAGGGATCGAGAAGCGGATGGTGGTGGAAGAAGGAGAGACGGAATCAGACCATGGGGTGTTCATTAATTTTGTTTCCCTGTAATTATATATATATCTTGTTTGGGGTGTTCGTTAAATTTGGCAATATTTTAGTTGCTTCCTGCTTCTCAGATTAAGAGGCTATGCGACTAGATGTAGCGGTGGATGGTAACCGGATGTGATAGAACAGTACTTCATGCTAGTGATACAACAACATTTTCCAAGTTAATGCCTTTAATGATTGAATCGATAAAGAAATGGGAGAGGGCGCGCGGCTCACACATGGGGGGATGCTGCAAGCATGATGGGGAGATGGATCCAAGGGAAGGGAGCATGCCAATATATACAAATAGAAAAGGTTTACCATAACATGGCAATGCAAACAAGCTCACAGGCTGTTGTGTCTGTGGCGCACGGTGCTGATGCGGTGTTCTACTTGTGAACATCAGCTAGCTAGATCTTTGCAGAAATGATTGGTTCAAGCACTTTCTCTGACAAGGGGATACCGAGAGTGTTCTTAATTAAAGGTGAAAAGGTTAATGTAGAGTACTACTATTACGATTGTTTTGGTTACGTACGGCTAGATTAATTATTACTAGCCACTGACAAGGTACAATGCAGTGTTAATTTATCCTCTCTCCGGGTGGTACATTTCAAAACTCATGGATATTGATCTTGAGCTCGTTCTCATTCTAAATCATGAACTTTTAATTGGCTGGTTTGTTTGTTGAGCAAAATATATACCAGTAATGATTAGAGCGTGGGATAATATTAACACCATGGCTTAAGACATGTAAACTCGTGATGGTAGAGAAATTTAGCACAGGTCACGTAAACATGGGCCAGCACTAGTACTACCTTTCCTAAAGTTGGAAGGAATCCCGGCACCAGGCCGGTTTGAGCCGGTTTGAGTCGAGCCGAGAAAAAATTACGTTTAGGTCTTTTTATCATTTTTTTTACGAAAAGTAGGACCTCGCGTCGAAAAAAATTTACGTTTAGGTCTTTTTTTAGAAATAGAACCCCAACTAAATACCGAAAAAAATAGTTCCGTTTAGATCGTTTTTACTTTTTTTCGAAAAGGACCTTTCGTTCAGCGAAATTGCAGATCTTTTGTGAGAAGATCCCGAATAAATGCAAAAAAACATAGATATATTTATATCATTTCAACTGTTCCGCCGAATAAATACGAAGAAAACACAATTACGTTTGTATCCTTTCAACCGTTTTGTGTGTTTCCTTAATTTGCTCGCGTAGGGAACGACAGTCACGCGTTTTCTCGATTTGTTCGTGTCAAAAGCGACGATTATGAAGTGGCACGCCGCGGTAGTATAGTACATTTCTATTCTAGCTAGAAAGGTCCCTCTCCCACGCTCCATGCTGGCCAAAATAGCTTACAATTTATTAACAAAGCACCGTATGATCCATTTGTTTGCCTCGATCTCCGTGGTCACGAGGTCGTCTTTTCTGCGTACACCCAAACAGGTTCTACACGTATATGCGTGCAAACTGTATTCCATTCGTACATGTGCGGAGCTTGCTCTCTCACATACACACATGGTATACGGATACGGACAGCTACCAAAGCTTAGCTTGCTGTCTCGTACGGTCCTACCACAGGCATGATGTCGGCCAGTGGTGACGAGGAGAGCTTCTAGCCATATGCATCTCTTGATTTATACTATTAGCATGCATGGCAGACAATACTTTTTGTTGTTTCAAAAGAACAGTTTTTTTAAAAAAGGTGAGACGATGAGTTGTTGTGGCACATATAGTTTGATGCACAACTACAAAGAAATGTAAAGGGCTAGCTCAGCTTGTTCATACGGGGAGCTGGAAGAACCCGGTCTCGATCCTAGCTGTGACCTCTTTTATACCGACACTAGAAATACTTTTGGCATGCAACGTCTCGTCTCCCGTTCCACCGCGCGCGTGCAAGCGGAAGCCAAGAATTATTTTTTGTTCCCCCAACAACTAATTTTTTTTTTACAAAATTAGTCATATCTCCTATCACGAAAACAACGACAGACGATATATATCACCTTTCTATGCTTCCATACGCAGTAAGACGTTGATAGCGCGGCAGGACCTACTACCTACCGAGCTCCCTTTGCTTGGTGTCACATAGCTTGCTTGGTGTCACATGCATTTATTTACTTAATTAATTGCATAATTAGTCACTTAATTAACTACTTTGTTAATCACTTGATTAATTAATTTATTACTTGATTAATCACTTTTTCTTAATTAATCATTTGGCCTCGTGCAGCACAGGGACAAGTGCTCGGCACGGACATGCCGAGCTACCGATCCACCACATTTGCTGTCGAGCTTGAGGTACAAAACAGGTAACACATGTCGTGTATGGCCTACCATTGTTTCCAAATATACGAACGCAACTAGTTTTATAAATGAGAGGTGCTTCAATGCTTTTCTTTTTTTTACAGTTGCACAAATATTAAAGCATGAATGAAAGGTAGATGGAGATTACTTACCTTTTCGCTTGCTTCAAGATTTATGCAACTTGTATTAGGAGGGAAAGCATTGAAGCACTGCTCTTTATAAATTCATCCTTGCGAAAACGTGCAGCGCATTAAAAAAAAGAGCAAAGAACTCCTGCAAGCGCACCACGTACGCGCTCGGTTTTCCCATACTCCCGTGACGTCTCCGCCTCCGAACCTCGAGAGCAAGAGAGCTCGCCCACGTCTCCGCCTCTCCGGCCGGCCGGCCGGGCAAGAGTTACGATTCAGCTCGCTTTGGACCTTTTTTCTGACCAGCTTTACCGATCGCGCCCACTGTTATCACGTGCGCGGCCGTCAGAGCGTAAATGCCGGGCGGGCACACGTGATAGGGTCGCCTGCAAAAGGCTGCAGCGCTTCCGGAGGCGGGCCAGGCGAGGGCACGGCCGCCGCCTGCTACGTGCGCGCGCGCGGCCTGTGGCGTCGTGTTTGGTACGGGGCTACTCTGCGCACCCGCACGGGACCTTGTCCCCCCACCCCACGCGCGGCTCAGGTAGCAGTAATTGTCGACCTGACCATTCGTACGTGGCCATGCGCCCATGTTTGAGGTCAATTCAATGTTTCTGCAAAGCATTCGCGGCTCGTAGAAATTCGAAATCCTAAAAATAGTTTGAAAACCGGCAGAGACCCTGAAGGATTAAGAAATAAAAAAAAAAATCAAAAATCGTTAGGTTTTTCACGAGAAACCGTTCGGTTTTCACGAAAAACCAACAGCTGATTGAATGTTCTTAAAAATAGTTTTCGAGTTGTTTTCAACGCATATTTTTTAAAAAAAATTTGAATTTTTTTTAAAAATTAAATTAAAACGGTTTACTGAGCAGTTTTGGATATCGTACCGCAGCAGTATGCTCGAAAATCACGATTTTCGCTGGTTTTGTGAACCCTGCATGGCACGCGTCCGAGTAGCAAGTGAAATCATACTATTCTAGTTCCCTATATTATGTTCTTTATTTTTCAAATCTAGTCTTCTACGTATACATAACTTCTCTAATATAGAAGCGGATGATACCTGTCTTCTACCATGATCGAGGAGCGTGGAAGCTTACTGTCACCCTTGAGCTTGGTCGACTGCAGGAGCAGCGTGCTCTCTACCGTGGTAGGATGGCTTCCACGCTACCTCAAGCGCAGCAGCGCGCTCCTACCATGCTCACCCTCATGCCGCTGCGCGCTCCAACGCTTGCTTGCCTTGTCATAGCGCTGATCAACTTCTGCACTCCCTGGATATGACAGGTGATAGGTGTCGTTTGCTGGGTATTTCACGGTAAGGGAGGGGACTAAATTTGTAAATACATATGTGAAATGCTAAATTAAAAAAATATATAAAAGAGCTTGATAAGCAAGGGATTCGTGGGCACATAACCAACAACTGATTCGCTGTAATCCTTTTTCCTTCGAAGTTTTTGCATCTCGAGTTTATCGAAACTGAAATATCCTACAGTTCTTCTGTAAAATTCATGTTCTCTATCACTTTTTTTACTAGGAGTGGTCGTGCTTCAGCCAACGACTGTAACATTACAAATGCTTAGCTTGAGGTAAAGAGAGCTTCGGTTCCGCACGGCATCTCTACAGAAGTCAAGTGAGCAACAAACCCACACGTGTTTCTTTCGTGCCATTTTAATCTCTCCGCTTTTCAAAAGGAGCTAGTTTGGTCACACGGAATATAATCGCCATGATCACTATCGCGAGGAATTAAGTGCTGATATGGCCCATCTATGGATGTGGTAACGTTGAAGGCGTATACATGTGTGTGACTGCAGTCTGAACTCCGAACTACACGTTTTAAACAGGAACCAAGATCTAAAAATAAAGGACTGCGTCGAGTTATCCGACGAATTCCTGGCAAAAATAGATAATATCTGACAGAAGATCAACTTAAGATTAATACTGCTATTGTAATCGCTTATTGGTGGGCTTTTAACACGATTCGCTTGTTTCAAGAGATGCTGCTTGCAAGTTAGAGAGAGAGAGATGCTGCTTGCAAGAGGCTATTGTGGGCCGTGGCTGATGAGTCAGCTTGGAGAAAATTGTAAAAGTACAAGTAAGTGGTACTGTACTACACTGTACTGCATGTCTATATGCATGCATCTGGCATGCACGCGACACATGACGCCTGATCCGAACAGATCTGCTTGTCTCAGACGCGTGCGCTCATGGATGCACGCAATCTGAATACCATTGCGAGCGAAACACATGTCCCAGTTGGCCTTTGTGTGTATACAAGGGCTGTCGCTTAACCTAAGTAGTACTAGTTTACAAATTTAGGTTTCGGATCACATATCTCAAGGACGATCCCAGTTTGGGCAAAACTTAAAAATTAATTTTTAAATCTGATATTTTGGAGGGCAGAAAAATCAAAATTTCAGCAAAATTAATCACAATTTCGATTCTTTTCAACCACCTATGAAATGGTCTCCCGAGGCTAGAAAAAAATGAGAAAAATATTTAAGCATTTATCTATATTTTCTATCTGTTTGAATGCAAAATACTAAGTACTTGCACATAAAATACCATAAATTTAGAAATTTCAACAATATTTCGACTAATTTTCGAATTTAAGGTTTAGGTTTGGATCTAGTTTAGAATAGATACTAGTATTTGTTCACCTTGTATACATACCAATGCACTCTCCTTAATCGCTATGCATGGTTGTTGCCTCAGGAATGTTCATACATGTATTTTGGGAAATTTTGTTAAATTGCATGTGTAATTCTATGTAAAAGAAGGAAAGGGGGCAAAACGAAAAAATTCCTCTCATCTTGCACCTGATCATGTTGTGTGCCATTGGCGCAAGCCATGTCAGTGTCTTCCTCCAATCGTGCGCGAGGAATGCATCGTGCATAGCCATGTTTTTGACATAGGTTTTCAAATTCTTTCTCAATGACACCCTCAAACTCGACGGCAAGATCTGATACAAATCATCGAGGGCCTGCTCACCAACAAAATGTGGGTACTGGAGCTAAAGGTTCATAAGTTGAATAAATCTAATAAAAGTACATATAAAATAATCCCAACATCGAAAGAGCATACTAGCGTAACACTCCCTATTCGTTACCATCGAAGCGCCAACGCCCGTCGGCGCCACACTAAGGGCACTGACGTGGAAGCGAAAGAACCCTGCCCCGTCAGCGCCGCGTTGGCTGCCGTTCAACTTGTAGTTCCACTCGCCGAAGGACGGCACGTGGTACATCGTGCGTGTCACGCTACAGGGGTACACGCTATGCGTCATGTACGAGGAGCTAGATGAGTATTATGACCCGCAGTCAACCTCGGGAATCACTCACCGGTAGGGAGTGAGATGGTATTAAAAGAACTGAAACTATACGTTGTTGCCACTTATTATTCATTACTAATTGATCTATGTGAACAATCGTTACTAATTGATCCGTGTGAACTCTATTGTTTAAATAATTTATGCCTACTCTGTCTTGCTCCATTGGAACAATTTGCATATGTTTTTTTTTTGCAAAAATTTCATATTTATTCCTTAAAAAAGGTATTACAATTCTCCACAAAACATTTAGTGCTAGGTTTGGTCCTACAAACATAAAAAACGATTGAATTGTGGTGCTAAAATCTTAGTCCCAGCCGAAATCTGAAATTTCGATGTGCATGTTCGAATGAGTTATAGTACTTGTTTTCCTACCTAGATCCTGGCTCATTAATTGGCCGGACATGCATGCCATGTAGCTTCATCTTTGATGTGATTGCTCCATTGCACCTTGACAAACTAAACATCGCCTTTCTCATCTTTCGTTCAACCTTCTCTAGAATACGAATAAGATGCTCATAGTATGAGAGGTCGGGTTGGAGATGTAGATCTTTCAAACGAGTTTCCTCGGTTGGAACTCGTAATCACTTTTTTAATTGAGAAATATGAAACATATTGTGAATAGAGGATAAAGAATTAGAAAGCTCGAATTGATTTGTTGCCTAATTGCAAGTGTTGGTGCTTACCGAGTACCGACACAGCAACTGAGATGGATTGGGTGTGCATCTGCGATTCCTGACGCATGCATGGCTGTGGAGCAGGTAAAAGCTGAGCTGCAGAGGGCTCTTCGCCCGTCACGTGAAAGTGTTCCCCTCGACGGAAACACACTTTTCTCAATATTTGCCCGCTCGAGCGTCGACCGATCAATTCGGCGGCAAATTTTACCGTGGCTAAACAGTAAAACACAGGGAAAGTGTACAACTACCACACCGCAGGCAAAAAACGTATTTATTACTCCTACAGTACTTGTAATTAACCATCAACCGCAGTGCCCTCGTCGCAGAGTCAAAGGTGATGAAATGCGAGTGTCACGTTGCTTACGACATCAGACGTTCGATTTTTCGCGGAAGGGCCCTGACATCAAGCAGTTAAACATTACTGAGGTCGCAGCTCGAAAAGTAGAGAGGGACGGTGTTCAGTGGGGAAACTACAATTTTTTTAATACGTGTGTTCGTAACTCAGCATAGCGCCATGTTCGCACAAGCCGCCTGCCGCTTGTAGCGTCGCCGTACGCTTGAGCCGTTTGATGGTTGTCGTGTCGTCGCCTGCCGTCCGCTCGTGACACTTGCCACGCAACTCGCATGCCTCGTGAGTTGACTCCGCGTCGCGCCACAGCCCGCTTGAACCGTATGCCGCCTGCTACGCCGCCGCACGCCTGAGCCACGTGCGCGATGCTCGCCCCGCTACCTCCTTGCCTGTCGTGCGCTCGGGTTTGGTTCGGTTTGGATCAAATACCGTTCATGCGGAAAGCGAAATTTGCGAAATTCGGTAATTTCGAGAAATCTCGTCGGAAATTCAAATTCAAAATTTGAATCCGGTTTTTTCTACCGGAAATTCAATTTGGCGAATTGGCGAGATCTCGCCGAGAAATGGCGAAATTTCGGCGGATGGACAAGCTCGAAAATTGGTCCAAAAGATGGAGAAAAATTTAAATTTTTGTGGAGAGTTCGACGTATTATTAATGTTGTCATAAAAATTTCAGATTTTTTGAATCATGTAAATTTTTAAAAATTGAAACATTGGTACTGCTGTCGTAATGAAACGCTCACCGGCAATTTAGAATGAATGAAAAATGAGACAAAGCATGTTATAAATATTTGAAATTTTAATAGCATGATTCGACATGTGAATAATATTGCCATAAAATTTTGAGTTGTTACTGAAGCTCGAGGAATTTTAAAAATTGTGGAATTCGGGTATCGTGAAGTAAGAAATTTGTGACATTTTGACTAAAATTCGAAGATTGGGAGTCATAATTGAAACAATTAGTGTATATTGACATGAAAATTATTAAGAATGTAATAAAATTGATACACACAACAAGTCTTCACATATTTGCATATGACAATTAAATGAATGTATGTTTGCATCACATACCTACGAGTAGTAAAGCGCCCTGGTGCAAACTCCACCTCCGTGTTGTCGACAATGATCTCGTGGTACCTCCTCTCGTGTTGTTGCTTGTATTCCTCCCGTGTCATGTCTCGTGGTAGCAAGCGGACTTCCAATCTTGGTAATGAGACTCCTGTGTATCGAGTTTCTGGTGGTGAAGGTACATGACATTGGCGGATGAGTGCCGTGCGTATGGATCGACATATGGATCATTGTAGTCAAATGGCAAAGAGATGCTCGATCCATCATAACTCGTCATGAACAGTACCACCTCGATCCCATCCGTACCCACCTGATCCCATCCATACGGCATTTGACTATACGGTATGCTCATTGGAATGCCCAAATGGTCGGAGGACTCATTGTTACACCATGATTGAGCACCATCCCGTGGTTGTCTTTGCTGGCGTCCCACCACCGCGCGATATGCCCTTCCCGCTCTGCGGTCTGCAGATTAGAGTCACCTCTCGGGCGTTACCCTCGATGCAATCCTCCTGCCGGTGATTGTGATTGTGGGCAGTAGGAGGGAGTCTGCGGTCGCTCCGTCCCGTCATCGCCGGAGAGTGCATCGCGGTCATTGAGCTACTCTTGAGTCTTGCACATTATGAGAAGGTGTTGCCGTGTCGTCCTCATCGCCGACAATAGGCTCATCATCAATCGGCCTTTTCCTTTTCCTTACCACTCTGGTGCCCAGATAACTTTTGTAATCCGCCTAAAGCTCTGCTAGAGTGTCGTCATCCTCGGCGTCGGTAGCGCTTTCTCTTCCCGTGTGCGTTTAGAACAAAGTTTTTACCTAAGTTTTTACCTAAGTTGCATTTAGAACAAAGTTTTAAATGTTCTGCTTTTTACCTAAGTTTTTACCTAAGTTTTAGCAATTTCAATTTTTTAGGATTTTTCCATCCGGCGCAAAACCTCGTTCACGCCGGACCACTTGAAGTAGTCCGGCGCAAAAGTCGTTCACGCGGGACTACTTCCAAGTGGTCGGCGTGGTTTTATCCTATTTCGATTTTTATTTTTAAAACATAACAAATGATGTCAAAATATTTTCATAAATTTTATGTATTATCCTACATATCTTATGATACTCCATAAAATTTTCATAGCATGAAAATGCATTCTCAATTTTTAAAATTGAGAGTGTTTACTGCAAGTGCCAAAAGTCTAAAAATAAACTTTTGAAACATTATCATTGAAGATCACTTCCGAGAACTTATTGATATAATTCGGTCAAATCCGGCCAAAAAATTCAAATTCTGTTTAAAATTCGAAATCTCGGCGGTTTTTAGAAATCTCGTGAAAAAATAAAAATTCGAAATTTCTTGTAGCAATTTCAATTTTTTCCGGATTTTCCCATCCGGCGCAATAGTTCGTTCACATTGGACCACTTGAAGTAGTCCGCGCAAAAGGTCGTTCACGCGGACTACTTCCAAGTGGTCCGGCGTGAACCGACTTTTTATCCTATTTCGATTTTTATTTTTAAAACATAACAAATGATGTCAAAATATTTTCATAAATTTTATGTATTATCCTACATATCTTATGATACTCCCATAAATTTTTCATAGCATGAAAATGCATTCTCAATTTTTAAAATTCGGAGAGTGTTTACGCGAAGTGCCAAAAAGTCTAAAAATAAACTTTTGAAACATTATCATTGAAGATCACTTCTGAGAACTTATTGATATAATTCGGTCGAATCAGGCCAAAAAATTCAAATTCGGTTTAAAATTCGAAATCTCGGCGGTTTTAGAAATCTCGTAGAAAAAATAAAAATCCGAAATATCTTTGTAGCAACTTCAAATTTTTTCGGATTTTTACATCCGCCAGTCTATGCAAACTCATTGGGGTCCGAAATCCGAGATTTGCGAGATTCGCCAATTTGGCGGTTTTGTAACCTTGGTGCGCCTCGCCTCCTCACTCGCGCCGCTTGCCCGCCAGAGCCACTCGTTGTGTCGCCCACCCGAACCACCGCGACGCTTGTCGCGTCGCTCACCTGGCCCACCTGGCGCACCCGCACTAATCGTCTGGGTAGCTTGCTGTCAGATTCGTCTCAATGCTAGATGGATTTCGGCAGAAAAAAATAGAATTTGAAAGCAGAAAACGAATTGGAAAAGTAAGTTTTTGTGCTAAATACTTTACTCTACTTAGACTAAAGTTTTGGGAATAAATCATGATTCATTTTCTTCCAACCAAAACAGGCTTTAAAGCCTTGTGTCTTTTACAGCGATGAAAAAGAGCAGTACAACGAACATAAAAATTAACTTTGCTGATTACATAATTCTGAACAGTAAGACCAATATTACACACAACAATAATTACTACTCTCGTTCTGGGACGTCGGGTCTCACTTAAGTCATATTTATGTTTTGATCTCAACCCTTGATCTACTTTAACTGAAATCGGCTACCTGTTATATTCATTGCCGACTTTGCTGCTGACTGCAAATTTCAAACTCTCCTATGTTTCTTCAGTCCGCATAGCTCTTATCTTGACACTTGTGATCTCAAAATTTTGGGGGGTGTCGAGGCATACCGGCACCCCCTAGTATCGCCTCTGACTGTGTTCCGTGTGCAAGAGAGGAGAGAATGGGAGAGGAGAGGCCCTATGGAGTCTGGGGCACATGAGCGAGCGAGTGAACGTGAGTTTTTTTTGTCATTTGATCTAAACTTATCAAGTTTCGTTTCTATTTAAGTGAAATTGTAAATCTAATCCTTTCTTAACTACATAAGAACCAAAAGACGACACACAGATCTGTTTGTCGCGATATGGAAGCACGGTAATGCCCGTCACAGCATAGAAACACGATAAGTGTCGAGTGGTAACTAGATCTGTCATAGCATGAGATCACGATAGATACCTGCTATGATATAAAAGCGAACAGATAACGGTTGCGTCATTTTAACGAACTTAAATAAATAGACCAAATGAAAAAAAAACTTCGGTGACTCCTCCTACGACCCTCCGCTCAGAGATGGCCAAACGGGCTAACACGAGGCATGGCACTGTTGGCCCGGCCCGGGCAAGGCACGGCCCAGCCGTAAATGGACCGTGCCGGCACGGCTCACCGGCTCGTGCCATGCTTGGGTCGGCATTGCGGCACGGCGGGCTGGCATGGCACGACCCGTTTACGACAGGCACGGCACGGCAACGGCCCAGCACGAGCACGGTCCGTTTAGTCCGTTTAAAAAAACCGTTTTATAGCCGTTAGAGGTTTAAAAATTTTTAAAAAATCCAAAAATCCAAAAAATCCGATTTTTCCCTATAAATAGGTGGCTTTCCCCTATTTTCACACTAGCAATCTTACATTCTCTTCTACTTATTCTCTTATGAAAATTATTCTGTTCTTGGTGGTAATTTGACAAAATTCAAAATAGTTTTGTCAAAAAATCCAAAAATCCGAAATTCGGCTTTCGGCTTCTGTCAAGAAATCAAGGTGATAATTGTGATTTATTTTTTCATTTTGTTAGTATTTTAAATTATATTTTAGTATTAATAGTGTAATTATTTATTGTAGTTTGCTTTATGTAGCCCAAGGATTTTTCGTCGTTCCCAGCTTCTGATTTCGATATTTCACCCGAGGAGCTTCTTGCATCATATCAAGCTCAAGAAGATGTAGGAGCTATGCCATCCTCAGGCTCTACAAGTGGTACTGCATCGGCAAGCACCGGGGCGAAAAGAACAAGACGCAGTACATCGGGAGTTTGAGAAGATTTCAAGCAGATTTTTGAGACATCAAACGACGTCCAGAGCAGGTATGCTGTTTGTAAATATTGTAAGCATAAATTGACTGCGAAATCTTCAGGTGAAACGGAGCACTTGAAGAGGTATGCTGAAAGCTGTAGAAAAAAAACGGGGATGGCTTTGAGACAGACGCAGCTGCAATACAACCCCGATGGTATGGTATGTAACTGGGACAACAATCCTGAGGTAGCTTTTGAATCTTTTTGTCGTTTAATCGCTTCTCAAGATCTTCCTTTAAACTTTGGTGAGTCAACTGCGTTTGAAAGCTATATTAGGACCGCTCATAATCCTAGGTTTTTTGCAATTTCTAGACAGACAACAACTAGAGATTTGATTAAATATTATAATAATTGTCGCAATAACCTAAAAGAAAATTTTAGTACATGTACTTTTTTTGTGTTTGACATCTGATATATGGAGTGGTAGAGCTAAAGAGGATTATCTTAGTGTAGTTGCTCATTATGTAAACGATGATTAGCAACTAGAAAAGAGAATTATAGGTTTCAAATTAATTGATGTAGCACACACTGGTGAAAATATTGCTGATTGTATTGTAAAAGTTGTGCAAGATTTTGGTCTTAGTGATAAGATCTTTGCAATAACATTAGATAATACTTCTGCCATGAACATTCTTACTCCGCTTTTCAATTCTTATGCTGATTTTTTCTTATTACATCAACGTTGTGCTTGCCATATTATTAATCTTATAGTTAAATCTGGTTTGAAGAGGTTAGATAAGTATCTTGAATTTTTTCGCACTGCAATATCTTACTTAAATTATTCTAATCAACGAGTAGCAGCATTTAAGACTTATTGTATTACAATGAATGTGGGTCCGCGTAAGTTTGGTTCGGATATGCCTGTTAGATGGAACTCTACTTACTTGATGCTTAAGAATCTCATACCATATGAGAGCACAGTTTTTGTTTTTATTACCACGTACTGTCGTACACAGGATGGTCAGCCGCTACTCACAGAGCAACATTGGTATATTGCTAAATACTTGTTGTCTTTTTACAATTTTTTTTGAATCTACTGTTGCTTTATCTAGAGCTTATTACGCGACCTCTCCTTTAATTGTGCATCATATTTTAGAAATTGCTACCCACTTAAAGAGCCACAAAAATGATAATATCTTGCGTGAAGTTGTTTATGCTATGAAAACTAAAATTTTGAAATATTGACAAGAAATTCCTATGTTATATGCATTTGCATTTATTTTAGATCATAGAGCTAAAATTTGAGGATTCTATAATGTTCTCTCACTTCTAAGTGATGCAGTTGGTACTGATTATTCTAGTTATTTTTCAACTATTCGTGCTAACTTATCTCAAGTTTATGATAAGTACGATCGGAAGTTTGCTGGAGTTCGCATGCAGCGACCTCCACCAGCACCCACAATAGGTAAGAAGAAAACCGCGTGGAGAAAGATATGGGGTGCAGGTAGCTCTTCCTCAAGAAGTTCGACTAAATCAATGACAAGTGCGGACACATCAAGTGGTGGGGAGCTAGCTGCCTATCTCAACAGCGACACTGTCGACTACCAAGAGCAGTAAGAGGAGACTTCAGCATTTTGCAGTGGTGGCACGAGCACAAGATAACATATCCGGTGCTTTCCATATTAGCTCGGAATGTGTTAACATTTCCTGTCTCCACGATTTCTTCGGAGTCTGCTTTCAGTCTATCCGGGAGAATAATCGAGGATTGAAGAACAAATCTGACAAGTGGGAGGTGGAAATACTTCTGACTGTGAAAGATTGGGAACAAGCTGATCAACGAGCTCAACATACTGCAGAAAATGCTGAGCTGACAGAGACGTTCGAAAATCTTTATCTAGATAATGAGGAAGAATAATTGTAATATTCATTTTTTTCTTGTATCACTGAGCTATAGGCTGTACTCTTTTTTCTTTGTCAAGGTTTTCTCGTGTTGAGTTTTTACTTGGCAAAGTTTTTAATGAGGCAGCCTAACATCAATAAAGCTTATTATTTAATTCAAATTATGTATTTTATTTTAGAATTTATCTCATATTTTAGTTTTTTCTTAATTTATATATATATTTAAAAAGTTTTTCTAATTATTCTAAATTTATCCTATTTTTCTGATTTTTTCTGCATTTTTTGCCATACTGTCTATTTTTATAATTTTTTCTGATTTTTTTGAATTTTTCTAACGCTAATGGGTTACCAGGCCGACCCAGCCTGTTAGACCCGCGAAGACTCGGACTGACACAGCACAACCCGTTTACAAATCGAACCGAAATAAGTTGTATCAAAATAGACCGTACCGATTTTTAATCGGATCGTGCTTATACCGGACGGCCCGTTTGGCCCTCTCTCTGCCTCCACTCTATATCCACGGGATTTCCGCGATTTTCGGCTTCATGTGCGAATGCGAGGCCCGCTCGCCAACCGTCACGTGACCCCTCTCTGGCAGCAGGGCTAGGCCGCCCTCCTCATCCCATCTCATCTCGTCTCATCATCTAGCAACCAGCCAACGGTCATCGCGCATCGATCCGCTGTTCTTTACTGCTGATTCCTTCGATTCACAGTATCTGGATGAGGACGCACTACAATCTAACCAGAAAGTGAGGGCTCCAGCGGGTGGGGGCCATCCATGATCCATGCATGTGTTCTTGATCATTTGATTGTGCAATGGATGATTCAGAATTAAGGCAATCCGTAGGAAAAGTTTTTGCAGAATCGCTAATTTCAGGCCGTCCATGTCCTCTCATTCTTTTGCTGCGACATCTGATGATAACTTCTTCCTTTTCTTACTTCTCTGTTTTTCTGCGACACTATCTCTTCCGTCCCATTTTTCCCCTCTCCTCTCTTCCCTTCAAACTCAAAAATGTTTTTTCTACAAATTTCCCTTATGTTTTTTTAATAAGAAGTGTATTTTAACCATTTTTGAAAGTTTTTGAATTAAAAATTTTGGACTGAAAGTTCCTTGAGTTGAAAGTTTTCGAACCTAAAATTCCTTGAGTTGAAACTTTTCGAACACAATGTTTTTTCAAATCGAAAGTTTTGAGCCGAATTTCTTTGAACTAAAAGTTTTCGAACCTAAAATTTTTCATAGAAAGTTTATGAAATTTCTTCACTTGAATTTTTTCTGATTTAAAATTTTCCAAGTTGAAAGCTATCGATTTGAATTTTCCAACTTGAAAGTTCCTGTAGTTGAAACTTCTCAAACTGGAAATTTTCGATTCAAAATTTTTCGGGTGACTCGAAATTTTCAAATTTTTCGAGTTGAAAATTTGTCTAGTTATTTTTTTAATTGACTTCTCGAGTTGAATTTTTCTAATTTGAATTTTTTAGTCGAAACTTCATTTTAAAATTTTTGTTATTTGGAATTTTATTTTTAGAGAGAAAGGAAAGGGGATGTGAGTAGAAAAGAGAGAAGGTGGAGGTGGATGAAGAAGATGATACGTACAATTCTATAAAAGTGTACTTAAATTTTTTAGTTTGATGATAATTTCAAACTAGTAGTACCCTAGGTTTATGCTCCCTCCACTCAAATAGTTGTTTTGGACGGAAGTATACTCAAACTTTTGAAACTTTGACAGTCAATATGTTTTTAAATATTAAAATTGGATACATAAAAATAATATGTGCGATTTGTCTCGCAAAGTATTTGCAAACTATTATAATTTTATTAGGTTTTGTAAATATATTGTCACATAAATAAATAATCAAAGCTATATTTTGAAGACCATATCGATGTAAAAAATGATAACTATATGTAATAGAGGGAGTAACATAGGCTCTGTTAGGATGTCGACGTTAGCTTAGCAATTCCCTGATAGGGTTGAAAATAGAAATAGATTTTCGATCATTCCGGAGAAAAACATAAACGGAAGTCTTTTTTCGGAAATGAAAATGAAAAATATCGGAATGGAAACGGAAACAAAAATTCCGTGTAAATGAAATCGGAAATTCTGTTTTCTAATTTAAATAATAACATAAATATATATTGTTTTATAGAAAATATCAAATAGAGTTCAAAAATTGTAACATCCTAATTTTTGCTTTTCTTGAATTTAATATACATTTTATATTCTTGTGAAATGTTTTGGAATTTATTAAATTATTTTGGATTTATTTGAATTAAGCCTTTTGTTAAAAGTTATTTAAAAATCTGGAAATTTTAAATAAAGTTTTGTTAAAATATTTTATTTGTGTTCCAAATGCCATAAAATATTTTCCAAAACTTTTCTAGAATTTTTCGGGTATTTTTGCTATTTATTTGGGCCTTATCTAATTTTTGGATTTATACATGTACCTGGAACAAAAGTAAATTTATCGGCCTATCTATCTGCTAAATTATCAACTACTCTGTCTCACTAAACTGGCTGTGGGACTCCGAGAGGGGTAGCTATAGCTACACAATCTTGCTAGAGAGTAAAAAGCAAAAGAACAACTGCTACCACAGTCACGAGAAACATACCAAATTCCCCAAACTTAAAAATCGGATTTGGGTATCCTGCGCTCCATACTACATATTATAAACAAGAATTTTAGTTAGCACATATTTTAAAGTGGAAGGTACTGTATTCTAAAGAAACTTTTATGCTTGAATTTTACGTTAATTAGTATTAAGTATTTAATTTAACACTTTTCATCAAGAACTTTTTATGATTATATTATCTTGATGGAATATTGTCATGTTATTGTTTAATATTATTTACAATTTGTCTTGATATGCGAGAATCAATATTTTAATTAAGAAGAAAGAAAGTTTTAAGATAAGTAGATCATTTAGATAAGAAGAGAGAAGAATTTTAGATGAGAGAAGATTTTTTTTTACTTCAAAGGACAAGGAGAGAAAGTCTAGCCTTCTTAAGGTAGTTTACAGTTTCTACCTAAGGTACATGTTTGTTTCGTTAGCCTAGCTCTGATACCACCTTTATTCTGTGACACCCCCACTTCACCTGGCCAGGTCAGAACCAGTGGAAACATCACAGAGCAGAGTGCGCCAGGATCAGGCTAAGGAAAGCAACACATGTAGTACTAAAACTTCTACCGAATAGTACTCAGAGAATTATTCTTGAAGTACATATAGTACTGTCTTAGGTCTGACTACGGTGATTTCTACACCGCCCGCCTAATATTACAATATTATTCTAGGTGCCTCGCTCCTGAGGGTAGATTTATTCCGCCAGGTCTTGGTCGTCAGCCCCGTCATATTCATATCCCTCCACAGCAACATCGGTATCATCATAAAGATTCACATCATCATGAAATTCACCTTCTATCTCATCTGGTTGGGTGGACTCAACATATTCTGAAAAATCATAGAAAGCAAGGCTGAGTATACCAGTACTCAGCAAGCCGCGAAACCTTTATGCATGGGTATATAAATATACTTTTTGGCCACCGAGCCGATACTCCAAGGTAGAATTTTATCCAAAGTACCCCTTTACCCGTTTGTTAGAAAGTGTCAAGTTTTAACTTTTAAATCTACTGACAGCAAAACAACGTGGGGTCTTACATCCTATGTTAGAGGAAAACCCACACGACGCACTTCCAAACCCGGAAGCTAGGAGTGATATCACATTTGACTCTGATCAGAGGTGTAATGCTTTGCCCATAGCATCACTTTGGTTTATTGTCACAGTGCGCTTCCTTAGGCACACTAATAAACCAAGAAAACAAAACGTTTGGCCAACCGTACTCTGACCTCTGTCATACCGCCTTGCCTCACCAAAGGCACGCGGGTCGAGACTCCTCCCCCGACGTCTCGCCCTAGGGTGACTGCCCTCACCTGGCACAGTCACCTTTCTCACCTTAGCAGAGTCAGCTACTTGTCGGTTACTTAGTTCAGCCCATCCCATACCGGGTCTATGGTCAGCATGGCTTGCGCCGATTTTGAGGTAAGTGCCAGTTTGGTTTGTCCTTAAATGATATCCTATGTGGAGGAGCCCTGACTTTCATAGCAACCCAACCGGGGTTGTTCATACCCTGAACTCCTCCACCCACCATTTACTCCATAACCTCACCAAGGTTATGGTTCTAACACTGGATCTAACTGATCCAATAAGTGTGATTTAATTTCTTTTAGAAATTAGCTTTTGAGATGAATGCTAGAGTTTCAAACAACCCAAGCCACAAAATCAGTTCACAAGACATGGTCGAAGGGCGACTTGCCTGGATGAGAGATCACAGAGCTGTCCACAGCAGGGAGTGGCTCTAGCTGCCCTTTGTTGTTATTGGAGAGATTTCCTGATTAGATTACCGGCAAAGTTCAATATTCAGAATTTCCTTAATTAGGTTCTAAATTAAAATGTAGTTCTTTCTAATGCTTTGTGTGACAATTTATTATTATGATCGTCTTTTGCACGTAAAATTTTATTTATTTATCATAATATGAGTGAGTGTGAAAGGTTAGATTGCAATTTAATCCCGAGAAAAGAAAAGAGAAAAACAAGAATGAATTTTAGATTTTGTTGTCTATTTCATTCTTGATTTATTTTCCTCCTCGGGTATATATATATTTGTTTGGATAAAATGTATGTTATTTTATTTCACATTTTGATTTACTTGATTTTTTTGGGTCAAACTTGGCCTGTAAATTCGGCCCACTGCCTGGCCGACACCACTTTACCCTAACCCTAAAACCACCGCTCCTTACCCTCCTCTCTCTCTTCATTTCGGCCGCCACACCCAAATCCTCCTCTCCTTCTCGCTCCCTTTTCCTCTCTCGATCGTCTTTTTCTCGCGCGCGTCGCCGCCTCTCGCCGCCCTCTCTGCGCTATGCTGCTGCCGTTCTTTCCCGACCCTTCCCCGTCGAATTTGGTGCCCCTCCACCGGACCACTCGGTCTCACCAGCGCCGCTGTCGATCCTCAGCTTCCATGGCGCCGCCGCCCTCCTTCCCCCCTCTCATGAGCCCAGCCCCCGCCTCCTCCGACGCTATCGTCGGCCCGCCGTGGACCCCCCCACAGATCTGGCGATTCTGCGCCACGCCTTGCGGCCCTCCGCCAAAATCGGTGCTCTCTGAGGTAAACAACCTCCCCGATTTCCTCTCTATTTATACACTCCCTCCCTTACTCATTCTGCTCTTTATGCTCTAGGTTTCTACTCCAGCCCGACCAGCTTCATCGCCTTCCCCAACTCCCTCCGACGCTCTTTTTGGGTGCCCTCCGAGCTGCAGCACCGATGGTCGGTTCTGCCTCGGCCTCGACTACAATCTACTCCACAAGCTAAGCAACCGACCCCCTTCCTTCCCTCTTTAATGTGATTAATCCAGTGCTTAATATTTGTATGACCTTTACTTGCTACCGAACATGCTAGATTTGACTGCTGAGATAAATGTTGCGAAAAGCACATTATGCGAAATGGATTCCTTAATTGCTTTAGTTTGTTTACGTCAATGCTTGCCCCTTTTGTGCTATGATTACTAGAGTATACATATGTCTGAAATTTGTATATCCTACATTTACTGGTATGGCCGAAATCCTTGAGGAAAAGATGTTTTGCCGATCAATGGCATTTTAGACTTTTGTGTGCAATTCAGAGATATACATATGTGCATGATTGCACTGGTGGAATTGTGGTATTTAGAGATTGCTTTAAATTAGTGCCTGATTCTTCTCTGATATGCTTACTAAAGTATATTAAAGTCTGTATAATATAGTGCTTCATAAACATATACATATTGGCATGGTTGATAAAGTTTTGGTATAATATTCTTGATTCACTGCATGACCTTGATAATATTGAACAGCTTTTCCAACTTGATGATTTAATTTCACAGAGACTGAGAGAGAATACAACCATGATTCTTTAGTTAAATTTTATCCTTATACTTGTTAGATCCTACAACTACCCTTTTGATAAATGCATGCATGCTCAAATATTGGTTCTTGTGCTTGCTTGCAAGTAAAGAAGCTTAGAAGTAGAGCTCTACTGTTGGTTGAAAAGGGCTTTTACAATTTGTGCTTTGCGCTCTCATGTGATTGAGGAAGACTTTTATGTTGCTTTTGCCATTGCCTGAATATTGATGTTGTACTTGGTTCCTGGATATGGCTAATATTATGGTTCAGTAAACTTTCATGTATGGGATTCTGAAATGAGGCACTGGGGGCTGGTTGGCATACAAGTTTTTTGGGTGAATAAGATCTGGAGGATTGCTCTTTGTGCCTTGATCCCCCATTTTAGAGCTTACTGGTTGAAGTGCATTGATGCTTACCAAAAGGAGTAGTTGTAATGTGTATTATGGAATTCATGTGTGCATGATCAATAAGTTTGCCTTCTGTGCAAAGTGATTAGTGTATATGTATAGATATAGTTGGCTAAATAATTTGCTACTGCTGAGAAGCATTAGGTATATATACATATACATTCATATCTGCTTTGTGAGTGAGATGATTAAATACTAAAGAGGTTTTGAGTAATGTTTATATTTTGAGTTGGATGGCAACGATGCATTGATAATTCACATGGTCTTATGTGTATGAGCTCACATTGCTACTGCCATGGCTATATTTGTCAACTGATTATCTTCCCACATTTAATAAAATATTATCATGCACTTGATCCACCATTCTAGATCAATGGATGGACATTTATGTCCTGTTCTATTTGCTGCTATAACCCCATTGGAACATTGCATTATTTTCCTTATTCTGTGTAGATTATTGGTAGAACCTATTTGTGAACAATTTAAAGGACAGAAAACTCATGTGGAGCTTCCTTTACTGCCTGAGCATGTTTTGGTGTTAATTAAGGTTTAATCATTTGTGTAAAGGGAATCCAGCTTGCAGGGCATTTGATCATTACTTCTCTGTCATAATAGAAGTTCAATTTTATTTGAAATACTGATATGTGCTTTGAATTAGCTATGAATGGATAGCATTTTTCTTTGAATGATAAGAGGGAAATAAATGCATCACTAATGATTAGTACCTTTTTGCTGCAGGGAGATGTAGAAGAAGAATGTAGGAGGGAAAAGGAAAGGGACAGGGTGGCTGATGGCTTCCTTTCCCTTCTCTGGCTGCTTCTCTTCAACACGGGACATATGTAGTGATGCTAAGGTGAGGTAGTTAGGGTGTTGAGCTGGTATGCATGCGAGTATGCTTACTCTTTTTATACTGACATTAACCGACATTGCTGGCTGTGAAGGGTGAAACCATGGGCTGGAATTGGGTAAACTATGGGCAGGCAGTGCACATGGCGGCCAAGCAGCCTCTTCCACTTCCACCTGGCTGTGAATGAGGGGTTGAGAGGCTAGGTGGAGAGCATGCAGTGTTTGCCCCTTCCACCTGGCTTGAAGGAATGGCAAAAGAGATGGCTGGTAGCTAGTTGTGAGGATGGGTAAAAGTGACGAAGGAGTGGGTGGCAACTGGTTGGTTGCAAGTCGGTTCAGCAGTGTACACATTAGTGTTTTTTTTGTTTCTACTTAGAAATGCTTGACTGTAATAGAGTGTAGCTTTGTTGTAAAAGGTTATGCTTTTATTAAACTCTTGAGGACTGGAGGGTACATAGCTGTTATGAGATTTACACCTGAAATGTAAGTCCTAACGTAGAGCTGGCTTGAATTATGTTATAGCTCTTTGAATATTTCGAATGGACTTGAAGAAAAGGGTTATTCTTGAGTGTTAATGCACTGATTTGGATGTTCATTTGTGATGTTGATTAAGTGGGTGTAGTTATCGAATTCTGCAGAATATTTATTGGCATGAGATCTGGACTGTAATTGGAGGATGTAAATTTGATATATGGCTGTAATTTGAACTTGTTTACTCTTCTTGATAATCTAAATGTTATAATCTTGTGTTTTGGCTGATCCGGCATTTTCCTTATGAGATGAGTCTAGAGCTGAGATTAGTGTGTAACTGAATAGAAATGTGTGCATATATATATATATGATTGCTAAAGTTTTGGATAATAGAGAATATTAAATGTGCTTACTGTTATTGTTGAGTTTATGGTCAATCCAATTAGTAGAACTGTACTGCACTTTACTGTTTAGTATAAATCTTGATACGATATTGAAGAAAATTGTGGGATAGCTAAATAGGGTTTTAGGAGATAGGATTTTGGGCAGGTTTTTACAAACGTGAATAGTTTGCTTAGCCATGCAACGAGTTATTGATATCATTTTATGTGAGCAAATTTAATCTTGCTTAATGGAATATGGAACATGTTTATGAAAATATGTGTCAGGTGTTGTCACACAATGTTGTTGATGGCACGTGGTGCATGGTAATCAACTGGGGTGGTAAAATGATTTAGACCGAGACAAGTGGCAAGAGTTGTGATTTTATGGCGGGCCAATGCGGCATTTGTGCGGTCGCATTATTTTTGGTAATGGTAATGGATGGTATATTGGTAATGGTGAATTTTTTAATAGTCTTGCTATGGTCAACCTAAGGACTTAACCTTGCAAGCATTTAACCTGAGTCAAACATGCAACCATATGTTTGGAATGGGATAGACGTAGCTGATTAATTTGTAATGTCTTAGCTTGGTACTACTAGTGGTGGTGTGAGTTCTGACTTTACGTGTAAACTCACATGGCGCAAGAGGGGGTCCTGAATGTGGTAACCAGTCCTATCAGTGTTGAAATCTTAGCGGGTGATACTAGGTTAAAGATAGAGCTCTGTAAAGGCTTTGTCATGATCTCTCTGCCGACACACCAAAGGAAGTGTGTTAATTGCATGGCAACAAGAGACGATCATGTCGTATGGGTAAAGCGCAAAACGTCTACAGAGTGTCAAACCTATTCGAATAGCCGTGCTCGCGGTATTGAGCAATGCTCGGGAATTACGGTCAAGGGTTAGATTTTGTAAAATGAAACTTGGGTGGGAAGGCTAGATGCAAATGGAAAGTTGAAAATACGATTTAGGGCTGGAAGCTAGGTTTACTTGAGAAACACTTGAAAGTTATTATTTACTACTATTTGTTTTACCGTCATTTCAATCTATTGATGTTATTCTTTGTAAACGCTGCTTTATTGCAAAATAACCAATTCAGCAATTCATTTGGAATAAGCCAAGCATGTAGTATAATAGACTTGCATTCTGTGCACAACTTATTGACTGCTTTAAGTACTCACCTTTGCCAACAGCCAAATCATCAGTTGAGGAGAAGTCTACACCTTCAAAAGAGATGGAGTTCCATGAGGAGGCGATTATCTAAGAGTTAAACCTTGTCGGATGCCTATGGCATGTTGATGGGATTCACCGACGTTTGGCCTGTGTGCACTAGCGTGATCTTGGACTAGTGCGATATACACAGAGGGTTCGGATTTGCAAACACTAAGTACATTAGAAATGTAAATTTGCACAAATGAACACAAGAGAGCAAACCACAAGAGATGAACACAACGAATTTTTCCTGTGATCTCGGCGACTAGCCGGTCCCCCCTAATCCATGTTGAGGAAGCTTGAACGAATCAAACTGGCTCCTTGCGCAAATGAGCCTCCCTCAATCACTATTGGTAGCTCTTCCCCGCTCCATGTAGGCGAGCTCCGGCCTTCACAATCCACCGGTCCTCTTCACAAACTTCTTTGAGGAGATCATTGGTTCTCGTGCCTCCAAGCCGTCTAAGAAGCGACAACCTTCAAGAGAATGGACTATGACGCTTGTTTGATGGAAATCAAACGATCTAATTGCTCAATTCAATGCTTTGCACTTTAACGCTCTCAACTACTCACTAATGTCAAATTGAATGCTCTAGAGTGATGAGAGTAGTGCAAGGACTCAAGGAATATGCAATGAAGTCGCTAACCTTGCCCAAGGTGTAGTGTGTGGGTATTTATAGCCCCACCAACAAATATAGCCATTGGGAGTAAAATCCTTGACTTGCTGTTAAATATGGCACTATCGCCCTCTGAAGCCCGATAGTGCTGGCCTGAGCTCCAACGGTCGATCAGGTGCATTTAATGAACTAGCAACTAACCATTACACGAGAGGTCCAGCACTACCGCCCACAAGAGCCGGTAGTGCCACACTTTGAATTTGGACACAGTGCTCAGGAACACATGTACTAGAAAATATCTACCGACATCTATGGGGCGGTACTGCCGCGCCTCCGGCAGTACCACTCCTAGACTCCGGTAGTGTTGGCCAAATAGTTGGGGCATGAGTTCCTTACTAGAAGAGATCTACCGCAGCTAAAGGGGTGATACTGCCGCACCTCCGGCAGTGTCGCTCCTTGAGCCCGGTAGTGCCGGTCACAGGGTGAGGCACAAATACATGCCTTCTGATAAATAACTATCGCCATATTAGGGGCGGTACTACCGCACCTCTGGCAGTACCGCTCCTCTGGCCATGTAGTGCCGGCCTCACAGATTGCACAAAACACATGCATTCTGTTAGATAACTACCGCTATCTAAGGGGCGGTTGAAAGCATCTAGGCCCCCAATTCGATTTGATTTTGGTAATTAATGATAATTACAGTTAAAGGACTAACATTTCCCATTTGAGCATTTTGAGAATAGATTGGTCCAAGATTCGATGATGATGAAAGCATTAAGTTGATTAAGAGAAGATCAACGCATCAAGATAAAATGGCTAAGGTATAAATATTTAAGGACTTTTTCATAGCTTTTACCGATCTCGAAATTTGGAGAAAAGATCGGATTTCTAGAATTAGGGCCGTACTATTAAGAGGGGTCTTGACGATTATCTTGATGTCAACTAGGGTTTAAAGGCTCAAATTACATACTTAAGATCATGCATTATGTCAAGTTCAGATTCCAATTGAAAATTCTATAGACTTTAAAAAGAAGCATCTGGAAGTCTGGTGCTACCGCTCATGGTAGGGCGGTGCTACCGGGCAAGCGGTAGCATCGGCCATAATGCCCGGTGTGAAAATTCTAGAGGGCTTGCTTTTGGGCTTTTGGCGAGTCTGGTGCTACCACCCATGGTAGCCTGGTGCTACCGGGGAAGCGGTAGCACCGGCCCCAGAGCGGTGTGTCAAAACCCTAGAAGGGTATTTTTGGGGGACCAGGCAGGTCGGTGCTACCGCCCATGGTAGCGCGGTGCTACCGGGCAAGCGGTAGCACCGGCCCCTCAACCCGGTGCATAAATTCCAGAGGGCTTGTTTTTTGGGCAATCGGGCGGTCCGGTGCTACCGCCCATGGTAGCGTGGTGCTACTGGGCGAGCGGTAGCACTAGCCCCTCAGCCCGGTGCAAAAATTCCAGAGAAGCCCCTTCTGGCAGAGCAAAAATAAAAAGAGCCCGGTGCTACCGGTCCCAGTTGGATGGTAGCATCAGGCCCTCTACACAACAGGCCCTGGCAGTGCATTTAATGCACTGTTTCAACCGTTAGGTTGGAGCCCGGTGCAACCAGTCCTACATGGGCGGTAGCACCAAAATTTCTGACTTAAGCTCATTTCGAGCTCCAACGGTTAGAAAAGTTGGTGAAGGCTATAAATACACCCCACCTGCACTCTAGAGGTTTTCTTGATCCTCATTGATAATATTTGAGCTCTAGCAAGTATTCTACTCTCCTATAGTGCATTCAATTTTCATTTGAGAGAGTGAGGAGCAAAATTTGAGTTTTGCATTTAGTTTGAGTCTTTAGACACTCAAATTTGGCCTCAAGCAAGCGTCAAGACTTGTTACTCTTGGAGATTGCCGCCTCCTAGATGGCTTGGAGGCGATCGTGCGCAGTAAGCTTCTCAACGGAGATTGTGAGAAGCCCTGGCAAGTTGTGAAGACCGGAGTTCGCCTACCTGGAGCGGGGAAGAACTACCTTAGTGATCGAGGACGGCTCAAGCGGGTGGAGCCAGCTTGAAGTTGTTCAAGTCACCTCAACGTGGAGTAGGGGAGACCGGCAAGTCTCCGAGACAACGGGTCAAAAATCTTGTCTCTTGCTCTCATGTGATTTGCATTTACTCCTCTAGTGTTTAATTCTATCTTCTAGCCTTTCAAGTACATTATTTGTACTTAGCTTTCTATTTTGCTCATACTTGAATTGCTAGAGTACTTGATATTTACTAGAGAATTTAGTTGCAAAATTGAAGAAAATTACAATTCTTGCTTAGTGTTTTTAATTGATTGTTTTTAGAATCAAAACTTTTAGAAACCTCCTATTCATCCCTCTCTAGTCGGTTATCCTTGATCCTACAAGTGGTATTAGATCTTGGACTCTCTATTAGCACTTTACCGCCTAGAGAGTAAGGATGGCTAGCGATGGGGTGTCAATAGGCAAGGTTCTATTTTTTTATGGCACAAATTATGCATATTGGAAAATTCGCATGATCGTTTATCTAAAGGCCATGAGCCCAAGTATATGGAGAATTGTAGTTGAGGGTTTCGCTTCGAGAGTTAATCCCACAGTTACAATAGAGCAAGAAGAGTGAAACACTCATCTTAATGCTCAAGCTATGAACGCTCTTTTTGGTGCTTTGAACGCGAATGAGTTCAATCGAGTGAGCAACCTTGAAACCGCTCATGAGATTTGAACAACCCCCTCGAAAATTCATCAGGGTAGATCCTCGGTCAAAGAAGCCAAATTGCATATGTTTCAGATCAAATATGAGATTTTTATTATGTTACCCCATGAGAATATCAATGAGATGTACTCACGGCTTAACATAGTAAATGAGCTCAAGAGCCTTGGGCGTCACTAACTAATTTTGATGTTGTTCGTAAGATGCTTAGAGCTCTTCCGGACAAATATGAGACTTTGGTTACGTTGTTTCTCAACTCATCGGAGTTACTAAGGATGACACCAACGAGACTTCTTGAAAACCTCATTACAAATAAGCTTTACATGAAGGACAAGGAAGTGCTTTTGGAGTAAAGCTCATCAAAGAAGAAGATATAGCCTTCAAGGCAAAGGCGGAGTCAAACGATGAGGTGCTTGACGACTCCGATGATAATGAAGACACCGAGGAGGAAATGACCTTTTTGTAACAAGAATGAGAAGATTAATGAAGAGGCGCTCAAGCAAAAGCGCTCCTCAAAAATTCAAGAAGGGACAATACTCAAGCACCAATTGATATGCAAATATCCGGTACTATGAGTGTGATGAGAAGGGACACATTGCTTCTCATTGTCCCAAGAAGAAGGACGATAAGAACAATTCGTCCAAGAAGAAGAAGTTCTTTCATGGAAAGCAGAAGCTCTTCAAGAAGCTTAATAAGGACGGAAAAGGCGAGGCTCACATTGGAGAGTGGGATTCCGAAGAAGAATATTCGGACTCCGACTCTTCCGAGGATGAAACACCTTCAAAGAAGAAAGGTCTCGCTAGCATCGCTATCAAGGAGGCTTCCTCACAATTCATCACTCCTTTGTGTCTCATGGCAACAGGAGAAGTTAAGGTAAAATCAAATGACAAAGATGAACCTACTTATGATGAGCTTATGGACATGCTTGAGGATTTAAATGAGTACCTCGGCAAAGAAAAGTCTAAACATAAGGCTTTGAGAAAATAATATCTTTCTCTCAAAGACTCTTATGAGGAGCTAAAGGATTCTCATGAGACTCTCCTTGCCAAGGACCATTCAAAATCTCAAAATGATGTAGGTATTGAGTGCAATATTCTTGATGATATGTCTAGATTAAAAGTTGATATATGTAATGTTTCAAAAACTAGCATATCTACTTCTTGTGATGATTTAATTGATATGCCTTCAATTTCATATGCTAGCTCAATTTCTTGCCATGAAAATTTAATGGTAGAAAATAATGAACTTAAAGAACAAGTAGATAAACTTAGCAAGAGTTTAGATAGATGTTTTCTCTCAAAGATGTTCCTACAATAAAGAAGGTCTTGGGTATATTCCTAAGAAGGGTAAGAAATTTAGTAACAAAGATCCTCGGTTTGTAAAATTAAATGGAAAGCTTTGTTATAAATGTCATGATGTAGGCCATCTATCAAATGATTGTCCTTTAGGCAAAGCATCCAAAAATAACATTTATGATTCTTACTATGTGCTTAAGAAAAATAGTTTTGGCAAAATTATTGCTAAGTTTGTTGGCACTCCTATACTTGGCCGAAGAAAGAATGCCATTTGGGTGCCCAAAGTCTTGGTTACTAACCTCCAAGGACCCAAACAAATTTGGGTACCTAAAAGGCTTAATTTTCTTTTGTAGGTGGACCACAAGACCGGCGAACGGCATTGGGTGTTGGATAGTGCATGCACTCAACACATGACCGGTGACCGGAAAATATTCACCATATTTGAATTGGGGAGTGGCCAACATGACAAGATCACATTTGGTGATAATAGCAAAGGAAATGTATTAGGATTTGGTAAAATTGCTATCTCAAATGACCTTTCTATTTCAAATATCTTCTTAGTTGAAACTTTGAATTTTAACTTGCTATCCGTTGGTCAAATTTGTGATGTTAGTCTCATTTGCATGTTTTCTAAGAATGGAGTAGTGATTTCCAAAGAAAATGATTACTCTTTGATATTCAATGGTTTTAAATTTAGAAATTTATATTTAGTTGACTTCTCCTCAAATGAGTCATGTCTTCAAACTTGTTTAATTGCTAAAACTCCTTGGATTGGTTATGGCATAGAAGACTTGCTCATGTAGGAATGATTCAACTTAAAAAGCTTTTTAAAAATAATTTAGTTGTGGGCTTGAATGATGTGAAGTTTGAGAAAAATAGACTTTGTAGTGTTTGTCAAGCGGCAAGCAGGTGGCTAGTTCTCATCCTTCAAAAAGTATCATGTCCACATCTAGACCATTGGAGCTCTTACATATGGATTTGTTTGGCCCGACAACCTACAAGTGCATTGGAGGAAATTCTTATTGTTTAGTCATTATTGATGATTATTCTAGGTATACTTGGGTGTTCTTTTTAGATGATAAATCCGAAGCCTCCGAAATTTTCAAAAGATTTGCAAAAAGGTCTCAAAATGAATTTAATTTCAAAATAAAGAAAATTCGTAGTGATAATGGTTCCGAGTTCAAAAATACAAGAATTGAAGATTATTGTGATGAACTTGAATAAAACACGAGCTTTCCGCTACCTACACTCCGGAATAAAATGGAGTTGTAGAACGAAAAAATTGAACATTGATTGAAATGGCAAGAACAATGCTTGATGAATATAGTACTTCCGATAGTTTTTGGGCGAAAGCCTTTAATACCGCTTGTCATGCAACAAATAAAATTTATTTGCATCGTCTTTTGAAAAAGACTTCCTATGAGCTTCTCATTGGAAGAAGGCCAAACATTCTTACTTTCAAGTCTTTGGTTGCAAATGTTATATTTTGAGAAAGTGTGTTCGGCTCTCAAAATTTCAAAGTAGCTGTGATGAAGGTTTCTTGCTTGGCTACTCTTGAAATAGTAAAGCTTATCGTGTTTTTAACAAAAACAAAGGTTTTGTTGAAGAGACTTGTTATGTTGAATTTGATGAAACTAATGGCTCTCAAGAAGAGTAAGAAAATTTGGATGATTTAGGAAATGAAGGCTTAAGAAAAGTAATGAAAAATATGACACTTGGATATTTGAAGCCGGAAGTGAACAAAGAAGATCAACCCTTATCCACTCAAGTTGAACCATATACTTCCACAACGCCATGTCAAGCTCAACTAATTGATGTGGATGAGAAGTAGAATGATCAACAAGTTCAACCTCTACCTCAAAGAGTCCATCATGGACTCTCCAAAGATTATCCAATAGAACAAATATTAGGTGATGTTAGTAAGGGTGTTCTAACTCGATCTCGTGTCGCTTCTTTTGTGAACATTACCCTTTTGTGTCATCTCTTGAACCTACTTATGTAGATGATACTTTAGATGATCCAAATTGGATGAACTCAATGCAAGAAGAACTCAACAATTTCGCTCGAAATGATGTATAGACACTAGTCGAAAGACCCAAGGATCAAAATGTCATCGGCACAAAATGGGTATTTCGAAACAAGCAAGATGAGAATAGTATTGTGGTAAGAAATAAGGTAAGATTAGTGGCGCAAAGTTTACACAAATTGAATGACTAAATTTTGGTGAAACTTTTACACCCGTAGCTAGATTAGAAGCTATTCGAATCTTGCTTGCATTTGCATCTTGCTTTGATATTAAGTTATTTCAAATGGATGTGAAGAGTGCATTTCTAAATGGACAAATATCTGAATTAGTATTTGTTGAACAACCTCCCAGTTTTGAAAGTCCTAAATACTCAAACCATGTTTACAAACTCTCTAAGGTACTATATGGTCTCAAATAAGCTCCTAGAGTATGGTATGAGTGACTTAGAGATTTTCTACTTTCAAAAGGTTTCAAAATTAGGAAGGTTGACACAACACTATTTACTAAAGTAATAGATAGAAATTTCTTTGTTTGTCAAATTTATGTTGATGATATAATATTTGGTTCTACTAATGAAGATTTTTGGAAAAAATTTGGTAATATGATGTCTAGAGAGTTTGAAATGTCAATGATTAGATAATTGAGTTTCTTCCTTTGACTTCAAATCAAACAACCCAAGAATGGTACATTCGTGAGCCAAGCAAGTATATAAAGGATCTACTCAAAAGGTTTGGCATAGAGGATGCAAAGCTCATCAAGACTCTAATGGCATCAAACGGGCATCTAGACCTCAATGAGGGAGGTAAACCGGTAGATTTAAAGTTTTATCATTTTATGATTGGTAGTTTACTTTATCTTACCGTATTTAAGCCCGATATCATGTTTAGTGTTTGCACGTGTGTTCGTTTTCAAGCTTCTATTAAAGAGTGTCAATAAGTAGCCGTTAAGAGAATTATAAGATATTTAAAGCATTTCTCAAATATAGGGTTATGGTATTATAAATATGCTAAATTTGATTTAGTTGGATATTCGGACTCGGATTATGCGGGTTACAAAGTGGATAAAAAGAGCACCTTCGAGAGTTGACAATTGTTAGGTAGGTCCCTAGTCTCATGGTTTTTCAAGAAACAAAATTCCGTAACTCTATTCATCATCGAAGCCGAATATATTTCCGCCGGTAATTGTTATGCTGGCCTCTGGCCTAGTAGTGCCGCACTCAATAGGACAACATGCAAATTTAGTGCAATCTTGAGCAATGCATGATTATAAGTTAAAGCATTAATTTGTGCCATTATTTCAATTTATTTTCAAGCTACTAATGAAGAGTCTCTCTTAATTGTACGGCACCTAATCTAACAATCCGATCTTTCTTCGAACACAAAGATCGGCAAAATGCTACAAAAGGTCCTTAACCATTTTACACGTTGATCTTGAGGTTATCTTCATTTTAGCTTTATGAATTTCACTTTTCCATTTTCATTAACGAGGATCAACCTACTTTTTCACACTTAAAGTGAATTGTTAGTCCTTAATATTTATTATTATTAATTAATAAAATCAGAAGCCTAAATGCTTCATCGATAAAAAAATATAGAAACGAAGACAGAACCGCCATTTACCACCGGTTGCGTTCGTTTTCATCTGTCCTCCCGGACACTGCCTAATTACAAAACGGAGAAAAAAAATTTACTGTTAGCTCCTCAAGTAACGCCACAGTACAGCTGCGGTCAACTCACGTCGGGCTTGCACGTGCTTGCTCCCCGACACCTAGAAGCCTACCCCACTCGGGCGGCGCCGCTAACGGCAGCCACACTGACGCCGTCACGGAGAGAGAAACTCGCTCGGCCAAGCTCAGAGAGAGAGAGAGAGAGAGAGAGACGCGTATAAAGGATCCCACAGGAGGAAAGAGCGAGAGGCCGGAGAGAAGAAAGGCTGAGAGCCTTGGAGCTGCATAGATCTCTCGCCCTCTTGTCCCTTCTCATATCCCAATTCTCCAACGCCAAGCTGCCATCCTTCACGCGGGCACGCCGCCGCAGCCCGCGAGTCGTGCGCGCGTGCAGCGTGCTTCCTCGATCGCTCGGGCGCGCGCGGTGTAATGCGCGGTTATGGGGCTCCAAGGTACGTGCGTGCTTCTTGCTCGCGCCGTCGGATGGCATGGCCGGTTTGGCTTCTTGCTCCATGGATGGATTCGTCTCGCGTTCCCTAAATTAGGGAGTGTTTTGGCGGGTTAATGCAGGGAATAAGGCGTCGCACGACTTCCTCTCGCTGTACGCGGCCGCCGCCAAGGACTCGCCCCTCCCGGACTACAAGCCGCTGCCGCCTCCTGCTCAAGGTGCGTGTGATTCATCTCTCGTCGGAATCGGGTAGCTGAATTTGTCAAATTCTGTTACTCCATAGTGAATTTTGCGTGAGAATTGAGATGTTGTGATAATGGATCTCAAAATAATTTGCCAAATTCGGTGATCTTTGGTCGTTCTGTGGAAGAGAGTTGCCGGGATATTGTGCCACATCTACTTCATGTGCTTCTTGGAAATTAACTTTTGAATTTATTATGTTTGAAAAAAAACTTTTGAATTTATAATATTAGGTTGTGTGGTTAAAGAAAACGACAGAATTAACGGGAGAAAGAAATGATCACGTGTAGCTAGGTGGATGCAAAGAGCCGTCCACGACCTCCCTGGTTCGCTGGCAATTGTTTTAGAAATTCTGAAATTGTGTAACTATTAAAGTGGTCCCAACATCATCCTTGCAGCTCTGATGCCAAAACAATCAGATCTCTGCAAGTTACCACTTCCATGTTGTCGTTTGTATATTTATTCAAACTATTTAACTTGTGTAGCGTGCCACATATCATGCATGCATCATGTTGATTTTGATTATTCCGTCCATCTATATTTATAGAACATATTTTTTTAATATTTTTGTCTATAAATATATAACATATTTTATATTCTAATATAAAATTAATATGATATTCTCGCTGTACACCTAATAAATTTTTATTTTTGCTTTATAGAGTATTCTTTACATACACGTATTGAATACATAGTGAATAATTAATGATCATATAGTTATTGTCAATATCTTTTTATCTATATGCTAAAAAAACACGTTATAAACTTGGCCGGACGGATTTCATGGTGTCACCACACCACCACCCTGTTCTGAAGCAAAGCAATCCGCAACTGGTGCAGGTTTGTTCCTCAAGACGCACGACTTCCTGCAGCCGCTGGAGAGGGCATCGCAGTCGCCGCCCCCACCACCAGCCAGCGCCGACAAACATCTTGATCAGCACGCGCTGCCCGGCGGCATCGGCACGTTCAGCATCAGCCACGCCGTCCCCGCCGCGGGCGCCGTCAAGCAGGAGCCGCCGCCCTTCGCGCTTTGGGGCCAGGCCGCAGCCGCAGACCCTCGAGGTACGTAAAAAACGATGCACGCTTCGATCTCGAGCTACTACAAGCACGGAGCACCCGAGACCACGTGAGACTCCCGCACGCGCGACGCCGGAAACGGTTTTGCACCGCCGCACCGGCGATTGCACCGTCGACGATAACATCTGGGTGAGACGATGCGAACGGGCGCGGCGAGGCGGTGGTTGCGCGGCGCCTTCTTTTCGTTTGGTTCGTTGACGTCGACGCGTGGTTGCAGCAGGTGTGGGGTGTGGGTTGTGACGAGCGCGTCGACCCCATGGGATAGGTGCAAACGGATGCGAGGTGCGTGCGCATAGCTTTTTCTGGTCGCCAGGGTGGGCGCGCTATGCGCTAGCTCGCACGTAGGTCTGATCGCCACAGCTGGGCCGGCCGCACGGGATTTGTCGTTGCCCGGGGCCCGTTGGCTCGCTAGGCCTAGATGCGTAGGAGTCTAGGACTGAGGGTGTCTGTGGGCCATTGTTTCTGTCATGAGTGCTCGTGGACGGGAAACGTGAAGCAGTGAGATTTTGTTTTTTTTTGTCTCAGTCCTATTTTTCTTCGGGATTGGCTTTTGTTAAAAATAAATTATAAATTTAGCCTCTTCTCTAACCGCAGAATGATTGTAAGACCATACGTGCCACTTGCTATAGTACGGGACCATAGCAGGTCTATTTGTCATGGTATAGAAGCGGGGCAAATAATTGTCGCGGTCGAGAAGAGATCAAATTTTCAATCTAGCTATGAGATAAGGTCAAACTTGGCAAACAAAAATAAATACATAAACCAACCGGAGGAAAAAACCGAAGCTTCTGAACCAGCTAGCTAGCCTCGCTCCTCTAAAAAAATGCTAGTTAGCCTCCGGATAACTTCAGCTACAGGTTCGACCACACGGACCACTGGATGAACCGATGAATCCGATGGGTATTTCGACCAGTCCAATGTCCGGCTTGGTTGGGTTTTTCTTAAAACAAAAAAATGCTTTGGAAGGTCGACTGTGAATCGTTGGCTTTCTAGTAAAGGTTCATTGCGATTTTGCACGACATTGCAAGATTTATATTTTGTTGTAAACTTATTTAAGGAGTTTGGAGGAACATATCCTACATATGAAATTTTGGAGAAACCTTCACGTTACAAATGGGCCATTGGTTACGCGCTAGGTGCATGATTTAGAGCTACATTGTGCAATTTCTTTAATATACTACTCTATCCATCTAAATTTATAAGATATATTTTCTTATTACATACATCAATGAAATATTGATGATGACTAGACTACCTTTAATCATTATCTCTAAGCACTATACTCAATGTATACATATAGAAAATATAAAGTAAAGTTAGATATTTATTAAGTGTGCAGATGTACGCCTTATACAGCCTTATAAACTTCAACGGGTGTTTTTTTTTGCAATTTACCGTTGGTAACAGTTGTCATTTTGTCGTTATGCTTCTGCCGACTCATCTTGTCATCAGATGTTTGTTTCATTGCTTTCTTTTGCAATTTTCCAATATTCCAAGTCCAAACACCACATCCAAAGGCGAGTACACGGAAATTAAATATAAAAATGTGTAGGATTCTAGTACCTAAAAAATTCAAGCACCATCGTAAGTTTCGTAACATCATTAGGTTGGACTTTGGAAGCCTCTAATGATTTGTGCTCGTTTCAAAAGCAATAGACAAAAACCGGATAAAAAGGCGAGGCAAAGCTAAAGGCGTGTGCTTTGTGCTCTGTTTGTTCACTCGGCAGGCCAGCAGTGGACGCTCCCCTTCGCCGCGCGCAGCGTCGCCGTCGCGGCTTCCAGGCCGCAGCAGCAGCCGGAGCGGAAAGGTGGTAGCGTCGGCGGCTTCATGGACGCCGGCTCCAGATCCAGCGGCGGCGCCGGCTTCGACGACGACGACGGCCTCGCCGCGCGCCGCGAGGTTTCGTCCTCGCTGAGAGGTACCTCAATTCTGTCCAACCCATCTCGTAAGCGAGCTCTTGGGGCCGTTTGGACGTCCGGACGGGCGAAAGAGATGCGATTTTTATGGGGTTTTGGTGCTGAATTTGTTTCCTTTTGGTTCTCAAACTTGCAGAGCTCACGGTGAGGGTGGAGGGAAAGGGCGGGAGCTGCAGCGGCAGCGCCGGCACGGACCAGCTGCCAAACACGCCGCGTTCGAAGCACTCCGCCACCGAGCAGCGCCGGCGCAGCAAGATCAATGATAGGTGTGTAACGTGTGTTCCTCTAGCCCCAACAGTTAATCCAGACATACTAAGTTGCAGTGCTCTTTCTTCGATTCGATTAGTTCTCGGGTCCTCATTGTCAAGGTAAATGTGTGAGTTGGCACACTGTCATAGTTAACTACCCAGTGGGCACATATATTAAGGAAGTGGTAGCTTCTGGTGAGCTAAAATCTAATTAAGATACTCGCTTAGTTGCATGCAACTGGATTTGCACTGCTAATTCAACAAATGTGGATGGAAGCATGCATCTGCAGCCTTGAAGTCTATTTTGGTTTAGCTGGGAAATAAGTTGGCATTTAGGATGTAGTGATGCCGGTGCTCGTCTTTGTATAACAAGGTGTCCATTGTCTGAGGAGTTGGTTCCTGAGTAGATGCTGTAATCTGTAGATGTGGTTAGGATGTAGTGACGACGACGCTCATCTTTATACAACAAGGTGTCCATTGTCTGAGGAGTTGGTTTCTGAGATATGCTGTAGTTTGTAGATGTGGTTAGGCCAGTGGACAGATGAAGGACGTTATGCACATCCTGCTATGGTGTTCAAAAAGCATTTGCTGTACCTGAGAGTACTCGAACGATTGAATCCTTTTGTTGCGCTGCTAAATGTATCTTAATTTTGTTTTCCTGATTTCCTGTCAAGATTTTGTTGGTGCACAAATAATCTTTGTCTAAACGCATCGATCTGAACTTATTTTCCACTTGCAATCATTTTATAGATTTCAGATACTAAGAGAGCTTCTGCCACATAATGATCAAAAGAGGGACAAAGCTTCATTTCTCTTAGAGGTAAGACAGTACAGTAATTGCTTTGGTATAATCCGTTCATCTAATATCACGCTTATCTATTGGCACCTATTTTTTACGAGATATTGGCACCCATTTTAATGCAGGTTATTGAATACATACGGTTTTTACAAGAGAAAGTGCAGAAACATGAAGTTTCATGCCCAGAATGGAACCAAGAAAAGGCAAAGATCATGCCATGGGCAGACCTCTACTTCCGTTCATTATGGAAAAATGAGCAGGTAAATTTGCTTACTAACATCACTTCATCCCATACATGTTAAGGCTTACTAATAAGGTTCTAACGAACTTCTTCACCGTGTTCCATCATTGCTGTGCAGAACAAGGACCAAATACCAGGAGATACTTTGCCTGAACCTTCACAAATTATAGAAAATGGATCCTCTGGATTCCCTTTTACAGGGAAACCTCGTGATGATAAAAATGTGGTTGCATCTCCAGCTCCTTCAGTTGCACATAATCTGATAGAAACTGATCCAACAGGTCGTAGGTCTTACAAATCAGCTGAAACTCCCAGTCCCATTAATGTTGCAGGTACTAGTTTTGGTCCAAGTATAGTTTTACAATTTGCAACATTTTATATACTCCATTGGAATTTGAAATTGTCTCTTTATTCATGGAAAAAATGTTTTCTTAATGTGTAGACAATGTCATGTCTCAGCCGCTAGCTCACGGGACAAGATCATCACCTGCAAAGGACCGTGGAGTAAACAGCGAAATGTTAAATAACCATGAATTGGCAATCGACGAGGGGACAATCAGCTTATCAAGTCAATATTCCCAAGAGTATGTACTAATTATGCATTGCAGTAAAAAAAATTTGCTTCACCTATTTTATTACAACATGCACTGGTGGAGCTTCATGAAGGCCAAGGTGGGTGCTGGCCCCCCCTTCTCCATGGAATTCCTTGATGATGTATTGGTGCTTTAGCCTTTCCTAGTGCTAAGGACTAATACACAGTCTAATAGCTCCCCCCCCAACCCACAAAAAATTCTGCCACTGAATCCATAAGTCCTTTGTACCATTCTTGTTATCATGTTGTTTTGTTTCTAATATGGCTGTTCATATGCTATCACCACTATCAAATGTGCCTCGAGATTGATGCAAACCACCACCCCATCTTCTTGTCATTTGCATACTGAGGCACTTGGGAGGGCTAAGATAGTATATGAACACTCATGTACATGTGGAGTTGTATTATTCTTTTGTTTCTACATTTGATTTTTTTTTTTGGATCATAACAGGTTGCTTGGTACGTTGAATCATGCCCTGCAAAACTCGGGTATAGATTTGTCCCAAGCCAACATCTCAGTGCAGATCAATCTCGGCAAGCGGGCTATAAAGAGATCTGCTCCTGGTGCAACCTCCACTTCTAAGGTAGGATTTCTTTCAAATGTCCCAATCTACCCAACTAAGGACATAATATCTGCTGAACTCAAGATGGCCTTGCCATTTTGTGTTTGGTGTGTGTGAAACCCGAGCTGTCAGCTGTGTAAGGGTTTTATCTATTTTCCACATTGGCTTGTATAGTTATGGATGGCATATTTTATTTCAGTATTGCACAATGTTGAGGCCGTTGCTTATAACACAGCTTGGTACTCCAAGGCAGTTTTTGGAGAATATCATAACATTTTTGCAACTTGCATCAATCATTGCTTTTACAATATATGGCCCATTTACAAGATAGGAGATCATCGATCCAGTGTCTAATAGTACAACTTGGTATTCCAAGGCAGTATTTGGAGAACATCAGAACATTTCTGCGGCCTGCATTAATCATTCATTATAGAATTCTCACAAAATATGGCACATTTACATTATAGGAGCTCATCGATCCGGTGTCTAATAGTACAACTTTGTACCCCAAGGCAGTATTTGGAGAACATCAGAACATTTTTGTGACCTGCATTAATTATTCCTTACAGAATTCTGACAAAATATGGCCCATTTACATTATTGAAGTTCATTGATCCGGTGTCTAATAGTACAACTTTGTACCCCCAAGGCAGTATTTGGAGAACATCAGAACATTTTTGCGAACTGCATTAATCATTCCTCATAGAATTCTTACAAAATATGGCCCAATGTCTAATAGTACAACTTTGTACCCCAAGTCAGAATTTGAAGAACATCAGAACGGTTTTGCGACCTGCATTAATCACTCCTTATAGAATTCTTACAAAATATGGCCCATTTACATTATAGGAGCTCGTCGATCCGGTGCCAAATGGTACAACTTGGTACTATCAGGCAGTGTTTGGAGAGCATCGGAACATTTTTGCAACCTGCATTAATCATTCCTTAATAGAATTCTTACAAAATATGGCCCATTTACATTATAGGAGCTCGTGGATCGAGGGTCTAATAGTCAAACAATAGGACATCGGCTGAGGTTGGGGGATGGCGCTCAAGAACATCTACAAGCAAAAAAGCGGCACAGGTCAGACAACAGCTGATGGTTACTCCCCTCAAAAGCCCAGATGATTCGATCATTTTTTGCTCCAGCCTGGTAAGGGAGAGCCTGAAGTTGTATGTATATTATGTTACCTGTGACGTCTAGAGAAACACGACGTTGATGTATTCTTTCATTTAATCACTTTGCCATTCTAGTCCCACTAGGAAAGAAAGGAAGCTTCCATTGCAGATTGTGAAGCTCCTTTTGTCCATATGCTTCCATTCGTATGGGATGTTTCTCCCCTCTCTGATGGAGTTCTCTTGTAACATAATTGGATGAACAAGCCGTCAACTTTCATCGTTGTGTAGCCACTTCCGAAAGGGTTGAAGTTTCGCCATTGTGCTGTAGTATGTTCTCTGCACCGTTCATCGCCCTGAAGTTACATAAGAGCAACCTTTAATCTGAATATCTGATGGTGTATGTGTGTGCTTTCCTTGGTTTCAGTATTTTCAGAAGACACTCGTCATAAAAATGCTAATGCACGCACTAGGTGATTTTCTTACGACAGATTTTTTTACTAAAATTTTCTACTGCTCAAAGTATTTAGCGTAAATTACAGGATTGCATCACATACTTATCCATGTATTTGGGCGCAGCTTCTGTGCTGCGACCCTCATGGGTCTGATGGCAACGATGCCTGGCACGTGGAGTACACGAATTTGATTTGGCAGCCGACAAATTATGCGTGATTAGTTGGGACCCCGTCTAGAGTCCGAAATATTCAAAAGCACGAGATTTTGATTCCCTGGTCACACTTGGCACCATGATGATCACGAGGTATCGCACGATCAAAAGTATTACATGAAAGCTCTTGTTGGAAGAAAAATAGGACTGGAAGAAAGCCGGCGCCGAGGCCGTCTCTGAGCTCAATTCTCCCGTGATTTCCATGCCCATGCCGATCGAGTGGGCGTCCACTACAGCCGAACGCAGCATTTGCCACTCGTATCGAATGCCGCGTGGCAAACATGATCTGATGCGCTGATTACGACATGGATGGACTTGACGTGGCTCTTGCGCAGTAGTAACCCTGTACGATCATTCGCTAAATCTATTTACTCTTGTAAAACGAAGTCGGTTGTGCTTTATTAATCATGATACATTGAAGAACAACAAACATAAATAGAGAGCACACATAATATGGTGAGGTAAAATTATATTCTCTTTTATTAAATTAGTTCTCTTGTACAAGGAGGTGCTAAATATATAGTAGAAGGCAACAAGATATAGATTCGGATTCGCCTACATAGAGATAAAGTCTAACCGAATATGATCTCGAATCAATCTATATCTTAACACTCCCCCTTGGACGAATACTGTTGGAATATTAGGAATACTAGTCATGTGCCCGTGCGTTGCAACGAAAACTCAATTTGCGACAAAAATTTTATTTGCAAAGAACACTAACTTTAGTTATGTTTCAATAGCAGGAAAAGTTTGTTCCTCCGAAGAGATTTGACTATCGGGTTAAATCCTCTTCCATCTCAACCGTTCATGTTAGATCCAACGAATCAAGTACTCTAAAGCAGAATGGACAATCACTACCAACTCTTAATTAGAATTAGTAGAGATATCAATCCTTACCATTGAAGGAGGAGAAAGTTATTGCCTTCCTCTTGCAGGAAATCTTCTTGTTTCTTGCACGCAGTCTTTCTCTTCTCTTCCTACGTGTGTCTCCACTACCGACCGGCCTCTCCTCCTGAAGATGAGAGTGGATGCCCTCTAAAGGGAGTAGATGAAAGCAAAAAGCAGCGCACGCAGGCGGATGGAAGCCAGGTCTCCCCGACATCTTCGTGATTGGCACGTGATTTGGTTGCGTGATTCTTTCCTTTTAATCTATGCATTTTCAGATATGATGAGATAGAATTCTCGTATTGTGGGATATGGTGAGTATATCCTTCTATCTATGCAGGACATGATGAGAAAATCCTTCCATTTATAAGATATATGAATAACACCCTTCCATAGTAAGAACATGTGAATAGAGATATGCTAAAATAATATTTCTATTCAAAAAAGATATGATAAAATCCTTCAATCTAAGATATGATTAAATCCTCTTATATCTTAGCCGTTCATGTCAGATCCAACGAATCAGATACTCTAGAGGAGAACGGACCACTGCCACCAACTCCTAATTAGAAGTAGTAGAGATTAATGATGAATTTATTTCAAAAATAAGCTATATTAATAATGAATTTATTCCGAAAATAAGCTACGACAATAATTGAAGATAGAACAAAGAAAATAAATAAACTAGACACAAGCAATATACCAATTGCAATGTCTATCTCATCCACATTATTAGATAAACAGAACATATGTGCAGTTTGCGTGCGTTATCGAGATAACACGAAGATGTGGCCGAATCGGTAGTAGATGTCGATGAAGATTAGCAGGCGACGTAGTCGAAGCCGATCGTCGGTGAAGAAAAACAGCGAGTAGTCGTGTGAAGACGCTTCCCAAAAACGTGATTCGTCCTCTCTCGGTGCAGGATCTCAAGGACGGACGTTTCAAATAGCTACTCTCCCAACAGTTGGTGCACACCGGCGAAGGGACGGGAAACACGGAGGCAACGCAGTATTGAAGGAAGGCAAAAGGTTCGAGAGATGGAGATAACAGAGAGAAAATCGTGGAGCATGAGTCGGTTACGAATTTCGCGTAAAATCTATTCTACGATTCGAATCGGTTAAGGATTCTACGCGCAGTTAATTCCGCATAACGTAACTGTGTTGACCACTTAGTCCCAAGTTGCAAAAACTGCAAAAGAGAACTGCGCCTGTGCAAGCCGTCGAACTCGATTTTGCTACACCATTCACGCGCATGTCGCGTACGCACACCGCCTGGCGTGGCGTGGCAAGGTGAGCGGGCACGCGCGTGTGTTCTCTTCTTCTCATGCTCTAGCATGGTGGAGTGAACTATTCCTTATAAATTGGTCTTCATCCACCTCCACTAGCAATATGGTACTATTCTATTTTCATCTCTCTTCCACCTAATGGGCCTTTGGGATTTTTCAAGAATTATTTGTGAACTAATGTGCCTCCAGCCTAAATAATTTCAACAATCCCCCATCAGATCCAAGAGGTCCCATAGGTCTATGCCTATTTCAAAGCACTGTTTTATACTAGCTTTCGGTGACAATGGACATACCTTGAATTGCACCTGAACTTCAACCTACATTCATTTACAACTTGAACAATGGACTATACCATGAATTGCAAGTTTTGCACAGACAATTTTCACTTAAAGCCCTGACTGATACTAGGCTGCCGACAGTCTGCCCCTCGGGTGGAGCGTATAAGTCATACTCCTTGGCCTCTTCATAAGCTTCTTAGAGAGTACCCACGTCTCACGGATTGCGACCAACAGTGGGACTCATATAGGTGGTTCTTTCAAGGATGCTCTGTGGGAAAGCATCTTTGTTTGTGTAAAAACCAACATAACACATTAAGACCGTAGTTAACCTGCCTCACAGATTTTAAGAGTATGGCATCTTTCATGGAGTGGGATGTAGAATGTACTGTTCTTCAGTTAATCCAACAGCTTGTTATTACCCAGGTACTAATTCACGGGATCTCTGATCACATAGCTTGGGTTACCACTATGGTTAACTATTTGGTAGGTCTCATTCCCATCTCCGTAGATGCACTATCAGCCACATTTCATGATAGACCCTTTGTAAACGGATCTGCCAGATTCTTAGTGGTTTGGATATAATCCAAAGCTATCACTCCAGAGTTTCTCAATTTTCTGATAGATTTCAACCGTCTTTTTACATATCTTGAGGACTTCATATTATCCTTTGCACTGTTCACTTTCACGATAACCGTTTGATTATCACAGTCCATAAGGATAGCCGGTATCGGTTTTTCAACTACTGGTAAGTCCATCGAGAGCTCACGAAGCTATTATGCTTCGACAGTGGATGTATCCAATGCTATGAGTTCTGCTTCTATGGTTGATCTCGTCAATATGATCTATTTACAAGACCTCCATGAGACAGCAGTACCACCAAGAGTGAATACATACCTACTCATGGCCTTGAGCTCATCAGCATCAGATATGTAGTTAGAATCACTATATGCCTCAAGTACACCAGGATACCCAGTATAGTGAATTCCATAACTCGTAGTACCTCTCAGATAACGCATTACTCTGTCAAGAGCACGCCAATAATCATCAACTGGATCAGAGACAAATCGGCTCAATTTGCTGACAACAAACGAGATGTCAGGCCTTGTAGCGCTAGCTAAGTACATAAGTGAACCAATAGTCTGAGAGTATCTCAGTTGATCCCTAGTAATTCTTCGGTTCTTCCGAAGTATTAAACTAGCATCATAAGGTATTGGAGAAGGTTTACTGTCCATATATCCAAAACAGCTTAAGACTTTTTTCACATAATGGGATTGCACAAGTGTAATCCCATCCCCATCTTTGATCAGCTTGATGTTCAGAATTACATCAGCTTCTCCCAGATCCTTCATATCAAAGCTTTGGGACAAAAACATCTTAACCACATTAATCACATCAAGATTCATTCCAAATATAAATATTTCATCCACATACAAGCATAGAATAACTCTCTTACCCTCACCATAGCGGTAGTATACACATCTATCAGCTTCGTTTATAGCAAAACCTTCAAATGTTAAAGTTCTATTGAACTTCTCATGCCATTGCTTGGGAGCTTGCTTAAGGCCATACAAAGATTTCAGCAACTTACAAACTTTGTTCTCTTGACCATTTACTACAAATCCATCGGGTTGTTCCATATAAATTTCCTCATCTAACACTCCATTAAGGAAAGCTGTCTTAATATCCATTTGATGACCGAGAGACCATAAGAGGCATCCAAGGATAGCAGTACATGTATTGTGATCAATCTAGCAATAGGTGAATTAGTATTAAAGAAATTCTCTCATTCTTTTTGGGTGTAACCCTTGGCCACAAGCCGAGCCTTGTACTTCTCAATAGTACCATCAGGCCTAAGCTTCTTTTTGAACACCCACTTGCATCCAACTGGTTTACAACCATAAGGACGATCTGTGATTTCCCAAGTTCCGTTAGACAAAATAGAATCCATTTCACTACGGACCGTATCCTTCCAGTAGTTTGCATCATGAGATGCATATGCTTCTGAAATGGTCTTGGGAACATCATCCACAAGGTATACGGTGAAATCATCACCAAAAGATTTTGCGGTCCTTTGTCTCTTGCTCCTTCTAGGAGCATCACTATCATTCTCCTCAGGAGTTTGTTCATGTGTTTGTTCAAAATTCTCAATTGGTATGGCGGGTTTCGAAGTTGAATCACAAGCCTGACTAGAAATGCTATGCATACCCTTCATAGGAAATATATTCTCAAAAAATGTTGCTTCTCGAGACTCTATTATCGTACCAACGTGCATGTCGGATACCTCAGATTTAACTACAAGAAACCTATAAGTAATACTGCAATGAGCATATACCAGAAAGACACAATCAACAGTTTTAAGTCTAATTTTGTGCTTTTTTATTATCGACACATTGATTTTCGCCAAGCACCCTCAAGTGCGCAAGTAGGATAGTGATGGTTTTCTTCATTCGCATCCCTCATATGGAGTTACCTCACTGTTCTTAGTGGCAACTCTATTTAGGACATGACTCGAGGTCAACAAGGCCTTCCCCCACCATGCCTTAGATAATCCCGCAGTGTCCAACATGTCATTGACCAAGTCAGTCAGGGTGCGGTTCTTCCTTTCGCCAACCCTGTTAGTTTGGTATGAATAGGGAGGCGTCCTCTCATGGATGATACCATGCTCTGCACAGTATTAGGAGAATTCATTGGAGAAATACTCTCCACCACGATCCGACCTAACTCTTTTGATTTTTCTTTCCAGTTGATTCTCAACTTCTGCCTTATAGATTTTAAAGTAGTTTAAAGCCCCATCTTTTGTTTTTAAGAGATACACATAGCAAAATCTAGTCGCATCATCAATTAAAGTCATGAAATATCTTTTTTCACCCTTCGTCAACACACCATTCATCTCACAGATATCTGAATGTATGGGTTCTAATGTTGCCAAGTTTCTTTCCTCGACTGCCTTATGAGGCTTGCAAGGTTGCTTAGACTACACACAACTTTGGCACTTAGAACTTTTGACAATGAAAAATTTCAGAATTAATTTCATACTGGAAAGCCAATACATAGAACCAAAATTAAGATGACATAGTCGTGAGTGCCAAACACTTGCCTCACTACCAATAACATTGTCACAAAGATGATTCGCAAATTTATTACAGACGTTCTCAAGAGAAAATCGGAACAAGCCTCCGCTATCATAGCCATTACCAATAAATAGTCCGTACTTTGATATGACTACTTTATTCGACTCAAAGACCAACTTAAACCCATCTCTGCAAAGAAGAAAACCACTAATGAGATTCTTATTGATTGAAGGGACATGTTGCATGTTCTTTAGCCGCACGATCTTTCCCGAAGTAAGATTCAGATCTACCGTGTCAACACTAAGAACAGAAGTATTTGACCTATTCCCTATCAACACAGAGGAACCCCAAGCAACCTGGTAAGAACAAAACAATGATACATCAGCACAAACATGAATATTAGCCCCATTATCAATCCACCAATCGGTAGATTGACTAGCCAAAAGAACAATGAGTAAATTACCATACCCAAGTGTCTCTGTCTCGGCATTTCCAATAGTCACATTGAAAGATTTTGAGTTCTGTCCCTACTGATCCTTTCCTCGTTTGCGGCTTGGATAGTTCTCTGCCCAATGTCCAATCTCACAACACACGAAGCAAGGCTTTTCATTCTACTATTTCTTTTTCTTAAAGTTGGTTGTCTGAACAGCTTTTCCCTTTAACTTATATTTCCCAGAACAAGAATGTTGCACAAGATTGGCGTTGTATTGTCCCTCAACCACCTTTGGGTGCACATCCTTCGCCCGAGCTTTCTCCTCAACATTAAGAGATGCAATCAGACTCTCAACAGAGATTTCTTGCCTCTTGTGTTTTAGAGATGTGGTAAAATTCCTCCACGAGGGAGGCAATTTGACAATGATGCCACCAACCACAAACTTGTATGGTAACATGCACTTGAGGTGATCAAGTTCCCTCGCAATGAACTGTATCTCGTAAGCCTGTTCAACCACAGAACGACCATCAACCATTCTGTAGTCATGATATTGCTCCATAACATACAGTTCACTGCCAGCATCTGAGATACCGAATTTATTTTCGAGTGCCTCCCACAGCTCCTTTGCATCTGACATGTGCATATACACGTCTCAAAGGCGGTCTGAAAGAACGCTAAGAATGCACCCTACAAAAATTGTGGTGGCATCCTTGAATTCTTTTTCCTGCTCAGCAGTAAGGGTTCCTTCAGGTTTGCTAGCCACAACCTAGTAGACGTTAATAGCTGTGAGCCACAGAGTGGCTCGCATCTACCATCACTTAAAGTGAACACCGATAAATCTATCCGGTCTCATTGCCTTAGCAAATACAGATGTTTTCATCATATTCATCATGAAAAACATATCACGTTTTTGGATTGTTGGAATATTAGGCATATTAATGATGAATTTATTCCAAAAATAAGTTATGACAATAATTGAAGATAGAACAGAGGAAACAAATAAACTAGACACAAGCAATATACCAATTGCAATGTCTATCTCATCCATATTATTAGATAAACAGAACATATGTGCGGTTTGCGTTCGTTATCGAGATGACACGAAGATGTGGCTGAATCGGTAGTAGATGTCGATGAAGATCAGCAGGCGATGTAGTCGAAGCCGATCATCGGTGAAGAAAAATAGCGTGCAGTCGTGTGAAGACGCTTCCCAAAAATGTGATTCATCCTCTCTCGGTGCAGGATTCTCAATGACGGATGTTTCAGATAGCTGCTCTCCCAACAGTCGGTGCACACCGGCGAAGGAAAGGGGAAGACAGAGGCAACATAGTATTGAATGAAGGCAAAAGGTTCGAGAGATGGAGATCTGATCTCTGTTTTGCGTATATATATAAGAGAGATAAAATCATGGAGCACGAGTCGGTTATGGATTCTGCGCGCAGTTAATTCCCCATAACGTAACCATGTTGACCACTTAGTCCCACACTGCAAAAACTGAAAAAGAGAACTGGCCTGTGCAAGCTGTCGAACTCGATTTCGCTGCACCTTTCACACGCATGTCGCGTACGCGCGCCGCCTGGCGTGGCGTGGCGAGGCGAGGCGAGCGCGAACGTGTGTTCTCTTCGTCTCATACTCTAGTATGGTGGAGAGAACCATCTCTTATAAATTGCTCTTTATCCACCTCCACTAGTAATGTGGTACTATTCTATTTTCATCTCTTTTTCACCTAATGGGCCTTTGGGATTTTTCAAGAATTATTTGTGAACTAATGGGCCTCTAGCCCAAATAATTCCAACAAATACCGCGTAATGCACATGTCTCATCAAAAACTCCACTCAAAAACCCAATGAAAAAAAAGAGATGGAGAAAAGAGTACATTGCGCTCGCACATTGTGTTACACTAATTGCCTCATTAAAACCTTTATACGAGAAAACTTCAGTAAAACTCACTAAGGGAAAAAGAGTACAACTTATAGGCTCAGTTCGTTTCAGCTTCTGATTGTGCAGATTATAGATTATAGCCAGCTGTCTAGAGAAGCAGCTGCCTGAAGAATTTGCTAGCCAGGGAATCCTCCTGTTCGGCAATCCTGATTGTTGACAGCTTCAAGCGGCAGCACAGGAGGGGCGTCGGGTAGAGGACGGTAGTGCAGATGTCTGGGGGGAGGGCGGAGGGACGTTGGGGCATTGAAGCCATGCAATGCGGGCGAAGGGGCCTCGGGCGGGCAGAGGAGCGAGCAGCGGGCGTCAAGGGAGGAGCTTGGGCGGAGGGTCCTCAGGCGGAGGGGCCAGTGAGCGAAGGAGGTCAGGCGGGCAGAGGAGCGAAGGAGCTTGGACTGGCGGAGGAGCGGGCGTTGGGCGTCGAGGGGAGGAGCTCAGGCGGAGGGGAGGAGCTCGAGCGAGCGGAGGAGTGGGCAGCGGAGGAGTAGGCGTCGGCCCGCCCGCCGAAGGGGCGGAGGAGCTCGGGAGCACATGGCTCTGGTGGAGAATCACTGATTCCGTGGGAGAATCGCTGTCCACAATCCTATTGTTTAGCAAACAATCCACTTTTATTTTAAGCAGAAGTTGTCCATAAGCTGAAACGAACGAGGCCATAATCTTCTGGATTTAAGGTAGAATCTTTATGATCATACTTAGGGTCATGGTTTAGAGATTTACTCCCTTTGAACTCTGCATATCTCTAAGTTGTCTCATTTCAATGCTATTAACACACATTTGGAAGGTAGATTTTGGTAAGGACTTGGTAAATAAATCTGCTAGATTTTCATATGACTTAGTTTGCAGAATCTTTACATCACCATTCTTCTGGAGTTCGTGAGGATAAAAAAGTTTAGGAGCAATATGCTTCGTGATATTGCTTTTTACATAACCCATTTGTATCTGTGCAACACAAGTAGTATTATCTTCATGATGATTGTGAGGATATCGATGGTGTTAATGCCACATGATTTCTGGATATGGTTAATCACATATCTCAGCCAAAAACACTCATGTGAGGCTTCATATAAAGCTATAATCTCTGAGTGGTTGGTAAAAGTAGCTATCAAGTTTTGTTTAAAAGATAGCCAAGAAATGGATGTACCATCGCAGAGAAAAACAAAACCAGTCCAAGGTTTGGCACTGTAGGGATCACACAAATATCCAACATCTGTATATCCCACCGTGGCCAAGTCTTGATCCTTTCGGTAAAATAATCCAAAATCTTGAATACCTTAGAGGTATTTGAGTCAAGTCTTGACACCAGCCCAATGTCTTCTAGTTGGGGCTGTATTGTGTCTTACTAGCAAATTTACTGCAAATGCAATATCAGACCTTGTGTAATTTGCAAGATACATAAGTGCTTCAATGAAGCTTAAGTATGTGACTTCAGGTTCTAAGACTTCCTTCCTCATTTTTCATTGTTGGTTTGAAAATGGTCTTTATCCACTTCAAGGCATTTTACTACCATGGAGTCTTTAAAAGATGAGATTATCCATATTAAATCTTTCCAATACCTTCTTGGTATATGTAGACTGGTGTACAAAAATTCTTGTGGGAAATGCTTTAGCTACAGGCTTAAGCAATTATTTGATTTTATCCAAATCTTTCATCACAAAATCCGTCGTAAGGTAAGAACCTGCTTCCATTATCTCCTCTGTGGTTTCGATAATATTCAAATCATCGACATAAACTGAGATGATACAAAATTCATTCTGTGATTTCTTTATGAACACATAAAGTACAATCATCATTGTTAGAATATCTCTTCTTCAGGAGAAACTCACTAAGTCTGTAGGGAGCACACACAATTTAGGGAGGTAAAATTTTGTTATCTCTCGTCATTAGATTAGTTCTCTTATATAAGGAGGCATCAAATATATAGTAGAAGACAGTAAGAGATAGATTCAGATTCATCCACATAGAGATGAAGTCTAACCGAATATAATCTCAAAACAATCTATATCTTAACATTTACAACATACTGGTCTTCCTGATTTATTGGCATTGCATTAGAGAAGAAAACAGAAAAGGATTCAACATAAGCTGCTTTTTGACCGTCTGATCAATTATCCGATGGCCTGGATTTCTGAATTGCTTCTCCGTCCTATTGTAAAGGACACCTAGTTAGGAGTTAGGACACTACCAACCAAGGCTGCACATGAGAATCATCCATTTCCTAATTGTTTTGTTTAAGAATGGAAGATGTAAAAATGATAAGAACTCAACCCTATATTGATCAATGTGTATGCATATATATACAACTTGAATGGGTGTGAATAAATCGATGCGTATGGACCTTCGCGTCCATACGGGATGAGACGCGTTCATACGGATGAGATCATCGTATTGTAACACTCCCCCTTGATCGAGTCCACCATGAGAAAAACTCCTCAAAAACTGTAACATCCCAAAAATTTGCTTAAATACTACGTTATTGCTTAAAATGTGCATTTATGATTTTCTGGAATTTATTTGGATTTTTTTGGATTTATTAGAATTAAATTCAAATCAAGTTTATTGCCTTTTATTCAAATCTATTTAAATTTATGCAAAGTTAAAATAAAGTTTTGCCAAAAATATTTTATTTGAGTCCAGAATGTTTCAAGGTGTTTTTGAGATTTTTCTTGGATTTTTCCTGATTACTTTATTGCCTAAAATAAATTAAAGGATTTTCTGTAATTATTTTAAATGAAAAACTTTTTAAAAACCTAATGAACAGTAGCGGGCCAGCCCGTGCACTGTGCGGCCCAGATAGCCGCACGGCCCGCTTCAGCCAAAACCCTAAACCTAAGGAATCCCGACCGTTGGATAGAGACTCAACGGCCGAGATTTCGCCGCGTCGTCGAGCGCTCAGGGCCGTTGATCAAGCGACGCGTGGACGTCCTGGATGAAGCCGCGTCGTTTCTCCGAGTCGCCGCCGGAGTCCGCCGCCGCCACAAGCCGTCTTCGGAGTCCGGGCCTTGCACGCCTCCCCGTGCAACTATTTAAGCGCCGACGCGGGCACGGAACCCCTCACCTCGCGCCGTGCATCTTTTCCATAGCCCGAGGCTCTGTGTCGCCGTCGTTCGCACGAGGGAGCTCGCTGGAGTGAAGGTCCTTGCCGTGGTGGTTTCCGCTCGGTTTCGTCGCCGTCGTTGATCTTTCGTCGTCACCAGTGTCATCATCGAGATCGCCAAACCGGGACGCGGCGGATCCGTGAAGAATCGTCGCCGTTTAATCCGCCGAACGCCAGAGCCGGGTCGTCGTTCTCACGTCACGGCGGAGTTGCGCGCCGCGTTGCCATCCGCCACGTTGAAGCTTCGGGAGCCGTTGGATCTCCAGTGAAGGGTCAAGATCGTGCCACGTCGCCGCGTGAATAGTGAACCCCTCTGGTAAACGCTGACCGTTAGATCTAGATCCCGCGGCGGGTGCGCGGCCGCGTCGCGTGAGATCGGTAGCCGTCCGATCAAACTCGTGCGCCCAAGATCGCGCCGTTGCTGCAACCAATCACGGGCACCCGCGTGTCGGCTCAGTAGCCGAGGCGCCATGGACCGGGTGCATCGTGAACCCGAGGGAGCCATGGACCTAGTCCATACGCCCGGGACACGTGTCGCTTCCTGATTGGTTGGCGCCAGGGCTGACGCCAGCGTGACGTCATGCTTGCGTCATAAAGGGATTTTCAATTGGAAAAATAATTCGATTGGAAATTCTGTGATGATGACATCATCATGAGGTCATGCTGATGTCATAAATCGCTTTTTCAGTATAAAAATAAATCTGTTAATTCCGAATTTCTAATTTTCTGATTTCAGTATTTATTTCAAACTTCAAAAGGCTATATCTTTTGCATCGTAACTCGGATTTGAGTGATTCCAATTTCTAAAAATTTGTAAAATTGAGATATATTTAATGGTAAATTTTATTTGATTTTTGGAGTTCAATTGCTCTCTGTTTTGGCATTTATTTGCTTTTCATCTTCGGTACGCGTAGACGTTGAATTGTGCGACGCTTCAGAGGAAGATCCAGCAACTCAAGAGCAAGTTCCAGAACCAGATCAGGACCTATTCCAAGGCAAGTTGTGCTTTGATCATGTTGAAACCATGTTTATAAAATTGCTATGTTTGTTTTACCCTATTGCATATGTTTCAAATATACAATTGTTTCAAATTAGATTGGGCTTAGCTAATATACCAGATTGATCTATACCCTACCTTGTCATTGTATGCCATGATCCATTGTCACCCTAGATTGGTTAAATATAGTTGGTTAATAATTATAATCAACATTGGAGGTTTAGTCCGTATTAGTTGCTTAGCCATGCTACGTCATCACATGTGTCAGAATCATTGATAATTAATCTTGATTAATGGAATATGGAACAATGCTAAGAACTTGTGTGTCATGTGGAATCACACGATGAGATTGAGTTGTTGTGGCGAGTTATGCCACGCAACGATGTTGAATTGTTGATGGCACGTGGTGCTTGGTAATCAACTGGGTGATAATAACTTAGATTGGGGCAAGTGGCAAGGGGCGAGGAGGCCAAGGTGGGCCCGATGGGCAGAGGGTATGTGGATGTCTTGCCTTGATCACACTAAGGACTTAACCTTGCAAGCCTTTGACCTGAGTCAATCATGCAACCACATGTCTGGTATGGGCCAGCCTAGCTGAGTAATTTGCAATGTCTTAACTTTGGTACTATCTTGGTCGGTGTGAGTTCTCGAGTTATGGTGTAATTCACATGGCGCAAGAGGGGGGCCCCGGTTGTGGTTTTCGAGACCCACCGGTGTTGAAACCTTAGCGGGTAGTATCGGTTAAGCGAGCATTGTAAAGGCTTTGTTATGATCACTCGCCTTGGTGGTGTTTGGTTGTATCACGTGGGTAAAGTGCATAACCTCTGCAGAGTGTGAAACTATTCGGATAGCCGTGCTTCATGGTATTGAGCAATGCTCGGGAATTACTGATTAAGGGTTAGCTTAATTAATTGGACAACATGGTTGGGATGGCGAATGCCATATGGAAGATGAAATTTGACTTAGGATTGGAAACTTGGTTTACTTGAGAAATATCAAGTCATTTATTATTGCTATTTGTTTTACATTCTTTACAATCTATTTATTGTATTTGTTCATAAATGCTGCTTATTGCAAAATAGCCATGATAGCCTATCCATTGGGATAAGCCTTACATATAGATACATAGAACTGCATTCTGTGCACAACTTGTTGAGTGCTTTAAGTACTCACCCTTACAACAATAATCAACAGCTTGAGGAATCTACACTGTGTTGGAAGATGAAGTCCAGGAAGACACGAGTCATTAGGGTCCGAGCCTTGTCGGTTGCCTGTGGTGAACTGATGAGCTATCTACGTTTTCTACTTTCCGCTGCTTAATTATTAGTTTATATTCTCAGTCTTGCCCTGCGTGGCTTAATAATGTAAGTTGGTCATAAGATCATACCTTTAGTTATATCAATGAATGAACTATTATTCTATTATCGTTGAGTATGATGTGATATGTACCAATGTTGAGCTGTGTGCACTAGCGTTGATCCTGGGAATAGTGCGGTAAACACAGTGGGTTCGAATCAGTGGATTCGGGTCCTTACAAAAACCATATAGGAAAAAATAAGGAGAAATCATGATATATATCCAGTTTATCATCTTGATATGATATTTAAACTTGTGGTAATATTGCCTCATTAAAAACTTTAAATGAGGAAAAAATCCTTTTGAAGGAAAACCTCATAAAAGAAAAGAGTACAATATAATGTGGAACAAGATTTCTGATCAGAGAGAATCTCCCCCTGATCCCTGCAAATGTCTGAATCTTCTCATACCTATTCTTTCAACATATTTGTGGAAAAGGGAATAAGGTAGAGATTTGGTGAATAAACCTGCAAGATTATCACAAGATTTAGTTTGCAGGATGTTTATCTCCCCATTCTTTTGCAATTCGTGGGGATAGAACAATTTAGGAGCAATATGTTTAGTGATGTTGCTCTTAATGTAACCTGTTTCCATCTGAATAACACAAGCAGCATTATCTTCATAGATAATAGTAGGTGATTCCAGAGAACCAAGACCACATGATTTTAAGATGTGGTTAATCATTCTGCGAAGCCACACGCATTCACGTGATGCCTCATATAATGCGATTATTTCAGAATGATTAGTGGATGTAGCCACTAGGGTCTGATTTGAAGACTTCCAGGAAATTGCTATACCATTTTGTAAAAATACAAAGCCTGTTTGTGATCTGGCATTATGGGGATCAGATAGATAACCAGCATCAGTGTAACCCAATAATATTGGATCATGGCTCCTCATGAAATAAGGACCAAGATCTCTTGTGCCATTAAGATATCGAAAGATATTCTTAACTCCCGTCCAATGACGTTTAATAGGAGCGGCACTATATCTTGCCAGCAAATTGACTACAAACGCAATATCTGGCCGGGTGCAGTTTGCAAGATACATAAGTGCTCCTATGGCACTGAGATATGGAATAGTAGGACCCAAAATATCTTCTCCATCGTCCTCATGTCTGAATGGATCTTTCCCTATGTCTAGAGAACGAACCACCATAGGAGTTTTTGATGGATAAGATTTATCCATATTGAATTTCTCCAATACTTTCTGGATATAAGCGGCTTGATGTATAAAAATTCCTGAAGGTATATGCTCAAGTTGTAAACCTAAGCAATATTTGGTTTGGCCCAAATCCTTCATTTCAAACTCCATTTTTAAATGATGATGTGCTTCATTAATATCCGCTTCATTACCAATGATGTTGAGATCATCAACATACACTGAAATGATACAGAATCCTTTGGAGGATTTCTTAATGAAAACACATGGGCAATCATCATTATTAGTGTATCCCTTAAGTTTAAGGAATTCACTTAACCGATTGTACCACATTCGGCCTGATTGCTTTAATCCATATAATGACTTTTGCAATTTTATACAATACATGTTGCGATTTGCCTGAGGATTTGGTATACCAATTCCTTCTGGAACCTTCATGTATATATCCGAATCCAATGACCCATATAAATATGTGGTCACTACGTCCATTAACTGCATAGATAGATGATTTTGTACTACCAAAGATATAAGATATCGAAAAGTTATGCCGCTCATTACGAGAGAATATGTTTCATTGAAATCGATGCCAGGCCTTTGCGAAAAACCTTGTGCTACTAGCCTTGCTTTATATCTCACAACCTCATTGTTTTCATTTCGTTTCCGGACGAAACCCCACTTGTATCCCACAGGGAAGATATGAGGAGGTGTAGGCATTACTGCAGAGAAAACTTTTCTTTTATAAAGTGAGGCTATTTCTGTTTCGATTGCTTCTTTCCATTTGATCCAATCTGAGTGTCATCTGCACTCTACCATGGATTTAGGATCTGGATCAAAGGTTTCAGCAATTTGTTCAGAAAAATAAGTGTCGACAAATGTAGCTTGTCGATCAAAAGACTCTCCAGTATCAATAAAATTGATGGCAATTTCATTTATCTTTAAAGATTCATCATTATTTCCCAATATGATGGATCTAGGATATTCAAATATTCCAGCCTCAGTGCATAAATGCACTTGCGCTTGAGAGCTAGATTGTGGAACAGAATGTTCCAACTGTTGTTTTCTAACCATTGGTTGGGATGCGATTCTTGTTTTCTTCTTCATTTGGAAGAAGTAGAATCTGTTCTTGGCGAGCTTCTCCCCTCTTATTGCTAGTCGAGGATGAATGGTTTTGATTGGTACCTCCACTCTTTCTGGTACATTAATGGCAGGATTCAAAGATTTTGTAACACCTTTATAATTGGTGAATGCATTCGCATATTATTTGCAATGTTTTGCAAATCAATAATTTCTGAACTTGTTGTTGATTGGTGAGTACGTGGATCTGAATTCGAAATGCTTCGTGCATTCCAATCAATTTCCCGGCATTCTTTCTGGTACTTGAAGTCTCCCCCTAATGCCGGAAAATGATCTTCATTAAATATAGAATCAGCGTATCGAGCAGTAAATAGATCCCCTGTAAGAGGTTCTAAATACTTAATGATCGACGGAGAATGATATCCCGTAGATCCCGGTTTCTGTGTGCACCCATAGTGGTACGCTGAGGTGGTGAGATGGGTACGTACACCGCACACCCAAATTTACGCAAATGGGAAATATTTGGAGGATTTCCACGTACTAACTGCATGGGAGAAGATTCATGATATGCAGTTGGTCGTAGTTGTATTAGGTCAGCAGCATGTAGGACTGCATGACCTCAACATGACGTAGGTAAATTACTATTCAACAAGATTGGTCTAGCAATGAGTTTGATTCTTTTAATCAAGGATTTAGCCAAACCATTCTGAGTATGGACATATGGTACAGAGTGTTGAACTTGAATTCCCAAAGCCATACAATAATCATTGAAGGCTTGAGAAGTAAATTCTGCAGCATTGTCCATGCAAATTGATTGAATTCGATGTTCAGGATAATGAGCTTTCAACTTGATAAGTTGGGACATTATCTTTGCAAATGCATGGTTACGTGTTGATAGAAGATATACGTGAGATCATCGAGTAGATGCGTCAATCAAAACCATGAAATACTTGAATGGTCCAGAAGGTGGTGAAATTGGTCCACAAATGTCACCTTGAATACGTTCAAGGAACTTAAGTGGTTACGCAATAATTTTAAGAGGAGATGGTCTTAAAATCAACTTCGAGAGCACAAGATGTGCACATAAAATCAGAAGATTGTGGGAATTTTGCAGTACTCAAAGTATGATCAATAGAATTGGTAATAATCTTTCTCATCATCCCTATACCAGGGTGCCCAAGTCGATCATGCCAATTTTGAAATACATCGACATTTTGAAAGATTACTTTATATGCAACAGTTGCAATGGGCTTAATGTATGTGAAGTACAATCCAGATTCGAGTGATGGAATTTTCTCACAAATGTGTTTGCCGGATCTAGTAAGTTTAGTAAAGAGAAGAAATTCCTCTTTATTCTCTATATGGGTTTCAACATGAATCCCATTCTTACGGATATCTCTATAACTTAGTGGGTGCGAGTTGAATCAGGATACAATAAAGCATCCTCGATTATAATCTTCGTACCCATTGGAAGAGAGATAGTGGCTTGACCAGAACCAACTATCAATGCATCGCGTCCGGCGATGGTCAAAATATTTCCTTCTCTTTTCTTAAGAGTTTGGAAATATTTGATTTCTCTAAGTATAGAGTTTGTGGTACAACTATCCACAAGGCATAATTCCTCCTCCAGGAGATTGACTTCATGAGACATCTATAGTGAAAGAAAAAAATAAAATTCTTTATTCAACAAATAGAAGTACATTCATTATTTTCTATATAAACATAAAAATAAGATATTACAATATAGGAGAGTTTGTATAACTCCGAATTACAAGGAAGTTAATACAACTCAAATAAGTTTATAGGGCTTGCATAAAATTACAACAATACAAAATAAAAACCATCACCATCAGGGGGGCTTCAACTTAGATCTCCAAACATGTCATTAGAAACATATTCTATGATCATGTCATCCGTGGATGGGAGATTCTTTTATTGAGGAAGAGAGGGGATATTTTGATTAATATCCATCGGATCTGCTTGTGAGCAACCAACCTCTGGAGCAGCCTCAGAAAGATTGAAATGTGCTTCATAGTTCTTTGCTGGTGCTTGTTTTGTTTCCTTAAGGTATTTCTGGTACAGATCAACCAAGCGCTTGGGGGTACGGCACTTATTGGCAAAATGTGAAGCACCACCACACTTGTGACAACGCTTGTTGTCATTTGATGGCTTCACATTACCTTTTCCTCTTGTATTATGTTTTCGCTTCCAGTTGTGGTTGCGCTTACCACCAGGTTTCTTTAGATTACCAGAGGTAAATCCTTTGAAATTCTTTTTATTCTTATATTGATGTTGTACATTGTGGACCTCAGGTAAAGATTTAGCACCAATAGGACGCTTATGATGATTCTTCAAAAGAAGTTCATCATGTTTTTCAGCCTGAGTCAATGTATGAATCAATCGAGAATAAACCTGGTAGTTTTGAGCACGGTATTGCTGCTGCAATACACGATCTGCCGAAAGCATAGTAGATAGAGTCTTTTCTATCTTATGCCTTGGTAGGTTCTTTTCCACAAAACTTTAACTTGGAGCAAATATTATGAACAACATGGTTGAAATCAGCGATAGATTTAAAATCTTGAAGTCGCAAATGATTCCATTCATGACTTGCCTCAGGCAAAATCAATTCCTTTTGTTGTTCATAGCGCTCTTAAAGAGCGAGCCATAATGCACGGGGGTTTTCTTCCATAAGATACTCATATTTGAGATCTTTATGGATATAGAACCTTAAATATAATAAGGCGCTATATCTTTGTTGATTTGTGATCTAAGGATTCCCTTCAACAAGTTCCTCGATTGTATGCAGAAACCCTTTGGATGCAAAACTAATCCTGATATCTGATGCCCATGTAGGATAGTTGTGTCCGTCCAAGGCAAGTTCATCAAACTCTTTGACAGCCATTACTCCTACAAAGGATAACCATTGATTTAATTAATTTACCTGTGGTAAATTAAAAAATCTCTATGGTATTTGTTGTAATGAGTGAGACAAAATTTGATCTTATAACACATTGGATGTGGTTTGGAATAAAGAGGTAATTACAAATAGTGTAGACCTCCAATCTTTTATATTTTATTAATAGTGGTATACATAGTGAAGATAGTCTCTATGTCTCACATAGAGTAGATCTCCGAGCAGTAGGCAAGAAACTTGCTGCTATAGGCATGGTCTCTGGGCTGATATGTTCAAAAAATAAACATACAAACTGACCAATGCCTAAGACTCTACCACCAAGTGTATAACCAAAATTAATAAAATAAAAGAAAATTTGGTAATCACCACAAAGGGTGTAGACCATTGGATTATTCCAAAATATACAATTTGGATGGACATAGTGGAGGTAATCATCAAGTTTTGTGAAAACATGATGTAGACCAAAATAATGGGTGAATTTCATCACTGCTATAGGCATGGTCTCAGGGCTGATATATTCAAAATATGAATATATCGCAGTCAATGCCTAAGTCTCCATTACCTCTATGTCACAAATAAAAAAATAATTGAGATAAAATTTATTTCATTATGTTTATGCAATTATTGTAATGCAAACAAATGCAAAACAATAAATATATGTGATTTAAAATACACATATATGTAATGAAGCCCTTGAATTGCATGGAGTATAATGAAATAGATATATTTACAAAAACTGTAAATTACAAGGATCTAAAAAGATCTTGTTATTTGAAAAGGGACTGAAATGTAAATATGCTGGAATTTATGGACTAAAACGTAAAATTCATAAATATGAAAAAAAATAAAAAGGATTACTGTACATGCGGGCCGAAACAACCTCGGAATCAGCCCGCACGCACAATGAGCCCAACGGCCCAGGCGGACTCGCGCGTGGGGAGGCAGGCCGTCGCCTGTCATCTGGGCCAGAAAAAAATGGCCCATGGCCAACAGATATAAGGGGCGGCGGTTAGGGTTTGCAACCCTAACCGCCCCCATTCAGGCCGCCGCCGCCTCCCACTTTGGCCGCCGCCTCCGTCCATGGCCGTCGCCTCCCGTCGCCAGATCCATGCGAGCGTCACCGCCTCCCGCCATCACCACCCCCTTCCGCCATCCTTCATGGCCGCCGCCTTCCCCTCCCCTCCGTGCCTCAGGGGCGACGGTTTGTAGAAGATGGGAGAAAGCGGCGGTGATGCGTGGCGGAGGTCGACAAGGCGTCGGCGTTGGGAGCGATCGCCGAGGAGGAGCCCACTTCGAAGTGAGTCCACCCGTGCGCCGGCAAAACCAAGCGCCGTGGTGGCGGTGCGACTTCGGCCGGCGACCTCGGCGCCAAACCGGTGGCGACCGGCCATGTCGACGACGACGACGACGATGGCCACCGCGACGCTCAGCCCTGTGAAGGGCGCGACGGATGACGGCTTCAAGGTCGGCGCGGCGGATACGTCCAGAATGAACGCGATGAATCGCATGTTCCACGGCGAGAACGAGACGAGGGAGAAGAACTGAAGATGGGGGTAAGGTACCAAACCGAGGCATCTTACCCTTGATTATCTTATTCTTGCTTGTTGTTCTTGATTTTTCTGTGATTGGAAGAGCCTACGTGCTGATAACGTGTTTTGTTTAAGAATGGAAGATGTAAAAATGATAAGAACTCAACCCTATATTGATCAATATGTATGCATATATATACAACTTGAATGGGTGTGAATAAATCGATGCGTATGGACCTTCGCGTCCATACGAGATGAGACGCGTTCATACGGATGAGATCATCGTATTGTAACACTAATGTTGGGAGATTTCCTGGAAGGGGACGCTATCCACGTGTCGCTGGAGCCGCGTGCTAAGCCGAAAAAAATTACGGAGGGTCCTTTTTTATTTACGGATAGATCCTTTTTAAGAAAAAAATTACAATCGGGTCCTTGTTCGGAAAAAAATGCAGATAGGTCCTTTTTCCAAAAAAAAGAATATATATTACGCTTTGGTCCTTTATGCGTTTTTAAGGCTTACGCTCGGGTCCTTTTCCACAAAATAAAAATTACGTATAGATCCTTTTAATTTACGAATAGATCCTTTTTCCAAAAAAAGAATATATATTACACTTTGGTCCTTTATGCGTTTTTAAGGCTTGCGCTCGGGTCCTTTTCCATAAAACTAAAATTACGTTTAGATCCTTTTTCGCGGGGAAAAAACCCATTCGGATCTTTCTTCGCAAAAAAAACATACATTTTTTTCCGTTTTCTTTACCATTACGTTTAAGTCTTTTTCATGGAAAAAAACCCCATCTTTCTCGTGTAAAAAACAACGCCCGCGACGTGGCACGCCGCGTACAGGTTGCTAGTACTACCTATATTCAGGTCTTGGTGACCCATGACTGAAATGAAATGCCGGCGACGACATCGATCTGCCGGAGGATCTCAAGGCCTTTTATCACAAATCTGAATCCAGGCAAATAGAAAGAGAGGTCTATCGTCAGAGTGTACAACAGCAACAGGCTAAACTACGCCCATGTTTTTGGGGATTTCTTGGAGGGCGTTGTACCACGTCGCCTCCCTCGACCCCGCAAAGTCTGCGCGGGGAAATAACGGCCATTGCCAAGCATGTAAGGCTGGCACGACTGAATGATCGAGGGACGATCAGCCACCGGTAATGATAAGCCATCGCAGCTCATCGCGTTGTCACGTCATGTAGTAGTACAATAAGAAACTGAGCGCGTAGCATAGATTAAGCCAGCCGAGATTTGCTCCTTGAATCGCTCTGCCTCGTGCAAGAGACGGAGGTTTCCTCCTTGAACAACGATATAGATTAGTGATTCGCTCTTAACTCGTGTGAGCTCAAGAGAGAGGGGCATGTTCAACATCAGAAACAGACCCTTCAATAAAAACAATAAAGAAGAAGATCCGGGGACAAGGACAGCGCAGCGGACGAGCAAGGCGAATGCTCGATCAGACCAGCCCCACCGGGAGGAATCCAATCCAATCCAATCTAATCTAATCAGCCGGACGTCGTTATCGCGAGATCCCTCGAATTTTCGTCCATACAATGCGATCAAACGGGAGGCACCGCGGCCGGAGTGGGCGACCAATACCATGTCGTGCACATCGGCGTTGCGTCGGATGCGATGCCGAGCGAATGAACGAACGAAACGAGGCGACGCGGCACGGCGCCACGAGCTGCGGTGCGCGGCAAGGGGGGTGTATGTGACTATGTGTTGGGTACTTGGGTTGGGTTGGGGTGCGGGTGGGGTTTGATGGAGCGCGTGCGCGTCTCCACCCACCGATGCGATTCGTTGCGTGATGCGTCGCGCGAGGCTGCGAGCCTCGGGCCCCACCCACGCGGCGACCGAGACCACCGTCCGTGCCCGGCCATGTGCTCCGCCCGGACCCACCTGGCGTAAGGCCCATGCCTGATCCAGTCCAGGCAGGCGGGCGGGCCCACGCATCGCGCGCTGTTTGGCTGGGAACTTAGCTTGCCCTGGATCAGATCGTCGCATGTTTTTGACGCCCCGACCAAGTCAGTCTGCAGTTAGGAACCAGTCGGTAAGGAGCCAGAATTGGAATCTGGTTTCGCTTCAAATCTCGGACGTGACTCGTGACTAGAGAAGTAATCTCGGCGAGATTTATAAATTTTAGATAAATCATAAAAGCAAAAATTTTCCTACCAAAAAAAGCCAAGATCTCGGCGTGATTTGCCGAGATCTTGGCAAAATTGCATTGAGCAAAAAATGACTCACACGATGTCGAAAATTTTTAAAATTTTTGGAGTTCCTGACACATCAGTGATGTTCCCATCAAAATTTCAGATGATTATCAAATATGTCAAATTTTTAAAAATTCAAATATTGTAATTGTCCTGATAAAATGCTGACCGGCAAGTTTGAATCGAATAAAAAATGAAACAAAACATGTTAGAAAATTTTGAACTTTTTTGTGCATGGTTATGATGCATCACTAATATTCCCATAAAATTTTTAGATGATAATCAAGCTTCGTGAAGTTTTAAAAATTCAGAAAGTGCTATTGTCCTGATAAAAGCCGTACCGGCAAACTTCAACCAAATGAAAAATAGTACAGACCACATTAGAAATTTTTTGAAATTTTTTGTGGATGTTCTGATGTATCATTAATGTTTCTTCAATATTTTCATACGATGATCAAGCTTAAAAAAATTCCAAAAATTCTACGAGTGCTACGTCCTCATAAAAGCCTCATGATCATTACATAGATTTGCTTTGATAATAAGAAAAGGTTTAAATTTTTTGAAAATTTTGAAGAAGGGTTATAAGGAAATACTTAAGATTTCATAAAATTTTTGAATCATGATCACACTCCAGTGATTTTATAAAATTTTTACAAGTGCACTGTACCATTTATGTTCTTTCTGTTTTGATTTTTGAAATATAACAAATGAAGTTCAATGAATACATATATTTGATTGAGCAAACAAAAAAAGTTAATTTTTTTTGAAAATTTCATAGAATAGTACTGAGGCAATTCTTAAGCTCTTATAAAAATTTTCGATCATGATCACACAGAGAAAATTTATAAAATTCTGACAAGTTTATTTTTCCAATTATATTCATTCGGTTTTTGTTTTTTTAAAGATAACAAATGAAGTTAATATATTTTTAAAAAATTTATATATGATCCTACGCTTCTTAGGATGGTACCACAAATTTTTCACATCATGATAAAGCATGTACAATTTTACAAAAATTTAAAAGTGTTTTTGCAGTTTTTAAAAAATATCCCAAAAATTCGTTTTTTCAAAAAAAAAATCATCGGAGCGTGTGAACAAACGACACGCTCCAAAGTCTCCAGTCGAACCAGTCGAGATCGACTCAGCATCCATACAATGATCTGATCAGTCGGCGGCCATCGTGCCGCTGGAGCCTTCTGGGAACAGGAGCGGCGCCGGTTCGGGTTGGCCGCTCGGGACATGCCGCAGGCAGGCGTCAACCAGGGCGGGCCCCGCCGGCGTACGAGGCGGCCCCACGTTGTAGCCTAGCCTAGCCTAGCGCCTCGCGAAGCATTGGCTGCCCAACTGATGCCCTCCGCCCACGTGGCGCGATCCCGACCACCCGCGCCGGTGGCCGACACGGCGCATGGTTCCGTGCCCGAGACGATAAGCCCCGTACCCACCTCGCCCACTCGCCGCTCACTCGCGGGAACCCCACGGAATGCCACTGGCGCGCGGACCCGTTGCTGCCATGACTGCCGTTGTCATAGACGTGAGTCGACGTTGGCGCGTGGTCGTTTCGGAGGGGAGATCGATAAGTTGGGCGCAGGGTGGTCGCTGTAGCGCCGAGCTAGGCGGCACGGCCGCGTACGGGCGGGACAGCGACATGCGGACACCACCACCGCCCTCCTGTCGTGGTACAAAATCTCGGACCTTGTTATTTTGCACCGGCACACGCACACCTCCAAGGCCTTGAGACGCACCCTCACTGACAGGTGAGCCTATGCCCTGCCGCCAGAGATGAACGGCACGCACCCGGCGCCGCCCCCACGTCACGCGGTGAAGTCGAACTGACATGCGGGCCAGGTGGGTGCCCCACCGGGGAACTGGTTATCCTTGCCGTCGCGTAAGCGTAACCGTCGTCACGAACCGCGACCATAAGAGAACCCGGCGCAAACCACCCTCGCCTGTCGCGGTTGCTACTCTCGCCCAACTCCCTACCGCTCTCTCCCGGTCTCCCCCCCCCCCCACCCCCTCTCTCCCAAGAACCAGCGCGCGCACCCACGGGCCACGGCGCCGCCGCGCATGCAGGAGCAGACCCTCCACGCGGCCGAGCCCGGCCGCCGGCCGGCGCAGCAGTTCGCCGGCGTGGACCTCCGCCGCCCCAAGGGCTACCCTGCTCCCTCGCCACCAACACCGGCGGCAGCCGTGGCGGCGGGGGAGGGGGAGCCGTGCCCGCGGTGCGAATCGCCGGACACCAAGTTCTGCTACTACAACAACTATAACACCTCACAGCCGCGCCACTTCTGCAAGGGCTGCCGCCGCTACTGGACCAAGGGCGGCACCCTCCGCAACGTCCCCGTCGGCGGTGGCACCCGCAAGAAGTTGTCGTCGTCATCCTCGCCCTCGCCATCCTCTGGCGCTCCCACCAAGCGCCAGAAACCCTCCAAGAAGCGCCGCGTCGAGCCCACCGAGCCCGCCACCTCTGTCGACGTCGTAACCGCTCCCGACTCCGCCAAGACGACTGAAACAACGACGACGCCACCGACCGAGGCCGCGAGCGAGATCACCACGGAGATCGTGGTCCCCGCGGTGGAGGAGGACTCCTTCACGGGCCTGCTGCAGCCGGACGGCGACGCCGCCGTCGCGCTCGGGCTCGGATTCTCGGACTGCCCGGCCGACGGGAAGGCTCTGCTGGACCCGGACTCGTTCGAGTGGCCGCCGGCGTTCGACCTGGGCGCGTACTGGAGCAGCGCCGGGTTTCCCGACCCGGACCCGGTCGTGTTCCTCAACCTCCCGTGAACGCGCGCGCCGCGCAGCTGCTCAGGTGTGGGTTTTTCCGACCCGATGATATATCGATTCCGATTGATTACTAGTATGTGGTGCACGGGGTATATGGCCAACGATGATGACGACCTTAATTTTATTAGCTTTTTGTTGAGATTAGTGGCCGTGTTTTACTCTTTGAGGGCTAACTCAAATCAAGTTTGGGATGTTTCATCCGTGTATAAATTAAGGCTTGGGCTTCTTACATGGTCCTTTTCTTTAATTTCTGCCTTTTAAAAAAGCTTCTACATGGAATGTATGGAAAGCTGTTGGATGGAGAATGTTTTGTTCCAGGTGCTTCTCGCTACGATCAAGATGGATTAGCCGGTGGTCTGTGTGAAATATTCATTTTTTGCTACGATCAAGATGTTCATGTGCTGGTGGCAACTTCCCATGTCATTCGAACGGCACATATTTTGGATGTTTGCGTCGTCCCGGACTCCCGGCCAATTCGTCGGTTTCAGCCGTCCAAGCCTCCGATCAAATGATTCGTCGATTCCAGCCGTGCGAGGTTCGATCGGCGAGATGATTAGGAGCGCACGGAGCGAGCCGCTTGAACGGACGCGGCAGAGCATCCGATTCCGGCCGGGTCGTTATCACGCGCCTCCGATCGCGTGATGGATCGCTCGCCACCGTAACCGCGGCGCGGTCCCGGGGAATAATTGCGCACCGTGCGGGAGCAGCAACGTCTCGTTGGCGCCGATGCGATGCGATGCGAACGAGACCGCTTCCTACGGGTGGGCGGGATACAGTTAGTATCAGTTGCTCGCACAGTTGGGGAGTCGCAGGGGGACGGGTCAGTCCAGTGCAAGTGCCATGCGCCCCCACCGCGGCGGCGTAGCGGCCGGGGCGCGCTCGCGCTTAGAGCGGTCGGTTGGGCGTCGCGGTCGGGGGAGTTATACGGTGGGTGCCCGATCGAAGGAGGCCGACGCCCGCGCACCCCGTGACCCCTCGACCGCGACGCGTGCGCGTCGGGGCAAGGTTTCAAATCTCGAAAAGAAATTTGGGAGGCAGTTGGAATCCGAAATTTCACCGTGTTCTTAAAATTTCGAACGAAATATAAAAAAAATTCAAATCCAATTTTTGTTCACGAGAAATTACTATAGCAATTTAATTTTTTTGTCATTTTTTTTATTCGGCAGGGATTTCGGATCCCGTCTACGGTCGAATCAGATCTCGCCCGAGATTTCTGAAATCTCGCCGGTTTTGGAACCTTGGTCAGGGTCAGTCGAATCGCCCGTTCGCGCGGCTGCTTTAGAGGTGCACGGGCCACGACGGGTTTGGTCGATCGCACGGAGCATGCACCACGCCGTGTTGCGTAGGGTTTGAAATCCTATTTTCGGTTGAGGTCTCGGGTGGGCTAAATCTAAAATTTCATCGAGATCTCGGAATTTCGGACAAATCCTAGACGAAATAAAAAAACTAAAATTCAAATCCGTTTTTTTTTCAACCGAGATTATCTGAGATTTCGATAAAATTGAACCTTACGAAAATTAGGGCAAAACATGTTGAATTTTTTTAATTTTTTTGTGGATTGTCCTGACACATCACTAATATTTTCATAAAAATTTAAAATGATAATCAAGTTTAAGGAATTTTTAAAAATTCTAACAGTATTACTGTCCTAATAAAAGGCTGATCGACAAATTTGAATCGAATGAAAAATATAACAAACCATGTTATAAAATTTTGAAATTTTTTTTGGACGGTCCGGATGCATCAATAATGTTTCCATAAAATTTTTAGATGATGATCAAGCTTCAGTAATTTAAATGTTTTTTGAAAAGTTATATTGTCCTGATAATAACCTTACCGGTAAACTTCAACCAAATGAAAAATGGTTCAAACCTTGCTATAAAATTTTTAAAAAGTTTGTGGATGGTCCAGATAAATCATCAATGTTTCCATAAAATTTTTAGATGATAATCAAGCTTCAATGATTTTCAAAAATTCTGATAGTGCTACATCGTGATAAAAGCCTGATGATCAATACTTAGATTTGCTTGAGAAACCAAAAAATGTTTATAATTTTTAAAACTTTTACAGAAGGGTTTTAAGGCAATGGTGAAGCTCTCATAAAAATTTTAGATCATGATCACACTCTAGTGAATTTATAAAATTATTACAAGGGTACTGTACCATTTATATTCTTTCTGTTTTGATTTTTGAAATATAACAAATGAAGTTCAATGCTTTTATAGATTTGATTAAGCAATCAAAATAAGTTTAAATATTTTGAAAATTTTGGACAAGGGTTATGAGGCAATGCTTAAGCTCTCGTAAAAATTTTGGATCATGATTACACTCAAGCAAATTTATAAAATTCTGACAAGGTAATTGTCTCAGTTATATTCATTCTATTTTTGATTTTTTAAAGATAACAAATGAAGTTCTATTATTTTGCAAAAAATTCTGTATGATATTGCACCGCTAAAGATAGTACCATAATTTTTTTCAGAGCATGATTAAGTTTGTACAATTTTATAAAAATCTGATATTGTTTCTACGAAAATTTTAAAACATTTTGAAAATTCAGTTTTTCAACAAAATCTCATGAAAGATGGCTTTTTAAGGCTTATTGGGCTAAATCTGGTAAAAAAAACCAAATTTCGTCGAGACTAATCAAAGATCTTACCAAAATTTTTGAAATTACTGTAGTAATTTTATTTTTTTTATCCGACCGAGATTTTGAATCTAGTTTCAGACCGAAATATGAGATCTCGTGAAATTTCGCTGGGATTTGTACCTTGGTGTCGCGCACCGAGGCGCGCTGTGTCGCGGTCCGTGCTGTGCGGGTCACGCCGGGGTGGTGGGTTGAGAGCAAGTACAATAGTAAAGCCAACTACTAGCTAATAGTAAGCTAAAAGCCAATTTGTACAATAACTGTCTGTAAAGGTTGTCTCTAAATATTGTGTAATAACTATCTTTTCTCTCTTACATAAATGATCTACCTATACTTCCGTGCAAAACTGGCTACTAAATTAAAGCCAGCTCTTTTCTCTCTTCTTTTTTCTCACTCCTCCATATATACCAAAGCCAGGTCTTATTATTCATGCCCTGACAGCGCCGCGCCCAGCCGCGCCGTGTGGGGAGCGAGGCGTGAAGCGTGGCGTGGCGTGGCGTGTCGTGTGTGCTGTCGGTAACACGCATTGATAGTGAATCTATTCTTCGCCTTCGGTGGTGCGCGAGCGTGACGTTGTGTGCGTGGGTATTTAGGTATTATATGCTCGTGCCGGCGGAGTGGTTCACGATACGATTACGATGTGGTCGTGCCGTCGTGGGAGAGGTTTAGCCGTGGAGTTCCGATTGGAACAGGGGTTAACTGGGTTCTGGACGACAGGAGAGCATTAGCTGACATGTCGTCAGTGGCTGAGTGTGATGCAGCTGTTTTATAATTCCTGGTAGAACGCTGCTACGAGTATGACAGGTACTCGACCATGGTTTGTTGAACACCAGGTTCGGCCTAATCCTCGCCGTCTGCTTTGCTTGCTGCTACGCTAGCAGGAAAACGTATCATGTATGTAATGAACAGGTAGCAATCAACACGGCAAGTACAGCAGCACCTTATGAATTCTGTCTAATCCGTCGTCGATTGTTAGCATTGATCGGTGCGTACCACTTCGTTAAAGAGTGGCAGTTCGGCATGGCATCCATGCGCTCGTGCCACATTATTTGGTACTAGAGAGAAGCGGAAGGGAAGAGAAATGTGAGCTGGGGAGTGAGGCAGAGCAGGAACATGCTGGCGTGCAACAGTGGCGCACTGATGAGGAACAGTAGAGGTACAACCGTACAAGGATGGCAAGGTTTAAAGAAGAGCACTGTACATGCCGACAATCAAAATTGCCAAACAGGTGTGTTCGTACACTGCTATTATAGAGTCGTAAGCAAGGTTTTAAATACCATTCTCGGTTTAAATCTCGTCACCCTACCGAGGGCGAAATTTCGAACGAGATTCAAAATTTCGGGTGAAATTCAAACGAAATTTAGAAGAAAAAAATTCAAGTCCGGTCCTTTTTTAAACGAGATTACCGAGATTTCAATGGGAAACAGCGAAATCTCAACGAGAAATGGCGAAATATCGAAAAAGCTTCAACCTTTGGACGGAGGACGCTCGACGCAGAGGTGGCAGCCAGCGGCGGCGGACCTGTTGGTGATGAGGAAGAAGGTGTCGCCTTCCCTACAGTGGGCCTCCGCGGCTACGGTGATGCCGGATGAACGCCATCTCCTCCGCTGGCAGCTTAGGCGCCAGCGCCGTCGCCACCGTCTCCATCGCACCGAGCTCGGCGAGGACGGATCTGGCGAGGAGAGGGGGAGCTCGGTGAAGACGGATCTAGCACGAGGAAGGAGAGGGGAGCTCGGCGAGGATGGATCTGGCGCGAGGAGAGGGGGTGCTCGACGAGGATCTGGAGCGGAGAATGGGGACGGGTGAACGACGTGAGAGGGAGAATGGGGATGGGCGGACGGTAAAAAAAAAAGAGAGATCGGTTGAATCGCCAGCACGGGAAAAAATTCGACAAAGCTGAGGTTCGATCCCCGAACCTTACGCTGCTAGTACATGCGACTTACCAAGCGAGCCAAACATTGGACCGTGTTTGAAATGCCTCCAGCCAAGTTTTGTGTCTCGCGTGCCCGACGAAAACCAAAATTTCAACCACATTTCACGAGATCTAGACGAGATTTTGAACCTTGGTCGTAAGGCAAGTAGTGCATTTAAGAACGTGCCATCTCCTCTCGGGTTGGAATACTGCCCGCCCGAAAAGACGTTATTACTGCACGTGCAGGTTGTGAGACGAAAGGACGTTGGGGAGGTGCACACACAAAGCAACATCTCGTGTGATTAGTTCAAACAACGTATTGTCTAGTGATTTTCTTACATTTCTTTATAAAATTTATCATCTAGAAATATTTTCGTTTTGAGAAGTATTGTATACTATTATTAGCATCAGAATTTAGTAAGACATGACCAGTTTGTCAAGCTAAAGATAAAAAGTATATTTTAGGCCAATATCGGTTAAAAATGGAAAAGTTAAGTTGAAGATAAAATTATGATCGATATTAATTCAAAGATAGAATTGCATCTGTACAGAGGCCGATACGGGTCATGATTGGCAACGCATTGGAAATGGATACGATTGGCCGATGTACTATAAAAAAGGATCAAGGGCGAGCAAAAGAAACAATCACCACCAATCAAACAATTCGCATCTACTTTTATTTACTTCCTTGTCAATTAGGAGTAGCTTTGTAATTTAAAATCTCCCTTGTAATCCGATTTTGAACAATAAAGTTGCGCATCGCCGATTGTTGGTTATCTTTGATTACGCCAATCGGGTTTGATTTTTCCCCGATCTTGTTGCGCATCGTCTTTTTCAGAAAAATCTACCTTTATCAATCATCTAATCAGCCCTAATCGGTTGTTTAGATTTATCCTTACAGTGTTATTTAATCGGCTTTGTGTAGCTATTTAGATCTTTGCCAATTGTCATAGTAGATCGTCTTTGAGCGTAATTTTTCATCTATCTTGCCCATTGCAGGATCAAATCGGCTAGCACACCACGAACCAACTTGAACTCGACATTCTCATGTGTTTGAGTCGATTAATCTGTCATCATATTTTTTTGCGAAACACACTTTTGGCATATCCGGTGGGATACGATGTCTTCTTATGGGAAATCAATTCCGCCGTCCGATCTCAACGCTGAAGCTATTATCGTCCCAACATTGGATGATTTGACACCTGAACGGCACAAAGAGATCGAAGATCGGAAAACCGCGCTCGAGGATACGATGCTAAGCTGTTATAAAAAAACCGACGTGGTATCACTTAGAAGCCGCATTATCAACGGTCAACCCTCTCGACGACGCAGGGATTACTAATGCATCGGTAAGTCAATACATGACTGCACAAGCTGAATTATCTGCTACGATTAATCAATCTATGCACCATGCTTTGATTAACAAATTATCGGCTTTAGTTACAACTTTTAAACTGGTGATAGCCAACAGCGTAAAGACTATAGCTCAAGAGTTGGCATCAGCTGAAAGCCTGCTCGATCCGATGCAAACCCTACCGAATTACCTGGTCTATTCGGTAGCACAAAACACACAAAGCCATGTGGTAATAGTCGATCCTAAGCCATCGGTTATGACTCAATCTCTCACTATGTTGCCAACCCAACCTACTATAATGCTGCCACGAGATCCTCGTAAAAGTAGAGTTGTGCATTATCAAGCATATACTGATACCGCTAAGTTGGATACAGAGGCGGAGCCAGCAGGGGGGCTTGGTGGGGCTCCAGCCCCCCTGCCCACCACGAGAAACCCCAGGCAGTCTGCAGATTTTATTTGTCAAATCTCTTCTTTCAACGGTGGTAATGAAAAGTAATTTTTTCTCCTTATATATTTACATACTAATACTATATTACATGTATTTAAATTTCAACTATAATATGTCGGCTTGGTAGTTTTTATATTTATTATATGTACTTGTGTTCAGCCCCCCTCTTAAATGAATCCTGGCTCCGCCTCTGATTGGATATATTAGCTAACTTACTCCCATCGGCTCCGTTTTATGCTTTTCCCCAATTGATCTCATAGCCGATTGAACCTCCTAGGTACCCGCAGTACGCCGAGCAGATCCCGCATAGGAATATGGCTCCATATAAGGTTGTAACGTACTCAGAACCTTTTGTTCTAGTACCCGAGCCGATTGCTAAGAGAGAACATAGGATATGAGCAACCTCATCAATTCCCATCAGCTCAAGCGACCCAACAACCCGAGCTTACGCTCGGGGGCAAAATGCTAATTATGAATGTAATTGGCAAGCTTCTAATGCTGTATCGGCTAATGTAGTGAATTGGGTCGATTAGATATCTGCCGTATTACGAGACCAATTTGGCATACAACCTAAGGGAAAGCTTACAGGCTATCGGAAGTTGTATCCTGATAACATCGATCGAATGCCTTATCCTAATAACTTTAAAGTTCCTGATTTTGCAAAGTTCTCAGGGGATGATTCCATTACTACTTTGGAGCATGCCAGACGTTTTATCGCGCAGTGCGGTGAAGCTGCTTAGTCCGATGAATTAAAAATTAGGTTATTCCCACTATCTTTGTTAAGAGCAGCTTTTACATAGTTCACGAGCTTACCCTCGAATTCAGTCAATTTTTGGACCGATTTGGAGAGCCGATTCCACGAGTACTTTTTCTCTGGAAGTCTGGAACTTAGAATTTTTGACTTCAGTTCTATTCGTCAGAAATTTGGAGAATTGTTAATAAATTATATTAAGAAATTTAGAGAAATAAGAAATAGGTGTTTTACTATTGCCTTACCTGATAACTAGTTGGCTGATTTAGCCTTCTAAGGTTAATTCCACAACTGAAGGATAAATTCGATCGGTAAGAATTTATCGATTTAAGTCACCTGTTGCATAAGGTATGAGCTCAAGAAAACCACTTTACTGATAACAGAGGCTTAGTGATAAGTTCAAGGCTAACAACAATAACAAGGATAAAGATAAAGCCAAAGTTAACCTCGTAGAGTATGCCTCAAGTGATTCATCTGAAGACGATAAGGTCTAAATAAATATAGTCGAATGGGTTAAGGAGTCTAAGAAGTCCCTAGTCTGTTCTTGGCTTACGCCAACTAAAAATAAGTCAAAATCAAGTATTCTTTTGATGTCCCTAAATATGGTCGTATTTTTGATTTATTGCTGAATTAAAAGATTATACGGTTGCCTGAAGGATATATTATACCATCGGCTGACGAAATCAAAAGGTGAAGGTATTGTAAATAGCATCATTCGTTTTCTCATAATACTAATGATTGCAATATTTTTCGATAGCAGATTCAATCAGCTATAGAAGATGGTCGGCTCAAATTCACAAAGGAGCTGACAATGCAATTCGACGCTAATCCTTTTACGATTTATATGGTTCAATGTTCTAAAAGAAGGAAAAGGGCCAATACAAGATATGGGGTCAAAAGTTGCAAGTCATGTTAACGTTTAGTCGAACTCTAATGGCAAAGAAACCCTAAAGATTAAGGTCAGCTTACTGCAAATAGAAACCGATCGTGAAGGGAGGAGTTCAAAGACCATCAAGCTGAAGGGAGACCTGCAGATCGGCAAGTGGTACAATGCTGAGAGAGCATCGCCACTACACAAGCCGATTTATAAGCCAAAATCAACTTTCTCCCGGTTATTAGAAAAGTATGAAAGAAGAAGAAACAGGCCGCGTTATCCTGTAAGTTGGCTAGATAATATGTACTGGACCGATAACTTGGAAAAGACTCACCAACGATGCCCCTTTTGGCAGTTTTGTTGGGAGCGGGGGTTAGCTCTGCCGTCACCATATATATGTCCGATGGAACATTATCTGTTTCAACGTGATTGGCAATGATGGTCAGCTAAAGATAGAATATCTGAATCGATGTAGGGCTTTCATGAAACCCATAAAGGATCGGTCCATCCAAGAATTTTCAGGCCGATCGAGCCGCCAACGTGAGTGGAGGAAGGGTCAAGTTCTACGACCGAGGTGAATCTGGCAGGAAAACTACGTGAGCCGATCGAACCTAAACCTAGATGGTGTCCTCCAGGGCTTAGCCGATCACAACGAAGACAGCTTCAAAGGCTAAGGAATCAGGAGATGAGAGAGGGCGAGTAGGAAAATCAAAGAGTAAAAAAATTCAATGAACTCTGGCCTATTAAAATAGCTAAGAAAGAGTATAGGAGAAAGAAACCGGTTGAAGAAGAGTCCGATTCAGTCCATGATCTGGATTCACCTGTGGTTCAGGATGATTCTCCACCTCTGATGGACATCAACATGGTGTTCACTTTGCCGGTCGAATTCAAGATAAGCAATGTATCGGCCAAAGAGACATTTGATCAGTTGTGCTTGGGCGCTCAAGAAGCAATCTTCGAAAAGCCTCAAGTTGATCATCGGCGTCTAAAGCCATTATATTTAAAGGGTCATATCAATGGCAAGTCGATATCAAGGATGCTTGTTGATGGAGGAGCAACCGTCAATCTGATGCCATATACAACTTGCAAGAAGCTAAGTAAGTCCGACGAGGATCTTATTAAAACTAACAAGGTTTTAAATGATTCCATAAGCGATCCCACTGAAGTAAAAGGGGTTATGGTAACAGAGTTAACAGTCAGCCGCAAAATATTGCCGACCGTGTTTTTTTGTGGTCGACGCCAAGAGTAATTATAGTATTCTACTAGGGCGAGATTGGATTCACTCCAATTGCTGTGTTCTATCGACCATGCATTAGATGCTCGTCCAATGAAACAAGGACGAGGTCGAAGTAGTTCAAGCTGATACATCGGCTCACATAGCCATGGCGAGTTCAGACGCAAATTAGCAACATGAAGAAGCCGAGTGCATATCAGGTAAAACTCTAGAAGATTGTGATTTCATCTGCATCTATAGAACAAGTCTTATTCCGATCAATGTAAAGCCAAGCACACTTGATCGGACAGATGAAATGTTATGCCAATAGAGTCCAATTCAGCAATAAAGGCTTTGCAGGATAAAATGTGAAGTTATCAGCAAACAACAGATAGCTATGAGGCCATTGAAGATTTTCAAGAAATCGAGAAGTTAGACCAAGGTTTCACGTCAATTGATTTGCTAGAAGAAGTCGACATAGGTGATGGTGATAGAAAAAGACCAACTTTTATTAGTTCAAAGTCAGCCATAAATTATAAAGAAAAGTTGGTCAAGATATTAAGAAATTATAAAGATTGCTTTGCTTGGGAGTATCGTGAGATGCCTGGTTTAAACCGACAACTTGTTGAGCATCGTCTACTTATAAAGACAGGTTATCAATCGTTTAAATAGTCTCCTAGACGATTTAATCAGGCTGTGTATACTATTATAAAAGAAGAGATTGAGCGATTATTGGAGGCTAAGTTTATCAAGCCTTGTCGATATGCTGAATGGGTTTATAATATCGCTCCTGTCATGAAGAAAAATGGCAAACTGAGGGCGTGTGTTGATATTAGAGATTTGAGTGAAGCCACAACAAAGGAGAGTAACCAATGCTAATAGCCGATATGCTTATCGACGCCGCATCGGGAAATAAGATCATTAGTTTTCTTGATAGTAATGTCAGATATAATCAAATATTCATGACAGAAGTCGATATATCTAAGACAACTTTTAGGTGTCCTGGTGCACTAGTTTTGTTTGAGTGGGCGGTGATGCCGCTCGGCATAAAAAATGCTGATGCAACATATCAATGTACCATGAATTTAATTTTTCATGACTTAATTGGCCATATTTTGGAGATTTACATCGATGATGTTGTTATAAAATCTAAAGAAGATTTGCAGCATCTAGCCGATTTAGAAACATTGTTAAAAAATACAAGGGCACATGGTTCAAAGATGAATCCATACTTGTTTGCTTTTGGTGTGTCGACTTGGCAAGTTTTGGGCTTCATGGTTCATGAAAGAGGGATTAAAGTAAATCAAGGAAGGGTTAAAGCCAAAGCCAAAACTAAGCCGCTAGCCTGTAGAAGTTGATTGGTAAGATTAATTATTTACGATGATTTATTTCAAATTTGTCTGGACGTATTAGTTCATTTATCCCATTGTTGAAATTAAAGGATAATCAGGATTTTGTCTGGGGAGCCGATCAACATAAAGCTTTTGAGAGCATAAAGGATTATTTGACTAATCCTCAAGTTTTAGCCGCACCTCAAAAAGGTGTACCATTCAAATTATATATATCAGGTAAAGAGTTAACAATTGGAGCTATATTGGAACAAGAAAATGATGGTAAGAAGTGAGTTATTTTCTACTTAAGCCGATGGTTGATTGATGTAGAAACCAGGCACCCTTTTGTAGAAAAGTTTTGTTTGTTATTATAATTTGCTTGCATAAAGTTAAGGCATTATATTTTAGTATCCGCTTGTAAAGTTATTTTTAAAATTGATGTTATAAAATATATGCTGTCAGCTCCAATTTTGCGAGGTCAACTTGGCAAATGGGCCTATACGCTCATCGAGTTCGATCTAACATATGAACCAGCTAAAACTGTTAACGGTCAGGTGATTGCTGATTTTATAAAAGGACATGAAACTGTTACAAATGCCGATCTAATATCTGTTATCCCTTGGCAACTATTTTTTTGATGGATCGGTATGTCAAGAAGGCGATGTTATAAGAATAGTGTTGATTTCACCAAAAGGATATAATTTTGAATTCGCATTCAGGGTGAGTTGCAGATGTTCTAATAATCAAGACGAATATGAAGCATTGCTTAAAGGCCTACACTTACTCGATAATATCAGAGTTGATTATTGTCGGTGTTTCGAGCACCGGCGAGTGAATTTTTAGTCAAGGGGCCACGTGTTCCCTCTCCTTGAATGGTTAGACTCAGGGAGCCCAAGACGTATACTGGTTCGGGCCGAGCGTCCCTACTCCAGTTCGTGCGGTGGTGCTATATTGCTTCGGGTGCAGATGACTACAGGGTATTTTACAAGCGAGAGCTAAGAAAACGAGAAGAGGATGATTCGATCCTTCGATCCCCCTCCTAGAGGACCTCGCCTCCCTTTATCTGATCGGAGGCGGGTTCTGAGGAAGTTGGGAGAGGAAAGGATGAGGTGTCCTACGCTAGGAGTCCTGGCTCCTGGTCTTGGCGATGTGACCGGTCGTCCGCTTACCCCACGTCGGGTCGGTGGACTCATCGAGTGCCGTAGTTTTCCGTGTAGTCAGAGAATGGCGCCCCTACCCTCCTGCGCTGTCGGATCTCGGCGCCATAATGCGTGGCTCGGTCTTTGCCTCGGGAGGGAGCGTGTCCCCATACTGTGCATGACTGGACGATGAGACTGAAGCCTTGACTTTGGCGACCTCCTTGCTGCCTTGGGAAAGAGCCACCTGCCCTCGCACGGTCACTCCGCGTTGTCGTGTCCGTGGGGGTAGGTGACCAACGGCTCGCGGCAGCCTGGCACTCAGTCATCGGCGGAGATCACTTCGGATTGGTCGAAGCTCGTGGGGTCCGACCCGTGGCGGGGGTCGGACGCCCCCTGGTTGGTTTGGTCGGGGTCGAGTATCTTTCGTGGCCCAGCAGGGGCCTTTGGCCAGAGCCGGTCTTGGGGCAGCCCGTTCGTCATTTCGAGCCGCTGGGGGTATGAAGGATTGAGTTGGCCTAGAGGGGGGTGAATAGGCAATTTCAACAAGTTCTAACTATTTTAAACAACTAACTGAATTTATCAAAGAGCAAATTACTGCAAGGATAATACAGAATTCAAAAACAATTAAAGATAACAGCGAAAGCAATAAACGAAATGACACAGGAGAGACAAAGATTTATCCCGTGGTTCAGAGCCGCACTCCTAATCCACGTTGAAGCACTTCTTTCGAAGTGCGCTTCTCCGAGCTAGTCGCGATAGCTCAGCGATCACTCAGTAACTCTTTCACTACTCGAGTGAGGTGAGTTCCAAACCTCTCACAAATCTGATTGCCTTCCACAAACACCTTTGGGACAGTCACACTGTTCACTTCCTCAAGTCGTCTAGGATCACTAAGATCCAAGAGTAATAAACTTTGCACAAGTTCTGTCTCTTGGTTCACTTTGCAATTCACACAACTAGACACTGACTTGGAGCTAACACACTTAGAGATGTATGAGAATTTTTGTGTGAAGATGAAGCACAGACTCCTTTTTGAGAATGAGAGCTATTTTTCAATACCAAAGTGTAAGGAGTTCATCTGTCTTTTGGAAGATTGCTTAGGAAATGCTTATATAGCCACTTGGAGTGAAAGTAGCCGTTACACCTGCTACAGTAGCCGTTGGACGTGTCAGATGTTAGAAACAACAGAAATATACACGTATAACGGACTAAGTATCAGTGCCTAGCGATACTGCATATGTGTATGACGGACCAAATTTGAGAGTTCACGACGGACCAAAAATTTTGGTCCGTAGTACATGGGTTGTTCAAAGAGGTTGGTCTGGCATACAACTGAGAGACAATATGAGCGACAGACCAATTTGTTTAGTCCGTTACACATGGACTTTAAAAGATAGGACTGGTATAGAGACCTATGTATGTCGGACCAAATTTTTTGGTCCGTCATACATGGACTTTTCAGAAGATTGGTCTGGCACAGAGACACATGTACGTCGGACCAAATTTTTGGTCCGTCATACATGGACTTTCCAGAAGATTGGTGCCAAGGACCTTTTCAATAAATATAAAATTTTTATCCAAGCTTTTTATTTTAGCAATGGACTGAGATATTTTAAACACGAATGCTTAGTCCGTTTCCTGAGTAAAATTCTTTTGAAGATAGAGAAAATTCATTTTAGGTTTCGATTCAAAAGAACATCAAAGATTCAGTCCAGCCAAAACTTATAAAGCGAAAGGCACGGACCAAATCTTTGGTCTCATTGTTGATGGAAACCAAGATACTTTGGTAAAATCACGGAAGAGAGATTTTTTGCATGTATACCGGATTAAATATTTTTGGTCTGTCATACATGGGCAAACCTTTGGCTATCAGATGATTTTCAAAGAAGGTTTTAATTAAGGATATGTGGATATGAAAACGAATATCTAATGATCAGATATTAAAAGGGAGTTTTGATGTAGAATAGTTTCAAGGTACGCAACGGACTGAAGAAAAGGATAGATAAAGTTTTGTCCGTTGTACTAAGAGATATGATTTCACAAGGATAAAGTCTAAGTGTCTTTTGCTCCGAGAGATCTAGTTTTGCCTTTGTCTAACAACCTATTTGCTTGTGCAAAGTCCATCTTTTGGACAACCAAAAAGAAAACAGACCTAGGCTATTTGACTTGAATCATCTCCCAAGTCATAAACTATAAACAGAATACCTTAATCTTGTTAGCCCAACTTGTTCCATCATAGATTCCAGCTTATTTTCTTCAAAGCTTTGAGTATTACAAACTTAGTCATCAATACCAAAACCATAATAATACAGTAATAGAATTGAGGGGTGCCTAAATGCTATCAGGGTACCCGTGGTGAGAGTGTTCGTCAATTCTATTGAGGCTTATGGCGATTCTTTGTTGGTGGTTCAGCAGATTAAGGGAGAATATTACCTCTACGATGAAATTCTGATCAAATACTTGAAAGTGTCTTGCTATAATTAGCTCATTCACTTCTTTTTCTATTTGTCATGTTCCGCGTGAGCTAAATGATAAGACCAACTTACTAGCTAAATAAGTATCAGGCTATAAAGTTTTTGGCCAATTAGAGGAGTTCGAACCGATAGAAAAAATTATCATGTGTGTTACCACCGATGATTGGAGAACAAAAATAGTGTAATATTTGACCGATCCCTCAAAACCTACTAATTGGAGGATCACGCGGCAGGCCTTAAAGTATGTCCTCTTCGATAATGTACTATATTATCAAACTTTAGATGGTTTGTTGCTGTCTTGAAGTTGAAGAAGCTAAAGTAGCCATGTGAGAAGTACACGAAAGCATTTGTGGATCCCATCAATCGGTTCATAAGATAAAATGTTTTTTTAAGGTGTACTGGGTATTTTTGGTCGATGATGTTGGAAGATTGTTTCAAATATTACAAGGGATGCCAGACTCGTTAAAAGTTCGGCAACGTACAATTAGCTCCAGCATCGGCTTTGCATCCAATTATCAAGCCTTGGCCATTTAGAGGATGGGGAGTAGATGTAATCGGATAAATATTTCCTTCGACGAGAAAATGCCATAAATTCATATTGACCACGACCGATTATTTTTCAAAGTGGGTTGAGTCGATCCCGCTCAAAATGGTTACAAGTGTTGAAGCTATCGGCTTTGTTACAGAAAATATTGTCTATCGATTTTGAATTTTACAGACTATTACGACCGATCAAGGCACTGTGTTTATGTCCGATGAGTTTCAAGGTTTCGTCAGGAGTTTGGATATAAAGTTGTTAAATTCATCACCTATTATGCTCAGGCTAATGGTTAAGCTGAGTCATCAAATAAAATATTGATCAAGATAATCAAGAGGAAAATTGAAGAAAAACCGAGGAATTTGCATATGACGTTATCAGAGTCATTGTGGGCCTATCGTATTGCATACCATGGTGCAACAAAATTGTCGCCCTACCAATTAGTATATGGGCAAAAGGCTGTGTTGCCCTTGGACATTAACATTGACCCGATAAGAACAGCTAGATAAAATGGTTTGTCGGCTTAAGATTATAAGGATTCGATGATTGACAATTTGGACGACTTAGCAGAATTGCGTTTACATACACTTGATCAACTTAAGAAGAACAAGGCAAGAGTTACGAAGGCTTATAATAAAAAGGTAATGCCTAAATAATTTTGTGAAGCCGATTTGGTTTGGAAAACTATTTTGCCTGTTGGCTCTAAAGATAATCGATTCGACAAATGGTCTCCAGCATGGGAAGGGCCATATAGAATTCATTGGCTTGTAGATGGTTGTCGACTTTTGTAGTCGGCAATAAATTTATGGGGTAGGCGCTGGATCTCAAACTCGAAGGTCACACAAGACAAGGGGTTTAGGCAGTTCGAGCTCTCATGGAGGAGATAATACCCTAGTCTGTGTCTTTGGGATTATGCAGATCTCTTGAATCTAAGATTGCTCAAAGCGCAATATGCTCTGGGCGATATGAGGTGTGTTATGCTCTATGGCTTGATCGCTCTATGCTTGGATGATCGGATCATACATCGTTTCCGCCTCTCCCTTATATAGCGGGGTGGGGTGGTTTACAGAGTCCTGATCGGTTAAGAGATTCCGATCGGTTACAAGATTCTAGTCAGTTAATAGGATAGAGTTTACATCTTTATCTACCCTATTAACGACTCGGATTACAACCGTATCTATCATATCTAAATATAAGTTCAACTTCCTTTAGGATATGTCCCCTTGCGCCACAGCCGGGGCCCGATGCGGGAGTATCTTCCGCCTCCCTCTTGGGCTTGTCATGAGGGTACAGGTTCTTATATTCCACAAGAGCCCCGAGTCCTTTGTGATCGAGTTGCCTCCTTCCCGGTTGCATCCAACTGAGTCATGCTTCACGCCGAGTGCTTCAGTTCTTGATGCGACTTCCGACTAGTTTTCCTTCACCGAGTGCCTGTTGTAGGCAAAGAGATCGTGAAGGACTCAATAGAGCTCCACGCGTTAAACTTTCCGAGTGGTTCCTAGCCCCATTATTGGAATTACGCGATCGGCTCATCTTGGGACATCTTGATCCCAAGCGATATGCGAAGTCAAAACGCTTTTCCCGCTCGAGGCAAAATTCAGCGCCACTCCCTTTAAATCCATTAAATCGCGAAGTTCTTGATGTAAATCGTTGAGCGTTAGCTCACACATCGCATCCAAATTTAGTAGCCCTAAAATCATGTATATGCAGAACTTAGGCAATGTAAAAACAATTCACTCGGATGTGATGTCTGACTGGTGTATATATAATTTTAGAGTTTTTTACTCTTTTTCCTTATTGATTTTGAATTCATCCGAGTGGTTTGACTCTTTCTGTTTAAGCACTCTGCCCGACTAGTCTAGCCCCCGAGCGTTGGGAGTCGGCTCATGGCTCTTTTTCCCAAGCACGTGTTTTGGGTGACTAAAGTTCGCCGTTCATGGGGTCAGAGCTTCACAATTTGGAGTTATCGCACTCGGATTCACTCGCAATCGTTAAGCAAAAGAAGAAAAATACAACTCAAAAAAGATGTGCGCATGCACACGCTATTAAGTGTAGCCCCGACTTCATCGCTTAGTTGTGGGTCAACTAAGTAGCAAGTCAGGAAAGTCAACAATTTTATTTATAATGACATAATTGAGTAAAAGCGACTTAGCTGCTTTATGCTCCATATGTTGCTGACGATCATGCCATCTTTGCTCGTGGCGTGGCGTAGGCTTGTAGATGAGTCAGCGGCGCTCGAAGCGCGGCGTGGCTCGTGGCCGTCTTAAAGTGGCGCTCGAGGCGGGCGAGGCTCGTGGCCATGCTTGGAGGCGCTCGGGGCGCAGCGTGGCTTGTGGCCGTGCGAAGGTGGCACTCGAGCGCAGCGTAGGCTCGTGGCCGTCTGCGAAGGTGGAGCTCGAAGCGCGGCGTGGCTCATGGTCGTGCGAAAGTGGCGCTCGAAGCGCGGCGAGGCTCGTGGTCGTCCGAAAAGCGTGGGAGCGCAAGCGCGCTTCACCTACCGGTTTTTCCGATTTCGCTAAATTGCGGCGCCGTCACCATGGCCTTGATCCGGGCCACGATCGGCCGCGGGCTATCCGATGCAATCGCCGGGTCGGTTTGTAGAGAAGCGTCTTGGAAGCGACGGCGTTACGCATTGGCGTGCGGAAGCGGCGATCTCCCAACTTTGGATTGCGGAGGTCCTCGCGGACATTGCGGCGCGAGATCGAGCGATCGCACTGCACCTCCTTACCCTTACGAAGACGATCTTCCCCGCAGTTTCATGTTCTTCTTGTTGGCGTTGGAGATCGGTCTTACGCTCTTCTATCGCGAAGATGCCACGAAGATCGTAGCAATTCCTCGCGACGCCGATCGGTTTTTGCGGCCAAGTCAAAGTGACATACGAGATGGGTTGGCACGATCTTTACGGTCGGATCGGTTTTGGACGAACGAGACAAGCTCTCGCGCGCATCTGCGGCGAAGTCGTGTTTTGGCGAAAGGCTGGCGGAGACGAAGGTGGCGACGAATCCACCGATTGCTGCCATCGAGTCTGTGGGAAAAGATTATAGTGCTTCCCTACCTGGCGCGCCAACTATCGACTTTTGTAGTCGGCAATAAATTTATGGGGTACATTTGGATCTTAAACTCGAAGGTCACACAAGACAAGGGGTTTAGACGAGTTCAGCTCTCATGAAGGAGATAATACCCTAGTCTGTGTCTTTGGGATTATGCAGATCTCTTGAATCTAAGATTGCTCAAAGCGCAATATGCTCTGGGCGATATGAGGTGTGCTATGCTCTATGGCTTGATCGCTCTATTCTTGGATGATCGGATCCTTCTGTCGTTGCCCGCCCTCTCCCTTATATAGCGGGGGTGGGGTGGCTTACAGAGTCCTGATCGGTTAAGAGATTCCGATCGATTACAAGATTTTAGTCATTTAATAGGATAGAGTTTACATCTTTATCTACCCTATTAACGACTCGGATTACAACCGTATCTATCATATCTAAATATAAGTTCAACTTTCTTTAGGATATGTCCCCTTGCGCACGGCAGCGGGGCCTGATGCGGGGAGTATCTTCTGGCCTCCCTCTTGGGCTTGTCATGAGGGTACCCGGGTTCTTATATTCTACAATGGTAATTCTTATATTTTGTAGACGCTGGAAGGTGTGGTGTTTCCTAAGACGATTAATGTTAAGTACTTGAAAAGGTATCACCCAAGTATTTGGGTTGACTCTTAATCGGCTAAGAATATCTATCAGTAATGAAAAGCCAAGTTAACTCGTTGCAGTTAATTTTGGATGTAAACAAAAAGTAAACTATAGCTGATTATAGAACATCACACTTAGTAGAGAAAAGATTAAATCATAAGTAATAATCGGTTAAACATCCGATTATAAATATTACAAAAATTCAAAGTTGTTTCAAGACAAATTTTCCCGTTGCAAGTATTCAAGTACAATTTTTAGATAAATTCGATTATACCCCAAAGTTGTTTAGTTTTGCTCCCAGAGCTGACAGTGCAGCAGCAGCCTTGGCGATGATCAGCTCCACGTCTTCGAGGATCTTCTCGTCCCCTTCAGCGCTTCCAGGCACAAGAGTGACCTTAGTCGATTGTTTCTTCGCTGCTGCTACAGCCAGGCCATGGTCAAGCTTCCGGGATTTCAGAGCCGACATGGAGTCCACAAGCATCTACTGGCCTTTAGATATTTTCTTGTTCACTTTAGCCAGTTCTACTTCAAGAAATTTTTTGACAGACTCTAATTTTAGAGTCGACTCCTTGTTGAGCTTATGGGACTTGGCATCTTCATCGATTTTGGCTTTCTTAGTCTTAGTATCAGCTATCATCTTGTCCAGGATTTGCTGATCCTCTCGTTGCGTATTCCGATGTGCATGCCTGACTTGGTCACGTCGACTGCCTCCTTTTTGTCATCTAGATGGCATACATTCAACAATGTTGCCATCACCTCTGCAGGTAGATCGGCTTGAACTGCCGTCCCATAGCGGCTAGGCATTTCCAAGAAGCTTGGTCGATGGAGTGAACAGACATTCAAATAACTTTTCCAGCCTTTCCTTCGTGCCTGGAGCCTATGCCACTGTGGCCAATGCATCCTTGGACACACAGAGAATCAGCTGAATTTTTTCAGGGTACGTATCCACTGACAATTACTCGTCGTCTTCTAGGTCTGACAGAGAGAAGCCTAGTCTATTCATGAGGGAGTCTGTTGGCTTTGCGGTTGACACCACAGCAGGAGGCATCGGCTGCAATGGCGGTGGAGGGAATTCAGACTCTACGGCTAGCAGATCGACTAGAATATTGGCCACTTGGACGGAAGGACAAAGAGTAGGTTGCAAAAAGATAAATTGGTTAGAATAAGGAAGAGTCATAAATTGACTAAATCATAGGTTTACCTTATCAGAGGACGATCCGTGGGGAGAATGATCGGTCGATCCGTATTTAGCGGGAGGACCTTTGTTGGTCATGACCTTCTTTGTAGCACAGCCACGTTTTTTCTCTGTTGAATATTTAGCTAAAGAGTTAGTCGATGAGATCAGTGAAATACAAAGCAAGCTTGCATGACTTGAAGACTTATTGGGTTGTTGCTTCTCTAAATCAGACAAGGAGCGAGATTGAGCTCCCAAAATGCCCGTTGAATATCCAGTGATTGATGTGCCTATGGTAGGTTTCTTAACAGGACGGCTAGCACTTGATAACTCACCAGTGGGCCTCTTTCCTGCTGACTTTGCCTATAAAATAAAAGGAATGGCCGATTAGAAAAGTTCAAGGATGTTCAAATTGTTTTAAGAAAAAAGGGCCAAAATTAGTCGATACCTCGCCAGTAATGTCTACAAGGCTTGTGTTAGTATAGCCTCGAGTATTAGTATCGTTGCTGGAGCTCGAGCTACTGCTAGCATTGGTCGACTCATCGGGAAGATTCGGAAAGAATTTGGTGATGACGACCGATGTAGTTCTTTTTGTAGAATACAATGTTGCAGAGATAGTTGACCACTAAGTAGAGAAACTCCCTACCCTCCGAGTATGCAGATAAAAATGCGGCAAGGTCTGAAGGTAAAGATCGTCAGCAAGATGAAAGACAATATTGGCTCCAGAAGCGCTGCGGATGTGTTCTCTTGGTTGAAGCTGATCAAAAAACTGAAAGGCTGGAGGGACTTGCCCAAATCAGAGCTGCCTAGCATACACCGACGGGTGATAAAATTCATAAGATGGCTAGAAGGTGTGTTTCCTAGTGTTGAAGCCAACAGACAACACGTTTTAGGAAAGGAAGATTTTGTATAAGTCGAGTGTGCTTTCAAGCATGCTATTATTGTCGGCTGATAGGTGAAGAAACGATGGACATGGATACTCGTTGGCTTTCTTGTAACTAAAAAAGTCACGTTGGCTAAAATCTTCACTGTCCAATTGGAGGAATAAGGCAAGATACTTTCTTGAGCTGATAGGGATTATATTTGTCTCATTGCCAAAACAAAGGATAAATATTTCTCCAAAGGATCGGCTATTTCTGTACTCATTGTCCTGGTTTTCTGGGCTTTCTTCTAAGGGGAAGGGAGTCATCTCAGAAGAATCGATCTTGAATGATCGGCTAAAAAGGCAGTAAAGCCAAGTTTGAATAAACCTAAGAGGACCGCCTACATTGCCGACTGTGTATGACCCCATTCCTGTGAATAGCCAACTGCGAATGATGTGCATCATCTGGTATACGACTCCAAGAAATATTTTACCTAATGCTAGCCGATGACCTTCTACCAATTTTTCAGCCAGCACTTGGTGAACTTGGGTCGGTCCAAGAGATGCCACACAGAATATGAATCAGTCTAGCCAGAGGTTGAGGAAAACGATATGTTCTCTGACCGATACTAGGCCAGTGCCTCTGTTGTTCTCAATGAACTTGCTCCATCCTTCTCCCTTTGTGTGGATGAGCTTGTGTTGAGGCTTGATGCTAAAGGCCAGTATCTGCTCCCCATCAGGTCTCAGAGAGCATAATTGTGCCACGACCAGGAGTGTTGGGCCGATTGGACCCATTCTAAACATAAATGCGTTAAGCGTGTCCGACCAGAAATAACAGACCGTGGCCACTAAGGGCTCGTTGACCACTGAATCAGCTAGGGATAAGGGCAGTCACTCGGCTATTCCCATTCTTTCCGACTCTACCATCTTTTGGGCTGCTATCCAATTGTACCAGTTTTTTCATCCTTTCAATGTTGTCGTCCAGGCCCTAAAACTCTTACTCCATCCTTCTATATTATATTCCGGAGCCGACAGAGGGAGACGAGGTATTTCTTGCTCTATGACGACCGATGGATCAGGATTGCCTAACGGTCCTAAGTAAAACTGATCATTACTATCGGGTATGGGGATGAATACCTGATTGGGATCCATTGAGCCGATCTGATGGGGTTGTGCGAGCTGACGGAGTTGCTGAGCTGGAGCTTAAAGTATGAAGGACGAAGATGAAGCCTATGGTTGAGGGTTTGAGAGCTTGAGCACGTGAAAATGACGGGTGAATGGACCTCGTATTTATAGGGGGTAAATAAGGTGAAAAGGCGGGAGAAGTTTTCAGCGGGTTGCGAGAGGTTAGTGATGAAGATACGCATCTCAAGATTTTATGGCACCATAAATGGAGTGGTTACCAACAATGATATTGCACTAAGCCGATGATATGGGAGCCGACAAAGAATATTTTTGGAAGATAACATATTATCTTCCAAAAATAGGGGTCATATGTTAGCACTAGAATTTGGCAAGGCATGACCAGTTTGTTAGGCTAAGGATAAAAAGGATATTTCTGGCCGATATCGGCTAAAAAGGAAAAGTTAAGTTACAGATAGAATTATGACCAATATTGATTCAAAGATAGAATTGTACTTGTACAGAGGCCGATACGGGTCATGTTTGGCAACCCAATGGAAAAGGGTACTATCATCTGATGCATTATAAAAAAGGATCGAGGGCGAGCAAAAGAAACAACCACAACCAATCAAACAACTCGTATTTACTTTTATTTACTTCCTTGTCAATTAGTAGTAGTTTTGTAATTTAGAATCACCCTTGTAATCCGATTTTGATCAATAAAGTTGCGCATCGCCGATTGTTGGTCATCTTTGATTACACCAATCAAGTTTAATTTTCCCCGTTTTGTTGCGCATCATCTTTTTTGAAAAAAAAACTACCTTTATCAATCTCTAATCAACCCTAACCGGTTGTTTAGATTTATCGTTATCGTCTGATTTAATCGGCTTTGTGTAGCTATTTTGATCTTTACCGATTGTCATACTAGATCAGCTTTGAGCTTATTTTTTCATCTATCTTGCCGATTGTAGGATCAAATCAGCTGGCACGCAATGAACCAACTTGAACCCGGCGTTCTCGTGTATTTGAGCCGATCGATCCGTCGTCACATTTTTCAGCACAACAACTATATAAATTAAATTTTACAAAACTATAGATTTCTTGTACAAACTATCAAAAAATTACATGTTTTAGCTTCTATTTCACAAAACTATAGATTTTTATAGAACTTGTGTCATAATACTATCGTTTTTATAATTGCACATTTCTTGTAACAGCTTTGACAGGGTGGTCCTATATAGCATCCTCATGCGCGAGTGAAACAGGAAATAGAGATGTGTGAGGCTCTCATGTGGGCTAATATTATCACGCCTGTTACAATAAACAGTCAATTCTAAAACCTGTAATTTTGTGACACAAGTTCTCGTCAAATCTGTAGTTTTGTGAAGTAAAAGCTAAAAATACATATAGTTTTCTGATAGTTTGTATAAGAAATTTGTAGTTTTGTAAAATTTACTTACTATATAGTAGTCTAGTAGCAAATTATTATATATCATCACTATAGTAATCAATTTGCAAGATAACTTACACAATATCTAAATGTGAGAAAAAAAGGAGTACGTTGTATGTATTGATTTAGTATTGCAACTATATTTCACTATTAAATCTTAAATTAATAGAAGAGAGGGGGAAATGGTTGTGAGGTTCTCTTCCCATAACTCACCACCAAGGTTAACATTTTCGTTTGCACTGCAAAATTCGAGATCCAGTCAGCACCGGCTTTTCGCGAAAACTGACCGAAATTCGGTTAAAACCGAACGGTTTGCGAAAGTCAAAGTAGCTGGTCAAACGCATTAAAAAAATTCGAAAACCCTTTGGAAATGTTGAAAATCGATCGGTATGAACTGAAAATTGAGGATATAAGGCAAAATGGTGAAAAATGCAAGGAAAAATTGGAAAAATTGCGAAAAAATTGTGAAGAATTATAAAAATGCCGAGGGAGGCCCAAAAATCCAGGAAAATGTAAGAAATATATATATAATATGGAAAATTATGATGAAATTTCGGCATGACCTTTGCTATATTTTAGAACAATGTGAAGTTGTAAAGTACATATTTTGCAATAATAGCACAAGTATGGAAGAATGTGAAAATTTTTGGCATGACGCATGACCTTTGATATATTTTAGACAATCTCAAGTTGCAAAGCAGGCATTTAACAATATATCAAGAAATAATATTTCATTCAATACCATTGATAACTCAATCCAACAAACCCACACTTCTGTAACAATCATTTCAATAGCATGGCATATGACATTTCTCACCGATTATGAATGTTCACACCTGGCACAGCTTCGTTGTCCTTCCATTGTCACACATGTGTCGTGTTGGACCCAAATGAACGCTATGTTAGTAAAAAATCGAGTTACAATGAAATGAAACATTACCTTTGGCGTAACGGGTAGTATTGCTGGGTGTACACTTGGTTGGCTATGTTGTATTCCTCGATGGACATCAAGGCCAATCCTCGTGTAGCTAGCAACTCAGCCTTATAATCGTGCCAATTTTTCCCGTCCATGTACTTGTTGTTTGCCATTGTTAATACAACATGACATAAAACTAGGGGTCGTGCCACTTGTAGATCCATTGGGTGGTTGGTTGTGCATGAGCATCGGGGATGGCGTAGTCGTAGCTGCCATATGAGCCATAGCTCCCTTGCGTCTCGGCAACGCCATAGGAGCTACAACTATCCTGTGGTGCATCCTTTCCCTTCCCCTCAGTAGTCTTCCTCTGTGATTGGGGAGCGCCATGGTCTCTGTCCTGAGTTGCATGAGTGTACTGAGACTCCCCTGTAAATTGTATGGAAAGCTGTGCTTCTGAGTGGGAAGTGGGAGGGATGGAGGGATCAGCAGGGGACTGACCATCATCACTGTCTGTTTTGGAGCTACTGTCATTGGATTTTTGATACGGCGGGCTCCGACGATCCTTAGGAGTGCTATCAGTTGAATCATCACTCCCTACATATTGTTATTGATGTATGGGATGATTCCCCTTTTTTTAGGGTGCTTTCCTTTTTGCTTGTTCCCTCGTCGGCAATGCTTGGTGCTTCCTCTTTCCTATGTGAGTGTCACCTACTGCCGTTTTTGCCTATTCAGTGATGCTTGCAGCCCCAGTTATCGATCGCAACACAACAGTATCTACCGGGTCTGTCACGATGTGTGATAGGAGGGGGTGTCACTCTCTGTGTCCTCCTCGTCAAGTAAGGGGTCAGTATTGGACCTTCCTTTTTCCATCCATTGTCAGATAGGATTTTCTACGTCGCATAGTGTAAGCTCCATAAGGTGTGTGAATGGATCGTCTTCGGCTGCGGATTTATCACTTTCTTATTCTTGGATTTCCCAGCCGCAAGTTATAGTTCACATAGACCAACTTGTGGAGCTTCTTGTATGAAAGACGGTTGTAAACTTTGGTGTGGATGAACGCTAACGTGCTCCAATTGTGTTCGCATCCGCTGAAAGAAGCGCAATGCAAAACGATGCGCTGAGCCAACTGCTGGAGCGTGGGTGTGTCCGAACCAAATACACCTCACCAGTTTGCTGCAATTTAACAAAAACAAAAATAATTACGATGTGGAAATATGAGACTGGCATTATATTTAATAAAACATAAGGAAAATACCAGGGAAAGTTTTAGGATCATGTGCCATCGTCTCAGCTAGCGTACTCAAGAATGATCCAACCTTTCTTCTGAAAAGATCAGACTCGTGAAGACCTCGCATCGCCATATCAGTATCATCAGCAAGCGCTTCAAATAAATCTCGTAGATTTGGTAAGAAGGTGTTGGTCGTGCCATACGAGTAATACGTTCGAGGATTCAAGGCGGCAGCTGTATGAAATTGAAGGAAACCTATTAGTACAAGTATTTATGAGTACAAGCTATTCAAGCGAAAACAGAAGAATGTAGTACCAGCGTTCATATAAGTATCATGTATTAGGTCACACATTCTATGGTCCACGACATTTATGTACTATTAAAAAGTAGCAAGAGAGTCATCGAACAACCTATCATATTCTTGTCGCATTATATTATACCGCAGTATCACCTCGCTCAATATGAGAACCCTGTCTTCATCGGCAAATCGCAAGAAGACGTACAATGGTTCCACAGATTTCACAACTGAATGAAGGTTGTCCCACCAGTCTAAGCTCGAGAGGCACCCATACACGTACCTTCCCTCTGCAGTACTAATAAAACGCGACGATAAAAATTCCTCCGAGGCCATCCATTGCAAGAACTTGTCCTTGCGACGAAGGAAACTATCCAAAAATATATAGTTTGTTCCAAAGCGAGTCGCATTCTACTTAACCAACTCGCCACCAATGTGCTTCTTCATCATGGCGTGTAGCTTGTAATGGTTGTAAATCCATCGAGAGATTTTTCTAGCACTCTCAATGATAGGCCTGGTCAGGAAACTCTCCAATATGCTTCAACATTAAATTAATCGTGTGGGTCACACAAGGCTGCCACACGATGTTATGGTGCACCCGTGCAATGAGCCTGCATGCTTTCTAATAGTTTGCACCATTGTCCGTGATAATTTGCATAACATTGTGCGCACCCACCTCATCGACCACTGAGGCAATTTCTTGCATCAACAAACACAATGAAAACCTCCATTACATCGTGCGCACTTGATTTTAGAATAGGAGCCATAAGAGCAGGTACCTTGCGCAAGTACAACGAGTCCTGACTTTTGCCCGTCGCATCTATGAACTTGTGAAAGAACGTGGTGTCGTTGCAGTACAGCATGAAGTTGATAATGCTCATGCGTGTCAGCCCAATCCAAAAATCACACATGATGGTTAAGCCATACGTTGCCATTCCAACTTGAACTTCTTCATCTTTTGTTGTATATTTGCTTCGTTGTCGTCTAAATATTTGACGTTTATGTCTCTTCCACTAGGAAATGGGATACCCTCACCTGCAAATGAAATATAGAATAACCATGTGAGCTATTGTTGGAGGTATAACTCGACAAAAATTTAAAACCTCACTTACCCTATTTTTGAGTTTCCCTGACGGCACTAACGAAGTACGGATTGTTTGCTTTCCTTCTCGCGATACCAGCCGTATGAAAAAATTTGTCACATGTCGAGCCAATCGTCTGCTTCGCATTTCTCCCCTTCTGTATACAGCTCCCAGTGTCAATCCTTGGTTGCATAGGGCCACGGGTTGTACCAAGGTGGTAGTCCCCACGACCGGTCTGTTCCATTGCAATGAACTCCATAATATCCTTGGCAACAGACCGTCGTCCTGTCCTCTAGCCCCTATAGAGGTGCCACTACCAGCACCGTGCTCATACCTACCACCTGCCCGGCTGATAAATTCGGTCTCATCCCTGGAGGCAGCCATGGCGTGCTGCAGTTATTCCTCCTCATCAGCATCACCCGTGTACACTTCATATGCACTTCTTCTCGTTGGGGAATGTGCAGCTACTACTTCCTTTCTGAACCTCTCCTCCCTCTGTCCCTTCTTCTTATCCTTCATCTTGTCTAGGTCTCGCTGAAAGTACTCGCGAATCTCCTTAGTGACTTGATTGCAATAGACGACATTTGTACCACGTCCTGCCAGGTGGTGCTTCAATCGGGTTACACTGCCTCCTTTCTTCTCTTTGTGACAGTACTTGCATCAAAATCCACCACCCATCTTGGAGCCGTGCTCCCAAACAACATCGCCCTAGTCTACCATCTGCTAATACAAAACAACAACACGTCAGTCATTTCCGCAAAAAAACAGGTCACACATTTTGATGACTACACTCACAAAGATCATGCATGATGCAGCTAAGAACATACATGCAAAACCACTTTGACAAATAGTGGCTAACAATGTTAGCTATATGGTAGCTTCCCAAATATTTCTCATGATATCACCTTTTATACATAGAAATCCTCTTGTACCGAACTTAGCATAATGAAGTTATCATGTGCTTAGCATACTTATTAGCTACTTAGCATACTGAAATCATCATGTGCATAGCATACTTAGCATACTAGTGAATCAAAATAACTAGCCACTGCCCAGTGCATACATGTTTACTCTTCAACAAGCAAGATATTACATAATATTCAAGATTCAACATATGAGCTAAACCCTACAACCATTACTCAACTAAACCCTAAAAGCATTATTCAATAATCTGCCTCCATGAACAATCCCTAGCAACAAATACAAAGAATGAACTAATCACTACGTGTTCTTGCTAACCTGGTCGAAATCCTCTCGGTTTACTTCGAAATATGCTCGGCTTCCTTCGAAATTTGCTCGGATTGCTCCCAAAACCGCTGCGCCCACTGGCCCAGTCGGTTTTTCAACCAAGCCGCTCGATTTTCAGCCCTTCCCGCTCAAATTTCAAGCGACGCGCCTCGGTTTTACCTTGCTGACGACCGGATCTGGCTCATCCGAGAGCGAGCTCGTGTGGGCAGTGGTGGGGAAAGCAAGAAGACCAATAATGCGGTCGGCACAAGCCCCACACAACATTAAAACGATTGTTTTTTTTTCGTATTGGGCTGAGTGAACAGTGCTGTTTTCCCCGCATTTTCTTTTTTTTCAAATTCGTTTATGGCACAAAATTGGCTAAACAATTCTAATTTTCAACTGAATTCCATCTCAGAGTTTAAAAAATCATTAATACTGATTTTAGGGAGGTTCTAGATAATTTTTTTCAAAATTTCTAAATTTTTTGAATTCAAATTTGAACCGGGCCGGTTTGTCGATCGGTTTTGCTTGCCGAGCCGACTCGGCATGCTCGGTTTTCGCGATTTTCAACCAAAAACCGTCGGCTTCGCGAACCCTGCTCACCACCATATGCACGTGCAAAACTGCTAACCTTAGCTGATGTCTTCAATTTCAGTGCAATAAATAGCTACTCCCTTGTACATTTTGCAAATTTTGGAAGTGTCAATGCACACCCAGCACCCAAGCTAGGTTCGCCCGTGGATGAATCCATATTCATGTCATAAACATCGAACAGCATCTGCATCGATCTACAAGGGAACGGAGTGAGAGTGCTGATCATAGGAAACGGATGGTTAACACTTTACACAAATTAGCACGTCTGGGAAATCGATCTCTTGCTTCAGTGTCCTTTCTTCCGAACTTTTTCCAACGACAGGCGTTGCAAACGGCGAATTCTGCGGTATCAACGTCGACGGCCGCTTCTTCCGCGAACTGGGGCGAACAGGGCCGGCGTGATGCCTGGCAGAAGGATGTGGCGGGTCCTCGTCTAGCCCGGAGAAACATAAAACATAGATTCCTTGTTATTTTGAATTCAGTCGGGTCAGGCCGCGATGGCTCATCTGCAACGGAGGCTTCGCGAGAGCTGGTTGCGCCAGACGACAGCCGATCGGCAGCGTGCCCCGGACTGTCAACCTAAGATACTGGCGTGCAAAAGAGCTTGGCACTTGGCAGGCACGCGCTCGTTGCCGAGCTGCCCACCAGCGTTCCAATCCAAGATTTGACGCTGGTGAATCGTGTTTCCTCCCTACTGAAGTCTCGAATGGAAATTACATATACACGTGAGTACGTTTCAATGATCAAAGTGTGTGTCCACGCTCCGTAAGGCTTGGCCTCAACGTGTAGACGTATTTACGTGTGTGTGGATGTAGGTGTGAGTATACGTGGCTTATCATGTAGTAAAAAACGGCTGCTCCAATTCGCATAATTTCACGGGAAAATACACGCACGCGCACCTCGCTCGTTCGCGCGCTACTGCCAAAAAAGATGCGTCACAAACTCAGTGCATACGCACAGAACGCCTAGAATCATGCTTGACAGAGACGGTTGAACATTTGCTGCAGACTGCAGCACAAAACAAATTGCGATGCTGGGCATGAGCATAGTCCAGAGCAACACGCAGTTCAAACAATATCAGAGTCAGGCCAAAATTACATCAGAACCAAGCCCACGAGACCCAACGATTTGCATCCACGTCCACCAAAATTTCCGTATCTAACCACCGACCGCTGAAGGAATGACGTTCTCTACTTTCAGGTCGGTAACTGTTCAACACCCGGATTATGGGAGAAAGACGTCCCTTTTATAAACCATACAGTTACAAATGTACACAGGGTCTAACAAAAGCAAAAGTAAAAAGAAATAGATGATGCCTGCAACTTACAGGATACAACAACACCGACCAACCTTCCATCAGGATACAAATAAACATGATGCTGGCTGGGTACATTCCAACCACAAAAATGAAATTAAATTAACTAGAAAACAACGATGAATCTAACTCCGCAGAAGGATGAGCCACAAGACCGCTATAATCATTTGTCCACCACCGATAGAATAAAACAGAACAAAGCATGGTCATAATACAAACCAGTCGATCAACTAATAACGCAAAGCATTTCTGCGGGCATTACACATTAATAGATAATTATGTCTTTATGCCAGTCAGACATTGAACAATACATAAAGTGAGAGACAGCAACCATCATCCAGGGAAGGCGATCTTTGTGTAGCTGAACAGATTCCAACCGCACATAGCTGCAAGTGAGAAGAAAGTCATGAGTGACATTAAAAGGAATAAAATTGTGCAAGAATAAAACAAGATACTTTTAAAGAAAAAGAGAATAAAATCAGAAAATGCAGTATAGTCTATACTAAGCAGTCAGGCAAGAGAAGCAGTCAGGCAAGAGCTGTCTAAAAGCCCAGGCAGTAGCATCACATGTAATAAAAAACCATTTTAAGTACAAAATGTCAAAGCAAGCTTAATGTGGCTTCACATCGAAGCATTGAAATGAATTGTTTCGAATGACAAGAACTGATCATAGCAAATGCCCTCCAAAACAATATCTACAAATAAATTTTAAAAGGAAATCACCACTGCCCATTAACCAGAATTCATTTCAATGCTTACCATAAATTTTAATGCACCCTATTCCTCATACATATGGCATTGCATTACATAAAATTTGAAAGACTACAACCTAAAGCATATAACTAAGGATTGTTTAGTTTAAATTAGCAGGAGCTCCAGCACACCTGGAACCACAACTATCCCACCATCTCTTTTCCACATAGGAACACTGAAGATTGCATATACTAGAGCATGCATCAGAATCAAATAAATAAAGTAATCGGTAAGCTCTAGATTTTGCAGAGGAACCGAAATCAAGTGGTGGTGCTACTGGTGTAAGCAACTACAGGATTGACACAACAAGAGCAGTTCACTGAACACAAGCAATGAACAAATGGTATTTTCAACAGAATAACGTTCAAGCAGAGATTGACCTTAGCTATTGTTAATGCGTACAAAAAGGAAACATCAGCATGCATTGCCGCATCAACAACTAAGCCATGAGACAAAGCTAGTACTTGGAAACTGAATGCAGGATCATATGGCTTCTTGGATGGCAAGAATAGAATACATACTACCTGAGCGAATATACAGCCAAAATGGGAACATGGATGCCACGTGCCCAGCTAGTTACTGGGCTACACACTAGGCATCACTAATAACATAAACGGAATCATGTTCAGTTTAAACTCATAATGCCAATCTACAAAAGTACATCACCCTAAATAGATTAACAAGGATTTCTGGAGCAACAACAAAAAAATAGCATTACTTTATGCATCTTAAGTCTCTCTAGCTAAGTTGACATTTTCCAAGTGGCCTAATGAAGTAAAGATATGCCAAAGTGCAAGCCAATTAATAAAGGTAGCTGTCTTCCGTACTTATGGTGGGTGAGCTTGTTTAGCAAATAGAGTAGGATGTCAGAAATTAAATTACGAGGTCGCACTAATTCATACTAGTTGTCAGAAATTTCAAGACGCATAAAGATCAGCAATGTCTTCTTATGCAACCAGATTAGCTTCCTCAAAATCTTAAATTAGGTTTCAGTGGTGTGATTTGTATTGTTTAATACAGTTGCAAACACTTCACTAAATTGTTCATTGCATATTTCTGCACTCCTTTTTTTAACCAAAGAACCGGAGGGAGGCCCCTACGGTATAATTAAATTATATAATGAAGGCTATGTACGAGACAGAGAGAATGCACTCCAACTTTCATGCACCATTCTTTGGATCGATTCGCTTAAATGCTAATGTGTCTGTTCTTAAAGATGCATGAATGATTCATTTACATGCTAGTGTATCTAGTATTAAGATGTGCATATTCCTACAAGAACATGTTCGGAAACTCATTGTGGTGAAGCAAGCAGCTTTTGGTTTGCTCAGCAGGAATTTTAATCAAATTGTTAATATTTCAGAACACCGTATCCAAGAGTGAAGGTATGATAAAATGTTCAAAATTTCCAAGTACCAGCAACCTTTCAGGGCACTTCAATCAAAAGGAGCACCCAGCGCTCTTTACAAAGGATTGCAATATACAACAAAATAGCCTTTACAAAGTCCCTTTTTCTGTATATATATTGGCAGGCAAGCTGGTTACAAGCAAGGGACCTAATTGCCACAATAACAAAGTATTAAACAAGGTCAAACTACTCACTATGTTACAATTCTTGGCTTAAACAATGCCATGTAGCTACAAAGAGAATCTATCATGGGGAAAGAAAAGAAATTTTGTGTACATGACATGTTACATGAAGAATGTTAATACAAAAAAGATGTGTTACATGACAATGTCAACATGCCACGATACTACCTACCAATACAGTTAAACAAGAGAGTTACAGTTGAAAAGAAACAAGGAATCAGATTCAGCTTAACTTACATTTCAATTATTGCTACAACAGATCGCCGGAGACACAAACAATTAGAACCCACCACAGCTACGAGCAATAAAGAGTTGGTAGTTGTTACCGAACCATGCACGCATGCAAAAATGGTGCTGCCCTGGATTGTTGTTGCCTCCACACTAGATGTAGCTCATCCAGCTACGCTACTCAGGTGTCATCCGCCTACGCTTAGAATGGTCGACGTCCCTCGACCTGCTGCGCATCCCAGATGACCTTCCCCTGTCCCAGTCTTCATTGCGCTCAGAATCGCGCTCCCTGTGCCTGTAGTAATCACCATAGCGATCTCTGTCGTCCCTGTGCCTATCCCTCTCCCTGTCCCTCTCTCTGTCCCTGTCCCTCTCCCTATCCCGGTCTCGCTCTCTCTCCCTATCACGATCTCTCTCCCTCTCTCGGTCATAGTCACGATCCCTCTCCCGGCCCATATCCCGCTCATCACGGTGCCTCCTCTCAGGCCACTCCTGTGCTGGGGTCATATCCTTCTCCCTCTCCCGCCTCCTCTCTGATGCACCAGACCACTCCCTCTCGGGTGGCCTCTCCTTCCCATGGCTTCCCCCTTCTCCATACTGCTGATCAGATGCTGCGTCATCCCCATAACTTGATTGTTCCTCCCCAACCCAACCCCCCATGTTGGGGTCAGGCCACATCCCAACCCCAGCGGCACCCATCCCTCCCCTTCCAAAGAAAGCGGGGTTCACATGAGGCGCAACCACTGGTGGGAATGGCTGCATCAACCCAGGGAATGGTGCTGCCCCTGGTCCACCGGGAAACCCGCCAAACCCAGCACCCATCCTTCCCATTGCGCCAAAACCAGTAGGATCAAAACCCTGCCCCAGCATCCCCCCTGGAGGCAGCATTGGTGGTGGCGGTGCAATCATGCCTCCATTCCCCATGATACCTCGACCACCTGCCGGGCCCATCCGATTCCTTGTATTCCCAACAGGACCTCGGTTCCCCATCCCTCCACCACCTCTCCCCCAATTTCCACCACCTCCACCTGCACCACCACCAGGTCCACCAGCTCCTCCTCCACGACCACCACCATAATTGCCACCGACCTGGGGGCCTCCAGCACCACCGCCCCCTCTCCCACCCTTTGGTTGCATTGTCGATGTCTGTGCAGCCATGGACTGGTGGTTCTTTACCTGTGCCTCACCCATGCGACGCACAGTGTTCGGCGAGGCAAATGCCACAACACATGGACGGCCATTAAACAGGAGTCCATTCATGCCTTCTTTACAAGCAGCCGCGGTGGTGGGGTCATAGAAATCGACCTGGCAGTACCCCTTGGATTTCCCGCTCGCCTTCTCATCAAAGAACCTCACCTCCTTGACCGGGCCGTACTTAATGAGCTCCGCCTCAAGATCCGCATCCGTCGTCCACCAGTGAAGCTCCCCCACGAAGAGCGTCGTCCCACCGGGGACCTCGCCACCGCCCGCTGCGCTGCCGTTTCCGACCACGATGGGGCCGCCACTATAGTTGCCTCCCGGGCGGTGGAACCCGTCGCCGCCTTGCTGGATCTGGTGGTGCTGAGGCTGCAGCGGCGCAGGCGCGACCGGCGGCTGAGGTGGCGGCGGGAGGTTTGGCTTGGCGGGAGGGAGATTAGGAGCCGGGGTAACCACGCCAGGGATGTGGACCTTCTGCTGCGGCGGCGGGGGGACCTGTGGCGGTGGCGGCGGTACGGAGTGCGGGGGAGGTTGCTGCTGCTGCGGCTGCGGCTGGGGAGGGGGAGGGAGCTGATGGGGCTGGTGCTGCTGTTGCGGCTGCAGCTGCGGCAGCGGGGGCTGTTGGGGTTGGGATGGGGGCGGGTGGGACGAGGAGTGGAGAAAGCTGTCACCGACGTTGACGTCGTTGTAGAGGTCGTCGAAGTCGTCGTCGTCGCCGTAGTACTGGTCGACGTCCTGCACGGCGGAGATGGCCTCGCTACGGTGGAACGCCGCGTCGCCATCGGGTTCCATGGTTGGCGGGCGGAGCTCTAGGGTTAGGGTTTGGTTTGTGGAGGCGGAAAGGGGAAAACCCTAGGCGGGGAGGGAGAGCTGCGGGTGGAGTCGTGTAGAAGAGGGAGCGAATAGCAGAAAATTGGAGCCGGAGACTGCAACTCCGAACCCGCAGGGGATTAGGATCCGGATGGATCGTGGGTCACGTCGAGAAGGCCAAATGGGCGGCAAGGCACTGCCCGGCCCGTTAAACATGCGACACAGTCTGTTTCTATCCGATTAATAAACGAGTCGTGCCGTACGGCTTCACGTGCTAAGGAACCGGTCTAAGCATGGCCTATTGGCCTCACGGTCCATACCGTGTCGGCACAGGTCTAACAGGCTAAAACGGGTTGGGACAGCCCATTAGAACCAAAAATTAAAAAAAAAACATAATTTTTTTTACAAAAATAGAAAAACTATGAAAAAATACATAAAAATATGAAGAAAAAAATCATAAAAATAGAATAATTAGAAAAAAATTTAAAAATATATTTAAATTAAGAAAAGGCTAAAATATGAAATAAATTCTAAAATGAGACAAATAATTGGAATTAAATAATGAGCTTTATTGATGTTTGGCTGCCTCGTTAAAAACTTTGCCAAGTAAAAACTCGACACGAGAAAACATTGGCAAAGAAAAAATAGTACAGCCTATAGCTTAGTGATGCAGGAAAAAGCGAAGATTACAATTATTCTTCCTGATTATCTAGATAAAGATTTTCAAACGTCTCCACCAGCCCAATGATTTATGTAGTATGTTGAGCTCGTTGATCAGCTTATTCCCAATCTTTCACAGTGAGAAGTATTTTCACCATCTCACTTGTCATATTTGTTCTTCTCTTCTAGATTATTCTTCTGGATAGGCTGAAAGCAGATTCCGAAGAAATCGTATCAGACAGAAATTGTTAACACATCCCGTGCTAATGTGGAAAGCACCGGATATGTTACCTTGTGCTCGTGCCACCACTGCAAAATGCTAAAGTCCTTCTCTCACTGCTCTTAGTAGTTGACAGTATCATTGTTGAGATATGCAGCTAGCTCCCCATCACTTATTGTGTCCGCAATTGACGTTGTTGTAGTCGAACTCCACCTGCACTACATATCTTTCCCCACGCAGTTTTCTTCTTACCTGTTGTGGGTGCTGGTAGAGGTCGCTGCAGCGAATTGCAACAAACTTTTGATCGTACTTAGCATAAGCTTGAGATAAGTTAGCACAGACATTTGAAAAATAACTAGAATAATCAGTACCCACCACATCACTTAGAAGTAAGAGAACATTAGCAAATCCTCGAACTTTAGCTCTAAGATATAAAATAAATGCAAATGCATATAACATAGGGATTTCTTGTCAATATTTCAAAATTTTAGTTTTCATAGCACAAATAGATGCACGCAAAATATTATCGTTTTCATGGTTCCTTAAGTGGGTGGCAATTTCTAGAATATGATGCAATATTAAAGGAGAGGTTGAGTAATAAATTTCAGATAAAGCAACAATGGAATCATAAAAAAGTTCCAAAATGACAGCAAGTATTTAGCAACATATCAATGTTGCTCTGTGAGTAGCGGTTGACTATCATGGCTATGATAGTGCGTGTTGATAAAAACAGAAAATATGCTCTTATAGGGTATGAGAGATTTAAGCATCAAGTAAGTAGAGTTCCATCTAACAGGCATATCCAAACCAAACTTATGTGGGCGTATCTCTATTGCAATACAATAAGTCTTATATGCTGCTACTCCTTGATTAAAATTATTTAAAAAAGATACTTCAGTGCGAAAAGGTTCAAAGTACTGGTCTAACCTCTTCAAACCAGATTTAACTATAAGATTAATAATATGGCAAGCACAATGTTGATGTAATAAGAAAGATTCGGTATACGAATTAAAAAGCGGAGTAAGAATGGTCATGCCAGAAGTGTTTACTAAAGTATTATCTAATGTTATTGCAAAAAAATTATCTGTAAGACCAAAATCTTCCACAACTTTTATAATACAATCAGCAATATTTTTCACCAGTGTGTGGTACATCAATTAATTTGAATCCTATAATTCTCTTCTCTAGTTGCCAATCATTGTTCACATAATGAGCAACTACACTAAGGTAATCCTTTTTAGCCTTACCACTCCATATGTCTGATGTCAAAGACACAGAAAAAGTACATATATTAAATTGCTCTTTCAGCTTACTATGATAATTATTATAGTATTTAATCAAATCTTTAATTGTTGTCTGTCTAGAAACTGTAAAAAATCTAAGATTATGAGCGGTCCTAATATAATTTTCAAATGCAGTTGACCCACCAAAGTTTAAAGAAAGACCTTGAGAAGCGATTAAATGACAAAGAGATTCACGACCTACCTCGGGATTATAGTCTAGTTACGTACCGTACCATTGGGGTTATACTGCAGCCGCGTCTGTCTCAAAGCCACCCCGCTTTTCTTTTACAGCTCTCAGCATTTCTCTTCAAGTGCCCGTTCCACCTAAAAATTTCGCAGTTAATTTGTGCTTACAATATTTACAAATAGCATACCTGCTCTGAACGCTGTCTGATGTCTCAAAAATCTACTCAAAATCTTCTCAGACTCCCGATTTACTCCGTATTAATCTTTTTGTCCTGGTGCTTGCTGACGCAGTAGCACTTTTAGAGCTTGAGGATGGTACACGTAGTGCAGCTTCTTCAGCTTCATAGGATTCAAAAAGCTCCTCGGGTGAAATCCCGAAATCAGAAGCTGGGAAGGACGAAAAATCTTGATGCTTCATAAAAAATTGCAATAAATAATTACTCTATTAGTACTTTAATATCATTTAAAATAATAATAACAATGATAAATTAAATAGCAATTCTTACCTTGATTTCTTGACAAAAGCCAGAAGCCAAATTTCGGATTTTGGATTTTTAGCAAAACTATTTTGAATTTTGCCAAATTATCACTAAGAGCAAGAGAATTTTCACAAGAGAATAAAGAAAAGATATTGCAAGTTTGCTGATGGAGAGATGAGGGGATTTCTACCCTATTTATAGGAAGAAATTTGGGATTTTTTGAATTTTTAAAGACTCCAACGGCTAAAAACGGCTATTTTTCGAATAAACAGGCTAAACAGGTCATACCAGGCCTGTTCATGCCATGCCGGGCCATAATCGTGCCAGTCCGACCGTAAATAGGCCGTGCAGTACCGTCCTGCCATATCGGGCCGTGCCTGCGTCGTGCCAACAGTGCCATGCCTCGGGCCAGCCCGTTAGGTACGGTCCATCTGGGCATCTCTAGTCACACACACGCTACACACGAGCAGGAAATGGTCAATTTTCTACCCCTAAGCAATTTTTTTTACAAATTTGACGTCTTTCTAAACATAATTAAAAAATCGTGGAAACGTCAGGCTCCCCTGCCACTCTCCAAGACCTCGGTAGCTTTGGTGGTTTGTCGAACTCCACGAGCGCGGTAAGGGCTTGTGAGGTAGAGGAGTGCCGAAGGTGATATGTGTCACATTTCGGTGATTCTGTAGCTGAGGATGGGGTTATTTTTGCAATTATATTTTGAAGGGGCCAAATTTGCACAAAAAAAGTTACACACGGGTCTAAAAAAGTGATGAACTCTCTGAGGGGGCAGGTAGGGCCCAAATGTCGACGAGTAGGCTGGGGATGGGAGAGGGTGCGCGAGGTGGAGTGGCATGAATTTTTTCCCTTTTGGCCTAATTTTTTTTCAACTTGGCTTATACGAACTAAATTGCAAATCTAGCCTTCTTTTCGACCGCGATAAGATCGAAACACGACACGTGTCACATGCTATGGTATGGAATCACAGCATGTCACCTGCCACAATGTGGGAGCACGGAAGATCCACCTGCATCGGTTAGGGAGCGTTGTTGGTGTCTGCTGCGGTTCAGAAGAGAACAGATTAGCAATTTCGTTCAGATGAGGATCAAAGGTGCAAAGAAAAATTGAGCAAAGGGGCTAGAATTTTTTTTTTTGCTTCTAGTGTCATGTGGATTAATCCAGGAATTCCATGCCCAAATGAAGACTCTCAGTATTCTAGTAGTATTGAGCCATTTGTCATGGAATTTAGACAAGGATGTTAGTGTTAGACGATGACACCCAATAAAAGCAAGAGCAAACTCGACAGATATATGGTATATTTTGTTTGAAACCAACCTTTACCATAATTAATCCTAGCCAAGTGAGGTTTGTCACACTTTTTGTGGTGAACAAAATTTAGCGTCATAAATGTGACAAAATTTTACAAAATGCTGAGTCTACGACACATGAGATATCGGGCTAAGAAAGTGTAGTAAGCCACAATTATGATAATAAACTAAGCATCTATCTAAGAATATGTAGCACAACTAAACTTAGATATGTCAAAGTTAGCTTCAAACCAAATAAAATCGTAGTAGCACAAATTCTAGGCCTTTCTAGGCCCTTGCCAATCCAATAGGTTGTTATAGACAATACGAGAGTCCCTTGTTCTTCGGTAGCATATGTGAACTTACCTCTATCGTTTCTTTTCTTTGAAGAATAGACTTTTGTAAGAGCACATTTATGGTACACTATATTCATTACGAGCCATCTATTCATTTTGATCTAATAGTTTAGATTATTTAAAAATTAATTATACTACATCTCCTAGTCTATACCTCTTTATAATGCACGTAAACATTCTTTTCTACGTCAACCCCAAATAGTGCATCCTATTAGAAATGGTCAACATTCGTGCACCCAGCGAAACGTTCTCAGAAACTTGCCTCCATCAAAATTAACCTCTCAGATCTTTCCTCAGCTTTACTCACCCACATCTGATGGCCATTGTTTAGTGTGTCTAATCATCCCTGTAGCCCACAACAGACCTCCCCCGACCTCCAGCATCATCAAAGAAAAGGAAACAAACGTCCTGAAATCAAGAAAAAGAAACAAACATCCTAGAAAAGGAAAGGATCATACATTACGTGTTGGGAAAAGGAAACCGGAAGACGGGGTAGCGCGGTATTATTTTTTCCGAATAAAGCTCTCGCGGCGATGAATTTGCGATTGTAGCCTCGAGCTAAAAAAATTCAACGGAGAGGTGCCGAAAAATAAAAACCAAGCTCTGCCCGGCTGCTGGATAATTTCGGGCGTAGGAAAAAAATTACAATGCTTCTCGACCGCGGAAAAAATTATAGTGATTCACATCCTTTATTCCTTGCGTGATCTCATATGCAACAGAATCCCCTAAAAAAACACAAACTAAATCCATGCCTTCCTTTCCGTGTTCCTTGCGCAGGTCTCGGGAATTCCTAACTAAAGAACACCAAAACGCCGGGACGGAGGTGCCATACCTCTAGCCGTTCGACGAGGACGCGAGGCTTTTACGTGCGGCGACGGCGGCCGGCGACATCGGCATACATACATACGCAAGCGTGCGGCGACGGCGACGGCAACCGGCGACGTCGGCGTACATACATACGCACGCGTGTTGCGACGGTGACCGGCGACGTCGGCTCTTTTATGCTTGGACAAAAGGTACATACAGAACTATCTAAGTCCAAATTGGCCTCAAGTGCTTGCTAGCTCATGAACTGATTGCTTTAATGCAGGGGTGTGCATGCTCGCAAGCGATGAAACCATGTATTTCAGGGATCCCATATGCCACTATCTAGATTTACAGTCCTGCATATGTTTTGATATTTTTGCTTTATATATATACACATTATGCAATAATCAACTAGCTATTTTTTAATGTTTTAATTTATCGTAGCCACTTTGTAATTACCGACGGTACCATAAGTTTCGTGTCAAGGTTGAAGATGAGAAGCTTGCAAAATTATTTGACGCTTGGCTTGAGACTGGAATTGCGTTGTCTGAATGCCGAATGGTAAGCTTTGCTTAATAAATTGTTTGACGCTATATTATGTTACTATATACGTGTGCAAAAGATATAATATCTATATTTGTAGATTATGCTGCCTTTTCATCACGGAGGACGATTCAGCATGTTATCGTTTGACATGAAGGACATGGTTATCTCGTTATTGATCCAACACCTCTACTCGGATGGTTTCCAACGGATAAACCATCCAATTACTATCTTGATAGAATACAAAAAATTGGTATAATATTCGATCGTGCTATGAGGATAGTAGATCCCTCATGGAACGACTATATCTATGATTGGCGTATTGTAGTTCCAAAGTCGGTTCCAAAAACAATAGACCGGTAAGTTATTTACACATGATTAGTAAATAGCTAAATTTTTGTGTACTTACATGTAGCAATTAAATGTTGTGCAGGAACTTGACAGGTTATTTGGTTATGAACTTTATACACATCTCGAATGGTCAACAGTTTAATGCACGGATCTGCATGGTTGGTACTCTATATTTTATTAATCACTTTTTATAAGGTTGTAAAGTAGGTCTATATTGATGATGCTCTACAATGTACTTACATGGTTCACCTATCCTCAGAAGTGTTTCTTAATTGAAATACTAAAATACAAGTGGAATGAGTGCGCAGAAAACATCTCTCAAGATATAAGAACAAGTCTTAAGAGCATAGGAAACGTTTAGCGAAAAATATTATTGAGTGTTATATCTTCATTTTTGTACTCGCATACGGGCACTGTGATTATTTATTATGAAGTGTTACATTCATACTTATCTTCTCATTTAATTGATAAGTGGGTGTACTGTCGTTGTAGCAGCACGAGCACTACACTAAGTAGTAGAAGCTCAACTAGAAGGAACTAGTATAGTGCTCTGTCTTCCGATTTCCTTTTCTCAGCACGTAATATATGGTCTTTTCCTTTTCTAGAACGTTTGTTTCCTTTTCTTTAATTCCAGGATATTTGTTTCCTTTTCCTTGAGATGATGATGGAGGTGGGGGGAGACCTGTTGTGGGCCATAGGGATGATTAGACATACTAAACAATAGCTATTGGATGTGGGTGAGTAAAGTTGAGAAAAGATCTGAGAGGTTAATTTTGATGGAGGCAAGTTTTTGAGGACGTTTCACTGGGTGCACAAAGGTTGGATCATCTCTAGTGGGGTGCACTATTTGAAGTGAACGTAGAAAAGAATGCTTAGGTGCATTATAAAAAGGTATAGATGCATGGCGGTGCACGCTTGCATTAGGCCACACTTGATAGACTGGAGCAACTGGTCCAGTATATGGGATGGCCCATCTGAGCTGCTGCTTTTTTTTTTGCCTAGTAGGGTTAGGATGGAAAAGATCGATGAGGAATGGGGATCGAGGATGAGGCAGGGTGGGGCGGCAGCGTGAGGAGCGTGGTGGCTGCCTGACGAGGGGGTGGCGCAGTGGAGCGGTGTTATGAGGGGACGGGTGGCGGTGTGAGGAGCATGGCGACACGGCTTGTCCCGGTGGCCGCAGCGGCACCGGTCGGTGGTGGCGGTGTCTCATAGGCGGATCGTGGCACTAGGACAGTTGCATGCCCACCTAGTGTGAGCAGCCACGGCAACCCTCCCAGTGGCTCCCTGCTCATCGTCGTCCTCGCCATCGTCCCTAATCCCAACTCATGCTGCTAGAGGGTGTCCTGGCAGACACTTTCCTCTAGGTGGGAATTGTCTGGCAATCGGCGGCCATGAAGACGCACCTCAAGGGAATGGACACCACCTACATCCTCCTCCCCCAGCGCATTGTCTTCCTGGACTCCCCGGTAAGCTTGTTTCTTTCGTTCTTCCCCTAAATCCCACTATATGCATGTTTTTACCGTTCTTGAATTTCTTTGTTAAATTGGTCATATACAATTGTCTCGTTAGAGGAAAGCAAATATAGTTTGAAGTGAATTTTATGGGTCGAACAAGTCAAGATTAAGATCGTGATTATTGGAAACTTGGAATGGTATTGCATTTTAACATGGCAATACAAAAATGGCATTTTCTAGTTCATCATTTTAGCCAGAACAGCTTCCATTGTTTGGATTGGTAGGGACATGATGTTAGGCCTGTTTGGACCATTCTCGTTAGTTTGGTAGGGACATCCATCGTGATATTAGGGATTGTTTGGATCTCTCGCTCACCCAAGCAAAAGTTTTGTAGTCTTGCTAAGTGATTAGCTCGTTGTTGTGATCTTACAATCTAAAAGGCTAGCTATTGGGTGCTGAGAAGACTAGACTCAGGAAATATTTGCGTTATTTGGGAACCACAATTTCAATCATGTCTTGGTAATGTTGAGGAACAGTGTGAGAGTCACACATATGGTTGTTATTTCAATCCTGTACATGATTGTCCTATACACAATTTTGATCTTTTATTTTTGGGCTGGAATCTACAAGGAGGATATGCAAGAGAGTCAGAATATGTGGGATCCATGATTTTTTTAATTTTAATAGTATCTTGGAAACGAAAAGTAATCTTTATCTACCCTTCATTTATGCTTTAATAGTTGTACCTCTTCATTTATGCTTTAATTTTGTGAGCACATTGAAGCACTCTCTTTTTTAATTTTAATAGTAGGGAAAGCAAAGTGCTTCTCTAGTTGTACTGAATTTTGTGAGCACGGAAGCAAAATGCATTGTTTTGGGTGAGTTTGCATTGCTGGAATAGGAGAAAATGGAAGAACTTCATGCAAAGCGGTCAAGCGGACCAATGTACAACCAAGAAGCAATTTCTCATTATTCCTGTTAGTTGGAATCACGAAGCGGGTTTTTTTTGCAACTGAAATCTACAAATGGATGTATGTGTGTACAATTTGAAAAGTGCAAATTTCAGTGATTGTTCATTGCAAATTCCAGTGTCAAATTATTTTATTGCAAATACAAATTTCAATGATTGGTATATGCTACCTCACAAGCTCAAGGATATAGCTCAATTGTCTCAGTTTTGGCTTGAAACTTCAGAAAGAAATGAACTAGTTTGTTCTCTTTTGTACTTTCACCTGCATCGCGTCCAGCATATATGGAAGCGAAATGCATGCTAACACTATCCAGACGTATGTGACAGAACATCTGAGATAAATGATAAAATGGAGTCACAACAGAAGATATTTAGAAAGGCCATAAATATATAAAGCTTTTGTTGATAATTGACTTCCTAGGTATCTAGGGAAATCACATGAACTGCAGATACAAACAGTTAGGGGTGAAAACGGGCCGGATATTTCCCGCCCGATCCGGAGCTGGATTAGGTCGGGACTAGATTCAGGAAGGGATGTGACTATACGGCCAGATTCGGGACGGGATACAGATACTTGAATTCAGTTTTGGGATTGGATTCAGAGATGTCAATATCTGGCGAATACAGGACTGGATCCGGATATCGGATTTTTTTTCAATTCGGATATCCAGCAAGGCCCAACCCATTTATTACATATTTTCCCTGGTTACCCATTTATCTTGACAATTAGTTGGTTCTATTGATCTTCTTGATCTTCAAGTAGCATACTATTTCTATTATGCCTATTGGTTTTGGTTGATATATAACATGCTATTATGGTCATGTACGGCTTGATTCAACATATATTACTCCATATATGCGCGCATTGTTAGTATATCTTTACTTGTTTCTAACCCAAATCCGTCACATGCATGTTAAATGGCAGAGGACAATATACCCAATACCTTGGTCCTTGACGAACTTAGTGAGGTTGTTGCTCAAAAATCATAATTTTTGATCGTATCGAGCCGGCTCAAGAGTTGAAACCGGTCGGCAAATCGGTAAAATTCAAATTCAAATTAAAAAATATGAAAATATGGAAAAAAAATATCAATAAGTGCTAATTTTTTTTGTAAAGTTTTGTGTGAGGTCCTGAGGCAATGGTAATGATGCTGTAAAATTTTCATCTGATTATCAGATGTGCATTTTTAAAAAGTTCTGACACTGCTACTATCCTTGTATATGCTCTTCTATTTTTTTAGGGAACTAAATGAAGTTTAATATTTCTTAAAAAAAATTGTGGGTCCTGAGGCAATTATAATGATGCTGTAAAATGTTTGGATGATGATCAGACTTGTGTATTTTTATAAAAATTATAACAATGCTACTATCTTTGTATATGCTCTTCTATTTTTGATTTTCTAGGGGAAATAAATGTACTCTAATATTTTTGAAAATTTTACAACATGATCCCAGGGAACCCTTTATGATACCATTAAAATTTTAGAGCATGATAAAGCATGTAAATGTTTATAGAACCTGACAGTATCTCTATTCTTTTCATTTATTGCTGTTTTTTATTTTTCAAAAGCACTAAATGAATTCAAAAAAATTTGAAACTTCTATGAGGTGTTTTATATATTAATTGGGATTTATTCAGACTTTATACAATTTTTTTAAAATCCATTTTTTTGCTTCAGTTTTTACCAATTTTCCTTGAGTATGCTAAAAATCGAATAACCAATCCAAAATTTGAATAAAATAGGTCAAAAATTGGTGAGAAAAGTGACATCACTTAATTTGCCGATTTTGATGAAAAACCGCTCGAAAATCGGTTTATTTTTTATTTTTTTCATGTCTTTTTGACCGCTTGACTCCGGACACACGTTTGGTTTGGTTTCTACTAATTTTTCATCGGTTTTTACCGATTTTCGACCGATGAAAAATTGGTCGAAAATCGAAATTTATCTTGTGAACCACAGTTCTTTGTCGGAAGCGGTGGGTGTTGCCTCAAAAGGGAGCGAGTGGCTTAGCGTCTCGCGGCTGGCGACAAGCGCTCGTTCCACCGCCACTTTGGCGGCGGTGTGGCTCGCCGGACAGGTTGTGTACGAGACATTGCGGCAATGCAATGGACCCTGAGAATTGGTCGAACCCTTCCTTCCTCAGTGGCAGTGTAGCGCGTCGGATGTGCCGCATACAAGACGAGGCGTCACAAGGGACTAATGGAGTTTGTGATTAGGTTTAGGAAAAAGTCGATATGCAGCCAAATGTCTATAATACCCTTAATAAATCGATACTTGGATATGATTTCTATTGCCGCTCCTTACTATCGATAGAATGTAAAGTAGTGCTTCTATGCTTTTTCTGTCGATATAAGTTGCGTAAATCTTAAACAAGTGGAAGAGGTAAGTAATCATCGTCTACTCTTTATTTATGTTTTAATGTTTGTGCAACTAAAAAAAGTATAGAAGCAACTCTTTGGATGTATAGTAGAAATTCGCTTTTGTAAATGGGTATGATTATTTTGAGGTTAACTTCAAACTAATAAATTTAAGGTCACCTCCTTAGGTGCCACGTGTCATCTTCTCCATCCATCTCCCTTATTTTTTTTCCACCCACTTCTTCCCTCTCTTAACACAAAAAATTAAAATTAGAACATTTAAACTTTGAAAATTTTAATAGGAGTTTCAACTAGAAAAATTCAACTAAAAGATAAATAAAAAACTTTCATATTAGGAAGTTTCAACTCAGAAAGTTTCAAATTAGAAAGTTTCACCTCGAAAAGTTTCAACACGAAAATTTTTAATCAAAAAATTTCAAATCAGAAAGATTCAAATAAAAAAGTTTCACTCGAAAAATTTCAACTCATAAAATTTTGATTCAAAAGCTTTCGGTTAGAAAAGTTTTGATTCAAAAAACTTTTGATTTGAAAAGTTCCAATTGAAAATTCAAGTCGAAAAAATTTGAACCAAAAAAATTCAAATTGGAAAGTTTCAACTCGATAAAAAATTCAAATTAGAAAGTTTCACCTAAAAAAATTCAAATCGAAAAGTTTTGACTCTGAAAATTTAAATGAAAAAACTTTCAGTTTTAATTCAAAAAAGCAAAAAAAAAACTTTCAGATTTGACCCAACCAACCAAGCTCACAGAAAATGGACAAAATATTTTGCTACCATCAGAGATCGAACAAGCAACACCTAAGGGCCGAAGCAAGAATGTTATACGTGATAACCACTGCACCTCGAGTTTGGTTTTGCACTTCTATATTTGGTTTTGCATTTTAAGAGAACAACTATTATCTAGTCCCAGGCCCAGCCATGCAGCCATCTACGTCCATCCACGTGTCATGCTCTGACCTAGCCGCATGAAACGAGCAGAGCAGGCGACCGTAAATTAGTTTATCCGTTTGTAAATCGGCAAGTTAACCGCTAGGCGCTAGCTGTGTTCCACGGGTAGCGGAACCGGCTAATTGAATAGTCGGGGTTCTTAAATAAATCTGAATTGAAGAACAGAGAGACAAGAGAGACACAGGTTTAGGAAAGCGACGATATAATTCTTTATTACTTTGTGGTTGCTTATACATTGGAGGGACCCCCTCCTCCTTATATAGTAGTCGCCTAGGATTTCGGCTAAGGGACCAACACGGGTTTTCAATGGGCCATATGGTTTCCCAACACTCCCTCTTGGGCCCTTTGCCGCGAGATGCATATGCCTCATTAAAACTCCAAAAAAACCCAGTGGAAAAAATACTTCGAGAAATAGTACATAGCATACGTTTACTGTATTGCACGAATTGCCTCATTAAAACCTTATACAAGAAAATTTTCGTGAAAAACTTGCTAAGGAAAAAGAGTACAATTCACCCGAACTTCAATGGCTAATCTTCGAGATTCATATTGGGTACTTAAAATTCATGTTCAAGATTTATGTGGGAGTATGTGAAATATCTCCCCCTGAAATCTGCACTTCTCTAAGTCTCATCATCCCAATCCCTTTTACGCACCTTTCAAAGGTAGATGCTGAGAGTGATTTAGTGAACAAATCTGCAAGATTTTCACATTATTAGTATGCAATATCTTGATCTCGTTCATCTTATGCAATTCGTGAGCATAAAAGAACTTAGGGTTGAAATGCTTCATGAGATTGCTCTTCACATAACCCATCTGTGCTTGAGCAACACAAGCTGCATTATCTTCATAGATGATCGTGGGAGTTTGCTCAATGTTCAAGCCACATGATTTCTGGATGTGGTGAACCATTCTTCGGAGCCATGCACATTCACGAAATGCTTCATACAAAGCAATGATTTTCGAGTGGTTTGTCGGCGTCGAGACAAAGTGCCTTAGGCGACTTCAGAAATTGTCGTTCCTCCACATAGGAAAACATAGCAAGTTTGGGACTTGCCAATATGCGGGTCTGATAAGTACCCAGCATCGGCGTAGCCAACCAAATTCAGTTCATTGTTTCTTCTGAAAAATAAACCGAGATCTTTGCTTCCTTGGAGGTAACGAAAGATGTCCTTGATCCCTTTCAATGCCTTTTGGTGGGTTACGCCTTTGTCATGAGCTAGCAAATTCACAGCGAACGCAATGTTCGGCCTAGTGCTATTCGCAAGGTACATGAGCGCTCCAACTGCACTCAGATATGGGAATTCTGCTCTCAGGACTTCCTCCCCTTCTTCTCTAGGTCTGTATGGGTCTTGGTCTGCTTGGAGTAACCTTCCGACCATTGGAGTCTTTGCAGGATATGCCTTTTCAAAGCCAAATCTTTCCAACACTTTATGCGCGTAGGATGATTGGTAAACCAAGATTCCTCCTTGGACATGATCAAGCTGCAAGCCTAGACAAAACTTGGTTTTACCCAAATCCTTCATTTCAAACTCAGACTTCAAGTATGAGCATGCTTCTTCAATCTCTTCATCCGTCCCAATGATGTTCAAGTCATCTACATAGACGAAGATTATACAGAATCCATTCGGGGATCGCTGTATAAATACGCATGGACAATCTTCGCTTTTCGTGCAGCCTTTCTTGCAGAGAAAGTCGCTCAAGCGATTATACCACATTCTTCCTGGCTGTTTTAGCCCATACAGTGATTTCTCCAATTTCACATTGTACAGGTTTCTATTTGCTCCGTCTTGGTTCGGGATAGGAATACCTTTCGGTACCTTCATGTATATCTCAGAATCTAAGTTTCCATACAAATATGCTGTGACAACATCCATTAGTTTCATTCTCAACTTCAAGTAGACTGCCATTGAGATCAAATATCTAAAGGTAATTCCTCCCATGACCGGAGAATAGGTTTCTTCATAATCAACTCCACGACGTTGAGTGAAACCTTGAGCTACAAGCCTTGCCTTGTACCTTGCAACTTCGTTGTTTTCATTCCTCTTCCGAACAAAGACCCATTTGTGACCTACAGGGTTTATATGGGGAGGTGTGCGGCATACGGGCCCAAACACCTCTCTTGTTCAGAGAGATTAACTCTGCAGTGATTGCCTTCTTCCATTCTTCCCAATCTAGCCTTTTCTTGCACTCTGCTAGAGATGCAGGCTCGGGATCATGATCAATGATCGAGGCAATCTTCTTTGCAAAGTATGCATCAATATTGGTTGTTGCTCTATTCAGGGATTCTCCTGTTATTACAAAGTTTATGGCCATTTCTTTATGGGGTGCTTCATGCACTTCTACTTGCTCTTCGCTGCTATTCCCTATCGCAGGAGCAAGTTACTTTAGCTTTTCATTGCCTATGTGTGCGCACACATTATTTCTGGTGGCTTCCTACAGTGGAAGATTCAAGTCTAGAATTGCCTTTTTCGTTGGCTTCTTTCCAGTGCCAGGTCTCAACTGGCTCCCCTTCTTTCCTTGGGGTATTTTCGTGATTGGTTGTGGTAAGTCCTCTGCTTGATTTTCTCGCACGTCTCCGGTACTTTGGGTTTGAGGAGGCAGATTTCTGTTCTTTTCTTTGAGGCCTCTGAGCAGGATGAGGATACCTTCTTTTCTTTGATATTTCCACCCTCTCGGTGCATTTCTTGCGGGTACATGCGACTTAACCACGCCTTCATATCACAAAATGATCAGCGATTCATTTGCTAAATTCGCAAATCAATTATCTTCGCACTTCTTGATTTGCTTCATTAGTGCGGGGTCATGCGGGAATCGGTGGAATGCCATATGATTTCCGGCATTTTTCATCCAAAGGTTGATTTCCTCCCCTAATGACGGAAGCGATCCTCGTCAAATATGCAATCAATGAATCAAGGTTGTATGCAAGTCTCGATCATGGGTTCCAAATACGATTATGGATGCACTCTCATAACCAACGTATATCCCAGACTTGCGAAGAGGGCCCATTGAAGTCCGCTGAGGGGGTGGTATAGGAACATATACCATACACCCAAATTTCCTGAGACGGGAGATTTTCGGGATGATCCCGTGCACAAGCTGCATAGGAGAAAGGATATTGTAGGCCGAAGGTCTGAAATTGATGAGAGCTGCTGCGTGCAGGACTGCGTATCCCCAACAAGTGTTGGGCAAGTTACAACTCTGCAAAAGCGGTCTGGCAATGAATTTAATCCTCTTTATTAGTGCTTCAGCTAGTCCATTCTGCGTATGGACGTGCGGTATTGAGTGCTCAACTGCTATCCCTGTTGCCGTGCAATAATCATCAAATGCCTTTGAAGTAAATTCTCCGACATTGTCCATTCTAATGGACTTTACGCGATGATCAGGGAAAACATTCTTAATTCTTATGATCTACGAGGTCAGCTTTGCAAAAGCATGATTTCTTGTTGACAATAAGCATACATGCGACCATTTCGAGGAAGCATCGATGAGCACCATAAAGTATCGAAACGGACCTGACAAGGGCTGAATCGGGCCGCAAATAT